>CM060918.1:493804980-494497480 GCA_030737875.1 Allium sativum | reverse complement strand
TCACTTATAACTTTTGATAGTGGCCCGATTGGATGCTCTAACCTATTTTATTGCGTCGGGAAGGTGGTTTCCTATTTTAAAGTAGTCATATAAGAAAATAGGATAAGTGATTTGAAAGTTATGTTAGTTTTAGGTTTTATAATCTACTAGCTAAAATTAGAGGGTTGAGTTACCAAGCCGTTTATCTAATTAATTTTGCCTATAATTATAGGTTGAGATAAGATGTTTGAAACTTTCCCTCTCATTTATTTACAATTCCAAAGCCTAGAAGGCCTTTATTTCTCCATATAATTCATAAATTCTCACTAGATTTCATCTCAAATCAACGCTAATCACAAATCAGAGACTAGAAAAGGAATAAAAGTTGGATTCCATGATTTTATTTGCATTCTTGTATGATCATTTGCTGTCCAAATTCAACCTTATTAAGATCTACATTGATTGGTTGATTTAGTGAAATGTTATGATCTTTGACTAGTCTATGATCAATTATATGCTAGAATTAGATAATTTTATATTAGAATTGTAATTCAAACTCTAGTTTAATAATATCTACATAGAATTTTCGATATGAGTCCCAGTCTAAACTAATTTGCATATACTACATGATCTGGCTAGATCTAGTGACATATGTGCAAGTATTTCTTTGTTATATTATGGGTATGTGCTTAGATTTTGATTGTTAGTCAAATTTAATGATTTACGTATTCGAATTGGTTGAAATTGTATAGATTGCATTGTTTAAATCCATACTTTGTTTCAATTATATGTTATGCTTAATTTGTTTGTTAGCGTTGTATTTTCTTAGGACTTAGGTTAGAGATAAGAGCATATCAGAACCAGAGTTCTATCGAAACTGCATGAAACTAAAAGGATATGCTATAGTGCATGATGGGAATGAGCAACGTGAGTCGTTTCAGCATAAGAGCTTAGTCTATGAGTTAATGCCGACTCATTAGAGTTGGGTCAGTATCAATTCACAATGAAGGCTTTAATTTGGTAACGACCCATGTCGATGGCAAGAACGTGGTTTTAGGAGATGTGCTGAAGCTTTGAGTAAATGAATTGGTTAAGTATTGAAGGGTATATGAGTCATCTTTAGTGGATCAAATTTTAAGGCATATAAACAAGAACGAAAGGGTATGATAGATGAGTCAGGGTCGTTGGCATCATAGATAGATGTATTAGAGGGCTATGATAGATGAGTCAGGGTCGTTGGCATCATAGATAGATGTATTAGAGGGCTAATGAAAAATGTAGCTGAAATGGCTAACTGGTAGAGATAACTTTGACTCACTTGGTCTGGATCATTATCGAGTCTAAATGGTGGTTCCTAATGGTGCGAGACTCATAGGGATGGTTCTAGGGTTGATAATGATCACGTTGGAGATTGTCATTTGTTTATATCTTTTGGGATGATGATGAAGTTACAATATTATGAAATTTTGGTTCTTGAATTGCGGGATCAAAAATTGTAATTTGGTATCGGAAGAGGTTATCGATTATGCACTACATAAAGGAGTAGTGGAAAGGCTCAAATATTTGGAGAACCAAGGAGTCATTGATGACTTAGAGGATTCTTTTGTGCTCAAATCAAGGGATGCACATTCGATAGAAGTAATGGTTGTGTACCCTGGATGTAACAACCCGAATTTTTGGAACCAGTTTAAAATTTATTTTTAATTAGTTTTCATAGAAATTAAATATTTTAGATGAATTATTTTGAGAAGTAACGATTTAAATTTCATTTGAATCGAAGTTTGAATGTATAAATTTAAAATTAAATTAAAACGAACTCGAAATGGCGCGGTAGTTTGAAAATTCGATTTCAAACTTTGAATGAATGTATAGAATTCAATGTAAATTAGAATTTGACAAAACAAGAAACGTTGGAATATTTTGAATTGTAATTTTCTAACGAATGTAAGAGAATTCACTTTATAAATTATAAGTTATGTCCAAATTAAAATTTAGAATAGTCGCTATGAAACTTTTATACATATTCTAATATTATATATAGTCCTTAAAATGGTCATTTTGCAAATGACCTCCGTTTTCGATGAAACCACTTCCATTGGATTTAAAATGTCGTTTGCTTGTTTGAAAACTATAAACTTCGATATATTCCGTGCTTCGGAGATTTGGCTCCTAGGTTGGGTCTTGGTTGGCTAAACCTAGCCCACTCTTATTATCCCCAAATCATCCCACTCTCTTCATTCACTTCCTCTCTTCTCTAAAAATAGAAAATGGGGGAAAAGGAATGGGAAGTTAAAATTCCTAAGCTAGAGTTCTAGATTTCAGGCCCATTTCTTGTTGAAATCAAGTGTAGAAGCTTAGGTAAGCTCCTCCATCTTCTCCAACTCAATCCCTCTTCTATTTTTGAGATTTCCTAAATCTAATTCTTAGGAAAATTTGTGCATTCATGTCTAGATTGAAGTTTTGTGTGCTATATTGGAAGAGAGAGTGTTCAAGCTTGGTTATGCGTCTCCTTCTTCCATACTAAGATCAAAGGTGAGAGCTTTGTGAGTTATTTATGAATTCACATCTATGCCATAAGTCATTGGCTTGTAAAAGTGTAATTTAGTGTTCGTTTGGGTTTACATATGCATATGAGTTGTTAGATATGTATACACTTTCCGGTTCATTAGTTTATGTTCCATTGAATTGAAATTTATGATTAGAATTGTCCACACAATCTAATTCATATACTATGAGCTGATTTGGTGATATTGTGAAGCTTTGTTGCCGCCCCGGCAAAGTTCTAAGTCTTCATAAGTCGCTTGAATCGTATTTGATAGTTTTGGTTAGAAAATTTGCCCGTTTTGGAATTCACAATAAAAAATCATTGCAAATCTCTTATATGAATGTTTTCTTATGTGAGTTTGGAGTTATAAGTTGCTTCAGTGAGTTAAAGAAGCCTCATTAGCATTACATAACATCATAAGCCTTTGGGCATTGGATGATATCATTTTGAACATGTTTTCTAGGCAAAATTGTTAAAAATTTGAAGTTTAACAGCCACTCACTCATAAACGGCCGAAGGAATAGATTCTATTCGGTTGAAAACAATCAGATGGGGAAATAATGAATTTTTTTGAAGCTTAACAGTTGTTCGGCCGTTAACGGCCGAGTAGATGGCCATCCCACGGCCGTTAACGGCCGAACAGATAGCCGTCTCTCGGCCATAAACGGCCGAACAGACTAAAATGATCATAACATTTTCATATATTGTCAGAATTCAGTGAAATCTGGTATGTTGGAACCGTACCGATGAGAGTTTTACAATGAAACTAATTTGGAGTGATTTGGAGCTCATGGAAATTCTTGGTGGTGGAAAATTTCCGATGTAAACAATCGAATGTTTATCGTTATTTAACGATTTCAGAACCGATCAAGGTAAGAACTCTCTCACTCGATTCTTTATACAGTTATTTATTTTTATAACCGACTATATGTTGAATGCTTGTGATTGAAGTATTGTTTGGTGATTGTTGGATGTTTACAGTTTTAATATTATCATTATTAAACTGTGATTATATACGTTGTTGAAAATAAATGTTTATATTAAACTATGAAAATAATATATAAGTTCACATAGATTGTGATGTAAACCCCACACGAGTATTGGAAATTTCATACATCGCCCAAGTATACAAATAATGATCATTGGATGTTGATTGAAAACCTTACACGGGCGTGGGGATGATAATAACTTCACACATCTCCCTTGTATTTAGTTGTATGTCAACCGATTAATAAACAGATTGTTATAAGCGTTATTCAATTGTTTAATGCTTACACAGTTGCAAATTGCACTCTGGATGTGAATGAAATGTTTAATAGTTGTTTATCACTATTTTTGAATATATGCGATGTATGGAATCGATATAAATAAAATTATATGGTGATTGATTGAGTTTGATTCCAATTCAGAGATAACCAATATTTTAAAACAATACTAAATGAAGAATCAAAGTATGATTTTGATGTCCGATTTTGGATGGACACAAAAATATTTAAATAGTTTTTGGATGAAATACTCAATGTTTGAAAAGATAACTTTTTCTGAATGAAATGGTTCACAACTAGAATAAAGAAATGATATGGTTTTAATATAACCAGCATTTTTCCAACGTATAAATTGGAAAGGATTTGAATATAAATAATCTTCGAAATATTTCAATATTGGATTCCATGGTTATACGGATATTGTTGAGGAATTTGGAAGATATAGATATCGTTATTCCCAATACATTATCCGTTGGTTTCAGAATTTGATATTGAATATAAGTCGATATAATTTCTATTTTGAGCCTTGTATTTGATATCAAATTGGATTTTGGGTTTGTCGCGAATGTTGTCTTTAATAACACTGTTCTTAAGCCCAGTTGAGAAAGAATAAGTCTTTTAATTAAGTTTAATGAAGTTTTCCAATTAATACATATAATTGTAATTAAATGGAAGCTGATTTTGGGGTTGTTGTGAACAATGTTTTAAACAACATATTTTCTTAAAACCCAATTAACCGTGGAAACATGATTTGGGATTTATAAATCTTTTAGTTAAGATTTAAGGAAATCTTCAAAAGTAAAGTTTTCTAATTTAATACGTCAAATTGGAAGTGAGTGGAATTCAGTTTAGTGATAATCGAGATGAGCTTCTGTGAAGGAAGACCGTTACTATATATGGAATTTAAAAGGCCTTGTCGTTATTCCACTTATAGTATTAGTCCGATACGGAAGGTTATATCGATGACGATGGATCAAATTTCCGTGAAAGTTCCATTTTAATGGAAAAGGATTTAGGTTTATCGTGAACTTTGTTTTAAACGGCATTCGTTCTTTAACCCAATTAAAGGAAAGATTAATTTCCTAAAGTTGAACAATCATTAAGTAATGATTTTTGAGATTAAAACTGAACTAGAGTTTTAATGAATCTTTAATTAGATTGAAATGTGAATAAAGTAATTAAATTTAACGAATTCAAGAAATGATCGAGTTATGGAGTATCACCAGTTTTACTCCATGCGATAGTTAAATCTTTAATTAGATTTGAACGTTAAGTGGTAACTGAATTTACCGATAACACAATGGGTGTTAGATATGGAGTGCTACCAGTTTTGCTATATGGGACGAATAGGTTGGGATTAGGATAACAAAATGAACAATTATTACGATAAGGCTCGTTAACCCCGACTAGTTAGATGAAACTTAATTTGGTTCCATATTGTTAAAAAATAATACAAAATATTTTGCAATGGTTTTCAAAGAAAGATTTAAACAAGCCGTATCTAAAGCTCTTGAACACGGCCCAAAGCCGTATCAAAAAACGGCGTGTTAAATTTTTCGATACGACTATAAACCGTATCTCACTAGTAATAACATATAGCTTATAGCCATATCTAAACCATATTCAGAGACGACCTTCGACCGTATCTAATTATATCTGTGTGTGCACATTATATATGCATATATATATATATATATATATATACACAGAAACTGTAGCACATATTTTTCATAACACATCATATATACCACAATTTATAAACAAAAATAACACAATATATATATATATATACACACACTCAAAGCATTATAAGATTTTTCATAACATGAACACAATGTATAACATACAAACATATACAAAGGAAACTGTCAAAGATTTTCATAACAGTACGAACTTAAAAAAAAGGTAAAAACATATGATGATCAGCCCGATATATATAACTCCAGTCGAGGCTGGGAAGATTGAGCGTACGTGTTGATCATGCCAATGAAATCCATATTTTTGTTGTAAATCAAAGCAGTACTATGAGAATAAGCTAGCTCATGATGCTGATCATAAAGTTGTTGGAAATGTTTTACAAACATTATGTGAATTATTAAAAATGATTGAATAAGTGTATGAATGGCTCCTATGTTTGAGTAGTCCCACATCATGGGATTATAGGGAAGAGGCAAGGATTTATACTTGTTTCTAAGAAGTCATGTTGGGGCCTTGGGCTCCCAATACATGCATTGTTGTGAGGAGGGAGACCATGCATCATGACCACCACACACGCGCGCGCGACCGACCGACCCGACCCGACCCGGCCCGGTTCGGTTCGGTTCGGGCTCGGGCTTGGGCTTTGTGGTGTAGGCACTTATATTTTTGGACCATAAAACTTAGTTGTTTTCGAACCGTTTTTTATGGAAAAATTATTTTGCGCACCGATATTTATTCTGCAACGGAAAATTTTTTGCAACGGTAAAATAATTAATCCCCCCGAAATTTTAGCAGATCCGATATTTTCTCCCAAAACCTAATTCTCGTTCTATATATACTATTTTATCTGAGACGAGAAAAATACCGAATTTTATATTCTCTTCTTCTCAGCCGCCATTAAAACTTCTAACAAATTTCGAGCAGTATTTTTCCCGAAAGTGCAAATCTGCACTGATTTGTTTGTGCAAGCAAATCAGTTACTATTTTAGAGGCTGTTTTATCCTAGAGGCGGCGGCGAAGGAACGAATTGGTTTGCACCTCTGACCAAATCGCCGAATCGTCTTCAAGAAAGCGACCTAGTCCGCGACTCAGCCATTGTTTTCCAACAATTTGAAGACGAACTGAAACAATGTCCTCGAACTCAACCATGGACGATTCTGCTCCTCCCTCTGCTTTTCACGGCCCTCTGGTGACTGCTGCTCCTTTCAAGTTCGAAGGTTTGCATTTCAAGCGCTGGCGTCAGAAGATGGAGTTCTTCCTCACGATCAGGAAGGTGGTGGCTGCTCTGACTGCTGAAAAACCGCAGCTACCAGAAAAGCCTAACGAGACTGATGCAGCAAAGATGGCATCATGGACTGAACAGTCAAAGCAACTGCAGACCTGGACTGAACAGGATTACTTATGCAAGAATTTTATACTGAATGGACTGAGCGATGATCTGTATGATTATTATAACTCAGATGAAAAGACAACAAAAGAGATCTGGGAAGCACTGAAGAAGAAATATGATACAGAGGAGGCAGGGGCAAAGAAATATGCTGTGAGCCGCTATTTAAAATACCAGATGACTGATGATAGATCGGTAGAGATGCAGTCTCATGAGCAGCAGAAAATAGCTCATGAGATCATCTCCGAAGGTATGGTCTTGGACGAACAATTTCAAATTGCTGTTATCATTGACAAATTACCCCCAGGCTGGAAAGATTTTAAGAATGTCTTGCGACATAAGACTAAGGAATTTTCCTTAGAAAGCTTGATTACATGCCTCCGTATTGAGGAGGAGGCACGCAAGCAGGACCAGAAAGAAGAGGTGCTGATTGTGAATAACAACAGTACTAAGAAGACCACTACCGCTGTTCTAAAACCAAATCAGAAATCTTTTAAGAATCAGAACAGGCGCAACAAACAGAATGGGAATCCGCAAGGAAACCCAAAAGGACAGCAGAAACCAGCCCAAAAGAATGACTCTGGACAGTTGTTTCTTTGTTACAACTGTGGAAAACCAGGGCATATGGCACGAAAGTGCCGGAACAGGCCAAGCTCTGCACCGCAGGCTAACCTGACTGAGGAGCCTCTTACGGCTATGGTTACTGAGATTCACCTTGTTGGTGGATCAGAGGGTTGGTGGGTAGACACTGGTGCTTCTCGCCATGTCTGCTATGATCGTGGCATGTTCTCTACATACACGGCTGCTGAAAATCAGAAAGTGCTGTTGGGAGACTCTCACACCACTACAGTTGCGGGGATTGGAAAAGTGGAACTTAAGTTCACCTCTGGAAAAACTGTAATTCTGAAAGATTTTATGCACACTCCAGAGATAAGAAAGAATCTGGTCTCTGGCTTCCTCCTTAATAAGGCTGGTTTCACTCAAGTTATTGGGGCTGATTTGTACACTCTTACTTATAAGGGAACTTTTGTGGGAAAGGGTTATGCTTGTGAGGGTATGTTTAAACTGAATGTTGAATCTAATAAAGTGACTACTTCTGCTTACATGTTGTGTGATTTTAATATCTGGCATTCTAGATTATGTCATGTTAATAATCGAATTATTGTAATATGAGCACCCTAGATATGATACCTAAAATGACAGAATCTGAATCTGATAAATGTGAATTCTGTACACAAGCTAAAATCACAAAGAAACCTCACAAATCTGTTGATAGAGTTTCTGAACCATTAGACTTGATTCATTCTGACATATGTGAACTTGATGGCACTTTAACTAGACAGGGACATCGTTATTTTATCACTTTTATTGATGACTGCTCTGATTTCACATATGTATATCTTATGAAAAATAAAAGTGATGCTTTTGACATGTTTAAAACATTCAAAACTGAGATTGAGAATCAAGCAAATAGAAAAATTAAGAGACTTCGTAGTGATAGAGGAACAGAATATGAATCTAATTCTATTCTGGATTTCTATAAACAACATGGTATAGTACATGAGAGAACTGCACCCTACTCACCTGAAATGAACGGTAAAGCAGAAAGGAAAAATAGGACCTTTACCGAGCTAGTAGTTGCCATATTATTAAATTCTGGTGCAGCAAAACATTGGTGGGGGGATATTTTATTGACTGTATGCTACGTTCTGAATAGAATCCCTAAATCTAAGAATAAAATTTCACCTTATGAAATTTTAAAGAATCATAAACCCAATGTCTCATACTTTAGAACTTGGGGTTGTTTAGCATATGTTCGCATTCCAGACCCTAAGAGAATAAAATTGGCAAGTAGAGCATATGAATGTGCATTTATAGGCTATGCTATTAATAGCAAAGCATATAGATTTTATGACCTTAATGCACATAATATAATTGAATCAAATGATGCCGACTTTTATGAAACTAAATTTCCTTTCAAATTAAGGAATAGTGGGGGCACTTCAAATATGCCTATTAGAACAGAACTTAATGAAAATTCTGAAGCTGAACCTAGAAGAAGTAAAAGAGCAAGAACCATAAAAGACTTTGGTTCAGATTTTTGTGCTTTTACTATTGAGGAGGATCCTATAAACCTCCAAGAAGCCTTATCTTCTTTAGATGCCGATTTCTGGCAAGAGGCTATAAACGATGAGATGGATTCTTTAGAATCCAATAAGACTTGGCACTTGGTAGACTTACCCCCTGGTTGTAAGTCTATAGGCTGTAAATGGGTACTTAAAAAGAAATTAAAACCTGATGGCACTATAGATAAATATAAAGCACGACTAGTAGCTAAAGGTTTTAAACAAAAGGAAAATATAGACTTCTTTGACACTTTTTCACCTGTAACTAGAATAACATCCATTCGGGTATTAATCTCACTTGCTTCCATTCATAATTTACTTATACACCAAATGGATGTTAAAACTGCTTTTTTGAACGGTGAATTAGACGAAGAAATTTATATGGACCAGCCTGAAGGATTTGTAGTACATGGTCAAGAACATAAAGTATGTAAATTGGATAAATCATTATATGGTTTAAAACAAGCACCTAAACAATGGCATGAAAAATTTGATAACTTAATCATTTCAAATGGTTTTAAAGTTAATGAAAGTGACAAATGCATTTATTACAAATCTGAGAATGACATTTGCACTATTATATGCCTTTATGTAGATGACCTACTCATTTTTGGGTCAAATATTCATGCCATAAACTCAGTCAAATCCTTATTAAGTGTCAATTTTGATATGAAAGATCTAGGTGAAGCGAGTGTAATCCTTGGTATTAAGATTACTAGGTCAGAAAAGGGAATTTCTTTGGATCAATCTCATTACATTGAGAAGATACTAAAGAAATATAATTACTTTGACTGTAAACCTGCAAGTACGCCATATGATCACAGTGTAAAGTTATTTAAGAACACTGGTGAAGGTGTAAGACAGTCTGATTATGCGAGCATCATTGGCAGCCTTCAGTATGCCACTGATTGTACTAGACCCGACATTGCCTATGTCGTGGGATTATTGTGCAGGTTTACCAGTAGACCTAGTATAGAGCACTGGCAAGCTATTGAAAGGGTAATGAGATACCTTAAACGAACCATGAACCTTGGATTACATTATGAAAGGTTTCCAGCTGTACTTGAAGGATATTCCGATGCAGACCGGAATACCTTATCTGATGATTCTAAAGCGACCAGTGGCTATATATTTAGCATCGCTGGAGGAGCTGTTTCTTGGAAATCCAAGAAACAGACTATTTTGGCTCAGTCTACTATGGAGTCTGAGATGATAGCACTAGCTACAGCTAGTGAAGAGGCAGAGTACTTGAGAAATCTGCTAGCTGAGATTCCCTTATGGGAAAAACCGATACCGGCTGTGTTGATACATTGCGATAGTACCGCGGCTATTGCAAAAG
The DNA here is from genome assembly GCA_030737875.1 of Allium sativum. Classification (NCBI taxonomy): domain Eukaryota; kingdom Viridiplantae; phylum Streptophyta; class Magnoliopsida; order Asparagales; family Amaryllidaceae; genus Allium; species Allium sativum. The sequence continues at coordinate 494,487,141 of CM060918.1, read as the reverse complement.
TTCAGAACCGATATTATAACGGTAAGAGACGACAAATACGTCGTAAGCACAGTACGGTTAGAGAACTACTTTCCACAGGTACCGTTAGAGTGGATTACGTACGTAGTGAGGAAAATTTGGCGGATCCTTTGACGAAAGGACTGTCCAGATAGAAAGTCCATAACTATTCTAAAAGAATGGGACTATTGCCCCTAGATTGTTGACTCACACACAATGGTAACCCGACCTAAATGACTGGAGATCCCAAGAACTAGGTTCAATGGGTAATAACAAGTTGTGTAGTGATATGAGTTGAACATGCTATTTAATGAACCAAGAAGCATGTATTCCTGAAGTGATTAGAGGATGAGTTAATAGAAACTCTTAATGAGATCTATACTCTATTTGGAGTGGAGTACCTACCTTCAGGAGTGCTCTTGATAGACTCACCTTTGTGAATGTGGAAATGTGGCCGTTTCCTATGGAGTTTGGGCAAAACTTCTAGAGCATTCACTAAACTGGGATAGACGTGCAGGGCCATAAATGCACGGGCTTATCTGATTGCACTATAGAAAAGGTTGTGTGTGGTTTGATGTCAGGAATAGAGTTCAAGACTACGTGTCACTCTAGTAAAAACTGAATCTTACTCACTATGCAAAGGTTCAAGTCCTTGGACACCTTTGTTTATGCACAATCTTATGTTTTTAAGAAACTGCTCGAAAATATTTTTAAAAATTCAAGTGGGGGATTGTTGGAAATGTTTTACAAACATTATGTGAATTATTAAAAATGATTGAATAAGTGTATGAATGGCTCCTATGTTTGAGTAGTCCCACATCATGGGATTATAGGGAAGAGGCAAGGATTTATACTTGTTTCTAAGAAGTCATGTTGGGGCCTTGGGCTCCCAATACATGCATTGTTGTGAGGAGGGAGACCATGCATCATGACCACCACACACGCGCGCGCGACCGACCGACCCGACCCGGCCCGGTTCGGTTCGGTTCGGGCTCGGGCTTGGGCTTTGTGGTGTAGGCACTTATATTTTTGGACCATAAAACTTAGTTGTTTTCGAACCGTTTTTTATGGAAAAATTATTTTGCGCACCGATATTTATTCTGCAACGGAAAAATTTTTGCAACGGTAAAATAATTAATCCCCCCGAAATTTTAGCAGATCCGATATTTTCTCCCAAAACCTAATTCTCGTTCTATATATACTATTTTATCTGAGACGAGAAAAATACCGAATTTTATATTCTCTTCTTCTCAGCCGCCATTAAAACTTCTAACAAATTTCGAGCAGTATTTTTCCCGAAAGTGCAAATCTGCACTGATTTGTTTGTGCAAGCAAATCAGTTACTATTTTAGAGGCTGTTTTATCCTAGAGGCGGCGGCGAAGGAACGAATTGGTTTGCACCTCTGACCAAATCGCCGAATCGTCTTCAAGAAAGCGACCTAATCCGCGACTCAGCCATTGTTTTCCAACAGTTTTATATATAACAGCATAAATATTTATATATGTACACAGTTTAAAACAAAATCTTAAAAGGCCAACCTAATGATTAGCAGTAAAACTGAATCGTGATAGCCAACGCCTAAGTTCCAGCAGCACAAAAGCACCAAAATCTACAGGAAAAAAGAAGTAATTTTATACCTGATTGCACAAATATATCGTGTCTTTGTGTTCGTACTGATAACAGTGAAGGGCATATCGTGTCTTTGTATTCATGTGTGCATATTTGTCAACTATATGTATAACATGTTTATGTAATGCCACTGACATGATTTCATTCTCCAAAACAATTCCCTTGCTTTGAACCATCTTATTTTTCTTTCTCCAAAATCTCCGCAAACATGATTTTTCACGTAAGGACTCACTAATTCGCTCTAAAAGTATTAAACCACAAACTTATTATAATTCTCCTTGTTACTTGGCCATAATGTAGATATAACATTGCTATAGCCTTGCCCTTTCTATTCTATCACCCTTATCTAATGTAGTGTATCCGAGATGAGGGGATGGAAAAAAGCGAGATATTACCTGAATTTTATTTCAAAAATGCTCTGATTTTTCCTACTAAGTACCATGACAGAAATCCCAATCCAGCAGACCCTGCACAATTATGGTTTTACGACATAGTTATAACCTATACGGTTCAAAACACTAACAACTTCTCGTATTACATGAAGGGTTGTACCATGATAGAATTACCTAAATAAAAATGTTAATGAAATGGACGTCGCCAACAAAATGACCATATTGATCGCTACCATAGATATTAACCTTGAGCCTCTTTCCTTCCATTAATTTTACCAATTCCTCCTTCAACTCCTTCCTATATGGCATTACACTCTCAGCTCATCACCGCACAAGTTCAACAAATAGCCATAGAAATCATAAATAATAAGTAAGAGTGTTCTAAGAAACATGCATATATCCTAGCATCATTACTACATGAATGGCAGTATCTCATTAAGCATCGAAGTAGAAACCTCTGTAAGTATGTTGAGATATGAACAAGTAATAAAATCAAAAGCTAGAGTGACATTACGAGAATATGAACAAGTAAAAAAGAATTACCTGAATGTAACGATAACTTTGTGATAGTAGATTACCCAAATTTGGAAATCATCACCCAAACGTAACAATCATTACTACCACGGGCGAATCTAGACCTATATTTTAGAGGGATCAAAAATTGAGAGGGCTCAGCTTTAACTTAGCTATTAGTAAAAAAAACATGGTTAACAATGTACTAGTTTTAGTAAAAACACAAATTACCTGAATGGATTCGCCCTTGAATTTACTACAATCATTACGTTGTGCTAGTAGAATTACCTGAATGTAATGATAACTTTGTGCTAGTAGAATTACCTGAATGTAACAATCATTACTACAATCTTCAGATTACCCAAATTTGGCAAATCTTGCTTTGTGCTAGTAGATCATGGGCATCATTTACATTTACAGTGGAAAATCAAATTCCACTTTATAGCTGAATTAGGTAAAGCACGGCTACTTATAATTATACTTTAGACTTTGACGAAGGTTGATTAGCACATTGGAATGATGCCAATGATCTAACTAGCGCAAAGCTGGAGAGGGTTGTTCATCTCTACCGGAGGAGCAGATTTCAGAGAAAGGTGGATGCACGATTTGATGACCGAAAACCCTAATTTGGGTTTTCGATCGGTCACCATTAAAGTAAAACAAAAGGAAAAGGGAGCGGCGAAAATTTGTGTTCGGAGTGCCTAAAGGGGTGCACAATATGATACGCATTTGATTTGGCCAAAGGCCGCGCCAAATTAACTGATCCGGAGCTTTCTTGATGGACGGTCAGATTTAGGGTGTTTAGGGAGTTGCGGATCGCAAAATGTAGTTTGATACGGCTCTAAGCACTATCAAATATGATACGGCTATAACTCGTATTTTATCTCCGCAGTGTTGTGTGCCAAATTGACTGTTATGGTGTAGTGAGACAAAAAGGATAACCCACCATTTTCCTTTATGGTTTCAAATTTGGAGAATGGTGAGAAAGCAAGGTCAAAATGATGGTTGAGAGAGGGTATCGACGAAGATCGATTGCCAAACAACAACATTAGGAAGGGATCTAGGAAGGGGAGAGAAACTGGTTCATAATTTTGGAAACTAAATTAAAAAAGAGAAGGGAGAGAAGGAAAGGTTTTTTTATAAGGAATAAAGGGAAGAGACTATGCTTCCCTATAAATCGACGTGTGTTCCAGAACTGTACCCGATCTAAAGCTGTCGGATGCCGATTCGAAAATGAAAAAAAAGTGAACGAAGGAGAGGGGAAAAGAAAGAAAGGAAATTACACCTTCGTAGGTCAACCACACTGCTATATTTACTAGCTCATGATCATTGCTCAACCATTTCAGGTAGTGTACTAGAAGATTCTACGATGTCTAAAGGAGTGATACAACATGTGAATAATTTTATAATCCGTCAAATACAAAAGAACACACTCAAGGAATCAAGAGAGAGAAAACTTAATAAAAAGCAATTAAAGAAATCTCAATTTGACTCAATGGAACCGAATCGATATAAGAAGCCACTGTAATCTATTCATATATATATATATATATATATATATATATATAAGGAAATAAACCAAAGGTCGTAATGATTTCAAACAATGAGATTCATCCTTTGCAAGTCCCAGTTATTCCGAAGATAGAATAATGATATTTCAAAAGTCATCTCAGATATAAAGCACATCATGTTGCAGAATACGTACTTTGGAGGGCTAAATGTTACATGGAATTTCAACTAGACCATCTCAGATCATGTACGCAAGTTTGGCCCCACAATCAACAACCCGATAACAAGTGACAATGCTCTAAATAGCTAAAGCTCAGGTAGCTCCTAGAGTGGACATCTTAATGACTCAAGTACACAAGTTGTATAACTTGCTAGAAATCAACTTAAGACAAGTTCATGCTGCTAGGACCAAGATATGAAGAAAGCCACCTAGAATAAGAGGCAATTTAATGGAGAAATGGTAATGGCAGCACTACTATTCGGATTGGTGCAAATTTCACCTATTCGGATCAGTCAACTCCACCGGTCTGAGTAACTATTGTGAGAATGTGGCCTACCCATAGTTCTCCACTTTCTCAATAACCGCCGCTCCACTTCTCAAGATTTTTCAGTCTTCCTCATCTATAAATATTTGGTGACCATGCATTGTCAATGATCATTTTTTTTACTCTCTTGAACTTTTACCTGAATTTTCATATTGATCTGTATCTTCCTTGATCTGATAAGTTATATTTGTAAAATTTGAGTGATATTAGTGAAATCTCTTCAAAAGTGGACGTATGCATGCTTAGCCAAACCACTATAATTGTTATGTTTGATATCTTTTTGTTTTTTACAACTTTTTTCATTTATTTTTCTTCATTTATTCCCTGCATATAGCTTATTCTATGTTTTAGTGCAACTTTGTGCTAATGCTAGCAGACAATTTAAATATTGTCTTACCCACAAGCCATCATCTTTCTTCATTCCTTCGTAGAAGAAACTATTCTTCATATCTTGATACATCTTGGTTCCTCCTAGATCAATTGTAAACTTTGTTCGATGACACTCCCTAAGAACTTCCCTCTTAGGTTTCGAACATTAAGAACACACAACCGTCCTATCTCCCTTAACCATCCTTTCTGATCAAGATTGAATTCTTCAAGTTATCAACGTTAGTTGCAACCCGAGTCTTCTAATCCTCTTGGTTGAAACAATATCTTGCCTTGCTTAAAAGTAACCTTTCTCAATATTTGTCGAATGCCATGGCAATATACTAGCTGGAACTAGCCATTGATTTAACTTCATATCATAAATTGCTAATGCCAGCCAATCTTTCCATTCTTCCCACATGGCTATTATTGCATTCTAGTGTTGTCTGATAAGTGCATCTGTAACTTAATTCCCCTTTCCAGGTGTAATTCATTTCCAAAACCATAGGCAGTAATGAACTCTAACTATACTTGTTGTCACATGTTCAGCACTTTTAGAGAGAACAAACACATTAATGACCTATGACCCGTGAATAACTTGATCTCTCTCCCAATGGTAATATCTCTATATTTTTAATGTGAATACAAATCCAGTTAACTTCAAATCATAAGTAGGATTCTAACTTCATCCAATCTGAAATATCGAGGAGCATGAGCAATAACCTTGCCCAATCGCATCGACACAACGCCTAATCCAGTTCTACATGCATATATGTAAACAATTAAACCATGATTTCTTTTAGGTAAAAGTAATGCAGGCACATTGTTCAACAAATGTTTCAATTCTAAGAAAGCTTACTCAAACTTGTTGACCCAGCAAACTTTACATCCTTTCTGCATAGTGTAGTCATTAGTGCTTCTATATAGGAGAAACATTTAATGAATATCATGTAATATCCAAATAGTCCAGGAAAACTCTTGATATTAACTACCTCAAGTTGCTTCGATTTATTAACGACTTAGATCTTGGCTGGATCTACTGTAAATTCACACTCTAAAACTCTATAACTAAGACACCTCGCTTTTATCCCCTAAAAGTGTCACTTCGAGAACTTGTCCTTTAACTGATGTTATTTAGAGGTCGCGAACACTATTCTAAACTGAACTTCATGGTCTCTCTCTGTCTTAGAATATACCAATATATCATCAATGAAATCTAAGACAAACCTGTCAAAAGTTCATCGAGCCTACAAAGATAGATGGTGCATTAGTTAACCCAAATTTCATGATCAACCTGTCGATGGAACATTATCTTTAGCAATGCTCAATTAATGGAATTATGATGCCAAATCCAACTGAGAAAACACTTTAACTCCATTCAATATCATATAAGGTGTAAGTTCTCGTTAAAGGATATTTATTGTTTACTATCATTCCATTCATCTTCTGATGGTCGATACATAATGTTAATGATAAGTCAGACTTCTTCTCGAATACCATGGAGGCTGGCCAAGGCGAACTACTTGGCCTAATAAAGCACTTTCCTTCCAATTCCACTAGTTATACCTTTGATTCCTTCTTCTCGTTGGTACCATCCTGCTAGGTGCTCTACTCAGGGTTATGTTACAGGTACAAGATTAATTATGAACTCAATAGCTCTCTTCGATAATAATCCTGTAAGTAGTTCAAAAATGTTTGGGAACTCATTTACAACAAGAACTTGATTATCTCGACATCCAGTACCCAAAAATTAATAAACCTCTGAACATGCATTCTAGATTAATTATATGATGGTATTTTCTTATCTTAGCAAACTTTCTTAGCATTATAATGATCAAACCAACGCATAAAAAAATGATCCTAAAGCCCATGAAACTACACATAAATTATAGGTAAATACATAATCAAGCAACTCGAGATTGTCGCATCTCATTCCCAAAGTTCCACAGTCGCCTATAAAATTAACCACACTAAAGAAAGTAGCAACGTATGATGGTTCTAAAGATAAGTTATCTATCAAACATTAAAAGATAAAAGAATGTGATGCATCACTATCGAACAATACTCTAACAAGTGTGCTATGAATCAAAAGCATACCTTCCATCATAGCCTTTCCCTTCTGTATAGTAGTTGGTCTAGAAGATAATGGATCCTTAGTAGACCTCTTCCCTTTAACCTCCTTCACTACTTCCGGACACTTATTCTTGTAATGCCTAACCTGGTTGCAACTAAAGAACTTAACAAGCTTCTTCCCTGTGAATTCCTTCCTATCTCCTAGAGAGAGTTCATTGGCATAATGTCACTGCTTATCATCTTTGTAGTACATGATATTTGACCTTCCTTTCTTAGTGGTTTTACTCTTTTGAGCATCTTTTATTATGATAAAATTTCCTTTTCTGACCATGTCATGCCCACTTAGAGCTCCTTTTTCCTTGTTACTATGGAAAGCAAGCATATCCTTGTTCCTTACTGCTATTTCCTACCACATCACACATAGCCCTTATATGCGGCAAAGTCTCCTTGGCAAGCTTTAGACTCAATTTTCGATTGAATTTATTCTTTCTCGTGATTACTGTGTCCATAGTAGTTATTCGTAACAGGACAATCCCCAAACTTTGTAGCATATTCAAGCTACACATCTCTCTACTCTAACTCTGCAAATTCCCTAAGAAATTTAGATTTAGCATATTCTGAAATAAATCTTCCTCGAACCTTTTGTGTCTATCCAAGTCATGGTATCTTTTGCTACTCCAATAGTTACACTATTCCACTAATACAGTGCGACCCATATAGTTTCTAGGATGTTAATATCCTCTATTTCTCATTATTCATCCCCAGATCGATAAATATTCTTTTAGAATGAAGTATCCAATTCTCCAATTATGTAGCATCCTTAATTCCAAAAAATGGATTTCCTCTAAATCTAGCATTATCAAATCAAAGTTGCATAGTTGTTTGTAGGAAACATGGAATGGGACCTCAGGATTTTCTCCCCAAGCATTACCTCCATTTAATCCAGCAAAAACTCATGCTTGCATTATGTTTACGAAGAATGGATGCACGGCCCCACATCTACCGATGATGCTCTAACAGCCAAGTTGGCATTAGTAGTAGGTTATTAATCCTTGTTTCGCTAAGTATTGAGTCGAGCATTTCCATTTGTTATGTTGCTTCTCTACCAAGATTAACTTTGCAGTTTTCTGCCTCCTTATCCTGCATTCTAACTTTACATCCAAATCTTAGTAAGATACGAAGAATGGTTCAAGAGCAAAAATAAAGAGAAGAATGAAGATAGAATAAACATATTTATGTAATACAAATACAAGTATGTAACTATAATGTTTTGCCACACTCCAACTTCAATTTTGATCCATTAGCATTATATTTTCAGGATCGTTTTAATGTCTTTTTTTTCAAATTTTCATGGTCTCATGCTATAATACCAAACTATAACATCCCCTATTCTGAGGCCTGAAACTAAGCACTACATATAGGGTATTTTCCTATAATATTAATTTATGATGACCAAACATGGGCATGTTATTGATATCAATACCAATATCATATGAAATAATTTCTCATTTAATAAACTGATACTCCATTTTCGTTACATACATAATGCCAAATGCTACCTAGCTTTTGATGAAATATAAATACATAGATATTCAAGAGTGACATGTAAAGATGCCCACTTGATTGATCAGAGTATTAATAATGAAAAATATTCAATAGTTATTAAAACAATAGTAACAAAACATAGCAGACTCCAAAATAAATCTCCTAAATAGTTAGCGATACCTCTTGCACATTTTCACAGGCTTTATTTGATATAATACCTGGAACCTGAAAACTTACTCCTGAGTTATTAAACCGAGCATCTGAGAGTTAGAGGTGAAAAAATTCGGGTCAAACAAATAGTATAGTGTAAATAATAATATGTCGTTATGAAAAGTAGATATCAAACGATGCCATTGAGTAGAACTGGTTTTCCCCTCACTGGTATCAGTTAAATCAATCAATCCATCAATCTTGTACCTAAAATCATGATAATTAAACATAATAATAATAATAAAAATAATAATTCAATCACGAATAATCATATGCATGCATGTTCCATAGGTAATCTTAACTATCCATTTTCTCTTTATATTTTTGCTAGGGTCATTATAAGCCTACATGGCTAACTCGAGCTATGATATTTATAAATTGTTCTAGATATTCATTACAAATAAGTTGGTTATCCATCCATACAACCTGTTTATCTGACTTCTTGTCATCTCTTAGCTTTGATAGGCTGATTAAGAACCTAGTGGTTTTACGGGCTTACGAATAACCATATCTTAATAAGTATTTCTTTTTATGCGCAACGTCTTTTAGTTATAAACAAAATCTACCCTATGCACTAGAATCTTGGACAATTTCATTTAGGAGTGATAAGTAAAAGCATAGGGAGCGACCATACTCCAATCCCATCTAGTATTATAATCTTCTTGATCAAATCTAATAAGTATCTGAGTTATCTAATGATGAACTGAACACGCACTTATAGTATAATCTTGGGTTAATTATACTTGATATATCCTTGAAAATATTTGTCATTAATATTTCACTCCTTTGAAATATTTCTTTAAAATAAGAAATTTCATAACCATTTATTATATAAATCTTTGTGCCATATGCTTTTGTTTCTTTATTAATGATAATTAAAATATCTTAGAAGTAAACATACTTCAAAACATACGGTAATCAAGCCCAAAAAATTAAATACATATTTAAACTAATGAGAAATGATATGTGTTGCTACGAATAGCTCTGCCTTTTACTAAATACGGTCAAGACGAAGGAAAACATAAGAGATTTAAAGGATCAAGCAAATCAAGATTGGTTTTGTACCCCTGTGAAAGGTGTGGTTGTTTTGTGTTAACAAAACAGGGCGACACAAGCAAGTGCTTAGGGCCTAAATCTTTGGCTTTGCAAAATCATGACAGAAACCCTTTAAAACTAGTTTCAAACCTAATTTATTAAAGAGGAACGAAGAACTGCTTCTATATTGAAACGAAACAAAGTGAGTAGGTTTGTTTCGACACAATTTATAAAAAGCGAATTCCTTACTTTAAGCGAGATAGCCTTGAACTGATGCTCTGCATCTTCCATGGTCAAAGCACTCAATACTAAGTTCCTCAGTATCATGTGCTTCTCCACAAAATGACACAAAGAAGCAAAATGAAGAGAATGCGAAGTGAAGAAAAGCAAGCGAAGTGAAGAAAAGTAAGCAAAGTGAAGAAAAGCAAGCAAAGTGAAGAAAAACAAGCGAAGCGAGGCCCTGTTTCAGCATGTGCAGTGTCGTTGTTTCTTAAAAACCACAATTTCTCTATTTAAACTAATGCTTTTCACCAATTCTTAATTATCTGGCAATTTATAGTTAGTCTATAAAAATTTCTATTTCTGATTTGTGTTGTGGATCTGAGAATTAAAATATTCAAAATTTAGACAAATCACTTAATCATCTTAATTTAATTCATTATTTGCATAAGCATATCTATAATAGGAAATTCATATTAAATCATAAAAACATAGGAAAAGAAAATCCCAAAAATCGATATCATTCCTTTACATATATATATATATATGTATATATATATAAACATATAATAATTTCGGATCTAAAACCATTTTTAAATTTCTTTAAATAATCAAAATCTGAATTGAAAGCATTTTCTGTCTTAGAAAATTCACAAAATATCCATACTTATTTGAAAATTTATGTAATTTGAAACGTACTTCCAAAATAGTGTTCTCCATCCCATATCAAATTTTAAAGTCATTTACTAGGGTTTCGAATCAAAACATACTTGATAACGTCATGGATAATTAACTGAAATTATCAACAAGCATATATATAAACATTTAACATCTAAACATGGCATAAGCAATTCGTATCCATGACCTAGAGATGGAATAACATAACATTAAAATAAGATAATATCATTATTCACCCTGTTTAGATAATAGAAAGGATGAGATTTCTGTTTATCTGATTTCCCTAAGCTTTTATTTCCTTTTAACTTTTCTTCCTAAGGCGACCGACGTTATTAATTATATTTTGGGTATATGAAATGAAAGTGACTAGAATATAAGAGTTAGTAATAATTGTAAGGGTTAAACTGTTGGGAAATGGCATTTTTCCGGCTTGTCCTCTTTATTAATTTTGTATTTAGTTCTTTTGATATATCACATTAGATTGTTCACTAAGGCTTTATCTCATTACTAATATAATCTTATTTTTCTATCATTGTACATTATCTTATTTAGTTTGTCAATTTAAGTATCTTAATAATGTGATCATAAAGAGATGTTACAGATTATAGTAATTGTAATCCAACTAATAAAAACCGATTAAAGCGGACACAACCCAGAGCACACCGAACTACCCTAAAAAGTTGGGTTATTTTCTGCTTTTTGACTATTATTTTTAATTTTAATTCACATTGGCACCTTCATTTGGATTTTGGATGTTGTTCCCTTTTCTAGATTAACACCTAGAAACATGGAAGAAATAATCGGTTTTCCCATATCTTTAATAGTTTTCATCTTAAAAACGCAAACTTTTGATCTGATCAGTTAGGATTGTCTCGCATTTTGTTAAGAAAGGAATGACGGTTTGAATAATAAAATCTCACGTCACGGAATAAATTGGAGTGGTGTATAAATATGAGTTGGTAGGCACGTAACATTAGGGGTTCATTTTGTAAAAAGATATGTGTGCCAATTCATATGCATGTGCCCTATGCGGAAGGAAGGGGGGTTGTTTCAACTGTTGTTATATAATAGTGGTACTAAAGCCAAAGGTTACAGACTAGGTCATGCAGGCAACAGTGCTCTAAAAAATACTCGTAGAATGCGAGTCCAGGGGTGACTGTTAGGATTGTCTCGCATGTTGTTAAGAAAGGAATGATGATTTGAATAAAAAATCCCTTGTCATGAGATAAATTGAAGGTGTGGTGCATAAATATAAGTTGCTAGACACGTAACATTAGGGATTTCTTTTGTTACAATGATGTGTGCGACAACTCATATATGTGTGTCATATGCTGGAAGGAAGGGGGCTTTGTTCCAACCGTCATTACATAACATGATCGCGTACTTTCAAAAATACCCCTATATATATATATATATATATATATATATATATATATATATATATATATCGTTTAAAATTAGGATCGATCAATTAAATTTCTTCTACAAATTCAAATTACATTTCTACACATATTAAATAATCTTAACATCACTACATCAGTTAAAAACATAATAAATATATCTTTCTTACATTATTATCTTTATTAGTAATTGTCTTGACAACGCAAACTTTTAGTCTGATCGTGAACTTCCAAAATACCCTTACATATCTTTAGTTTTTTTATATCACTTAAAATTAGAATATTCCTACAAACTAAAATTGCATTTCTACACATATTAACAAATCTTAACATCACTACATCAATTTAAAACATGATATAATGGATAGACCTTTTATACATCATGTTCTTTATTAATTACCAAAAAAACTAATAAAATGTTCATATTGCAATTTATAAATAATTTTTTTAACTAACTACATATTTTTATAACGTAAATATATAACTAAATATTCATGCAAAATCATTTTCTCTTTAATATGTCAAAATTATATAGTACATTTGTTGAAAGCAAAATCTTTGCTTTGTCAAAAATGTGTACACATTTCTTATTTACTTCTTTTATTTTACTGCAACGTGTATATCATGATCACTCGCGAACCGTGTACCACGGCGCTCGGTCCCTATGTTTCTGCTAGTTTAAATTAATGAATAATTATAACATATCTTTTCTTATTTACTAGTTTTAAATGATTATGGGTTGTTTGATTTAAATAATGCTTAGGTAGCTCAATGATACTATGCTCCAAAATGCTAAGTGTTGAACTGAATATAATATTTTTGAATTATCAACTTTCTTGCAATCCTAAAATCGATGTTAAACATTTCAAAATTTTGGGAGTTGTCACTCTCGAACCGTTGACCATTCAAATTGTGCTACTCCCTCCAAGTTCAAATTATGGCTACGCCATTGGTTGGTGGGTTGATCCCCTGGGAGATGTTAGAAAAAAGGAATGAAAGAATGAAAGAAAAGAAGAAACATAACTTGAGTCAAAGGTAAGCTAAGGGGCTTACGTGTTGAAGGGCTCTGTCCTCTACTTCTTTACTCAAGGTCAAAAAGGTCATTATATGGAAAAGGAGATGAACTCACTAACACGGCAGGACGACTTTATATTAAGGTCATTATAAGAAACCCTCGCTTGGCCGGCCGAAACAGAAAGTAGTCCAGGCAATAATGCCCACTATGTCCAGTCATGTGCAGGCTCGTGACAAAAACAAACTCGTATTGGTGTAGAAAATTAAATCCTACAAATAAATCCAACAAAAAGAATGGTTAGTTTACTGATTTGTTGAATAAACAAGTGCAGACCCGTGCTACGCACACGGATCATTGTTAACCTTCTTTGTATAAGTGTCAACTTTAACCTTTATGAGATTACTCTCGCATACTCAAGTTGGATTCTTTTACATTAACAGATGCTTCATGGCTATTTTGATCATGAGCTTAAGTTGAAATTTTAGTTGTGTTGAAATACAATACACAGAAATATCCGATTAAGTTCACCTCAAACATCATATTTGGCAGGCTAACAATGTTGTGCACATGTACTTCTTCTTTGTTTTGTTTACAGCAAGAACAAAATCTCAACTAACATGAATATTCACAGGTCACAACCAATGTCCATTGTACACAAAAACGGCAAATTAAGAATCAAAGGGAAGTGCACACAAATGAATTAGGTATTTTTCAGTAATTACAATACGGAAAAAAATCCATACTGTAAAAATGTCCAAGCCCACAAAAAATTAGCAAATCTTTGGCGTACCTTCCATGTCAATCTTTGGCGTACCTTTGTCCTTCTAGCATTGTCCTATAAGGGAAAATGACTGAACATGACAGTCAAACATAAACTACACCAAATATGATTATGCCTCTGCTTCTTGTATTGTCAACTATCTTGCTAATTATATTTTTCATTGAAGCACGCTTCTTGAAACAGTCCTCCCAGGAAGCACCTGTGCAGTGGTTCCTAAAGCCCTTGGAACCACGTCCTCCTAGCCTTTTTTGTTCAGTTGTCTTGTTCGTTGTACTAAAAATAGAAAAGAACATCAATATATTTGTACACGAAAACATAAGACAACCGTATCGCATTGAGGCCTGTCATAAACTATGAGCACATAAACTATGATTTGACCATAAACTTCAGTTTTCCTCTACAGCATACATAAACTATGAGCAAAATAGTTGATTGATTTAGCAATAATGCAACGTTTTGAGTTATAAGTCAAAAAAGGGAATATTACTTATTTCCAAGGATGCTCAAGTAAAACTGAAAAACAGCATCGTCAAAATGAAACTTTCTTCATCGCTAGAACCTTCTATATCAAACTAAACGAACCATCATGAACTAGTTACAGTATTTGTATTTTAGTTTCTCTAATGATGTGTCTAGAAAAGTTTAACTGTAATAAAGCACACAAATGAAACTTTTTTCATGGCTAAAACTTTCTACATTTCAAGCTAATGATGTAATTATTTAGAATTTTCCAATTTCATATTCAGATTAATTTAAGTAAATTGCAGCTACTTGAATTCACTATGAAATAGACATTTATTTAAAGTATTAATTAACAGCATTCCATATATATATACATAATGTGGACTTAAAATAATAATATTGTATGTGAGGCAAGTATAAAACATTAACAACAAATATATTATGGCAACATGAGAACTAAAGAGCATAAAAGAAAAATGCAACATTATAAAGTACTAAATGTCATAAACTTTTCATTTTGATGGTAAATTGGTAAAGAACTTTTGTAACTTCTTTTACTGATTTTAATTGAAATGAACAACAAAAATTAATTATTTCACATTTACAACCTTAATTATTATTATTATTATTATTATTATTATTATTATTATTATTATTATTATTACTATTATTATTATTATTATTATTATTATTATTATTATTATTATTATTATTATTATTTTATATATAGGGATGCCTATTTGGACTTTGGTTATGCATGCATTTAAGCATACATTTTACGAAGACTCCAAATTTCAGCACTTTGCCTATTCTATGTCATATTATGTAGCTCCACTTAATGTAATCTGGAACACAACCAATCTATTTGTTAAGTAACCAGCATGTGATTCGGTTTTTACATGAAAATGTACGTATTAAACTCCACATAACATTTCGAAATTCAACATTAAAAAAAGATGGTCAAAGCAATATGAGTAATTACATCAGCTACTCAAACCGCAATCATTTTCACAAACGATGCAGGATTATATTGCAAAAGATGAAAATGGAAGTATAATCAGCTTTCGAATTTTTTTGGAATTTGCATCATCCTTGCAAGTTACTATCACATTAAGGACCAAATACTCTATACATTAGAGACATATCACTGAACATTCTATAACAATTGTTATCTCTTTGATATGTACATTGATAAGTAACAAACAAAAACTGTTTACATGCTTCTTTCCAAGAAATTTTTAAGTGTAAAATGTTGTCACATCCATGATCAAGGTTTATGCACACTTTTTCTAAGTAGGAAAAGAAGAAGAAAAATAATCGACTATGTTTATAAGAAATTCAAGTTATATCACTGTTTTCAAAATGTAAAACTAACTTGCCTTTCTATTGATTGAACAGTAGTAAGACGGAAGTAATTCACATTATCTATAGTAATAAAGTCAGAAAACTTACAGTGCTAAAAGCGGTGTCATCCCCAAATGTAGCTTCAAGCAGGCGGCTTTCTCATGTACAATTATATTTATATGTCGTTGGACAATTAATCGTAAAACGTTTACAGCAAAAACTTATGAAGTGTCTGACTTTCAAGTTGAAAGAAAAAAGTGGTGCGTTGTTTGACGTATGATTTCTGGTCCGAACGAAAAATAAAAATCGAACAAAAAACCAAATTAAATAAAACATTAGACAGACTAAAGAAAACACACAAAAACTAAAAATACATACAAATATAGGTCAAACAAAGTAATTTTTAGCTACTCTCATGTTTGGTTTGACTAGAGGGTGGATTCCAAAAATTCATTTTTTATAAAGGGACAGGAGCGATACTCAAATATGGCAACTAATTTTACATTTTTAGTCTTAAAGAAAAAAAAACAGAAATTTGTACTGATAGTTAAGGATGAAGATATAGCGGATGATATAGGAGGGAGATCTACTATGTCAAACTAATAAAATTTAACCTAGTAAGTGCATGCAACTGGAGGTTCACAAATGTAATCTAATGCTACTTTTATTTCTCTCTATATATTTTGTTGTAAAATCAATCTTATACTGAAATAAGAAATTATTTTGAGTCTTAGAACCATTAAAAGGTTATTAAGATGCATGATATTCTTTTTATATGGACAAAATATAGAAAATAAAATAAAAGGGAACACAATAAAGATATTTTAAGGTAATAACTACGATTTGAATTATAGGGATATTACATGCAGAATCTTCACGCTCAAAGCATAGTAGAAAAGTGACATGACTCAACTATCTCAAAGGTCCATGAAGGTAAGTTAGCCGTAGCTTCATTTTATTTTCATATGTTCTTTTTTTGAATACAATTTATAAACATAAGAAAATTTGAATCTTAGAAGTTAGAACCGTAAAAATATCTTTAAGATGCATGTCACTTTCTCTGCACTGGAAAAAAAAAGAATAAAATAAAATGGAAGATCATAAACTAAAAATATAATAGTCGTATTTTCAAACATGTTTACCTAACATTCAATCTATTTCATATTCTAAAGCAACATTACCTCCATGCTATCCATTTTCACACCCAAACACATGTAAGTGCAGGTGGGGGCATTAATATACAGTTACTGAAGCTTGTATGAATCAACGATGTAAATCAATGGACTAAAATTTCACATTCCGTAAGGATAGAGCATTATCGGCTTTTGATTACCAAACACGTTCAAAGAACAAACTAAGAAACAGTCAAGGTATGTGTAATGTGGTTTATTTGCTGAGAAATTTGCAAAACATATACAAATTCTACTGGAGATTGTTATTGTAAACATAATTAAGGTACCAAATTATTGAACCAAGCAACTTGAATTTAACTTTTAAATTACGGCATGGCTTATGAAAAAAAAATATGACATAGAATGAAATTCATTTATCGCCAAAGATGTAGCCGATTCCCTAAATAACAGAAGATGTCTATGTACGTAGAGCTAAAAATATCTAACAACAGTTGGTCATTTATTGAAGCCAATATCATGCACCAAGCCTTTTTTCTCTTTTAAACACATATCTAACAACAACTTAATATTATGTAATCAAAAAATGGTGAACCTTAAACCGTAAACCCTAATCATATAACCTAACGAAGTGAACAAATTTTTTTTTTGAGAACAGAAAACAACAACCCTCATCGAAGAAGAATATGAAAAAAAAAAGAAACCTAACTAATCTAAACCTAGCGCAGAAAAGAAGCAGTAAATAATTGCTTATGTCGGAAGAAGAGCTAACAAATTCACAGCAGTGGAGCGTGGATCCGTTGGGAGAAAATCTGATCGCCGTCGATTCACAATAGCGGAAGGAGCAATGATTTTTCTGCTGCAGGCAACAAAAATTTAATTAGGGTTTGTATTTGCTGAAAGAGAAGATAACGAAAACTGAAGAGAAATCGTGGTGCGAACGAATAGAGCACGAAAAAATTTGGAACGCACAAGGTAAAAAAGTGATTTGGAATGGAAATGAAGAAAAGAGATTAGATATATCAGGGAGATGGTTGAGTTTCAATTTGTGAGAAGCTCTGTGAGTGCTCCATTGCAAAAACTCAGTAATTATAATATAATATAGTAGATTCTACATTATGGGTAGCAATCTAAATTCTTTTTATTTGAAGGGATTTCATCTTTGTTTGATTGCTTCAGGCAACAAACTGGTTTTCTTACCACTAAAAACGACACTTAATACATTCATAGTATTCCTATGTCGATCATTTAGTTGTATGAAAGACAGTTTGTTAGGGGTGAAAGAAAGATAGAATAAAATCTTACATCGTAACAGAAAATTTATAATATAACACAAGTATTTAAAAAAAAAGAATTAAATTTACACACAAAAAATAAATAAATAAAATCCCTATTTTGTAGCACCCCTTTGGCATTCCTATCCGTTCGTGAACTACACCAATCCAAATCTAACGAGAATTTATAGAAGTTCAGTCCACATACATATTACCATCTATCCAAAATTTGAGTTCGTTCCGACATTCGTAGCATTTTCAAAATCTTAGCTCAGTTATTCACCGTTCAAACATTTATTCGAACCGCTAAATTTAAATATTAAATATATTATTCTACGAATATCAGAACGAGCTCAAATTTTGGATAGATGATAATATGTTTGTGGATTGAACATCTACAAATTCTCGTTGGAATTGGATTACCGTAGCCCATGAACGGATAGAGATGCTAAATGTATGCTACAAAATAGAGGTGCCCCAGAACGCTACTATATATATACATATGTATATGTGTGTGTGTGTGTGTGTGTGTGTGTGTGAATGAGTACGACACTAACCTATAACAACTCTGGATAGTTATAACAACAAGTCCGTACAAATACCGAAGTCTAAACACAAACACACACATAACGGAAAATTAATAAATTAAGAAAATACGTCATGGTCTCCAGCTCCTTTCCAAAGCTCAAAAGAACCTAGGCAAACTTGATAAAAATGCTCAGCCTGGCTCGAGAATTATCGCAAAATAACATACATGTCGGTTTGTAATACTAGAGTGAGTAAACTCAAATCATAAAGAACTTAATTTATTATATTTTAGAAACCCTTTGAAATCATCAGTATCTCGTAAGACCATGCGACATATAAACACGGACAGTCTTTTTAACTTATGATAACCAAAAACACTTTTATAATAGAAACTAAGTGATATTACATTAATGTCTACAATTCATAAGTAAATATATTAATATAGTCATAATGCTTTCATCTCACGTTCCAACATAATAAGTATACAATCAAGACCGAAAGTTCGCATTGGAGAATGGATTACAATTATTAAAGGGTAAGGTTTACCTACCAAATTCGTACATCTTTATGTAGAACGTACGTGAGACTGCGTTAATTTGCACCTCAACAAATTAGGACCAAAACCATCCTTAAAACTGGATGATGTCGAATATGATCACTCCCATTGATAAACAACCATATAAGCCCTCGAAGCATACAGGGATATCGACTCTGGATATTGAATGATCATATCCTAATGAGAGCAACCTATATAGCCCTATGGTTTTCTCCTGCTTTATTCATTTACCGGTTGATGAGGTTAAATTTACCTTTACCTTATAAATAGATAAAAATATTAGAATGCTAACATTTGTCTTTTAGAGAGATATGCACTGTCAGCATTCATCCAAACTAGTTCGCTCCTACCCTGAACGAAACAAAATAACTCATCCATACAAGTTCGTTCTGGCCCTAACGAAACCACATAACTCAGTCTTTAATAATCTTCGAAATATTTCCAGTTCGAAATGCTCTAGCTGGATCGAAGTGGTTCCAAACTGCTCTATCTAATCCTGGTCTCTTCATAATGACAATCAATAGTTTATGAAAAACTCATCTTCGATTCGTTAGGATTCCTAATCAACAATACATAAGCACGGGGTTCAACTCCTAACCGTTTAGGGTGGATTTCCTAATCATTTGTTGGATAAATTTCCAAAGTTAAAAGGGTCAGATTTGGTAGTCAGTTACTAAATTATCAAGTAAACAGACAACTAATCAATAAAGAGATTTATTTACTAATCTTTATTACTAAGCATCATTTAAATAAATCTTTTATTTATTAAAAAAATCAAGTATATTTATCAAAATATTCTTGTACTAATCTCACCTACCTAGGTTTAATCACAAACATTATATTCGTAATATTTAGAAAATAAATTCATAACTTGCATTATTAATCTAAGTATATTCAAAAGCATATAGAAAAGTTTCCTACTTCTAAATTATATTTAAAGAATCGAACAAAGTTATTTAAAAATAAATTGAGACAAGAGTAAACCCAACCATGATTCTTTCGCTGTCAAGTGTGGAACAAATGTCCATACTACCATATATAAGAAGATCAAATTTGAAAGAACCAAATCTCAATTCCTTTTATAAATCTCTAAAATAAATCCTTTACATAAATCCTTATTAGCATATGGAAAATTCCTTTTTCTTGTATTCTAAATCCATTTATAAAACCTTTATATTTTGAAGACAATCTTTAAGTTTAGTTATAAAACTCTTCAAATAAATATCCAACTATTATCACTCTTTATAAATATTACAAAATCATTTGTAACTTCCTTCATACATATTCATAACCATTTATTAAATTTATTTATAAATATCTAAACCAACTATAAATTTCATTAATGAATATCAAACCATTTTCAAATTTCCTTTATAAGTATCAAATTTTAATAATCAACTATTGATCTTAAACTAATACTATCTCTCGAATAACAATGAAGTAGATCAAGTTAGGATATTTTGATTACTTCTCAGACCCTGACTCAATAACACTCCTACCTCTGAAATAAATAAAAGTTTATGATCTCTAGTTAACTTTCAAGTAAATATTTTCAATAACCTATATTAATGCTTTTAATCATGGTTCTATGAATCATTTTATTAAATTCCAAACCTTTATTAGTTGTAAAATAATAATCAAGCCAGAAGATTTTACTAAATTCAAATAATAACTTATTTTAAAGCCTCTACTGTAAATGTTACTCTAAACCAAGATGAGTTTATTAACATTACAAAGTATTAACCATTATAGCTTACTTAAAGAAAAACCATATACTTCATAAATTTGAAAGGATGCTCAATGTAACGACCTGCCTTTTTAACCACTTCAAGTCGGTAATTAAAACAACTCGAAACGAAGAAAACGATATATTGTTATTACTTATCAGGTTTGAAGCAGAATAAACACACTGAATCACAAAATAGAATAGATACCATAATATCTCACAGTGGAAATTTTATTATAGAATCAGAGTTTGTAAAACATTTTTATTATACAACGGAAGATTCAAATATATGAGATTTAATTATGTAACTTTACAAATTTAATGAAACCAAAGAGAGCGTGTCTTCCCCATTCTCTAACTTCGATAGTTGTAGTCTTTAATTCTGCAACACTCGGGTCTGACCTGAGTGTTCCATGCAAAATATAAAACACCCAAGTCAAGATTAACTTTATTCAACTAAGTCAGCTTCAATAAAAACTAAAATATAATAGTTAACCCTAATATTTATAAGAAGATACTAAATTTCCTAACATATGACACGTCACTAAGTAATTACAAGCTTAGTCTGAAATTTTAGGCCATAAACTGGTTTCAGGCCAAAATATAAGTAAGTTACCACTTACCATCTCTCTAACTAATCAAGTATACCAATTTCTATACGTCATGCATTTAGGTCGAAAAACTGTAGCCTGCATTCAACCAGCCAAGAAAATATGTGCAGGGGTATAAGGCAAGGCCTGGGCATGGCTTAGACACAAGTGCTAATAGTATATATGTAACACCCCAAAATTTTTTAACGACATTAAAAAGAATAAATTAAATAGTAATTAATTTAATGTTCAGAATTAGAGGAAACGGATTGCACCATTGCGTCCGTCTCGAAATTCTGGTCAAGATAGACATTTGGGTCGCATAAAACGTACACTGTATGAAGAAGTTATGAAGGTTTTAAGTTTGTATACGCATAGAAATATTTTATATATATACATGAGTCGGAGGTGAGTCGGAGATGAGTCAGAATCCTATCCAGATGAATCAAATTCGAAAAATTCATCTTAGCGGCAAAATTCCCGCTTTAGGTGGTCGACCTCCTAGAGGGGTGTTGACCTAGGGGTCGACTCACCAACAGGGGTGTCAACACACGTAGGGCTGAGGTGGCAGTCGGTTCTAGAGAGCTCTGCCGCTAAAAAATATGTGGCTATTTCTCATAATTTCTTCATTGGGAGTCATGGAGGCCATATGCTACCGGAAAGCGAGCTGAACCGTTTTCTGCATACTTTGTAAATCAAATCAAAAAAATTCAAGATCCATTCTCTCTATTCTCTAAACCTGACGCTGTGAGTTCTAGTTTCCTTTTGGTTTAGATAAATAAAAGTAAACTATGAAAGACTGTGATTTGGATATGTGTAAACCATGAATATATGCTATTATCATATCTGATGCTATGTCATGACAGATCTATTTCTTTAGATCCAATGCAATTGGGATTATTCTACTATGTCATGATAGATCTATTTCTTTAGATCCAGTTCAATTGTGATTATTCTACTATAATATTATTATGGATCTTGGTTTGTGACTATATTGTTGTTAATATAAATCTGTTAATTTTAATAGTTATGTCATTGGGTAGATCTAATCATTTATGTAAATCATGAACATATGCCACCTTGATTTGGTTAGGATTGGATCTAAATCTTTATCTAAATTGTAACTTCTACGGCAAGCTATTATGTGGGTTTGTGTAGATCTATTTCTAAACTAGTTGATCTAATTTACGTGGACATTGAAACTGTTAGTCAGATCTAGATTATCATCTTATTTTATCATGTTAGATCTATTCTATGTGATCTAATTTATCACCTTGTGTTATCATGTTAGATCTATTTTAATCTTTAGATCTAGATCATGTGATCCAATCTATCACCATGTGCTATTATGTTAGATCTAAACAAATGGGACATCTAAACTGCTGATTTAGATCTTACTGTGCTTATTAAGACATCATGTTATGTTCACTAGTTTTATGTTCACCTTGTTATGATAATAATTACATGTCCATGCCAGTATGTATGTTCACATTATCATGCTAAGTTTATGTTTATGCCAAGATGATCACTTTTGTTACGTTCCTATTGTTTTTCCCTATTATCGTTTATGACTAGGCTATTTTCTAGCCTAGGCATACTACCAATTTTGTGAGGGCACTAGTTAAGGAACAGGGGATAAGGGGTTAATATTGGCATAATTTGAATATGGACATTTGTGGACATGTAATTCAAATTATTGGGTAAGATAGGTATTGACACCTATAAAAGGAAAGGATTAATTAATTGGTAAGTTAATTAAAAATGGAATGTTTAGTAGTTACAATTAGGAATTGTAATTGTACTTATGACATGAGTTTAGGTTGCATTAGTGGTGGAAGTCTGCTCGGACCCGACCGGTATATCCAGCAGCCACTAATGTTGAACCTAATTTGGGAGGTCTAAGTACGCAAATACGAATCAGGCTAAGACACGAGGTTAGGCCCAACTGTGGAATAAGACTGCCTGGACCCGACCGGCATATCTAGCATCCACACGTTGTAAGCCTAATGTGGGAGGTCTAGCCCATTATAAACCATAAATGGACATGGTAATGAATTGGACTACTTAACAAAATCTAATCCATAGGGATTTATGATATAGAACTGAAGTTAATGTTAGGTAAAATTGATTGGATCAGTGGGAGGTTAAGTAAATCTTGGGTAGGTGGGTAATATTAGTATATATAGGCCCACAACTTAACCATTAAACAAACATGCTTGAATAAGTGGAAGGTTAAGTAAATCTTGGGTAAGTGGGTAATATTAGGATATATAGGCCCACAAACTTATTTGTTAAATAAACATGCTTGAATCAGCGGAAGGGTTAAGTAAATCTTGAATAGGTGGGTAATATTAGTATATATATATAGGCCCACAAACTTAACCCGATAAGGTTATGTAATTAAAGACACCTAATGGTATACATAATTAGTGGAAATAATAAAGTTATGTAATTAAAGACATCTTTTAGGGTAAACATAACTTGCAGAAATGATAGGGTTATGTATTAAAGACACCTATAGGTAAGCATAACCGGTTGGAAGATTGAGGGTTATGTATTAAAGATACCTGTATGTAAGCATAACCGGTAGAAAGATTGGAATTATGTAATTAAAGACACCCTTTAGGGTAAGCATAACTGGTAAAAATAAATAAGGTTATGTAATTAAAGACACCTATTGGTATACATAACCAGGGGAAAAATATAATAAAGTTATGTAATTAAAGAAACCCTTTTAGGGTAAGCATAACTGACATAGGGATATGTAGTTAAAGACACCTAAGGGTATACATAGTCAGTGAAAAACCTAGTGGGATATAAGACAAAGGGGAGAGCTTGTATCATATTGTGTGGGACCCAATTCAGTCAGTAACCTGGAGTTGGTATCAAGTAAAGAACTCCGTACTAGGCGGAGAAGGGGCGTGCTTACTGATTGATTGTAAGAGATCCAAATGAGGCGGATGGTGTGGGCGGCGCAAACCGAACGGGGACATGTGCGTGCATGGGCCGGGAAGAGGGGGCTAAGACGACCGTGACACCAGTAGATGTGGTTTTGCACATATTGAGTTTCCACTTTAGGAAGTGATACCTCCTACTGTGGGCCAGCATAGGATATCTACGGAGTAGGGAGCCGATCGATTAGGGTAGTGGTTAGGGTATACTTGGACGTTTGACCTAAGCCTACCAACATATAGGGGAAGGGGTCATCTCTTTCTGGATATACTAGTAACAGTGCAGGGTAAACATTAGAAGCAAATACACCTTATCCTGTCTACTTTGCACACCTGCCATTTATGTAGTGATATCTCTTATCCACTTTATATGCCTATCATGTTACTTTTATTTATTTACTGGCTAAAAGTAACTAAACTCGCTAGACTTTATGTCTGACCCTTTTTGTTTCTCCTTTTTTCTTCCTTTGCCCCCTCCCCAAGGTTCTCAAGGGAGGGAATTATCAAGCTTAGTCAGGATTCTGCTATCGTCTTGCTTGGAGCTTCTAGATGTATTACTCAAGCTTCTATCTTTGCTACTATGGCTTATGATTTGGGGATTATGCTTTCTTTGTTATCGCACTCTGATATTCAAAGTACATGACAAAAGTTTTAATGATGTACTGAGTTTATGTATTTTCAGACATACGGTGTAACAGTGCTTTATGATTAATAAAAGTTTTTAGTTCTGCTGCTATTTTATATCTATCTTGTAATATTTCTGTTTTGTTTACCTATAACGCTTCACGAAACTTAATGCATTTCCTTAGTGAGTGACATTAACAGACGTGGGGTGTCACACTTGGTATCCGAGCTAAAGGTTACCAGATTAGATAAAAGTTTTTGGAAATTATCTTCAAAAAAGTTTTTAAAATAAAGCATTTTCAAAAAGAAAAGTCTGTTTTGAAAAACATATTCCCCAAAGCTATATGAAGTATCTTTCGATTCTCCGCTTGATTCCTTTTTCCTTTTTTCTGGGGGGCCGACTGTTCCCGAAAGGTGTCCCCATTTGGTATAATGCCATAGGTATGTTTAAACTGTGGCACATATCGAATGGCAATTAAGTGCCTAACCTCCATCTGTAGTTGCAGTAGTATCACCTACGGCTAATTTTTTTCAAGATTCGTAAGGATTTCCATGCGATGGAGGCACTTTTGAGAGACTAGTTAGCTTGTTACACAAATATGGTAAAAAGGAGAATAATGTGTTGGATCTCGCTATATGGCGTTTTGATTATGACAACTATACATGTACATATATATTATTATCGACTAACTTTGTCTTGCAGGAAGATACTTAACAACAGATTCAAGAGCTACAATTGAAGATTAATTATGTTGTAAGAGTCTGTTAGTCTTAGATATTAATGTTAAAGTCTTCCTTGATGATCATACACACACATTTTATATGTATATAGCTTCTCTTATATAAATTAAGCAAGGAATAGTCTGATAACAGAAAACAGACGTCTGGTCTGAAATTTTCAGACGTCTGTTTGCTGAAACAGAATGTTTTTAAATACAATATTCAGACGTATGGTTGATATATTTCAGACGTCTGAAATGCCCCCGAAATACACTATTTCCTTGTTGATTTAATTTTTAAAATAAACAGACATCTGAATTTTATTTTCAGACGTCTGATTCTGAAAGGATGCGACTTCTACAAAAAGATACATCCATTTACTTTATAACTCTTGAGCAAAACTTTTCATGATTAGATGCATCTTTCTACATACTATAAATAGAGGGAAGATTAACTATTCCTATAACCGAATTTTATTCTAATTCTCTCTATCTTATTCAAAGCTCTCTAAGTTCTAAAAAGCTATCTACTTTTATACTTGAGACTTTTAAACTTCCATATTCCTTCACGCACTTCACGATTATCATCAAGGAAAGGCTATAGGAAGGGTGTACTTAACATTCGACAATCCGTGTTATCAAGAACACAAAAGAGTCAACAATTATTCTGTATTAGTGAAGACCTCTTCAGTGGTTGAGGCAAGAAATCCCGTTCAGTGGTTCGGGTAATTGTGAACCTATTCCTCCGGGTGAAGTGAGGGTTTTAGTGTTAGTGAAATTCCAGAAGTGAGTCTGGGACTGGACGTAGGACAGTGGTCTGAACCAGTATAAATCGACTGTGTGATTTACTGCTTACTACTCTACCATATACATTACATCCTATTCTCCATACTACACGATCCTATACCGTTGCATAGCCTCTTTCAATTGGTATCAGAGCTTGGTATTCTAGAGATCGTAACAATATCCTAGAATAAATGGCAATAAAGAAATCTAGTAAAGGCATTAGAAAGTGGAAGAACAACAAAGCAGAAGCGACGGAGCAAGAGAGCAAACGTTTAATGGCTAAAGTGAGATCACAATCGGTATGTGAGGATTCATTATATAAAGATCTTTTATTAGACCATGAAAAATTATTAAAAGATTTTAAAAGTTTGGGTAAACTTAATGCAATTATTTTAGCCAAGTCTAAAGATTGTGAGCAAGAAAATTCCAAATTAAAAGAAGAAAACAATTTTTTAGTCAAACAAACCAAATGTTTTGAAAATACCTTAGAAGAGCTTGTTTTTCAAAAAGATTACCTTCAAAAAGAAAATGAGCGACTAGAAGATAAAAACAATGTTCTTTTAAAGGAAATCGATCTCTTGAAAAATAGAAATGAATCATTAGAAGATTCTTTAAATAATTCTAATTCTTTAGTTTCGTCTCTTGAAATAGAGAATGGAGCTTTAACTGAAAAGAATTTAGAATTATCTAAAGAATATGAGTTTTTAAAGGTTAATAATAATACTTTGCAAAATGAAACGTCTGATTCGAAAGAAAATTTTGAAAAATTACACTCTTCTTTAATTAATTCAGGATCTCAAATTTGTCGTCTCGAAAATGAGAATAGTACTTTAAAAAGGGAGAATTCTGAATTAAATAAGAAAATTGGTTTAAAAGATTGCAAGACTTCTTTTGAAAATTTCAATCACGACTTTGGAATCAAATTTGAAAAATGTACAAATAAGTTCACAAAATTTAATAAAGGTCAAAATGATTTAAATGATATTTTATCTTGCTCTAGACCTTTACACGATAAAAGTGGCGTAGGGTATAATAAAACTAATCATAGAACTAGTACAAGATATGCTTTCATGTATAACAAAAGTTTAACTACTAGTACTAAAGCACGTGTAACTCGAAGATATAATTTCTATAGAAATTCAAATGCTTCTATGACTAGAAACATTTATAATAGAAGTACAAAAAGAAATATTAATAGAAATTATCTAAGTATTTGGGTTCCTTTAAATTGGAAAAATCGAGAAAAATACATTGATGATTATTTTGATTCAGTAGTTAAAAATAAAAACTTTATTTTCAAAGGTACCATTAAACCCTTGTGGGTATGGCTACCTCCTCTCTAACCCCTGGACCCTAACAGAGAAAGTGGGTACCAAAGTATATATATAATATTTGTTGCAGGTACACCACAACAAAAAAAGGAGGGTATTTCAGTATCTCTAATATCTTTAAAAACTGAGCTTAAAGTTAAATCAGGAAATCTGGAAATATAATAATCACATACTCAGGGGAAGAAATTTTCATATATCACACATTCAGGGGAAGAAAATAAAGAGAAGACAACGATATTTATTACATTCCCTCATTCTTTTTGATAATGACAAAATGGGAGAAATTCAGGTGTATATTGATAGAGGAAGATATTATAAGAGGAAGATGTTATAGAAAGAATATATTTTTAAATTGTATAGTTGTCATCATCAAAAAGGGGGAGAATGTTAGAAACTCTATTATTGGATTTTGATGACAACAACTATACAATTATACCAAAGAAACTCTATTATATCATATACTCCATACTGAATTTTCTTTATTTCAGCAATCAGACGTCTGGTCTGATTATGTCAGACGTCTGTTCCTGTAGACAGACTACTTCTTGCCTCCTTGTTCATTGATGCTAACATATATTCACATATAAATTCTTTGTGTGTGTGTATAATCATCAGGAAAGACTTTAACATATATTTTCTAAGACTAATCTAGACTCATGCAAATAATATTTCCCTTGAGTTCTTGAATCCGATTGTCAATGAATTTTCATCTCCCTGCAAAACAAAGTTAGTCGATAGCATATGAACATATCTAGTTGTCATAGTCAAAACGCTATACTTAGCGATTTAACATTCTCCCCCTTTTTGACTAATGACAACTAAGTATACTCCCCCTGTCAATATGCATAAATATTATGTTACGTTTTCTCCCCCTTTGGCATTTGACAAAAAGGAACACTTGAAAGGAAATAAACATAACATTTATGGGGTTAAAACAATATAAAACCATACTAGACCAAGACAAACATCATAAACCAACATCACACCCACATAAATGCACATATAAGTGTTTTTGTGCATGAAGTACTAAAATATTACATCCCAAAATATAATAGTTCTAAAGATAAAGATACGATACCCATACCAACATAAAATACCCGGAGATTCTTCGGAGTCATGATCAGCTGGAGAAGCACTACCTTCCGAATCTTCAACTACTTCTTGAGAGCTTGTAGACCATTGAAATGGTGATGACTCTTGAGCTTGTGTTGAAGTAGTCCCGGAACAAGACACAGCATTCCAAATTTGATTTAGAAATTTTTTAATCGAGTCAAACTTCTTAGTAGTCTTTGTTTCAAAAGTGTTAAATTGACGATGAAGTTTTGATTGATTTTGTGAAAGAATGACGAGAGCTTGTTTTGAAGAAACTTCCGGAGAAATAATCTGAATTCCTTCATCGTTCGTAGTTTGTTGACGGTGTGAAGATTCAGAAATAAGCGATTCGGGATTAGTAGCAACATGTTGAGTCCATTCTTCGAAAGATAGATGGTCCAAAGTTGATGGGTTGGGATCAATATTCATCAACTTCAATGTCTTGTATCCAATTTCTTTAATTGTCTTTGTTGGAATAGATTCGGGAATACGAACTTCGATGTGAGAAGAGGTTAAGATTCGAGTAATGTAGGCACCGTAATGCAAAGTCTTATACTTCCTTTTATAGGTGATGTCTAACCATTCATCCATTATTATTTTAGCCCAGTTGATCTGTTTTCGAGAGTAAATGGCATACAATGCCTGAAAATCCCTTTTATAGATCTTCTCATAACTTCCTTTTCGTGGATTTATTGTTCGGATTAAAATACGATTAAGAAGTCTAGCTTGTGGACGAAGATTGGTAGAAGTTAGTTTTCTCATATCAATAAGATCGTCGGAAATAAATTTATGGGACTCTTCATCTCTTTGAGTCCTATTAACCTCTACATCGTCAATATCCAAACCTTGCCAAGCACAATTTAATATTTGTCCCAACCTTTGAAGAGGAAGTACAATCCTTTTTCCACAAACCATTGTCCAAACGCAGTCGGTTGTGTTTTGAGGTTTCATATGGTCAAGATTCATGTTGGCTAAGAACAACTTAACAAGCAAAGGGTAGATTTTGACATTGTTTGTATTATAATCTACCAAAGATTCAAAATGAAAATGTCTAGCGAATTGGAGAAGTCTATAATTAGAAAAGGCATCAAATTTAACGAAAGCACCTTCGAAAAACTTGAAATTCTTCATTGCTTTGTACCTAGTCTTTGCAATGTCTCCATGAAGCCATTTTTGGATTTGATCTTCAGATGGAGGTGGAGCTTCTTGTTCTCTTGTTCGCTTGCCTCTATTACTCATGATTATAGTAGAAAAATTGTTGATTTTGAAGTTGTTTGTAATTGGGGATTTAGGGTTTTTAAAGAGGGTGAAAAGGTGAAAGTAAAAAGTGAAAAGGTAGATGATGGTTATGAGGGGATATATTGATTGATAACCGACGTGTCGGTTTATTAAAAAAGCGTCCTGTCAGTAACTCAGACGTCTGTCTCTTTGGAGGGAGACGTCTGGTTTGAGGATATTTCAAGTCAGCAAGGTTTTAGTTCATTTTTGAACGGTTTCAGACGTCTGATTTTCCAAAAACAGACGTCTGTTTTTTTTGATTAACTTTTAGCTACTCGTTCAGAAACAGACGTCTGGTTGAGTAATATGAGACGTCTTTTTTATGTGATTTTTGAGACAGCAAAGAATTAGTTCATTTTAACAGTGTTTCAGACGTCTGAAAATATATGGGCAGTCGTCTGTTTTGGTGGTTAAAATAATTTCATACTTGAATTCAGACGTCTGAATTTATTTTATCAGACGTCTGTTATGTAACAGATGTATATATATTTGAAAATATTCATTGATAGTAAAAAATACTATAGAGATCGACTTATAAAAAATTTATTACATGACTCAGAAGTAAAATAGAAAATAAAAGATAAAAAATATATATATATAAAATAATCAAATATTTAATTATTTAGAAGGCGGAGTTTTCTTCGGTGTTGATGAGCTCTTTCCTTCATTGGCTTGATAGTTTCTATCCCATGAATTCGGATCGTACGACGGTTGTGAGGGTGAGTAAGTATAATATTTTAATGTTGGATTCACCGGGTCATTTGCCGTTCGATAAGAAGCTGATGGATCGATAGGATTGGTTGGTGTTGGTAATGGTGAAATAATATCCTTCTCTTTTGATCCACAAAACTTACATATCATCTTCTCAAGCAGACTTAAACGAGTTGATGTTGCTTTTTGTTCAAAATATAATTCCTTCTGTAGCTTGATTTGTTCTTCTTGGTAGTGATGAAGATCGTCAATTTTGCGTTTCGTATCAGGAGATGAAAATAACGCTCGTTTAGCTTTCTTTGATTCTGGTGTAAACCCAGTATGATAGTTACCCCATCGGTATTGAGGTTCATTTTTAGGTGTAGATGTGGGAAGAGTAATAGAGTCGGAGGAGCTGCTTGTTGTAAAATGAATACTGATCGATGAATTTGAATTACTTGACGACATAATGGTTATGAATTTTTGTTTTTTTTTGTTTTTAATGCTTCTGTTTTAAGATAGCTTGTTCTTATATGTAGATAGGAAGTTATAGAATGGGTGGTCTGAAAATTTATAACCATAAATATTTTAGAAAAAGAGAAACTTTAGGAAAAGTTAAAAATAGATAAATACTCTTGCAGAGATGTTATAGTTTGTAAAATAATATTTTTAGAAAACTGAAGTTGTTAAGTTATATGTCAGTTAACGAGATAATTCCAAGTTCTCGGCGTAATTTAATGAATGAGTTTTCTAATAAGGGTTTGGTAAAAATATCGGCAATCTGATTATCAGATGGGACATAATCTAAATTTATAATTTCTTTTTCTATATTATCACGAAGGAAATGATGTCGAATGTCTATATGTTTTGTTCTTGAGTGATTTACAGGATTTTTTGATAAATTAATAGCGCTAGTATTGTCACAATATATTGTTGATTTAGATAAATGAATTCCAAAATCTTTAAGTGTTTGTTGCATATAGATTACTTGTGCACATGCCAATGCAGCAGATATATATTCTGCTTCACACGTAGAAAGCGAGACACAGTTTTGCTTTTTACTAAACTAAGATACAAGTGATTTGCCAATGAAATGGCACGTACCACTTGTACTTTTTCTATCCGTCCGTGATCCACCGAAGTCAGCATCACTGTAGGATACTAATTCAAATGGACAACCTTTCGGGTAGAATAGACCAAAATTCTTGGTGTTATTAAGATATCTTAAAATTCGTTTTACTGCTCGTAGATGCGATTCTTTGGGGTCTGATTGAAATCGTGCGCACAAACATACACTCATCATAATATCAGGGCGGCTTGCTGTTAAATAGAGTAGCGAACCTATCATACTTCTATATAATTTTTGGTCAATACTTTTCCCTTTTTCATCTTTATCAAGATGAATTGATGTGCTCATTGGTGTTGGTTTTCCTGAAGTATTATCTAAACCAAACCGTTTAATTAAATTAGTACAATATTTTTCTTGAAAAATAAAAATTCCATTTGAAACTTGTTTAATTTGAAGACCTAAAAAATATGATAATTCACCCATGTGGGACATTTCAAATTCATTAGTCATTATTATAGAAAATTCTTTACATAGATTTTCATTTGTAGAACCGAAAATTATATCATCTACATAAATTTGAACGATTAAAATATCTTTGTTTGTATTTTTAATAAATAGAGTTTGATCAGCTTTTCCAATATTAAAACCAGAATTGATTAAATATTTTTTAAGTCGTTCATACCAAGCACGAGGTGCTTGTTTTAAACCATATAATGCTTTTTTAAGTTTATAAACATAATCTGGGAATTTTTCATGTTTAAAAAGCGGTGGTTGTTCTACGAAAACATTTTCTTTGATAAAACCATTTAAGAAAGCACTTTTAACGTCCATTTGATAAAGTTTAAAATTATGAAAGCTTGCATATGCTAATAAAATACGTATAGCTTCTAATCTAGCTACAGGAGCAAAGGTTTCTTCGTAATCAATCCCTTCTTCTTGATTATATCCTTGAGCAACCAGTCTAGCTTTATTTCTTGTGATATTTCCAAATTCATCTGCTTTGTTTTTGTACACCCATTTTGTACCAATAACAGATTGATCGATTGGTCGAGGTACTAATTCCCAGACGTCATTTCATTCAAACTGGTTTAGCTCTTCTTGCATAGCGATAATCCAGTAATCATCCGTAGAAGCTTCTTTCGGATTCTTAGGTTCAATGTTTGAAAGAAAAGCTACGTGACTTATTTGATTTAATTGACTTCTTGTACGAACGTGTGTGTCAATTTCTCCAATAATATTTTGAGTAGGATGATCTTTTAATATTCTTGGAGGTGATCTAATATGCTCTATAGGATTATTATTTTGTTCTATAGAGTCATTATTTGTATTTTCAAAATTATCAGTAATTTCATCATCATCTTTGTTTTTTATATTTATGCTATAATTTTCATCAAAAGAGACGTGTAAAGATTCTTCTATAGTATTAGTACGTTTATTGAAAATTCGATATGCTTTACTACGTTCTGAATATCCAACGAAGATCCCGTGATCAGCTTTTGCATCAAACTTTCCAAGTTGATCTTTAGTATTTAGAATAAAGCATTTAGATCCAAATATCTTAAAGTATGAAATGTTAGGTTTTCTTCCGTTAAAAAGTTCGTAAGGAGTATTTTTAGTTAGAGGTCGAATAGAAATACGATTCAAGACATAACAAGCAGTTGCTACGGCTTCTGCCCAAAATTGTTTAGATAATGTACTACCATTAAGTAAAGTTCTTGCACATTCTTGTAAAGTTCTATTTTTTCTTTCTACTACTCCATTTTGTTGTGGAGTTCTAGGAAAAGAAAAATTATGATTTATTCCTTTCTTTTTACAAAATATTTCAAAAGATTCATTTTCAAATTCTCCACCATGATCACTTCGAATGTTTTTAACTTTTAAATTTTTCGAATTTTGAATCTTTTTAACGAAATATTTGAAATGATCAAAAGTATCACTTTTATTTTTCAAAAACATAGTCCAAGTATATCTTGAAAAATCATCAATTATAACAAATACATAACGATTATGATTTAATGATTGTATTTGAGTAGGTCCAAACAAGTCCATATGTAAAAGTTCTAATGGCTGTAGGGTTGAAATGACCTTTTTTGATTTAAAAGTAGATTTTGTTAATTTTCCGATCTGACAATCTTCGCACAAGTTTTTTACTTTAAAATTTATTTTGGGTAGACCTCTTACTAATTCATGCTTTGAAAGTTTTTGAATAGTTTTAAAGTTAATATGACAAAAACGTTTATGCCATAACCAAGAATCATTGTTATTAGCAATCAAACACATTTCTTTATTATTATTTACTTTCATATTTAATACGTAAATATTTCTATCTCTATTTCCTTCAAAAATAATATTTTGATTTTTATCAAAAATACTACATTTGTTTTCAGAAAAAGTTATTTTAAAACCTTTATCACATAATTGACTAATGCTTAAAAGATTATGTTTTAAATTTTTTACCAAAGAAACATTAGTAATAAGAGGAATATTTGAAATACCGTAGTTGCACACATCTCCTTTGCCAATAATAAATCCTTTTGAATTATCTCCGAAGGTAACTGAGCCACCATCAAAGTATGATATATTGGTTAACATATCTTTGTCTCCGGTCATGTGTTTTGAGCAACCACTGTCTAATATCCATTTTCTCTTTTTAAGTGATACCTGCAAAAAATATTAATAAGCACATTGGTACCCACTTTTTGATTGGGTCCTAAGAGTTAGATCTTAGGAAGCCAAACCCAACTGGGTTTAGTGTCCCTTTTATATAAATAATTTTTATTATTATGCACAGATTCCATAAATGAGTTAATGTGCTTCTTCCTAATCAGAATATTGTTAGTTTTTGGTATCCATATCTTAATTTTATTAACTGTTTTTGTGGATTTTGGTTTTGTATTCACTTTCTTCTCAAATCTTGTATTTTTCTTTGAAGAAAATTTCAATTCCTTTTTGAATCCTAAACCACTTTTGTTTGAAGAGGGTTGAGAGTTTTCTAAGATTCTTGTTAAATTTTCTCGACCCTTGTTAAAATTTGGAACATTTTTTGAAATGTTTTCTAACTTTGCTTGAATACTTTTATTTTCTAATTCTAGTTCTTTCACTTTATTTTTCAACACATGATTTTCAGAACTAATTTCATCATTCTTCTTCTTTTGAGTTTCAATTTCTTGACTCAAAAGAGAAAGTTACTATCTGAATTCATAAGAGTTTCTTGAACTTTTTCAAGTTCTTCTTCTAGAATTATTTTTTCATCTTTTAGCATATCTCTTTCGAATTCAGCTTTATTCTGATGTTCACGAGTTTCTTTAATCTTTTTCTTTAGATTCTTTATTAGATTTAAAAGTTCAGCATTAACATCTATTAGTTCTTCATAAGATAATTCACTTACCTCAGATTCTTGTGCCATAAAACACACATTTGCTTGTTCTTTATCACTATCACTATCACTGTCACTGCTTGATGAATCTGAATCTGAGTCTGAGTCGTCCCATGTAACTGAAAAGGCTTTCTTTTTGAATTTGTCTTTCTTGCTTTTATTGAAGTTCTTTTGATTTTCTTTCATTTCTGGACAATCTTTTACCATGTGACCCTTCTTATGACAATTGAAGCATTCTAGTTTCGAAGATGAAGGCTTATTTGAAATATTCTTTTTGAAATTTCCTTTTCTATATTTCAGAAATTTCTTAAAATTTTTGGCAATAAAAGCTAGATCTTCGTCTTCTGATTCAGACTCCTCTTTATCAGCATGAAAGGCCACATTTTTCTTTTCTTGAGCTAGTTCCCTTTTTGCTTGAAGGTTTACTTCATAAGACATAAGATTTCCTATTAGCTCTTTTGGTTTCATTGCTGATAAATCATTTGCTTCTTCAATAGCTAGTACTTTTCTTTCCCAATCGTCAGTTAAAGAGTTTAGTACTTTTGAAATGATGTCAAAGTCACTGTATTTTTCTCCAAGTCCTATCAATGCATGTAGGATGTCTTGAAATCTTGAGTACATCTCGTTGATAGTTTCATTTTGCTTCATTTTGAAGTTCTGGAATTGATTTTTGAGCATTGAGATTTTGGTTTGCTTGACTTTGTTTGTTCCTTCATGAATAGTTTTGAGTGTCTCCCATATTTGATAAGCTGATGTACAAATGCTAACACGATTGAATTCATTCCGATCTAGAGCACAATATAGCATGTTCATAGCTTTTGCATTGGCATTGGCTTCATCTTTTTGAACATTTGTCCAAGTTGCATATTCAGTAGTAGGTGCTGTAAATTCCTTTTGAGTTGCATTCCATGCACTAAAACCACTTGCTTGCATATAAATTCTCATTCTAGTAGCCCAGTAATTGTAATGTAATCCGTTAAATAGTGGTGGTCTTTGAGTCGATTGTCCTTCGGCAAAAGTAGTTGAGCTAGTACTTGGGTTATTCTCCATTCTATCACAATATCGAATAACGGTGTTACGGTTATAGGATAGCCTTGCTCTGATACCAATTGAAAGAGGCTATTCAGCGGTATTGGATCGTGTAGTATGGAGTATATGATATAATGTATATGGTAGAGTAGTAAGCAGTAAATCACACAGTCGATTTATACTGGTTCGGACCACTGTCCTACGTCCAGTCCCAGACTCACTTCTGGTATTTCACTAACACTAAAACCCTTACTTCACCCGGAGGAATAGGTTCACAATTACCCGAACTGCTGAACGAGATTTCTTGCCTCAACCACTGGAGTGGTCTGAACCAGTATAAATCGACTGTGTGATTTACTGCTTACTACTCTACCATATACATTACATCCTATTCTCCATACTACATGATCCTATACCGTTGCATAGCCTCTTTCAATTGGTATCAGAGCTTGGTATTCTAGAGATCGTAACAATATCCTAGAATAAATGGCAATAAAGAAATCTAGTAAAGGCATTAGAAAGTGGAAGAACAACAAAGCAGAAGCGACGGAGCAAGAGAGCAAACGTTTAATGGCTAAAGTGAGATCACAATCGGTATGTGAGGATTCATTATATAAAGATCTTTTATTAGACCATGAAAAATTATTAAAAGATTTTAAAAGTTTGGGTAAACTTAATGCAATTATTTTAGCCAAGTCTAAAGATTGTGAGCAAGAAAATTCCAAATTAAAAGAAGAAAACAATTTTTTAGTCAAACAAACCAAATGTTTTGAAAATACCTTAGAAGAGCTTGTTTTTCAAAAAGATTACCTTCAAAAAGAAAATGAGCGACTAGAAGATAAAAACAATGTTCTTTTAAAGGAAATCGATCTCTTGAAAAATAGAAATGAATCATTAGAAGATTCTTTAAATAATTCTAATTCTTTAGTTTCGTCTCTTGAAATAGAGAATGGAGCTTTAACTGAAAAGAATTTAGAATTATCTAAAGAATATGAGTTTTTAAAGGTTAATAATAATACTTTGCAAAATGAAACGTCTGATTCGAAAGAAAATTTTGAAAAATTACACTCTTCTTTAATTAATTCAGGATCTCAAATTTGTCGTCTCGAAAATGAGAATAGTACTTTAAAAAGGGAGAATTCTGAATTAAATAAGAAAATTGGTTTAAAAGATTGCAAGACTTCTTTTGAAAATTTCAATCACGACTTTGGAATCAAATTTGAAAAATGTACAAATAAGTTCACAAAATTTAATAAAGGTCAAAATGATTTAAATGATATTTTATCTTGCTCTAGACCTTTACACGATAAAAGTGGCGTAGGGTATAAAAAAACTAATCATAGGACTAGTACAAGATATGCTTTCATGTATAACAAAAGTTTAACTACTAGTACTAAAGCACGTGTAACTCGAAGATATAATTTCTATAGAAATTCAAATGCTTCTATGACTAGAAACATTTATAATAGAAGTACAAAAAGAAATATTAATAGAAATTATCTAAGTATTTGGGTTCCTGTAAATTGGAAAAATCGAGAAAAATACATTGATGATTATTTTGATTCAGTAGTTAAAAATAAAAACTTTATTTTCAAAGGTACCATTAAACCCTTGTGGGTATGGTTACCTCCTCTCTAACCCCTGGACCCTAACAGAGAAAGTGGGTACCAAAGTATATATATAATATTTGTTGCAGGTACACCACAACAAAAAAAGGAGGGTATTTCAGTATCTCTAATATCTTTAAAAACTGAGCTTAAAGTTAAATCAGGGAATCTGGAAATATAATAATCACATACTCAGGGGGAGAAATTTTCATATATCACACATTCAGGGGAAGAAAATAAAGAGAAGACAACGATATTTATTACATTCCCTCATTCTTTTTGATAATGACAAAATGGGAGAAATTCAGGTGTATATTGATAGAGGAAGATATTATAAGAGGAAGATGTTATAGAAAGAATATATTTTTAAATTGTATAGTTGTCATCATCAAAAAGGGGGAGAATGTTAGAAACTCTATTATTGGATTTTGATGACAACAACTATACAATTATACCAAAGAACCTCTACGCTAACCTGCAAGTACATGGATATCAGAAAGAGAAATATATGATAATATATGTATATTGACATATTGACAGGGGGAGTTGCATATACAGTTGTCATTATCAAAAAGGGGGAGAATGTTGGATCTCGCTATATGGCGTTTTGATTATGACAACTATACATGTACATATATATTATTATCGACTAACTTTGTCTTGCAGGAAGATACTTAACAACAGATTCAAGAGCTACAATTGAAGATTAATTATGTTGTAAGAGTCTGTTAGTCTTAGATATTAATGTTAAAGTCTTCCTTGATGATCACACACACACATTTTATATGTATATAGCTTCTCTTATATAAATTAAGCAAGGAATAGTCTGATAACAGAAAACAGACGTCTGGTCTAAAATTTTCAGACGTCTGTTTGCTGAAACAGAATGTTTTTAAATACAATATTCAGACGTCTGGTTGATATATTTCAGACGTCTGAAATGCCCCCGAAATACACTATTTCCTTGCTGATTTGATTTTTAAAATAAACAGACATCTGAATTTTATTTTCAGACGTCTGATTCTGAAAGGATGCGACTTCTACAAAAAGATACATCCATTTACTTTATAACTCTTGAGCAAAACTTTTCATGATTAGATGCATCTTTCTACATACTATAAATAGAGGGAAGATTAACTATTCCTATAACCGAATTTTATTCTAATTCTCTCTATCTTATTCAAAGCTCTCTAAGTTCTAAAAAGCTATCTACTTTTATACTTGAGACTTTTAAACTTCCATATTCCTTCACGCACTTCACGATTATCATCAAGGAAAGGCTATAGGAAGGGTGTACTTAACATTCGACAATCCGTGTTATCAAGAACACAAAAGAGTCAACAATTATTCTGTATTAGTGAAGACCTCTTCAGTGGTTGAGGCAAGAAATCCCGTTCAGTGGTTCGGGTAATTGTGAACCTATTCCTCCGGGTGAAGTGAGGGTTTTAGTGTTAGTGAAATTCCAGAAGTGAGTCTGGGACTGGACGTAGGACAGTGGTCTGAACCAGTATAAATCGAC
The DNA here is from genome assembly GCA_030737875.1 of Allium sativum. Classification (NCBI taxonomy): domain Eukaryota; kingdom Viridiplantae; phylum Streptophyta; class Magnoliopsida; order Asparagales; family Amaryllidaceae; genus Allium; species Allium sativum. The sequence continues at coordinate 494,447,552 of CM060918.1, read as the reverse complement.
TGTGTGATTTACTGCTTACTACTCTACCATATACATTACATCCTATTCTCCATACTACATGATCCTATACCGTTGCATAGCCTCTTTCATAATGAAGTTAAGGCTAAGAAGCACAACCCAAGGATGAGGAAAATGATGGCCCGGGAAGGGAACATAGATAAAGTTCAAATAAAGGTGAAACGAAAAAAGTTGAGGTTGAGGAAACACAAAATAAGAAGGTATGGCCCAAGAAATGACGGCAACAACAACAGAAGAAGGGCGGAAATAATGACAAGGCTAAGGGTAAAAGGAAGCGCCATAGTTGTTGGCGAGAGGGTCACTTGGCGCAGGATAGTAGGAAAAGGAAGAATGCTTTCTTCGTTTGTGAAGAGGTTGGAAACTATTCTAGGGAGTGCCCAAGGAAGGAAGGGCAAGGTCAAAGGACAAGAACCTCTGGAGGGCAAGCGAATGCTCTCGTGGCTAGTACACCAGATAGAGGTAGGAAATTTTTCATGGAAGATTCGATTTCTCTTTCCAATCATCCTATAAGAACTCTTTTTGATTCTAGCGCTTCACATTCGTTTATATCTAGTTCGGTAGTTGAATCTCCGCACTTAAATACTAGTATGGTAGTGGATCCCATTATTGTCTCAAACCCCATAGGTGGTTCGACCCATTAATCTATGGTTTGTCGGGGTTTGAGAATATCTGTGTTAGGCGTCGAGTTGAGTGCAACGTATATGTGCTCGGGTTTATTGGCTATGGGTTGATTCTAGGAATGGACTGGCTTACCACATATGGTGCCATTTTGGATTGTGAGAGGAGGGTCATTAGGCTTCTAACTTGTCATAGGAGGACCCTCGAGATTTCTTGTGACCCACAAGGATCGGTTATGCTTAGTTTCCTAGAGTCTCTTGATGCATCTTTCAATGATTTGCAATTTGTTCCAGTGGTTCGAGATTATTCTGACATTTTTGATGAGGCACGGGACTTACCTCTGAGGCGCGAGATCGATTTTCATATATATCTTGTGGACAATGCAAAGCCAGTTGCATTACCAGTGCGCCATATGGCTCCAAGGAAAAGGAGGGAGATGAGTAAGCAAGTAGGGGAGCTACTTGAAAAATGGTTTTATTTTGGGATGGAATGAAGAAAGATGTAGTGGCATTGTTTCTCAATATCTGATTTGCCAGCAAGTCAAAGCTGAGCAAAGTGAGCTCGATGGTTTACTTCATCCTTTAGTGGTCCCGCAGTGCAAGTGGGAGAGCGTCTCTATGAATTTCATAGATGGGTTGCCTAGATCAAAGAAAGGTAACACCAGTATTTGGGCGGTAGTGGATAGACTCACTAAGAGCGCTCACTTTATTCCTGTAAAGAATAAGAGAACGTCATCATGGTTGGTAGCAATTTATGTCCGAGAGATAGTTCATCTTCATGGAGTTCCTTCCAGCATTATGAGCGATCGTGACCCCATCTTTACCAGCGAATTTTGGAGGAGCTTGTAAGAAGCATTAGGTACACAGTTGTGTTTGAACATCGCTTATCATCCTCAAACCGATGGACAGATGAAGAGGATGAACAGAATTCTTGAAGATCTTTGAGGTTGTGTATCCTAAACTTCAGAGGGACTTGGGAAGAGCATCTTCCTTTAGTAGAGTTTGCCTATAATAACAGCTATCAGGCTAGCAACGGCATGACAACCTTCAAAGCATTGTACGGGCGACCCTGTAGATCGCCAACTTTTTGGTGGGAATCTACAAAAAGATTATTACTTAGGCCAGATATGGTTAGGGAAACGTACGAAAAGACTAACCTTATTCGACGGCGGATGAAGATAGCTCAAGATAGGCAGAAGTCCTATGTAAACACGAGAAGGATTGACATCGAATTCGAAGTGGAAGACTTGGTTTTTATCAAGATATCACCTCTGAGGAATGTGGTTCGCTTCGGATCAATAGGGAAGTTGGTACCTAGGTTTGTGGGACCATTTCCCATAACCGAGTGGATTGGCCAAATGGCCTACAGAGTAAAGCTCCCAGAAAATCTATCCTGTGTTCATGACGCTTTCCATGTCTCTCATCTGTGGAAGTGCCTGCATGACACCACGGAAGTTGTTGAGCCGAGCATGTTGGAAGAAGCCGAAGTGGAACGGGAGGCGACATTCAGACGAGTCCCTACCTGTATTCTTGGGTCAGAGGTTAAGAAGCTACGCAATAAGGAAATCAAGTTGCTAAATGTTCAATGGGGAGAAAACCCAGATGATGTGACTTGGGAGACCGAAGACAAGATTCGTGCTTCGTACGCTTTTATTTTCGAGGGTATGTTCTTAACTCCTTTCCTAAGTTTTATCAGTACTTGTTTCTTTCAATAGAATATATCTTGTCCATCATATTTTCGACCTTTAGATAGGAATCCTATGGATGTAAACATGTGTTTGAAACATATTATGTTTGATCGATGCAAGTGGTTGCTAGTGGTTTCCTGTGGACGCATATACACACACATTCGGCACTAAGATAGCTCAATCACTTTCATATTGCATATGATGAACTGGCATATGGATGTCGCATTTGGATGAATGGGTGTGCACACATATAGAACTTATATGATACAATAGGTTTATTAGCATACATAATGGATTCATGGCACTAACATACATTGCATTAAGGAGGTCAACTGAATTAGTAGACCGCCTGATCTTCGCATTAGTGTTGGGACGTATACACACACCTTTGCATATATTCATATAAGCATTAGAAATCTTTAAGGACAATGGATGCCAGTGATTGGTGGATGAGTAGATGGGTGATGGATGGTAGGATATGCATTCTTCTCAACTTAGAGATTTCGGGGACGAAATCCTTTGAGTAGGGGGGAATGTAACACCCCGAATTTTTTTAACGACATTAAAGAGAATAAATTAAATAATAATTAATTCAATGTTCAGAATTAGAGGAAACAGACTGCACCATTGCGTCCGTCTCGAAATTCTGGTCAAGATAGACATTTGATTTGCGTAAAACGGACAATGTATGAAGAAGTTATGAAGGTTTTAAGTTTTTATATGCACAGAAATATTTTATATATACGCATGAGTAAGAGGTGAGTCAGAGATGGGTCAGAATCCTATCCAGAGGATTCAAATTCAAAAAATTCCTTTGAGCGGCAAAATTCCCACTCTAGGGGGTCGACCCCCCTAGAGGGGTGTCGACCCCCTTGAAGGGGTGTCGACCTAGGGGTCGACTCGCCCACAGGGGTGTCGACACCCATAGGGCTGAGGTGGCAGCGGTTCCAGAGAGCTCTGACGCTAAAAATATATGGCTATTTCTCATAGTTTCTTAATTGGGAGTCATGAAGGCCATATGCCGTTGGAATGCGAACTGAACCGTTTTCTGCATACTTTGTAAATCAAATCCAGAAATTCAAGATCCATTCTCTCTATTCTCTAATCCTGACGCTGTGAGTTCTAGTTTCTTTTAGGTTTAGATAAATAAAAGTAAACTATAAAATACTATGTTTTGGATATGTGTAAACCATGAATCTGTGCTATTATCATATCTGATACTATGTCATGATAGATTTATTTCTTTAGATCCAATGCAATAGTGATTATTCCACTATGTCATGATAGCTCTATTTCTTTAGATCCAGTTCAATTGTGGTTATTCTACTATAATATTATTGTGGATCTTGATTTGTGACTATATTGTTGTTTATATAAATTTGTTAATTTGAATACTTATGTCATTGGGTAGATCTAATCATTTATGTAAATCATGAACATATGCTACCTTGAATTGGTTATAATTGGATCTAAATCTTTACCAAAATTGTAACTTCTATGGCATGCTATTATGTGGATTTGTGTATATCTATTTCTAAACTAGTAGATCTAATTTAGGTGGACATTGAAACTGTTAGTCAGATCTAGATTATCACCTTATGTTATCATGTTAGATCTATTCTATGTGATCTAATTTATCATCTTGTGTTATAATGTTAGATCTATCTTAACCTTTAGATCTAGATAATGTGATCCAATCTATCACCATATGTTATTATTTAGATCTAACAAATGGGACATCTAAACTGCTGATTTAGATCTTACTGTCTTATTGAGACATCATGTTATGTTGACTAGTCTTATGTTCATCGTGTTATGATAATAATTACATGTCCATGCCAGTATGTATGTTCACATTATCATGCTAAGTTTATGTTTATGCCAAGATGATCACTTTTGTTACATTCCTATTATTTTTCCGTATTATCATTTATGACTAGACTGTTGTCTAGCCTAGGCATACTACCAATTTTGTAAGGGCGCTAGTTAAGGAACGGGGGAAAAGGGGTTAATATTAGCATAATTTGAGTATGAACATTTTTGGACATGTAATTCAAATTATTGGGTAAGGTAGGTATTGACACCTATAAAAGGAAAGGATTAATTAATTGGTAAATTAATTAAAAATGGAATATTTAGTAATTACAATTAGGAATTGTAAATGTACTTATGACACGAGGTTAGGTTGCATTAGTGGTGGAAGTCTGCCCGGACCCGACCGGCATGTCCAGCAGCCACTAATGTTAAACCTAATGTAGGAGGTCTAAGTATGCAAATACGAATCGGGCTAAGACATGAGGTTAGACCCAACTGTGGAATAAGACTGCCCGAACCCGACTGGCATATCCAGCATCCACACGTTGTAGGCCTAATGTTGGAGGTCTAGCCCATTATAAACCATAAATGGACATGGTAATGAATTGGACTACTTAACCAAATCTAATCGATAGGGATTGTATGGTATAGAACTGAATTTAGGGTTAAGTAAAATTGATTGGATCAGTGGGAGGTTAAGTAAATCTTGGGTAGGTGGGTAATATTGGTATATATAGGCCCACAACTTAACTATTAAACAAACATGCTTGGATCGGTGGGAGGTTAAGTAAATCTTGGGTTGGTGGGTAATATTAGGATATATAGGCCCACAATCTTAACCGTTAAATAAACATGCTTGAATCAGCGGGATGGTTAAGTAAATCTTGGGTAGGTGGGTAATATTAGTATATATAGGCCCACAAACTTAACTCGATAAGGTTATGTAATTAAAGACACCTAATGATATAATTGGTGGAAATAATAAAGTTATGTAATTAAAGACACATTTTAGGGTAAATATAACTTGTAGAAATGATAGGGTTATGTATTAAAGAACCTATAGGTAAGCATAACCAGTTGGAAGATTGGGGGTTATGTACTAAAGACACCTATAGGTAAGCATAACCGATAGAAAGCTTGGAATTATGTAATTAAAGACACCCTTTAGGGTAAGCATAACTGGTAGAAATAAATAAGGTTATGTAATTAAAGACACCTAGTGGTGTACATAACCAGAGGAAAAATATAATAAAGTTATGTATTTAAAGAAACCTTTTAAGGTAAGCATAACTGACATAGGGCTATGTAATTAAAGACACCTAAGGGTATATATACATAGTCAGTGAAAAAACTAGTGGGGATACAAGACAAAGGGGAGAGCTTGTATTATATTGTGTGGGACCCATTTCAGTTAGTAACCCGGAGTTGGTATCAAGTAAAGAACTCCGTACTAGGCGGAGAAGGGGCACGCTTACTGATTGATTGTAAGAGATCCAAACGAGGCGGATGGTGTAGGCGGCGCAAACCGACCGGGGACATGTGCGTGCACGGGTCGGGCAGAGGGGGCTAAGACGACCGTGACACCAGTAGATATGGTTGTGCACATCTTGAGTTACCACTTTAGGAAGTGATACCTCCTACTGTGAGGCCAGCACATGATATCTACGGAGTAGGGAGCCGATCGATTAGTGTAGTGGTTAGGGTATACTGACATATGACCTAAGCCTACCAACTTATAGTGGAAGGGGCCATCTCTTTCTGGATATACTAGTAACAGTGCAGAGTAATCATTAGAAGCATATACACCTTATCCTGTCTACCTTGTCACACCTGCCTTTTATGTAGTGATCTCTCTTATCCACTTTATATGCCTATCTTGTTACTTTTATTTATTTAGTGGCTAAAAGTAACTAGACTCGCCAGACATTTTGTCTGACCCTTTTTGTTTCTTCTTCTTTCTTCCGTTCTCCCCCCAGGTTCTCAAGGAAGGGAATTATCAGACCTAGTCAGGATTCTGCTATCGTCTTGCTTGGAGCGTCTAAATGTATTTCTCAAGCTTCTATCTTTGCTACTATGGCTTATGATTTGGGGATTATGCTTTCTTTGTTAGTGCACTCTGATATTTAAAGTACAAGACATAAGTTTTAATGATGTACCGAGTTTATATATTTTCAGACATATAGTGTAACTGTGCTTTATGATTAATAGAAGTTTTTAATTCCACTGCTATTTTATATCTGTTTTGTAATGTTTCTGTTCTGTTTACCTATAACGCTTCACGAAACTTGATGCAATTTCTTAGTGAGTGACATTAACGGATGTGGGTTGTCACAATATATATATATATATATATATATATACACACACACACACACACACACACACACACACATGCACTCTCTCTCTCTCTCATATTTCAAACAGATATTTATGCAATTTCAGGTTAATCCACAATCAAGTACATGCATCATTTATGAGAATATATATTTACATATTTATGTTTTAAAATACACAAGTGCAGCAAAAAAAGTGCCAATATTTCTTGGGATGATGCAGTATATATGAGTATGGTGTACAAGAGCAGTGGTTTCGAAAATGATAGGGAGACATCAGGTCAAACCTTAGTGCCAAACATAAGTGTATATATACACATACATGATACACACACATGTAGGCATCCACATTTATACACTACCAAAATATATTTTACAAAATCACAACATCCAGAAATAAATAAACAAAGTAGCCCACAGATTTGTTTTCAACAAGTACGTAACATAAATACTTGGTTCCAGACTAGAATAATACGTAAGAGAGCAGTGGAAGGTACTCATACATAACACGACTGCACGCATATACCATCTAACATGCAGGATAGTGAGAGACCTATGCCTAGAATCAATAGAAGAGGACCACAGGGTACCTATAGGGGAATCCTAGGTCATGTGGAAAACAACATGATTTTCGGAAGTAACAGGTTGAACCAAAGTCCAATTCTAGTGCCTGGCAGGGGAACTCATATACTGTAACAACCCGGATTCCGACAAACCGAATTTCTTTAAAATTCAATCCATCTAGACCCGAGTGTGTTGCTCTGGTATCCTGTAGAAAAGACAAAGAAAAGAGATATGTCAGAGTACGGAAAAACACCTCACAGCGGAAGGAATAAAATAATATATTTTAAAACATAGCTTTACCTTAATCACAATACTGCTAAATCAGTATTCCCAAAGCTATAATACTTTGTCTAACCTGCGAACGTTATGAGGAGGGGGTCAGAACGTAAGTTCTGTGTGAATGAATTTAAACTATACTTCTTGAATAATCCTACATATAACGTTCAATTAAACTTTCTTATTTATTTGGTTATACGTGTTATTAGCTCTCAAAGCTTACACACACCCACCTACCCGTAGTAGATTAACCTAATACAGTGTATATGTAGCTACCCCCAAACTAAGATACACCCCGTGACACCCCACTCGCACGGTCTCCTCTTATCGCCACTGTAATATGCATAGCCCCTCATCCTATGCCGTACAACTCTACATCCGCATTGAACCACTATCGCTGTGCTATGTAAGCGTACTAATCGCTGTCCTCGAACTATTCGATTGAGTTTGGTTCCATCACCGAATAATGCCCTCTAGTCTACGATACACCACCCAGAGAAGACATGGTTGTACCTAGACTTTCCCACGTACGTATCATCAATCGTACTCGATGTTTCTACTGCACATAACCTCTACTTGTGCACCCAAATTCCGTGGTAGGGCTACACCAGAAAACACGAAACTCAGTCGGGAGCTTTTCTATATCTATATGGGCCCGCCTCTAAGAGTGTCCAATGTACAAATATCCCTCGGGTATGGTTTTTCTATGGTGGCTATGGCCCCACCTCAGCCCCTCCCTTAACTAGTAAAGACCACATGTTAGGCCGAAATTTGGGCCTAACACCCAAACTCTATGTGAAAACCTCACAAATCACAGATTACAGATAAAAAGCAGTAAAAACAGGGAACACACGAGATTTTTATAGTGGTTCGGCTCAATCCAAGCCTACGTCCACTTTATAGTTTCTTAAATCCTAAGAAGCTATTACAATGTTGTCTGTTTGCAGCTTATACACGAAATCCTCGTGTTTACAATGAAGAAGAGGAGAAAAGAGATTGAATTTATGCACGATAGCCTCGTGTTTGATTGAGTTGAGGAGTACCCAAAGTCCTTGAATACTTGGTAGTGGAGGTCGGGAGGTGTTAGTGCCGGAAAAAGTCCCTTGAAATGACCATCTCGTGATGTATTTATAGGCGTAGAGGAGCTGCTGGGAGTCCTGAATCGGGTCGGATCGGGTGTGACGTGGTGAGCGGAGAGGACATCTCGGAGAGAGTGGAGAAGTGGCCTCCAGATCGTGTGCATACAGGTGGCGGCAGATCCGAATTAGTAGGAGGTACTTATCCCTTAAGAAGCGGTCAAACTTGCTGCGTCTGAGCAGGTACAGGGGAATCGGTTCGGGTCCGACCCGAACCGAGCTGGTGTCTTCAATCCGAAGACTTCATGTGCCAGGTTAGTGCGATGGAGGTCAGATCGGTTCGGCTCCGGACCGAACCGAGGAGGAGGCTCCGAACCGGAGTTATGATGTATACTTCTGAGCTGAGTGCAAGCCGGGTCGGGTTCTGATAGTCCGATCCGATCCGGTTAGAGGTGATATCAAATTTCCAAGTCTAAGTTTCCGGTTCTGCATGCGTTCACGGAAACGGGCATAACTTTCAAACCGTAAGTCCGATTGAGCCAAACCAAAGCTCAAACTGAAGCTGATTCAGAGATCTACAAGAGTTACAGAGCTTAGCTCCGTAATCGCTGTTTTCGGGCCCAAAAAAGGTCATCTGGTAGGAGTTTCGGGCCATTCTTTATTTGTGATGCGACTTTGACCAAATCGCTGCCTGTCTTCTGACGGTATTTCCGATACTTGAGCGTATTGTTGATAAGAGATTCCATGTGTGACTGCTTTGACTAAAAAGCGGGTCAACATTTTGCCCCCCAGAACATATCTTGCTGGTTGAAGGAAGATGTGTTCTGGATAATCCAAGGCCACGCCGGGCCTGCCAGCTGCAAGTATAATCCATACCTACGAAGAAGAGAAAGCAAACAGGTATGTCAAAACCTAACAAAACCGATTACACTTTCGAGCATAAACCATGCTTGGGCCTTTGTTTGAGCATAAACCATACTCAAGGGACGATCGAATCATCCTGCCAAAACCTGACGAGGGACCTAACCTTCCGGGTATAAGCCATACCAAGAAGCATAAGCCATACTCGAGTTTTATTGAGTTCCTTTGCCAAATCCTGGCAAGACAATAAGCCATTCCAGAGTATAACCCATACTTAGAAATGTAGTAGAGTACAATCCATACTCATACCGAGATGGAGCTATACTTGCCAAAGCCTGACAAGATAGTCCGTCCCTAAGCATAATCCATGCCTAGGGGTCCGAGATAAGTATAAGCCATACTTTAGTTGAGATTGAGAATCCTGCCACAACCTGACAAGATACTTAAATTGCCAAACATAATCCATGCTCGGATAGTCCTTCCTTATTCAATTCAAAGTACAAAACCAAAGCAAATCCTGATTGGTTTGTCATCGAGTGCAGAGCACGATTTGGAGCTAAATCCTAACCCCGAACGTGTGTACTCCGATTTAGCTAATCGGAAAACCTAAAGAAAGCAAAGAGACATATCTTAAATCCTAAGAAATGCTGAAAACGCAGAGTGATCCAATCCAGATCAGTTGATGACGAGCCGATGGGAGCTCGTTCCAGGGTCATTCCCTCTCCGGGGAGCAGGTGGTGGCAGCACAAGTACAGGTGCTGTTGGTTGTTTCACATACTCGGGTAGCTCTCCACGTCTAACCCGTTCCTCAATCAGATCTCGCAAGTGTCTACAGTCATTTGTGTCATGACCGTCCATATCGTGAAATATGCAATATTTCCCAGAATCGCGTTCTCTTTGTGATGGCTCCCTCCTGGGAGGCTTTGGATAGGAGACGTCACCGTTTGTGTTCACGTAGATGTCGGTTAGTGACGAATTGAGTTCTGTGTACTTTTCATATCTGGGCCCTCTCCGGGGCTGAGCGTTGGGGTTATTCTTGACGGCAGCTTTTCCTTTGCCTTTACCAGAATCAGACGGTTCTCCGTCTTTGAGCATGTTAACATCGAGAACTTTTTTCTCGGAGGTTGCGTCTTCTTCACGCAAAAACCTATCCGATTCAAGGTAGAACTCGCTGAGATTCCTTGGTGGGTCCCGGTACAAGGATTTTTTGAACTCCGAGTTGTCCAGAACACCGGATACTGCCGCCATCAATACCATAGATGGCTCAGGTCGATCAACTGATGTTGCTGCAACGTTGAACCTTTCCAAAAACGACCGCAGAGTTTCTTTGGGCCTCTGCTTGATTGTAGTTAGTGACATTACATTCTTGGGTCGAGCGATATGGACCCGAAATTGTTCAATAAAGCGAGCGACCAACATGTTCCACCTGTTGATCGATTCAGATTCCAGCTGCCGAAACCACATAGCAGCAATATCAGTCAAAAAGAGGGGAAAGCATTTAGCCATGAAATTTTCCGATGCCGATTGAACTTCCATACGCCGTTTATAGCGCATTAGGTGTACGGTAGGATCTGCCCTGCCGTTGTAGGGTTCCAGTTGTGGAAGTTTGAAATCTGGAGGATTGCGGGAATTCCTGATTTCCGGTGTGAATGGATTGTGATTGACATCATCCATGTCATTTTGATAGGTGCGGCCTCTCGAGAGGCGTTCAATGAGATTGGCGAGCCGATCGCCTTCAAAGAGCTGTTGCAGGTTGACAAGTCCAGAGCTGGTGCCCCCAGCGTTAAGTTCAGAAGTGTGTGGAAGAGTATAAGGAGCTTGGAAGGCCATCCGGTTCGGTTCGGAGGTGCCCCCTTGCTGCGGCTCGGAGAAGCGAGGGGGGTTATGGAGGGGTGCACGGTTCGGGTCGGATGTACCGATCCGATCAGGATCGCCTGTTCCGAACCGGGGAGCTTGATGCTGAAGCTGTGTGGGATTACCGATCTGAACCGGTGCGGAGGTAGGTCGTGCTGGAACGAAGTCTTGATTTCCAGAAGGGAGGCTGCTGCCCCCAAGCTCATGTAAGGTGGCGGTTCGGATCGGATCCGAACCGATCTGGTGAGGATTGCCCCCAATTTCCATCTGCGTTTGATTCAGGTTTTGGCCCTCGGTTCGGATCGGATCCGAGCCGATCCGGTTTGTCATTCCTGCTGGAGCCATTTCAATACCATTTCCAGTGAGTTGTGCGTTGCCGATCGGCCTGCCTCCCATCCGAGCGAAGAATTGGTCAATCATCTCCTGTTGTTTGCGGAGGAGATTATCTTGCCTTGCCATTTGCGTTCTCAATTCAGCGAGAACGCCATCCATTTCATCTCTGGTTAAGTATGCTGATGGATTTTCATGAGAGGAAGTCTCCTGGCTTGCCTCGTTCCTTGTGCCTTCAGTGCCAACATCCTCAGCACGAGAGAAGGTTCCGTCTTTCTTTCGCTTGACCATTGATCCAATAGCCAAATAATCTGTTTCCTAAGCAGAAGGTCGTAGGTTCGACCCCTTCCTGGCGCGCCAAAATGTTAGGCCGAAATTTGGGCCTAACACCCAAACTCTATGTGAAAACCTCACAAATCACAGATTACAGATAAAAAGCAGTAAAAACAGGGAACACACGAGATTTTTATAGTGGTTCGGCTCAATCCAAGCCTACGTCCACTTTATAGTTTCTTAAATCCTAAGAAGCTATTACAATGTTGTCTGTTTGCAGCTTATACACGAAATCCTCGTGTTTACAATGAAGAAGAGGAGAAAAGAGATTGAATTTATGCACGATAGCCTCGTGTTTGATTGAGTTGAGGAGTACCCAAAGTCCTTGAATACTTGGTAGTGGAGGTCGGGAGGTGTTAGTGCCGGAAAAAGTCCCTTGAAATGACCATCTCGTGATGTATTTATAGGCGTAGAGGAGCTGCTGGGAGTCCTGAATCGGGTCGGATCGGGTGTGACGTGGTGAGCGGAGAGGACATCTCGGAGAGAGTGGAGAAGTGGCCTCCAGATCGTGTGCATACAGGTGGCGGCCGATCCGAATTAGTAGGAGGTAGTTATCCCTTAAGAAGCGGTCAAACTTGCTGCGTCTGAGCAGGTACAGGGGAATCGGTTCGGGTCCGACCCGAACCGAGCTAGTGTCTTCAATCCGAAGACTTCATGTGCCAGGTTAGTGCGATGGAGGTCGGATCGGTTCGGCTCCGGACCGAACCGAGGAGGAGGCTCCGAACCGGAGTTATGATGTATACTTCTGAGCTGAGTGCAAGCCGGGTCGGGTTCTGATAGTCCGATCCGATCCGGTTAGAGGTGATATCAAATTTCCAAGTCTAAGTTTCCGGTTCTGCATGCGTTCACGGAAACGGGCATAACTTTCAAACCGTAAGTCCGATTGAGCCAAACCAAAGCTCAAACTGAAGCTGATTCAGAGATCTACAAGAGTTACAGAGCTTAGCTCCGTAATCGCTGTTTTCGGGCCCAAAAAAGGTCATCTGGTAGGAGTTTCGGGCCATTCTTTATTTGTGATGCGACTTTGACCAAATCGCTGCCTGTCTTCTGACGGTATTTCCGATACTTGAGCGTATTGTTGATAAGAGATTCCATGTGTGACTGCTTTGACTAAAAAGCGGGTCAACACCACACGAGCTAAGCGATCACCCCTAACAAGCAAACAATCTAAACATCCATGTGGGGTCTCCCCGCACCCGTCCCTTGATAGCAAAGGTTAACGATCTCTAGGGTTTAGCTCTTGTCTTTTCGCATTCCTTAGGCTGCTGGTGACAGGAATCTGATGATCTTACTATCGTTTAGTCTTGACCCTCCACCTCCACCTGAGGCAATCGCAGAACCACCCTTAATGCCACCGCATACAGCATTCTGACTGCCCCTTACTTGTGCAGTCAAGGCCCACCCGCCTGGTAGTTCCGCGCAGACCCAACCTCTGTAATCCTAGCCCAAAGCTAAACCAATACAGAGGACTACCAGGAGCACCTTTAACATCTCAGGAAGCCGCGTGCTTCCCCTTCCAGACCGTTTGAGCTGCCAAAATAGAGAACGTGTGCTCTCCTCGTGCCTTATGACACCATCATGATCTACCTCGTTGGGTCATTCATCTTACAACATACGGACTGCTTCAAGCACCTTAGTTTTATATGTCATTAGACCCTAAGTCTAACCATTTATTTCATGCTTGTGCCACCTCGTCAACTTTCTCATTTAACTTGGTTATTCACATTAGCTTCCTTCTGTATTCACCGAGTTACCCTTGCTTATTAATTCAATTTATACTTAACCCACTTAAGTCCATTAATAAGCCCACAACATGTTATTTTCCAATTTCATAAATTATTCCCTTTTTGGGTTACAACAACATGTTATACTTAATTCATAATTAAATATGCCTTATCCTACATACATGCTGATTAGGAGAATAACCCTCTTAACACCAGCCCCGAAGACCGAAATCAACATCAGACTGGCACCCAGAGAATTACTCAACCCAACCAACATATATGATTCTAATTTACTTCTTTTCCACTCATATAACTTATATCATTTTTAATTTCACAATTCTCCTTTCCAAACCACTTAATTTAGGTATATCTTTACATATAAGTTACCTCATCTTCCTTATCGTTTCCTATAACTTATCTTGTTCCATAAGTTATAATTTCAACCTATTATCCTTTCTTTCCTTATTCAAGTTTATTCATAATAGGTTATTTATCATTCCCCATTTCTTGTCATAAATTTTAGATTTGACTTATTTCAAAGTATAAGTCGTCCCACCCTTCAAGACTTGTATTACATCTTAAGTCATAACCTTCCCTTGTCCCTATGACAAGTTTGCCTATTATTTAATTTTACATCATCACAACTCAAGTTTATAATAGGTAATTATCATTACCCCATTACTATGTCATTAATTTTAGATTTGACTTAATCCTTCCTTTTACTTAACCCGTTACTTAAACTTTTCCCAATTCAATTAATTTACGATATTGTTACGGGTCCCATTTGGTTAAGCATATCTATATTATGTTTCACATGTCACGCGTCCCACTTAACCCCCTTTTTATTACAGTTTCCATGTCTTACACATGTATTACTACAGTTAAGTCTAACTTAGTCATGTTTTACATCACATGTCTTACAACGGTTAAGTCCACATTAGTCATGTTTTACATGTCACTTATATCAACCACTTAATCCTCTAACCATACCCATGTTACCTACTTATCTTATTATGGTTAGTATTTCTTAATTTATTTATAATGTCTAACGATGTATGACCTCTCATATTAGATGTCCGTTCGTGGCTGTTGGATTTACCAGGCGCTTCTGGGCAGTCTTACACCACAAACGCGCCTAACCTCGTGTCATAAACCATTATGCCTCTAGTTCTTGCCGTCGACCTCTCACATTAGACATCCGCTTATGGTTACTGGATTTGCCGGACGGTTCCGGGCAGTCATACACCACAACCGCGTCTAACCTCGTGTTATAGGCGTTCATTAACAATCGTCTTTCACTTAAACCCCAAATTCATGTCATATGTTCCAAATTCAACTTAATTACATTTCATTTTTATGCCTATTTCTAATTTGCCATTCACTACACCAATTACATAATAGTTAGCCAATTTTATATTACCTAAATTATCCAATTATAGCTAAATTCACTAATTCCATGTTATTCATACCCATACATGCCAATATCCAATTATACCCAATTTCATGTAATCAATATTTTCCTAATATATATAGCCCAACATTCCCACGTTCATACATATAATCTAATTCACCCTCTAGGCTTACTTTTCAAGTCACGAATAAATTTCACCAATCCATGTTATCCAATTACATGTTGTTAATATTGAATTATACCAGTTCAATATCCAATGACAATTATGTCAAATTTACATAAATTCAACATTATAGATTATATTCCTCGACTTCATAAAATAGATTATGCCCAATATATGCAATAACAATTGTTATGCCGCAAACCCCAAAATAAGAGACAATATTCCAATATCCCCATATTCCAATTGTGCGTATTGTATAATAAGATTTTGTCTAGGTTCAAGATAACCTAGATCCAAAAATAAAAAGGAGAAGGATAAAAAAGGGAGAACTCAAACGTAGGCATAAATAAAAATAACAGATCTTATTAAATTAACATCATATTCGTTATGAGGAATGGTAAACGATAGAAGCAACATTATACAACAAATATAGTTCAAATCCACTCACTTTGACTGGATTGGAGAAATAAGTGATTTTTCATTGATGTAGAACGCTGATTCATTCTTCTTATTTGATTATTAGTGAAGAGCATGAATTGTTGATGAAGAACTTTGCTACTTGATTTGATTAAACTCCAAAGTTGATAAAGAACTTGCAAATTAATGTAGGGTTTTGAGGCGGCGGCCATGTTTGGTTGAATTTTAGCGGCATGGAAGCGTCAGAAGGAATTGTTTATGAATTAAGTTAGGTCTAGGCACTATTGTATAGGTGCAGAGAATGTTTTAGAGCCATTAGATCGCCCTAGAAGCCATCCGGTCCGTCCAGCACATCAAAAATCGTCACATCCCAGATTTGGAAAAATCAGAGGGGAGGTCGGCACTAAAGTCGACCCCTAGGTCCTGGGTAGGTCGACCCCCAGGTCAACCCCCAGGTCGACCTCCTTGGGTAGGTCGACCCCTAGGTCGACCTGCTTGGGTATTTTCCTATGTAAATTCTGAATTTTTGTTGAATCTTCCGAATGCCATAACTCTTTCATACGGAGTTCGATTTTCGAAAACTTGGACTCTATTCCAAGAAAAATTCCGAGACGAACGCAATGGTGATGTCCTTTTACTTAATTCCTGATATTTGAATTAAATATCCTTATTTTATTGTCTTCTCTGTTACGTACACTGTTATCGAATTAATTTTTCCTTCTCTTCCATATATTAATAAATTTTTCATTATACATCACCATTATTAACCTATCTATCCATATACACATATTTTTAATTATATTCAAAATGCGGGGTGTTACATTCTCCCACCCTTAAATAATTTCGTCCCCGAAATTCGATAAGAGTAAAATAGATAACCCCTCGCAATATCCATCCATCAAGTGTGCATCCAATTGTTGCAAACATTGTGCACATGTACAAAGTGAGATACATCATAGTAAAGTATGTATGCCTAATTTGGATCCACCTACATGTATGCAAACTTAAAAAACTCTTTCAAAACATGAACTAAACATACTCATAGTTCTATATGAATGCAATATTTTTGAAAAATCAAAACGTTTTTCATCCAAATTTTCCTACAATCTTACGGAGTAAGAGCATAGTTCATCCAATTTTCGCATTCAAAACACTACCAACCATCATTATATTCGAAATTTAGAAAAATCTAATTTTCCAAATTCGATTTCTTATGTTACAAAAAGGTGTAAAACGGAAAAATTCACATCCTTCGTTTTTCTTTTCTAATCGTACTTGGATTTTTATATGACTATTCTATGAAGATTTCCTATTTTCCTATCCAATTACAATCACATAAGAAAATTTCTTCTCTTTTTCCACTTATCTTGGAAAAATTTAATATTTATTTATCTTTTTCTTAAGATTTCCATTTTCTTTTCTCGTCCAGTTTTGCTGCTTGATTTATTCTGTTGTTTTCTTTTAAGTTAGGCTAGTTTCTTTCTTAGCTTATTTGACTTAATCAAATTACTTAAGTTTATTATTTTCAAATAAGCCTTTTCGTTTTCTACTTAAATAGCATCCTACACAGCTACTACTATGGGCCAAAAATCTAAGGACTTATGTCATGAGTCCACTCAATAGGATCTATACACTTGCTTGCCCTTCACTACCTAGTAGTCACCACTAGTTCATGCCATGTATTACTAGCTATACTTCTATTTCAAACAACAATCCTTTTTCTTTTTCTCAAGCAACAAGCCTAGGTTTCTCAATGCTTATGCATTCTACGGGAAATTTTCCATTAGTTCAATATTATCTAATTCCTGACTGTAAATTGGCAAGAAAATGATTCCCTAAGTATCAACCCCGAAGACCGAAATCAACATCAGATTGACACTCAGAGAATTACTCAACTCAACCAATCCCCAGTCGGTTCTAATAGCTTAACTTTATCTCGTTCTTTCTAGGCCTTAATCCTTAACTCCTCCATTTTTAAAACATGGTTTAGCCTTCTTTCTTTTTATTACATTATCCTTCCAAAAACTAAAAGTGGTAAAACTTTTATTCTTTTCTCAAAAACTTGCTTTTGCCAAACCCAAAAAAAAAAACATGTCACAAAAGAAAATGCAAAACATTTTCTTCAAATCACGAAACTGGAGTAGACAAGGACAACTATCGAGGTTACATTGTTCCTATTTACAATTGTTAATTTAACTACTCGCTATAAGGGGCAAACATCTATTATGTTCCTACACTCTACCGCTTATTTTGTTCGCCCAATAAAAACTTCTTTTTAAAACGATAATCAGATTTTATTGTTAACATAATAGAATCTCTTTTACAAAATGCAACACTTTCTTTTCAATCCTTTCATATACTATAATATGAAAACTAGCGAGCTATATATGCTCTATATCATGCACCTTTTTAATGAGAGAATTCTTTTAAAACAAGAAATCATTGTTTTACAAAATATACCCCGCTTTACTTTAAAAAATCCAACATGCACTAAATAATTTCTCAAATATCAAAAATACTTTTAAGATTAAAACTTGAAAAACACCACAAACTCTTTTACAAATTCAAGTTCTTAAAAGTTTATCATTGGGTTAGACTCAAAGCGGAACTCTTTTACAGATTCAAGTTCTTAAAAGTTTATCATTGGGTTAGACTCAAAGCGGGTCTACAACTCACTAGGCTTTTCCTAGGCACTTTCGCGAATTCAATTCTCTCTTAACTATATATATTCCTAATCCATTTTCCATATTTCAACCTTTTCTGGTTTCTAAGGTTACACTTCTAAACCCACCACTCTGAAATACTTATATTTCAGTTTCCATCCTGTGGGATATTTTTCTTTCTCTAGCTTCAAGTCATATTGTACACTTTCCCAACCACCTAATGGTTTCCAAATTCCTATATTCATTCCTTGAGTGTACAAACTAGATATCCCAACTCTTTCATGTCTAGTGGGCTACTGTATGGATTTAGGTTTATATATAATATATTTATATTTTGGAAAATACAAATACATTCACTCATTATGTCCCTAAGATCACTAAACCGATGCTCTGATAACAGATGTAACAACCCGGATTCCAACAGACCAATTTTTTTTCAAATTTCAATCCATCGAGACCCGAGTTGGTTGCTTTGGTATCCTGTAGAAAAGACAAAGAAAGGAGATATGTCAGAGTACGGAAAAACACCTCACAGTGGAAGGAATAAAATATAATATATTTTAAAACATAGCTTTACCTTAATCACAATACTGTTAAATCAGTATTCCCAAAGCTATAAATCTCTCTCTAACCTGCGAATGTTATGAGGAGGGGGTCAGAACATAAATTCTGTGTGAATGAATTTAAACTACGCTTCTTGAATAATCCTACATATACCGTTCAATTACACTTTCTTATTTATTAGGTTATACGCGTTATTAGCACTCAAAGCTTACACACACGTCACACCCATCTACCCCTAGTAGATTAACCTAATATAGTGTATATGTAGCTACCCCCAAACTGAGGTACACCCCATGATACCCCACTCGCACGGTCTCCTCCATATCACCACAGTAATATGCGTAGTCCCTCATCCTATGTCGTACAACGCTACATCCGCATAGAACCACTATCGCTGTGCTAC
Source organism: Allium sativum (assembly GCA_030737875.1). Classification (NCBI taxonomy): domain Eukaryota; kingdom Viridiplantae; phylum Streptophyta; class Magnoliopsida; order Asparagales; family Amaryllidaceae; genus Allium; species Allium sativum. Next base: position 494,428,442 of record CM060918.1, on the reverse strand, counting down.
GTAAGCATACTGACTTCTATCCTCGAACTATTCGATCGAGTTTGGTTCCATCACCGACTAATGCCATCTAGTCTACGATACACCACCCAGAGCAGACATGGTTGTACCTAGACTTTCCCACGTATGTATCATCAATCGTACTCGATGTTTCTACTGCACATAACCTCTACTTGTGCACCTAAGTTCTGTGACAGGGCTACACCAGAAAACATGCAACTCAGTTGGGAGCTTTTCTATATCTGTACGGGCCCGCCTCTAAGAGTGTCCAATGTACAGATATATCTCGGATCTGGTTTTTCTATGGTGGCTATGGCCCCACCTCAGCCCCTCCCTCAATTAGTAAAGACCAGACGAGTTAAGCGACCACCCCTAACAAGCAAACAGTCTAAACATCCATGTGGGGTTTCCCCGCACCCGTCCCTTGATAGCAAAGGTTAACGATCTCTAGGGGTTAGCTCTTGTCTTTTCGCATTCCTTAGGCTGCTGGTGATAGGCGTCCGACGATCTTGCTATCGTTTGGTCTCGACCCTCCACCACCGCCTAAGGCAATCGCCGAACCACCCTTAACGCCACCACGTATAACATTCTGACTGCCCCCACTTGTGCAGTCAAGGCCCACCCACCTGGTAGTTCCGCACAGACCCAACCTCTGTAATCCTAGCCCGCAGCTAAACCACTACAGAGGACTACCAGGAGCACATTTAATGTCTCAGAAAGATGCGTGCTTCACCTTCCACTCCATTTGAGCCGCGAAAATAGCGAACGTGCGCTCTCCTCGTGCCTTGTGACATCATCATGATCTACCTCGTTGGGTTATTCATCTTAAAACGTACGGACTGCTTCAAGCTCCTTAGTTTTATATATCATTAGACCCTAAGTCTAACCATTTATTTCACGCTTGTGCCACCTCGTCAACTTTCTCGTTTAACTTAGTTATTCAAAATAGCTTCCATTTTTTCCGTATTCACCAAGTTACCCTTGCTTATTAATTCAATTTATACTTAACCTACTTAAGTCCATTAATAAGCCCACAACATGTTATTTTCCAATTTCATAAATTATTCCCTTTTTGGGTTACAACAATATGTTATACTTAATTCATAATCAAGTATGCCTTATCCCACATACATACTGATTAGGAGAATAACCCTCTAAACACCAGCCCCGAAGACCGAAATCAACATCAGACTGGCACCCAGAGAATTACTCAACCCAACCAACATATATGATTCTAATTTACTTCTTTTCCATACATATAACTTATATCATTTTTAATTTCACATTTCTCCTTTACAAACCACTTAATTTAGGTATATCTTTACAAATAAGTTATCTCATCTTCCTTATCGTTTCCTATAACTTATCTTGTCCCATAAGTTATAATTTCCACCTATTATCCTTTCTTGCCTTATTCAAGTTTATTCATAATAGGTTATTTATCATTCCCCATTTCTTGTCATAAATTTTAGATTTGACTTATTTCATAGTATAAGTCGTCCCACCCTTCAAGTATTGTATTACATCTTAAGTCATAACCTTCCCTTGTCCCTATGACAAGTGTGCCTATTATTTAATATTACATCACCGCAACTCAAGTTTATAATAGGTAATTATTATTCCCCTATTACTTTGTCATTAATTTTAGATTTGACTTAGTCCTTCCTTTTACTTAACCCGTTACTTAAACTTTTCCCAATTCAATTGATTTATGATACCGTTACGGGTCCTATTTGGTTAAGCATATCTAAATTCTGTTTCACATGTCACACGTGTCCCACTTAACCCCCTTTTTATTATAGTTTCCATGTCTTACACATGTCTTACTACGGTTAAGTCTACCTTAGTCGTGTTTTACATCACATGTCTTACAACGGTTAAGTCCACATTAGTCATGCTTTACATGTCATTTATATCACCCACTTAACCCTCTAACCATACCCATGTCACCCACATATCTTATTATGGTTAGTATTTCTTAATTTATTTATAATACCGTAACGATGTATGACCTCTCACATTAGACGTCTCTTCGTGGCTGCTGGATTTGCCGGACGGTTCCGGGCATTCTTACACCACAAATGCGCCTAACCTCGTGTCATAAACCGTTACGCCTCTAGTTCTTGCCGTTGACCTCTCACATTAGACGTCTGCTTGTGGTTGCTGGATTTGCCAGACGGTTCCGGGCAGTCTTACACCAAAAACGCGTCTAGCCTCGTGTCATAGGCGTTCATTAACAATCATCTTTCACCCAAACCCCAAATTCATGTCATATGTTCGAAATTCAACTTAATTACATTTCATTTTATGCCTATTTCCAATTTGCCATTCACTACAACAATTACATAATCGTTAGCCAATTTTCATGTTACCCAAATTATCCAATTATAGCCAAATTCACTAATTCCATGTTATTCATACCCAAACATGCCAATTTCTAATATCCAATTATACCCAATTTCATATAATCAATATTTTCCCAATATATATACCCCAACATTCCCACGTTCATACATATAATTTAATTCACCCTCTAGGCTTACTTTTCAAGTCACGAATAAATTTCACCAATCCATGTTATCCAATTACGTGTTGTTAATATTGAATTATACCAATTCCATATCCAATGACAATTATGTCAAACTTACATAAATTCAACATTATAGATTATATTCCTCGACTGCATAAAATAGATTATGCCCAATATATGCAATAACAATTGTTATGCCGCAAACCACAAAATTATAGATTATATTCCAATATCCCATATTCCAATCGTGCGTATTGTATAATAAGATTTCGTCTAGGTTCGAGATAACCTAAATCCAGAAATAAAAAGGGGAAAGAATAAAAAGGAGTGAACTCAAACGTAGGCATACATAAAATAACAGATCTTATTAAATTAACATCATATTCATTATGATGAATGGTAAATGATAGAAGCAACATTATACAACAAATATAGTTCAAATCCACTCACTTTGACTGGATTGGAGAAATAAGTGATTTGTTGTTGATGTAGAACGTTGATTTAATCTTCTTATTTGATTATTGGTGAAGAGCATGAATTATTGATGAAGAACTTTGCTACTTGATTTGATTAAACTCCAAAGTTGATGAAGAACTTGCAAATTAATTTAGGGTTTCCAGGCGGCGGCCATGTTTGGTTGAAGTTTAGCAGCATGGAAGCGTCAAAAGGAATTGTTTATAAATTAGGTTAGGTCTAGGCACTATTTTACAGGTGTAGTGAATGTTTTAGAGCCATTAGATTGCCTTAAAAGCCATCCGGTCCGTCCAGCACATCAAAAACCATCACTGCCCAGATCTGGAAAAATCAGTGGGGAGGTTGACACTAAGCTTGACCCCTAGGTTGACCTCCTGGGTAGGTCGACCCCCAGGTTGACCTCCCTGGGTAGGTCGACCCCCAGGTCAACCTACCTGGGTATTTTCCTATGTAAATTCTGAATTTTTGTTGAATCTTCCGAAGGCCTTACTCTTTCATACGGAGTCCGATTTTTGAAAACTTGGACTCTATTTCAAGCAAAATTCCGAGACGAACGCAATGGTGATGTCCGTTTTATTATTTCCTGATATTTAAATTAAGTATCATTATTTTATTGTCTTCTCTGTTACGTACACTGTTATCGAGTTAATTTTTCCTTCTCTTCCATATATTAATAAATTTTTCATTATACATCACCATTATTTACCTATCTATGCATATACACATATTTTTACATATTTTTTAATTATGTTAAAAATGTGGGGTGTTACATATACGATGTCAAGCATGGATCAGGTCGCCAAAGCCATGCAAATACATGTGCCAAACTGTATTGCACATGTGCAATTATTCGAGTTCAAGTGTCAAAGCAGCAAATGGCATATGTTGCGAAACTTATGCATTTCGAATTAACATGGAACAAACAAGAATAATACCATAGCAATTTTGGTTCAATATAATATATGTGTCTACCCAATATAAAAGCCAGTTCGAGACTAGGAAAAAGGAGAACAAAACACAGCATAGAGGGGCTAAACAACCTAGGTTTCAACATACTTATGCATTATGGATTAAAAAAGGGCAGGAATGCAAGGTAGTGAATGTACCATTGTGTTTTTATTTTGAGGTAAGAAACAGGCATGTCACACAGCAAAGCGCGTAAGAGGGCCAGGGTAGTAAATTAGTGCAGGGTGTATGTGGCCTGAACATAGATCGACAACCAAAGCCAAACTGCAAGTTAGTTAAGTCATGGCATGCCTAAAAGAAAATTGGACTATATAACTTATCAATTGGACTTGGCAGCAAAATGAAACGAGTATACATCACCCTGGAACAACAAAAGGACAACAAGGGCAGTAGAGGCAAATGACACAAATAAATACACATTTCAGATTTGGCATGAAGACAGTAGGGTAAGACAATGCATAGTGCACAACTACAGGGAATTAAAGATACAACAAACCAATTGCAATAATCTGAAAGGTACAAACGCGACAATGGTAAGTGCACAACTATAAAACCAAAGCGCTACAGGTAGCATACCAAGAAACGTGACACAGTACAAAATCCATGGCACGACATGGATATGGCAAGGGAATCCGAGTTATATGAGAGGAAACGCTCACAACAGACTAAAGAAATGCAAAAACTCGGTACATAAGGAAATGGAAAACAAATCAACCAAATTAAGATAACAAGCATATTCAGGTATATACGTATGTCGTTGATACATATATACATATACGAGAAAGTATATACACATATGTGTGATGGCCTCCACATATATACCTAAATCAAAGTTCAAACACCCAACGGCAAGGATGCACTCACATAACAGTAAAAAAAGGAATAGGAATAAACTGTTATATTTTAGCTTAATCAAATCCGGAAAAACTAGAAACAAGTAAATCATGGCTAACACTCACCTGCAATTGTGATGTATAAAAGGTAGGGCGTGTCTTTGATACAGGTGGCTTTGATGCTTGATTTGCTGATTCACGGAGGAGCTTTGGCGATAAAGGTGATGGCTAGCGAAGGAGACAGGGTCACGTAGATCTGAGTTGCCGAGGTGCTGTGAGTAGGAGGAGAAGGAGCAAGCTAGGAGGTGGAGCGATTTGGTGATGACTCGACTAGAGGAGAGATTTTTGATTTGCCGATGCGATCGTGGTGGCGGCGAATGGCTACAGCCTTAGATTTCTTAGGAATCGGCAATGGCGATTCGATTATGATTTGAGGGAGGGTTTAGCGAGGGAGGAGTCTCGAATTTTTGAGGCCATTAACGAAGAAATAGAGGACGAGGTGAATGTGATTTAGAGTGAGGGAGGAAGCCATTTTTTATTGATTTAGGGAAGTGGTTTTCTTGGCTATTGAAAAATGAAGGGAGAAGGAAAGGGGACACGGGTATTATATAAGAAAAAGGAAAGGGCGCATGGGAGATGATTTCAGCAGTAGGTTAACACGTAGAGATATTACAGAAAGAAAACGTCATGTGTTTTAATTCTTCTACCAAATTTTCAACTTGCCTTCAGCAAGTGGCAATCATTTATATAGAACAATTATTATATATACTATGCATTATACTTGTACCATCCAAGTTTATTTTATACCTTAAGTAACCAAATACATATAATTAATTTGAATAAAAACCAAATTCAACTTAAATTAAATAATTTAGATTAAAATTCTTAAGATATTTTTCAAATTAAAGGAGGGAAAATAGTAGCGGGTTCAACTGGAAGAAATCGCGATAAGGAAGATGACAGGAGTTGTCTGGGCTAGTGGCGTGCCTCGGTCTGGCGAAGCAATTGGAGGGGCCTAGCCAACTTCTGTTTGTTTGGTGGTGTTGCAGTAAGGAGGGAAGCAGGGATGATGTAGTATCGAGATTTTGATCAAGGAAAATCCGTTACTGTTGCTAAACATGATTATGGAGTTAGCACGGTAATTTAGAAAATAATTAAGGCCTAGAGAATAATTAATGTTAAATTATATTTGACGATGTTTTAAATTAGTTCAAATTTTGTAATAAGCAAAACTTATTCATACGTGAACAGATCCAGCGAAGCAGGATCCGTTGGGATCATTTGGAAGAGAGCTACGAGCACAAGCTGGTTCAGAATGAATTGAAGCTAACTGAATTTTATGTAGTTTCAAACGCTCATTTGAAACTGTATAAATCGACCAGAATCATCAAATTAAATGAACGGTGAGTTAACCCTCACCCTTATGAAATACTAGATGTGATTAAATTCATATTTATCATTGATAATATAAATTGTATGATTGGATAAATTGGATGGTTTACTGCTAGTTGGTTGATTGTTGTTTGGTCGATGTTTGTCGTTATTTATATTTCCATCATTTAAATGATTAGATTAAATTATCCGTTCCATACGTATTATTAAATGATATGATGAGCTGTGATGCAAGGAAAAATAGGATGGAGGGATCCAACTGGATTCCTCAAAAAATTTATACATTACTTGTTTTTATATTATTAATATGAATCATTAAACCCCAAGTAATGTTAAATCTTATTTGGATGATTGAATTGAATTTATCATTGATGTGATACTGATCAATAAACAATATTGAATAAGTTATTGGCAGTAAATGGTCTAAATCCGTCGTTTTAAAATGTTGATTTTTCGTCAGGCGAATTGACGTAATTTGATGTTATAAATTTATTTTTATAACTGAATCAAGGTTTTGACTCATATTTTTATAAGCTATTGGAAATAGAAGTTTCGTAAATCAACTGATATTTATAACTTGTTTATAAAGTAATTATAAAATATTTTAGGTAGTGAATGCTTGTTTTTTTTTAATACGTTTTATAAACATATAAGTCAACAATTAGCCTATGGGTTAATAATTTGGAATGATTGCTTCTATGGAACAATTAAGCAATATTTTTAAATTAATTACATTATTAATTAATTTAAGAGGAAGAATTAGATTAAAGCAGTTAACAAGTTAACTGACATTTTTAGGTTGACTAAGTCAATTGTTTTAATTAGAATTAGGTATTAGATTAATTTATTATCATTTAATCTAATAGTAACAGTTTTTACAATGATTGTTTAAGGTGTAACGAGACTTATTTAAAGTTGGTTATCTTTTAATTAACGATATTCAAAGAGAATTATCGAGTTATCTATTATTAATTAAATTAGTTATTATACTAATAAGATTTTAAAAGCGATTTACTGTTCAATTTAATTAATAATGAAGTAAACTCCTTTACTTCAGTTAATGATGAAGTTAATTATTTTAATTAATAATAATTAAAGTGATTACCTTTTTAGTAATCAGGTTGGAATGATATATCAGCTGAAGTTTGTGCAAGGTTTTGAAAAGAGGATTTAAAATAAACCCAAACTTTATAAACAAGGTTTATCAAAGAAGCACAAGACTTATGCGATGAATTTGAATAAACATTTACTTAATAAATTGTTTTAAGATAAATGATTGAAATCAGGAATAGATTCTAGAATGAATCCAATTTTGATAAACGAAGTTTATAAAATAGATTTATGGTTAAGGCGATGGTTTTAGATAGACGTCTACTTAATAATTAAATTAAGTAAATTGATTGATATCGAAAGAAGATGTTCAAAAGTGCAAAGAAAAGAAGCTTAATAGTTTTTATTTTATTTTTAGTAAAACGATTGTGATAATGAATCCAAGATAAGTTAAAATAAGATACGAAATGAATTTGTGTATAGTATTGGATAAATGGATCCTTTGAAATAGATCAAAAATTGTTATCAAATTGGGGTAAAGAGGATGAAAACTATATATTGTGTTTTGGTAAGAATTTACTTAATAAAAAAATTAAGTAAAGTGATTATAACTAAAAAGAGATTTTTCAAATATAAGAAATGGTTCATAAAACCATATTTGAAACAGAATATTCAAGTTAAGATTTGGTTTAATATTAGAATTTATATCAGTTTTTAAGTTACAAGCTTTTATTTATCTTAAGATAAGAATGTGTTCGATCAAGTTTTGAGAGGTAAATAAAATACCCCAACTTGAATGACTTCAGGATTATCTGAAGATGATATCAGAATATAACAGTAAAGATGTTGGGAATAATTATTTTTTCCAGAAGAGAAATGATATTGCAACGTCATTTGCAAGATTTTGAAATATAATGAAATTATTAGGTTTTATGTTAAACAACGTATTATTTGACATTGTTTGGCCTAAATATGAAGTGGGATCTTTCTTTTACCATTTGGTTAAGTAAATGACACTATTTTCTAAATAACGAAAATAGTACAGGTTTATACACTTATTTACAGAAATAAGTAAATGGATTTGGTTTCAAGGAAATGTCAATGGGAGGTTATAAGGGTTCAGAATTGTAAATGAAATTTGAAAATAAATTACTATTTCTAGAATCACTATTTTAAATCAGTAAAATTGAAGTTAAATAAAGATCGTTGGGTTGTATAATAAATATGTCGCTTGACATTGTTTGACCCATATATGCATTGATAATTAGACTTGTACCATTGTATTAGGTATATATAGCGAAATTTCCAAAGGAAAGGAAATTAAAAAGATTTTGAGTATACATAGCGACATTTCCAAAGTAAAGGAAACAAAATGGGTTTTTGAAAATATAATGATATCTTTGAAATAAAGGAAAGAAAGAGGTGATTTTATGATACATGTATTATGAAAAGATAAGAGTTGATTATTGTTTTCAAATAATGAAAACAAAAGAGATATGTCGAGATAAGTATAATAAATTTATTATAATTGATAAAAGGACTTTGAATGAATGATTTTGAATAAAAAGGGTCCCAGCTGCCAAGATACTGATCTATACTGTTTTAGTTTGATAGTTAAAAACCCGATGATCAATGAAATGTTGTTTTGGACTATTGACGTGTTAGTTCGAAGAGACCAAGTGAGGACTAGATCCAAAACCATTCAGAACCGACTTTGAGTTCGATAACTAACATTTGCAGGGATCTTATGAGATAAATTTAAAGACATAGATCTTCGAAGCAAAAAGGTTTCTCGCTGATGTCTCTGGTTAATTATCGGGATTAAACATATGGTAGTAAACTTCTTATTCTGAAGTATCTTTAGTTTCGTTCAGTCCCAAAACGAACTTGTATGGACGAATATATGACAGAGTATTTCCAAATGATCATGTACATTGATTTGCTTAAACGTACTTCTGTTTGGTAACAATGAAGACACCTTCTCTTAGATTAACACTTAGAATATTTTTGTGGATGTCAATTAGTGGTTTGGTGTATCTAATAATATGACATTCAAAGTAAATGACAATGTGATGTTCTTAAAGGTAATCATGAACTCAAGCCTCATCAACCGGGAAATGACAGAAATCAGGCAAGCAATATGCTATGTGAGTCACTCCCATTAGGGTGTATTATTGCCATCTAGAGAGATTTCGTTTGTTCTTTCTTCCATCGTTTTTGTATACTTACGAGAAACGGTTGTTGATCACAACTGTAGGTGACAATTTATTATATACACTCAAGTTAAATGAGTGGTCGGTCATGTGTAGCTGGGTTGCAAGACGTTATTGTTAAACCCCAGTGTTCCACTTTAGAGAACACTGATTGGGAGGTGGTTTCATACCTTGTCATGTTGGAAATCCAATACGAGTCGTACGTTTTAGATGTACACCTGATGTATACCAACTATGTTGGAAAGCAAGATGCAAGCTTTTAGGCTGTATTCCTATTTATTTATGGATTGATAGAAATTATTATAATATCATTTGATTTTGATATAAAAAGTGCTTTGGGTATCTTAATGTAAAAACATGTGCCATGTTTATTTATGTTCGTGTCTTATGAGAATTCCATTCTTTTAAAAAAAAAATCTAAAAGTTAAGCGAGTTGTTTGTCATGAATTATATCACTGGAAGTATTCCAAACTGATACGGGTAGATTTTGCTTTGCTTCAAAATGAGCTCGGGTCAGACCGAGTATATTCCTAGGTTACATTGGTTACTTGGAGCATCAGGAGAAGAGATGGACTCGAGACGTATTCTCGTACTGTTTGGTATTATCTTATTTCCGCTGTGTGTTTCGTTTTATGTTGTGTACTCTGATGTTGTATAATCAATATATGTCATTTTCTCTTTATGTAAAAATATTTGATATATTATATTTTATTCATTCTGCTATGAGATTCTTGTGTACTTTGATTCCATAGTATTGATGTTTTCGTCTTTTTCGTCCATTTTAATATTTCTTTCATTCTTTTCCTCACACTCTAAGTTCTTTCTCCTAAAGAGATGTATTTTCGTGCAATTTGGGTTAGATGTGAGTTGTAATTAGACAACTCAAATGATACGGATTTGTGAACCATTACATCCTTCCCCTCTTTTCAGCCTCCCAAATCCCCTCTTTCTTCTTTGTCGCCCCACCCTCCTATTTTTTGTCTCCTCCTGAACAATCAGATTCAACTTCTATTGTGCGGCATCCCTCCACTTCAATTGATGAAGATAGATTCCAATTGTTTGCTCCACACTGCTAACCCCGTACGGTTTCTTTATCCAGTAGCCAAGCTAGGGTTTGCGCATCGTCTCAACTGTAGCCTCCATCATCGAAAATCCCTAATTCGTCGTGACCCCCCACTGGTTCAAGATAGCGTTGCCGATCAATGACAAATAAGTTTTCATTACGATCACAAATAGAATAGAGGTGTTATTCCTAATTCTCAAACATCGTTGCTTCCTCTACCGGAACCTACAACAGCCACTGTTGGATATCACGCTGGTGAAGGAAATGTAATGACCTGCCTTTTTGAGCACTCTAAGTCGGTATTTAGACCAACTCAGAACATTCAAACTGACAGATAGTTATTTATCTTATCAAGTTTAAATGGAACAAACACAGAATCACATAACCGAAATTTGCAGCGAAATGATATTTATACACAAATCAGAGTTGTACAAACTATTCTATACAGTGGAAGAATAAATTATATAGAAGAATTTTAAAATAAAACTTTACGGTTTATCGGGATTTGTACGCTCGTATGCGTCTTTATGTCTTCACGTGCCTCTCCTTTTTACGAGCTGAAATCTTTAAAATCTGCAACGGTCGTATCTGACCCGAGCATTTCATGCAAAATACACAAAACACCCGAGTCAGGATTAAGCTTGTTTCAAGTCAGCAAACTTCAATAAACACTAAATATAATCCATTTAATCCCAACAAATTCTTAGATAATTGACCATGTGAACTATCGAAATATCAGTTACAGAAGGTCGGAATATTTCCATATATTACACTAAGATGGTGCAGGTTACAATAGGTATAAAGAATGTCATGCATTTGTTGCAACCCTAAATAGTTCACTCAGTCATACTATTTATCTAAAATGACATTTGAAAATGCCCAAGGATGCATCTGAATTCACCAAATGTAACATGCATTTTTATTTAACCCAAACAAACTGTTTTTTATTCCTTTTCTCCTTTTTCCCAAAAGTGTATACATGCCAGGCCCAAAGCAAAAAACCATCTAAAACAATGTAAAGTAGCAGATTTTAAAGGAAGTAAGATATAAGTTAATGAGCCAGATAAACCACAGATCCTAAAATTTATATATATAAATATAGTTACATACATACACACACACACACACACACACACATATATATATATATATATATATATATATATATATATATATATGTATATATATATATATATAGGATCATGAGAGCCTTAAGGGAAATAAGTATGCATGTACTCATATAATTCAAGTGCAGAGGGCCATAGAAAACGTAATAAGGGCTAGTCAAACAAAATGGACAATGGTTATATTTATCTGGCTTGAAATGGTTTAATAGCCAACAACTCAACATGCAACAAACATGTGTAGACAGTCATGCATGCAAGGGTAAGCATGGAACTCAATAATACCAATATGAAAGCAATATGTATGTATGCCTAAATTACTCATGCAGATGTTCATACTAAAATGCGTGGCAGCTAAGGATGGTACATGCATGGAAAATTGTATGCCCCTAAATGCTCACATAAACCAAATTTCGAACAGGAGCTATACCATCAATTCAATGACAAAGGGAACACAAGTTTCACTATTTTTTTTCATTTTTTTTTTAGTTCTTACAATAACATTTTGGTATGCCAAAATAGCTGGACTGCCGCAGAGCATTTTAAGATGTTAATACATGATATAAACCTTTATACTTGAACAAATAAGACGTATAACATGATAAAAAGTAGCACATGGACTACAGTTGTGAAGCTGATTGTAATGTTGCTCAAGTTGCTGGTGTTATATTCACTAATCAGATTATTTTTATGTACTACTATTATTAACTTGCTGACACTTATAAATGAACATTTGTTAAATGAAAAACTGGAAAACTATTAGTAATAGAGGAAATGAAAAAACCGAACCAAACAACAAAGGCTTTTCCTTGAGCATAAAAGAAATTTCAAAAAGAATATGGATAAACTATGACACTTTTTTTATGTGTACTGCCGTTGTAACAGCAACAACAATAAGGCAAAAAATAAATAGCTTATATGAAGGTGGTCATAAATAAAAACTGAAAAATTTTGAATCAATGTCATAAAACAAGGTTTAGAGACGGTGCACGAAGAAACGCAGACATAGGAAGACAGGGTTAAAGGTTTAATGATAGTTGCTACCGACGGGTGTGATGCTCTTGTTCAAAACTTACCGAAGTGTCAAGTGAACAAAACAAGAAATCAATGTGGGAACCGTACGATGAAAATACAGCAGTCAAACAACTAGCAAACCAATTATATTTAGTGAAATCGAAGTATATGACTTATAATAACTTTAACCGTAAGATAAACTTACACTTAGGTGGCGGAAGAAAACAGCTGTGACGCCCCGCCCTGTACCAGCCGGCATTTCCTCCGAAAGTGTGTTGTACACATGCCCGACTAGCACGGAACGGTCGCCAAAGAAAGGAAAGAAGAGAATGAACTAATCAAGAACCTATAAAATGACTCACAGAACATGGAATAAAATATAATAACAACATACTTAACATAAAACAGGTGAGACAGTGCATACGCTGAAAACTAAACATCATAGCAGCGGAAAATCCAAATACAGCTTATGATCCAATACCATTATTACAACTTTGTAAAATGCTGTCTCTAAAGAAAAAAGAAAGGAAAGGTACACTACTAATGCCCAAAGTAGTGACCAGTGGCGACACAGGGAGAATATCTATATATCATACGTGGAAGCCTCCTGCTCGTCTCCGGTACAGCTACTCGTGCATACCACCTAACTTGTCTCTAGTCTGCTTGTGAGAGTACCCAGAGTAATAAGAAGAGACATAAAACTCTGGGTCAGACAAAAAGTCTGGTATGAGAGATAAGCAGCTAAACAGAACAATAACAGGTATACTAAACCATACATAAACCTGGACCTGCAACCAAATATTTAGCACTACATACCGTACAATACTCTAAGGTGCCACTAACATATGGTGTAAAAATACGGGGGTGGGGGTATGCACGTCAAAGTGATGGAAAACAAATCAAACATAACAACCATCCTCACATCTCTCACTCAGTGCGTAAAGCATACGATGTCCACCATTGTCAATCACTAGACCCATCGGAGTAGTGACGAAGTTCGACTTGTACAACTATTGCTACTACCAAGATCACTCCATGGAGTCATGACCAAATCTTTACAAATGACCCCACTTCATTGGTCTATAGCTCTTTAGTCGTACCTAGGCCACTGTGGCCCTGAATCCATTCACGTACCCCCTACACATAGTGATCCAAAGTTACAGACATCGACAACCCCTTAGCACGCGTCCCGCAGCAAAGCCCAACTCATGAAGTCAACTCGTTGGTTCCTAACTGGATCCAGAGTACAAACTTCCCACTTGGACTACCTTTGCATCTCTGGATTTGGTCGTCACCTTCTTCTCTGGATCGGTCTTCATTCCTTCACTTCACTTTGCTTCAAGTCGTGGTCATCAGCTCCTAGGTTCGGATCGTTCCTCCTACATCGGATCGGGTCGCACCACTCTGGTTTAGGTTGGTCGTGAGTCCCACTCCAGGTCGTGATGATGCTCTAGCTTCATATCGTGGTCCTCCAATTGGTTCGTGACATCTCGTCCAGGTCGTGGCCCTACTTTAGATCGTGGTGTCTGCATCCATGTCTGGCTCATGATGATGCTCCTGGGTCGACTCATGGTGACGCTCGGGGTTTCACGATCGGGTCGGAGAAAGTGAGGCAGATCGTGGTACATGTGGCGATCCGATCCAGTTTTGCGCAGTTTCCTGCACTTTGTCCAACGAGCTGTTTTACGCCATACGACAGCGTTTTCGACCATTCTAACCTTTCTAATCAATCACAAAGCATACCATATAGTCATAACAACATGTATAATCATCCACAAACAGCAAAACAACAATCATAGCATGTAAAATGGATCAAACATACCCAAAAACCCATATTTTCCCCTTAATCATGTTTAAGCAAATCTAATGATAGGATTAGCAAAACTTAACCAAACTAGCCAAATTTTCTAACAGAGGTCTACAACATCATTTCGAATTTTATAAATATTTTTCCAGAATTTTATCATGTCTAATTTCGTTAATCTTCACTAATTACGCTTAATTAACTGTAATTAGTGCAAAACCATGCAAATCACTCACCTTTGCCACAAATAAAATATCAAATCTGAGATGATTCTCTGTCTGGTGCTGTTCTCAATGCAACACAGCAGCTATAACCTTGCTTTGGTGCTATTTCTCCTTAATTTGATGTTGATTAGGCTAATCTTCAATTAGAAAGTGGTTTGGGGATGTTTTAGATATTGTAGGCCATGGCTAGGTTGAGAGGAATGAACAGTGACGTCTGAAAAAAGAGAAAAAGGTATTCTCCAAACCCTAACAGCCCTTTTAAACTCCTAATCCTAAAATTTCCCTTTGGGCCTAGGTGTTAATCACCCGGTTAAGCCAAATTAAGCTGTTTTTCACCATCTGAAACTTGTTTCAGCCATATCTCCCAAATGGTGACTCCATTTGGCTAATGTGACCACTCTACGGAAAGGTAAACCAACATTCGGAGCCAATGGAAGTGGTTTTAGGTCAAAACTCCTTTCCAATCAAAAGTTATGGCCAAAATAAGATTAGCTAGGGGCAAAATGGTCATTTAAAAATCAGCAAAAAATCATGAACATGGGAAATGACCCCAATAGTCGTCTCCCAAAGTTACATGACCATACGACTTCATATGTGAAAGAAATAAATATTCTACAATCCTTCGATGCGTAGAATGCGGGTCGTTACACTCCCCCTCCCCCCCCCCCCCCCCTAAAGAAATTTCGTCCCTGAAATTCCTTAACCCAAAACATACAAAGGATCCCGCATGCCTACCAGCCACAAACAACAATCAAACATGCAAAACAAACAAAACTAGCCTATCCTAGCATGCGGAAAGACTAAATCGAAGCTAAAATCTTACCAGGCGAAGAGTTCTGGATATGTCTTCCTAATGCTCTCCTTTGTCTCCCAAGTACAATCATTTTCATTCTCGCACCACTGAACTTTGACTAATTTCACCGCTTTCCTTCGAAGTTGCTTCGTATCGTTCTGAACAATACGCATAGGCCTGCGGTTCCCAACCGCCTCGGGTTCAACCTCGATATCATCCAACTGATCAGGTGAAATAGTCACATCGGGGTCGTGCACAAATTTCCTTAACTGGGAAACATGAAATACGTTATGAACTCCTGCCATCTTATCTGGTAATTCAATTTTATATGCCAAATTCCCAATTTTCTCTAGAACTGGGAATGGACCAACGAATCTTGGTGCTAACTTGCCTCTTCTGCCAAATCGTATCACGCTCTTCAACGGAGAAATCTTGATAAACACCAAGTCACCAATGGAGAATTTTAATTCTCTTCTCCTCTTATCAGCATAACTTTTCTGCCTGTCTTGGGAAGCCTTGATTCGCTGTTGGACAACTTTAATCTTAGCTGAAGTTTCTCTTATCACTTCTCGTCCAAGCACATATTCCTCACCGGTCTCTAACCAACACGACGGCGAGTTGCACGGTCTTCCGTACAAAGCTTCAAATGGAGCCATACCAATGCTGGATTGATAACTATTATTATATGCAAACTCTACTAGACGTAAATGGTCATCCCATGATCCACCAAATTCTATTATGCAAGCTCTCAAGAGATCTTCTAATACTCGATTCACCCTCTTTGTCTGTCCGTCAGTTTGAGGATGATACGCGGTACTGAGATGTAATTCTGATCCTAGTGCCTCTTGTAAGCTTTTCCAAAATCCACTAGTGAACAATGGATCTCGGTCACTTACAATGCCTTTGGGTATCCATGAAATCTCACTACCCACTTTACATATAGTTTAGCTAACTTAGTTGTTGTCCTGTTTGACTTGACGAGTATAAACCTTGCACTCTTAGTCAATCGGTCCACAATCACCCAAATGTTATCATGGCCCGACCTAGTTCTCTGTAACCCGTCAATGAAATCCATTGGAACTTGCTCCCATTTTCATTTTGGAATTTCTAATGGTTGCAACAAACCACTTGGCTTCTTTTGCTCAGCTTTAACTAGCTGGCAATTCATGTATTTGGATATAAACTTCCTAACGTCTCTTTTCATCCCTTCCGAGTAGTATGTCTGCTTCATGTCTCGATACATCTTGTTACCACCGAGGTGTATAGTCAGTTTTGAGTGATGACATTCTTCAAGCACTTCATCTCTCAATCCATTGATATTAGGTACAACTAATCTTCCATTCTTTCTAAGCCATCCATTTTGATCAAGCCCATACTTGCCCATCTCTTCGTCGATTCCAATCTCTAACTTTGAGCTGATTTCCAATAGGTTAGGGTCGTCCCTCTGATTGGAACCGATCCGCTCAGTCAAAGTGGGTCTTGTCGTCAAACTTGTTAACATTTCTGGATCCAATTCGCACTTTGGCCTGAAATCATACCCAGCGATGTACTCCAGTTGCTTCCATTCAAGAAACATAGCCCATAAACTGGCATGTCTTCTACTCAATGCATCAGCCACTGCACTGCCCTTTCCTGGTGTATATGCGATGTCGAAATCATAGGAAGCTAAGAATTCTAACCATCTTTGCTGTTGGAGATTTAGATCCTTCTGAGAGAAGAGATACTTTAACGATTTATGATGGTAAACAACTCGAATCCTTCTCCCAAGAGATAATGTCTCCACATCTTCAATGCAAATACGATTGCTGCCAATTCCAAATCATGGGTAGGATATCTGTTCTCATGCGGTTTCAGTTGCCGGCTTGCATAAGCTACAACCCTACCTCCTTGCAACAATACAGCACCTAGTCCGATACCACATGCATGTGTATATACTGTCATCTCTTTATTCCCCTTAGGAATGACTAACACTGGTGCACATGTCAACTTTCGTTTAGACTCTTGAATGCATTTTCACACTTTTCGTCCCAGACGAAAGCTTGATTCTTCTTGGTCAACTGAGTCAACGGTGCTGCTATCTTGGAAAAGTCTTGGATAAACTTACGATAACATTCAACTAATCCCATGAAACTTCTTATGTCCGTTGCATTCTTGGGCATAGACCAACCTTGTACCGTAGCCACCTTCGCAGGATCCACGGCAATACCGTTCTTCAAAACAACATGGCCCAAGAATCTCACTTCCCATCTCCAGAAGTGACACTTAGAAAACTTTGCTTTCAATTAGTGTTTTCTCAACACCTCCATCACTATCCTCAAATGTTCCTTGTGTTCTTCCTCTATCCTCGAGTAGACCAAAATATCATCCACGAACACAAGGACAAACTTATTCAACTGATCTATGAATACCCTATTCATAAGATCCACAAAATATGCTGGCGCATTGGTCAACCCGAATGGCATGACCAACCATTCATAAAATCCAGACGGCATCCGAAATGTCGTTTTAGCTATACTCTCAACTTCCACTCTAAGCTGATGAAAACCTGTCGTGAGATCCAACTGAGAGAATACTCTCGCGCCACTCAACTGATCAAACAAATCATCTATCCGCAGTAGAGGATATTTGTTCTTCCTCGTCACCTTATTCAACTCGCGGTAGTCTACACACGATCGAAGGGAACCATCGGCCTTGGTAGCAAACACAACTGGTGCTCCCCACTCAGAAACACTTCTTCTATTATATCCCTTCTTCCAAAGATCGCTTACTTGCACCCCGATCTCTCGATGCTCCCTTGGCGCCATACGACGAAGTGGCATCACTATATGTATGGCATCTTTCACCAAATCAATACGGAACTCAATCTCTCGGTGTGGTGGAAGCCCGGTCACTTCCTCGATGACGTCCGGATAGTGGCCAATCACGGGCAAACCTGACAACTCATCATGCGGGATGTCGAGGGAATTTAGAAAACTAGCCATTACCCCATCACTAGGTAGACCACCAAACACTACCCTCTGCCCATCATCCGCTCTAGATGTCACCAGAAAGCCCTCACAGTCTACCACCACCCTGTATCTTTGGAGCCAATCGACTCCCAAAATAATGCCAAACCCAGTAAATCCCAAAACAAAGCAATCACAAACAAACATGCATCCATGACTCGATAAGACCACATTACGACAAATCATGCTAAGGTTAGTCAAACCACCAATCGGATTCATCACTACTAAAGGTCTATCGACAATCGCGGGCTCCAATCCCAACCTATCTACCAGGTCACTAGATATGAAAGAACTAGAAGCTCCGGTATCAAACAAAACTCTATAGGAACATCATAAACATAAAGCATACCTTGAATAACGACATTCTTTCCTTTCTCGGCCGCGGTTAGGGCATTCGACGAAGAAGGAATAGCATTAAGAGCATATACTTTCACCATCTGCTTTTCTTTAGGGGGTTGCGGACACTTGTGTAATAACCCGGAAATCTGGGCCAATTTAAAATTTTTATTTTGGCAATTTTAGTGAATTTTGAATATTTAAAATGAATTATTTTAAATAATAATGACGAGAAATTTATTTTGAATATAATTCGAATGTATATATTCGTTTGAATCGACGATAGAATATAAATATTTATTTATATTTATAAAAGGAATTGAAAATGGCGCGGTAGTTCGATAATTCGATTTCAAACTTCAATTGAACATACCGGGTGCAAAATAAACAGTATTTTAGTGAAACAAAAAATAATAGAATCTAATTGGGAATATCTTTCCAACGAATCCAAAAAATCAAAATTTCATAGCGGGAATCAAAAGATATGTCCAGTTGAAAATTCTGAATTGTCACTATAAAATTCAGGCCCTTATAAATGGAAATTTTGCAAACGACCTTGGATTTCGACGAAACCACTTTTGTTGGATCCGGGATGTAAGGTTATTGCTAGATTCCAAATTTCATAATTTTTCGAATCAAGATGTGAGCGTGGCAAAGGAAAACGCGTTTGACCAGTTTCAATTGATTTTAATTGACTGGAAATTGGCCATTTTTCAAACGGTCTCAGAATTCGATGAAACTAGTTTTGTTAGGACCATATCGTCAATACGAAGCTTGAAAATATTTTTCGGGAATTTTTCGAGTTCGTATGTGGCCCCAGTAAATTGAAGTGTGCGTTCAAATTCAATGTATAAAGATTTATAATTTGATTTAAACGAAAACTGGCCCAAACAACCAAATTGGCTTACGATACATATCCCATTGTGTCAGAAATGGGGGTAATTAGCTAGGGACGACAGGTGGTGGGTCTCGTTTAGAGGTTGAAATTAAAGGTTACTTTTTTTTGGATTTAAATAAAAATAATATAAAATTTTCATTAACCCCTCCCATCTCTCTCTCTTCTGTTTCCCATCGAATGGAATAAAAAAAACGATCCCGTGCTTCCACCCCCCCTCGAAATCGCGCCGCCCACCAAAGCTTCGCCGCCGCCGCTCGCCATCGACCCCTCCCCTCCGATCTGCTTCCCCTCCTTCCACACGAGAACGTGCAACACCCCCTGCCTCCATCCCTCAACCAAACCGCGAACCCCAGCACCCAATTCCTCCACCACTCCCTCCAGTCCCAGTCGCACCTCGTCGAGGCACCACCAGGCACTCCGCCCCACCTACCTCCGACTGCGCCTAGCCCTCGACCTCCACAGCGCCCGTCCGACCATTCGCAGCTCATGCACCTCTCCTCTTTAAATGACTGTGAGTTTTCTTTTTGATTTTGATTTTTTATATAACATACAATTAAAAATCTGAATTTTTAATTAGATAACAGAAATAAAAATATGATTTTTATTTATGTAGAGTGATAAAAATATTATCTTTATATATGTAGCGAAATAAAAATATGATTTTTAACAAAGTAAAAATTCGATTTTTATATACTGAATAGCAAAGTAAAAATTCGATTTTTATATAGTGAATAGCAAAGTAAAAATTCGATTTTATATAGTGAATAGCAAAAGTAAAAATTCGATTTTTATATAGTGAATAGCAAAGTAAAAATTCGATTTTTATATATTGAATAGCAAAGTTAAAATTCGATTCTTATATATTGAATAGCAAAGTAAAAATTCGATTTTTATATGTTGAATAGCAAAGTAAAAATTCGATTCTTATATATTGAATAGCAAAGTAAAAATTCGATTTTTATATATTGAATAACATAGTAAAAATTCGATTTTTATATATTGAATAGCAAAGTAAAAATTCGATTTTTATATAGTGAATAGCAAAGTAAAAATTCGATTTTTATATATTGAATAGCAAAGTAAAAAATTCGATTTTTATATATTGAATTGCGAAGTAAAAATTCGATTTTTATATATCGAATAGCGAAGTAAAAATGTGATTTTTACATATGTAGAGAATACGGGCAAAGAAAGCGACAAGAGGCGAGAAAGACAAAGATTTCTACCTAAGAAGAGTCGTGGCGTTGGATTAGCTATACGGTGAGAACTTCTCACCTTTCAATTTAATTTTTCTTGTTGAAATGTATATACTAGGATGCAGACGGTGTTTTGTAGCACCCGACACCCGTCGTCCACAGACCATGGACGGCTTGTATGCTTGTTGGTTTGATTTTGATGTGTAGTTGATTGTGTGATGTGATGTGAAAAGAAATAAAATATTTATATAGTTAAAAATGTTTTATAGCTAAAAATAGAATTTTTGACGTGTATGTGAAATGAATTAAATTAATATAAACAAATCGGACGATTTGTTTATATACACATCTTTGACTGATATTGATTGGGACGATAAATTTTACACATCGCCCAACTACACAAATAAAATCTGTGTTTGATTGTTTGAAACCCCACACGGGTATTGGGATGATATTTGACGTACACTAATCCCGATTGTTTAGCTGTATGTCGATCGATTGATTGACAAGCTGTTATAAGCGTTGAATATTTACATTTGATGTTTATACAGTGTAGAATGCACTTTGGATGATGGTTGATTACTCATCGTTGTTATTGTATACATGTGTTGTAGAAAATCCATATAATTAACATTATATGGTAATTGATTGGGCCTCATTCCAGTTTTAAAATATAAATATTTGAAAAAGAAATATTTGAAATAGAATATTTGAAAATAGAAATATATGAAGCCGTGTCGATTAGATTGACGCCATTTTGACGTGAACGATATTTATATCGATTTTATAATGAATATCGAAAAGATTTAAAAATATGATATTTCGAATAGAAATGAATTCAAATTGAAATTAAATAGAAATGAATTCGAATTGAAATTGATTAGAAATGAATTCGAATTGAAATTGAATATAAATGAATTCGAATTGAAATTAAATATAAATGAATTCGAATTGAATTGGATATAAAACGAATTCGAATTGAATTGAATATAAAACGAATTCGAATTGAATTGAATATAAAACGAATTCGAATTGAATTGAATATAAAATGAACTCGAATTGAGTTGAATTGAAAAGAAAATGAATTAAAATCGAATTAAAATCGATTTGAATTGAAATTGATTTCAAATGAATTTAAAACGAATTTATATTGGAATATTCAATTTTGATTTGAAATTGAATATGAAGTTGAAACCGTTTTGAAATTGAATTTAAAACGATTTGCAAAGCACGTTTTGAATTGAAATCAACGAAGTATATATTATATATATTATATATGTAATATAATGGCCTGAATAGAATGCACCGCGCCACGGTAGTTCGTGAATTTCGACCATTGACTTCGAACGGATATTACGGGAGATCCGACCATCGGATTCTCCTAAAACCGGAACCGTTGGGTTCGTATCGAAAAGAGCTTTCTAACGAATATTAGAAATTTTAAATCTAACGGTTGGATTTGGAATTATGTCCAAATCGAATTTGGAAAAGGTCGCTATAAGTGCAGTTCGATGGCCGTTGATGGAAATCGACTGTACGGGCCTTGATAAAATCATTAAAAATATCAATAATTTGTGTAAAATCATAAGAAATGATTTGGGAAGAATTGGGATGAAAAATTCCATATTTGAAAAGATAAGAATAGATTTTTATCGAAATGAACTAGTTTTGAACTAGAATTAAAATTCTATTTGTTTTTAAATAAATAAATTGAATTTGAAAAGGGTTTTAAAAATAGCCAGAATTTCCAATGATTGCATTGAAAAGGATTTGAATCGAAATTGTCTTCGGAATATTTCGATGTTGGATTTCATGATTATACAGATGTTGTTATGGAAATTTGAAAGATATAGATATGTATATCGTTATTTCCAGTACGATATCTGTTGGTCGTAGAATTTGATATTGAATATAAGCCGATATATTTTCTATTCAGAGCCTTGTATTTAATATCAAAGGTGATTTGGGTTTGTCGTGAATGGTGTCTTGACTAACACTGTTCTTGAACCCAGTTGAGAAAAGATTAAATCTTTTTATTTAGATTTAATGAAGTGTACCAATTAAATAATATTTAATTGGAATTGAATTGATATTGATTTTTGGGTTTATCGTGGACAGTGTTTTAAATAACACTCGTTCTTTAACCCGATAATTAATGGAATGTGATTTTGGGTTTATCGTGAACCGTGTTTTAAATGACACTGATTCTTTAACCCAGTTAACGATTAAAACTAAGTGGAGTTTTAATGAATCTTTAATTAGACTGAAAAGATCGAGAACGGAGTATCACCAGTTTTGCCCCAGGCGATAGTTAAATCTTTAATTAGATTTAAACGTGAAATGGTAATTGAATTTACCGATAACACCATGGTGTTAGATGTGAAGTATTACCAATTTTACTTCATGGGATGAATAGGTGGGGATTGGGAAATAAAATAAATGATTATTCCGGTGTGATTCGCTAATCCCGACTAGTTTGAATTGATATTCAAAGAAGATTAAAGAATAAATTTAAAGAATTTATCTTTGATAAAATTAATGGGAACCTTTCCCAGAGTAGAAGAATATTTGAATAAACGAATATTCTGAATTGGAATGAGGCGAATGTTGTGTTTGTGTAACACTTATTTAAGTATACGCGAGTTATTCGGGAAGACCGGGTTTATCCCATTTTGAATAACTGATACGATGATAAGTCGAAGATGAAGACGGTGGTCGAAGACCGGAGGTCTTCACGTCGTTTGGGTGATTACTGATGATCTTGATTGGGCTGTACACCCAAGAAGATGGAAACAGTTGGTGATCGTCCAGACGTACTTGGAGATCGATGGATATGCGGGGTACTAGGTGCCTCCGGTTTCGTTTAGATCCAGAACGAACTTGTAAATGGACTGTGTGTCTGACATTGGATTTCAGTCTGTGTGATTGATTTCTATTAAATATATATCTGTTTGGCGGCGGAGAATTTATTCTCTTGCTTAACGCCCTTCTCTGAGACGTACGAGCTCAGGGGTTATATATTGATGGATATCCATCGCATGGAATGAATTGCCTGTGTGGCATGCCTAAGTGGCAATTGATCGAGGCTTCCGTTGAAAAGCAAAGTCTTGTGGTTGAAGATCAAAGCACCGCCTGTGTGGCATAGCTTTGTGTAACGTGAATTCGCGAGCCTCACACCCCGGTAGTGGACAAGAAACGGGAGAGGACCTCAGGGAGGACATGCGTTTCTTTCTAGCTAGAAGTGGCGTTAGTGGTTTTACACGCCCTGACGAGTTTGACTTATGTGGTTGTTGCTGTTGCGAGGCGCCTCGGTTTGATCAGACGATCCGGGTCCAATGGAGTCATTTGTTGGCCCATTTACGCCCCATAGGGCGGAGAGACGTATTGTTCAGGCATTTTAATCCACATCGGTGGACCGGCCCTGTCGCTCCAAGGGCCCACCTGAGTCTGGGTCCTGAGACATGGGCTAGATTGTCTCGAATCGGTAGAGGATGATCCCTGGCCTCGGTTCATAGATGGAAATCCAATTTCCAAATATGTGACTTTGCGGTTTTAATTGTAGAGCCTAGTATGGCGACATAGTGGGATGGGGCGCTTATGCCGTCTATGATTGATACTTATGATTTGAAGTTTATTTATACACTATGAACTTATAATAGTATCAAATGATTTGTTTTAATCATATCAAGCATTCTTGGCTATTATAAGGTAAAAACCCTATCCTCCGGCTTGCGTTGCATTGTGTGATGGGACCTGGGTCTTATAATAGCTTCATTTTTCTTTATTTAGCATTGCGCTGTTGTTTTATGCACTGGTATTCTTGGGAGGAAACCTGTTCCGTGTTATACGGCGTGGTCCCTTGATTTACCTAACTTTAAAAATAAAGATTAATAACTGTTTTAGTTCTCACACCAGTCCCATGACTGACCTGGAGTTTATTGTTTTAACCTAAACTCTGGGTACCCTTATTTTGACACGGGAAGCTAGTAGTTTTGGTTTTGCAGATTTATATTCACAGGATCTTGGTTTACAGCTGGAATGTTATCCGGAAAGCTTTGTATCCGTATATCTCTTCTAGTTGTGTATTGTATTATTTTCCGCTGCTATGTATTTAAATGTAATTTAAATCTCTGATATTTCTGTGTAATATTTATTCACTTATACTCTGTATATTCTTGTATTCTGATGGAATTGTTGTAATAAACAATGAAATGTTCTTCCGTTTGCGTTCTATTTTGTCGTGTTCTCAAAAACAATCAGGCTTTTCGAACGGTCTAGATCAGTTTAGCGACTGATTTGGATCGAGCGAAATTCCTTTTCGTCTCAACTTGTCCTTGTGATGTCCCACCTGGCCACAGTTGAACCACTTCCTGTCTGCTGGCTTTGCTCGACAATTACTGGCATAGTGGCCCTTCTTGCCACAGCTAAAGCACTCAACATCTTTCTTCTTCTTCTGACCATCCTTAGCTTGGTTCTGCTTCCTCTTATTCTGAGAACCATTCTTACCTCCACCGCTTGCTTGCGGTTTTGGCTCCTCTGCAGATGCGTCCTCAGTCTTTAACTTAGTGTAAAGACTTTCCGATCTTAAAGCTTTCCCCACAATCGACTCAAACGTCTCATCGATGTGGTTAATAAGCCTTTCTCCCAAGTATCCATCCAAACCAGTTATGAACTTCTCGTTTTTCTTCTCGGCAGTATCTACTAGGGATAACCCATATTTCGACAAAGTGTCAAATTCGGCAATATACTCTGAGGCAGCTCTGCCATTCTGCTTGAGTTCCAAGAATCTCTTAAACAACACTGACTTCTGAGCAGCTGGAATGAACTTATCGCTAAGGCGAGCCTTAAACTGATCCCAAGTAATCTGATCCTCGGGTGTAGCTGCCTTTATAGCATTCCACCAATTCATTGCCCGTATCCTTGCAGCTGACGGGATGCTAGCTTTCTCTTCATCGCATCCTCGATACCCAAGTCTTCAAAGATACGCTCGTAGCTATCCAACCAATCCTGAACATCCGTAGCCGACTCTGTTCCGTGGAACGGCTTCCCACCAAGACTAGTATAATCCTTATTCAGCTTGGCGAAATCGGCCCAAGGCGCCTGCACTATTGGACCACCTCCATTACCAGCATTGGGAGCTGCCCTCTACACATCCCTTAGCATCCTTCTCATGAGGTCAGTAAACATCGTTCTCATCTCAGCGGCATTCCCATTATTGGCTCCTCTACGGTACCCCTTGTTTTTCGGCTCATCATTTAATCTGCATAAAGAAAACGATTAACCATCCTCTTTGTGGTGTCGATGCAGTGTGACTTCATCCTTAACTATACTAATAGTATATATATATATATAGATTTTGAAAACCAAAATAATCACAAATACGCGCTCTCATATACGTATTATCTCTCCCTGATGTCCTTCCCTAGGGTAACTACGCAACCTAGAGCTTTGATACCAAGTGTGACACCCCGCCCCACACCAGCCGACATTTCCTCTGAAAGTGCGGTGTACACATGCCTGACTAGCACGGAACGGTCGCCAAAGAAAGGAAAGAAGAGAAGGAACTAATCAATAACCTGTAAAATGCCTCACAGTGCATGGAATAAAATATAATAACAACATAATTGACATAAAATAGGCGAGACAGTGCATAAGCTGAAAACTAAACATCGTAGCAGCGGAAAATCCAAATACAGCTTATGATCCAATACCATTATTACAACTTTGTAAAATACTGTCTCTAAAGCAAAAAGAAAGGAAAGGTACACTACTAATGCCCAAAGTAGTGACCAGTGGCGACACAGGGAGAATATCTATATATCATACGTGGAAGCCTCCTGCTCGTCTCCGGTGCAGCTACTCGTGCATACCACCTAACATGTCTCTTGTCTGCTCGTGAGAGCACCCAGAGTAATAAGAAATGACATAAAACTCTGGGTCAGACAAAAAGTCTGGTATGAACGATAAGCAGCTAAATAGAACAATAACAGGTATACTAAACCATACCTGAACCTGGACCTGCAACCAAAGAGTTAGCACTACATACCTTACAATACTCTAAGGTGCCACTAACATATGGTGTAAAGAATACGGAGGTGGGGGTGTGCACGTCATAGTGATGGCAAACAAATCAAACATCGCCACCATCCTCACATCTCTCACTCAGTGAGTAAAGCATACAATGTCCACTATCAATCACTAGACCCATCGGAGTAGTGACGGAGTTCGACTTGTACAACTACTGCTACTACCAAGCTCACCCCATGGTGTCATGACCAAATCTTTACAAATGACCCCACTTCATTGGTCTATAGCTCTTTAGTCGTACCTAGGCCACTGTGGCCCTGAATCCATTCACGTACCCCCTACACATAGTGATCCAAAGTTACAAACATCGATAACCCCTTAGCACGCGTCCCGCAGCAAAGCCCAACTCATGAAGTCAACTCGTTGGTTCCCAACTGGATCCTGAGTACGAACTTCCCATTTGGACTACCTTTGCATCTCGGATTTTGGTCGTCACCTTCTTCTCCGGATCGGTCTTCATTTCTTCACTTCACTTTGCTTCAGGTCGTGGTCATCAGTTCCTCAGTTCGGATCGAGCCTCCTACACCGGATCGGGTCGCACCACTCTGGTTCAGGTCGATTGTGAGTCCCACTCCAGGTCATGATGATGCTCTAGCTCCAGATCGTGGTCCTCAAGTTGGTTCGTGACATCTCGTCCAAGTCGTGGCCCTACTTTGGATTGTGGTGTCTGCATCCATGTCTGGCTCGTGACGACGCTCCTAAATCAACTCATGGTGACGCTCGTGGTTTCGCGACCGGGTCGGAGAAGGTGAGGCGGATCGTGGTACATGTGGCGATCTGATCCAGTTCTACGCAGTTTCCTACACTTTGTTCAGCGAGCTGTTTTACGCCATACATGGCGTTTTCGACCATTCTAATATTTCTAATCAATCACAGAGCATACCATACAGTCATAGCAAAATGTATAATCATCCACAAACAGCAAAACAACAATCATAGCATGTAAAATGGATCAAACATACCCAAAAACCCATATTTTTCCCCTTAATCATGTTTAAGCAAATCTATTGATAGGATTAGCAAAACTAAACCAAATTAGCCAAATTTTCTAACAGAGTTCTGAAACATCATTTCGAATTTTATAAATAATTTTCCCGAATTTTATCATATATAATTTCGTTAATCCTCACTAATTACCCTTAATTAACTGTAATTAGTGCAAAACCATGCAAATCACTCACCTTTGCCACAAATAAAATATCAAATCTGAGATGATTCTCTGTCTGGTGCTGTTCCCAATGCAACACAGCAGCTCTAACCTTGGTTTGGTGCCATTTCTCCTTAATTTGATGTTGATTAGGCTAATCTTCAATTAGAAAGTGGTTTGGGGATGTTTTAGATGTAGGAGGCCATGGCTAGGTTGAGAGGAATGAATAGTGACAGCAGAAAAATGAGAAAAAGGTATTCTCCAAACCCTAACAGCCCTTTTAAACATCTAATCCCGAAATTCCCCTTTGGGCCTAGGTGTTAATCACCCGTTAAGCCCAATTAAGCTGTTTTTCATATTTGAAACTTTTTTCAGCCATATCTCCCAAACGGTGAGTCTGTTTGGCTAATATGACCACTCTACGGAAAGGTAAACCATTATCCGGAGCCAATGGAAGTGGTTTCAGATCAAAACTCTTTTCCAATCAAAAGTTATGGCCAAAACAAGATCAGCTAGGGGTAAAACGGTCATTTAAAAATCAGCAAAAATCATAAATATGGGAAATGACCCCAATAGTCGTCTCCCAAAGTTACATGACCATACGACTTCGTATGTGAAAGAAAGAAATAATCTACGACCTTCGATGTGAAGAATGCGGGTCGTTAGTAGTAGCTTCTACCCATGATATAATATAACAACAACGACGATCAACCAAGGAACACGATGTAGTAGCAACTAACCCCTACTAATTATATTTAGTGTAAACTAAAGTCGGAAAGTTGAAAAGAGTTTAATCGTAAGAGAACTTACTATTTGCCGATGACAGTTGCTTGCAAATGGAGTGATAAAGGTGACGTATTTCTAAGAAGCTGAACAGTGGTGATGTGGTGCTTCACCGCCACTGGACTGTTCGGTGAGCGGATCCATACGGAGGAGGCAGAACTCGAGGTGAGCAGGAGGCTTCGTCAACGACGTTGTGTTTTTGGGCGATGGACTGACGCGGAGGCCCGACCGATGGTGGAGAGATTCGAACGGGTCGACTGTGGGTGGCGCTCACATACGGTGGACTGGCGAACAGAAAGGCGATGGCTTTGGCAGGTGTTCAGTGGCCATGGAATCGATTTTGGGATAAACATATTTGGGAAATTTTTTAATTTTGGGAAATGGAGATGAAAAAACAAATAAAATAGAAGTGAACGGTGGAATAAAAGAATGAGGGAACAGACGGCTTGTTGAAGAAACAACGCATGGGAGATATATTCTGACACAACGAACACATGCCAATAATTGGAGAAATAACGAACAAGTGTTGGATTTGTTTACGCCAGCGTGATTTCAAAAGGTATACATATCCTATATATTACACTAAGTATACCAACCATACTAGATCACTTAATATTTCAAATAAACATAAATTCTAAAACCAAAATTCAAGCTAAATAAAATAAAATAAACCTCAAGTTAAAACAAATATCTCAATAAATCCTAAAATAAAGCTAACATTTAAGTTAAATAAAACTATTCAGGTTCAAATAAAAGTTTAAAACTTAAAAATTTATTTAAATAAATTCACAAACAATATATATATATATATATCAATTAGTCTAAACTATCACAAATATTTAGTTCAACGAAATATTTAAATCAAATATAAAAGAAGATTTTAATTTATACTTACAAAATTGACTTAAAACCAAAATAAAATAGATTATATTTCATGTTAAAACCAAATATAAATTTTATAAATACCAATTCAAATAAATTTCATATACTAACTTTAAAATTTTTGGTTTGTTACAGGAAAGATCCTCCGTATTTGTCTAAAGCAAGAAAAGAGGTAGTCATAACCAATCAGGTTCCAGTTTTACCCCTCTTAAGTTTTACAAACCTATGGAATATCAAAATTTGCACTGTGATAATATGTATCCTGAAATAGTCCAAAAAGGAAGCAAATAATGGGAGAAGGCTATAATTATATATGTAATTATTTCTCGGCCCCATTTTAATTTTCTTAAGGCTTATATACATAGTGTGTGGAAGCGTACAGGAGATTTCATTATTTCCCCTAAATAAAATGGATTTTATATTATCAAGTTCAATAGGAAAGATGACTGTGATAGAATTTTGGAGGGTGGACCTTATTTTTATAATAAGAAATTAATGATGAT
This sequence comes from Allium sativum, assembly GCA_030737875.1. Taxonomy (NCBI): domain Eukaryota; kingdom Viridiplantae; phylum Streptophyta; class Magnoliopsida; order Asparagales; family Amaryllidaceae; genus Allium; species Allium sativum. The sequence goes on along the minus strand of CM060918.1, from coordinate 494,398,128 downwards.
GAAGCCCTGGTTGTCAGTAGAAAACTTAATAAGTACCTTTAGAGCACGATTCCTATTTGGATTCAATTACCCGGTTTGCCACCTGAGCATTGGACAGAAGAGAGGATCAATCGAATTGCGTTTGTCACTGGTAATCCTATCAAACTTGATAAAATGACTGAAGGGATTAGGAAAATTGCTTACACTAGAGATCTTGTTGAAATTTCTAGCTTGTCCTCCCAAGCAGATTGCAACGGTCTTCAATTAATAATGCAAGATATTGGATATGAATGGCGTACTGTAGTTTGTTTGAACTATCATAGTTTTGGTTACATGGATGGCGTTTTCCAGTTCACTATGGTTTGGGTCCCCAAGCAATTAGATTCCCAGGGATGACATACAAAGTTTATGGACATTGATGTGGGTTGCAGTCATATGGAGCTCAGGAAGAACATGTAGTAGATGTTTCTTTTGGGGAAGCCGATGACACAAATCGTCAGCATTCTATTGAAAAGCCTCCACTTCAGGAAGGGTGTGAAGAGCAACAGTTGTAGTTACCTGCACAGGATATTGGGTATTCTCAGGATGTTGATGATATTCATTCCATCGAAACTGATGAATATATCGAAAGTCCTACTGCAAATAATTTAGAAAATACAACAACAACTCAAGCGGTTCATAGACCTAAGACAGTTCACAAGGTCTGATCTGATGAAGAATCTTTTGAGTTTCAGGCTGCTTCTTCTTCAAAAGTAATTGAAAATCATGCTTGAAGTGCAATGGTCACTAAAATTAAGGATAGGAAAAAGAAAAAGGTAAAGACGTTTAAGAAATTGTAGTCGTTATCTTTCTTTGGTCAGGGTGCTTTTTCAGGAACTTAATGAAGATTTCATGTCACACTTACAGCTTATGCTTATGATGGTGTGGGCCTACTAGTTTTGCAACGACCCAAATTTTTGGTCAATTAATTTTAAACATTTAACATTGTTTTAAATGTTGAGTTGATAATATAAATGGATTTTATATCAAGTTAATCAATTTAATAAACAAGATATAATTTAATATTAACTATAATGAATTATCGTAATACTGAAAACAACTAATAATTGAATTCGAAGCTAGAACTGAATCAAAACAACTCAGGTGATTAATATAAATTCTATTTGAATATAAACGATGATAATAATTTATTTTTGAGAAATTGTTTGTTTTGAATTTGAAATAATATTATATTGATTTAATATGGTACTTAAGAATAGTAAATTCTGAAACGATCTCGGAATTCGACGAAACTAGTTCCACCGTGTCCGGAATATTAAGTTATGGTAGGCTATCAAGTTTCATCACAATCAGATCTTGTATGTGTCGGATGAGTGTAAAATGTTCAATGCGTAAATATGATTGAATAAAATTTAATACTATAAAATTTCGTTATCTTCTTAAACACACTTCAGTAATCTTTCTTAGGAAGACAATCCTATAATCTTCCCTTGGAAGCCTATTTCTTCTATATATTTGCTCCTTCGTTCCATTCATTTTCAGTTCACAACAAGCAACCAAAATCAAAAATTTCCCCTTTTCTAAAATCAAATAAAAATATCTTCTATTTATACTAATCACTAATTCCCCATTTCTCCTATCTCATTCAGTAATAACGAAATCGAACTTGTTCTCCTTTCCTCCCTCAAATTCTTCAATAAATTTTATAAAATAAAATCCTCAATAGGATTGGAAATTCCTTAATTCGTTGAAATTATCTCAACCTCCTCTTTAAAATCCTACATATAGTATAGAACTCGATCAAAATCGTAGTTGCACTAATTGGTACAGTGATACTAAGGCACGATTGTTGATGCTGCGTGAAGCTAGGTTTTGTTTTTCTCGTAATTGAGAGGTATAAGTTTTGTTTGTTGGGTTTAGAAGCTTAGGGTTGTCACGACTTTGCCAATGGGTTCAAGAGGGCACTGAGTATCACAGTGACACGGGATGGTGCGAGGTCAATCTAATGGTGATATGGAGAAAGAGATAGGGAGAGGAAGCTGCTGGTTGTATTGGTATGGGTTCCACTGGAATTGAAGGAGTATGGGAACTATTTTTCGGAGATGGATCAGGTTCCTGTATGTTCATTGGGGAAGTTCAAATATGTTTTTGGGGTTCGGCAATTGTTGAAATAGGGACTTTAAATGGAAAGTTCAGTCTGGCATTTTTTTGTGGAGTTCGATTAGTACAATTGGTGACTGTGTGAATATGGGGGAGATTTGGGTATGCAATAGTGTGGTAATGAGGGGGGGGTACGGGACAGTGGTGTTGGTTCGGGGATAATGGAAGCATCGGGTTATGGAAATGGATGTCAATGCGAGGAGGATTCTCTGGACAATGAGAAGCTATGGATCTTAAGGCAATGTAGTAATAGTAAGGTATATATTTATACTAAATAAAATATACTTAGGATAATTTATTTATTTGTTTATTAAGATAATTTCATTAAATAATTGTTTAATCGATAAATAAAAATAAATAACCGTAGGTGCTTGGGAAATTCATTTGAGACGATTGAGTAGATTCGTAGCCTCGCGATATGGGATTTTTAATGGATATTCAGCAAATAAAAATCACGGTGAGTAAACTCATTCTCTGGATTCATTTGTAATTTATTATAAATGAATATTTATTTAACATAATTTTATATGTTGTTTGTTGGTTGTTTGGATGCATTTGAATATTTTTGAAGATATTATATATTAGTTATATTTAGGCTTGGTGTTTGTGGCTATATATATATATATATATATATATATATATATATATTAGTGGTTGGATATTTCCCGCAGTACCATTAGTGGATGCCTGCAATATCATTAGTGATGACCCTATGCGCCCCACAATATATTGTAGTGGTTGAACTTCTATACCGCAATATCCTGCCTTAAAGCAGGATGGGTATTATTTATGTTGGCTAACGTCTGTAGGTATAGGAAAAATTGGAGAGATCCAACTTGAATCCTAAAAATTAATTATTGTTTGTTTTCATATATATTATCATATATAATGTGTTAGAAAACCTATGATTGAAAATTGGGTGTTTGAATACCATGGGCCCTAAATGTTGATGTATAAAAATACCATGAAAATAAATTTTAAGATTTAAAGAGGAAATCTATTTTTCTAAAATAGAATTTGAATTTCGAATGGACTATAAATATTAACTTGTTTTGAAAAATAAAAATAAGCAGTCCAATTATAAACTATGTTTATAAATAAATTATCAGTGGATAATTTGGGGAATGTAAACTCAAATGAGAATTATAAAAGGAAATTTAAAGAAATTTTAAACGGTATTTATAAATAAAGGAAATAATTATCATTGGATAATTGGGGAATTTAAAATGGGAATTAGGAATCGTTTTAAGTAGAAATGATGAAATCTATTCTGATGTTCGAAATGTAAATTGAATAAAAAAAATCCAACGGATTTATGATTAGAATTCGACTATGTCAAATTTATATAAAAAAAATATTTTCAAAGAATGTTTAAATTGTATTAGATACAAACTTAAATTAAATATAAAAATAGTTTCTACAATTATATATATAAGTTATAATAAATAGAATATTCCAAAATAAGATTTGGCTTTAAATAGATTTTGAAATGAATCATGCTTTAATATATAAAATAAGGAAGTTGAATTTATAAACGTTGTTTATAAATCTAGTGAAATAAATTATCATTAGATAATTTAGAAGTTTAAATTCAAGTATGAATTTAAAAGTATTTGAATTTAAAATTGAATTGGAAACATTTTGAAATAGAACGATTAATTATATTACGGAATTCAAAATATAGACTGAATTGAGAAAAATCCAATGGATTTATAATTGGAATTTGATTATATCGAATTTTATAAAATAATTTATTTTAAAGGGAATTGGAATTCATTATAGAAAATTGAGATATAGATAAATTTATAACGGAGTTATGAAATAATCGATAGTTAAGGATAATTGGAAATATTAAGTTAGATTTGGAAAACTGGATTACTTTAAAATATGGAAGAACGAAAGTGGAATTTAATAATAAACAAAGTTTAAATGTTTATATTTAAATTTAATTAAAACGAACTCGCCGCATCGTGGTAGTTCGTAATTTGATGTTTCGAACTTCAATTGAGTGTATAGAACTCAATTTAAGAGGGAATTCTTTGAAACAACAACCGACAGGACCGACTGAATAATATTTTTCTACTGGAAGAGAAAAATATGGATTTTTTTCTTAAAGATTTTGAGTTATTTTGAATTCAAATTTCCAAAAAAACAGCGTCATAATTGTTTAAAAACCATAACGGTTTATTTAATAAAATAAAACGATTATAAGCAGATAAAAATTAGATTTCCATTAGAAAAATATGATTTATAAAATAAATAAGAACTCAAGTGTAGTAAATGGATTGAATTTTGAAACAACAGTCAGATTTTTAATTATTGAATAGAATTAACTAATTTGAAGAATAATTGGTTAATGGAATTTTGAATCGAAATTAGGCTTTGGATAAGTGAATTGGATTTGTGAATTTATATTTGAAATCAAATATGAAACTTGAATTGAAAATGGAATTCAATTGGTTTATAAGAAAATTAAAATTGTATACGAATGTGATGTGTTCGAATAAAAAAATGAAATAGACAAAAGTGCTAATTAAAGAATAAATTAGCAAATCGAGTTAAAAATGGTCGGGTTGAGTTGGAATAAATTGGAAATGGACGTATATATGTTAAAAAGGTATGGAATGAAGAGAATGAAATTTATAATTCGAGTGCCTGACAAAAAGGTACATGTTTAAATTCCATACGAGATTTTATGAGCCTATTGGGCAAGCTGCTTGGCTTTCTGATTTTCTTTTTGAATGGAAATGGCCTAGAGAGGTAAGTTGGGGTTTGAGCTATTGAGCCGTACAAAAGAGGTACTGAAGAAATTTTCCGAAAATTTAAGGAGTTAGAATATTTTTTCAGAAAAATTGATAATTATAAATCTATATACCGATATATATATATATATATATATATATATATATATATATATAGAATTCTATAAGGAACCGAACTTAAAATAGAATATTATAAACAAAAAAAGGAATCTATAAATTAAATCTGATAAAAATAGAAAGAGAAACGTTTACATGTTTTAAAAATGAATAATTGGTTTTTATGGTGTTGATTATTCGTGGTAAGTAGTTTTGTCTATTTTGAAGTTAAGGATGTTTCAGTCAAGGTATGAGAGGTAAATATACCCCAACTTGATTGATTTCATTATTAACCGATAAATAGGAAGATTTAGCATCCTAGATCAATGTTTAAAGAGATTTAGTTGAATGCAATATTTTGGGTTGTTGCAGCAATGTTTTACACAACATTCGTTTTAACCCAGGTAAGTGGAATTTTGGAAATATAATAATAATATTTCCTATGTATAGAAATAAATGAGTTCGGGAAAGAGATAAGTTATTGGAATGTTTTCCAATTATAAATAGAAGATATTTTCTAAGTATAGAAAACAAAAGAAGGTGATATATGAAAATGTTTTTCCAAATAGCGTAAGAGGCCAAAATGATTATTGAAAATATTGGGTAACAAATATTGATAAGTCAATGGAGAAGTAATTTAATTAATGAAATATTAATTAAGAGGCCAAGTGATTGTTTGATGCTTTGGATGAATGTTTGTTTTTGTTCGATAGTTAAATAATTGACATCGAATTATTGACCAATATCATTGTCAATATGGAGAGACCGGTTGGATTATTATCCTAGAACCACTCCATATTGGCACTAGAGTTGCGAGTTAGATTATATGAAGATAAATCGAAGACGGAGTAAAGTGCAAGAGGTTTTTCTGTTAAACCTAGGTGAAATTTCCTAAGATGGAATAATGAAAATTGTGCCTTCGGTTTCGTTCAATCCTAGAACGAACGTGTATGGACGATTGTCTAAAAGAGTATTTCCAATGATCGCATATGTTGGCATGTAAAATATACATATAGTGGTAGACAATTTATTCTCTTAGCATAATATCCAGAATATCTTTGTGCAAATTAATTAGTGATTAACAGATCAGATAATGTGGCATTCAAAATGATTGTGCTATTGTTGAAAGGTAAGTAATCGTAACCTTAAGCCTCCCAACCGGGAAATGGTATACGTTACTACCAAAATTATCTTAGCATAAGTTGACAGTGAAGGGATGTTGAATGAATATAAGCACGAAAAGAAGAATCTGGGAGCGACATAGAACGCACCCCTCAGAAAGAAAAAAGCTCAAGGCCTACAGAACGACATCAAAGTTCATCCGGCATGGTTCATCTGACGGGGGCCACCCAAAAGAGTGTTCTGTGATGAAAAGTAACTTAAGACAAGGATCAGGAAAGGGGGAGAGCACAGGCTCCTCTTATCGAAACCCGGAAGGACTATTGTAGCTAGCCCACTTAACACCGTCACGCCAGAGGAAGAAGAATATCAGATCAGTACATAAAGATCGTCCAGGACCAACTTCTGAGAATTGACTTCATGAATGACAAGGGGCTACCTTCACAAGTAACAGAAATATCACCAGAAGACACCTTCCGTAGAACCAAACCAACTCAAAAGTTCCACAAAGGGCTAAACCAAGACCCAAGCAGTGATACAGGCTACCTGCACTAATCTACTTAGTACCTAAACTAGCAACAGTTTCGAACCGATAGATATCTACATACACCATGAGGGCAGGCTCCTCTAAGTGCTCACAATAAAGCCGGAAGCCTACATCTGAAAGCTTACATCTAAGTGCCAATACACCATAGCTGCTACCGAGAGTTCAAACACCATCCGCAAACAGCCACGGCAATAACCCGTATCAGTCTCAAGGAACCCCAAGTCGTCCGAGACCTTCACTTCGAAGACTATAGTTAGCACCACAAGAACGGCCGAGAGCCAAACGATCGAGATTAGAAAATAAAAGTGGCCGATAGAGGCCTATGCAGGCCCAATAGCCTAGCAACAGAGGGGTCCCCTGATTCTCTATAAATAGGACCCCAAGAGCCACATAAAGGTGGACGAACTTTTACTTCTAAATTTAGTTCTTTTCTTCTAAAAAGAGCGAATCCTCAATTCTTGTAATACATCTGCAATTTATGAATGGAGAATTCAGGATATTAAACATCTTGCGATTTGATAATCTTGTCGTGCCGTAATGATAAGAAAGGGAGTTAACAGTAACCTTTCTTATGAGAAAATCCACCATGAGACCCTAGCAAGGCAGGAGAGGCTTTGTAGAAATGTGAAATCCCCTTTTCCCTGCCCCGAGGGTTTTCCATGATTGTTCGCCACTCTCATGATGAGCCTAATGCTTCCTAACTCCCGAGAAAGGAGGTCACCAGCGAGCTCATAACCTGATTTCTGACGTGATTAGGACCCCTACTAGTGGTGGTCCAGCGCAGAATGATTGTCATAGTTAATGAACATTGCGACGCCTCCCTCCCCGAAATAGGAGGATTTATTAGCCTGTTTTCTTCTTATCACCATACATATCATCACTATCATAATTTAGAGAGTCATTGATCTTATAAAGATTAGTATTGTCAAGCTGAATACCCTTCCCAAAATAATTAATCACTAGAATCAGAATTCTGATGCCCAAAGGAAGGTAGACTAGCTTAGATTCATAGGCTTTAGAATGCTCTTCGATAACTCTGAGTCATGACAGTGTCAAATTCCACGAACATATGTCTCTACTAACTTAATCCGGATGTTGACAAAAAATATCGTTAACATTTTGGTGCTAGAAGGAGGGTCTGAACCTTCGTCCTTATGGGTAATTTGTCAAAATTAATTTGGTGAATTTATTGCTCCGTGGAAAGATAGATGAAATAGAAAAGGCTGGAAGATTGAAACAAAGAACTGGATCCTAATGCCACTCTGGAAGGAAATAAGGGTCCAGCGCTCAATACAAATAATAACGAGAAAGGAACAACATCCAATCCACAACAACTGTCAGACCCAAATGCCATGGAGGATAATGTTGCAAGAATCTTGGTCTTGGAAAAGCAACTCCAAGAAGTGCAGCCCAAGTCAACGTTGTCCAGGCGTAAAAGTCCTTGAGGCGTACCAGATCTAGTCAGAGAGAGACGAATGAATCTCCGAAAAAAAATCTCCCATTCAACATTTAGAAGTGAAGGAAAACCTTAAAGAAACTTCTTCCAAGAAGAAGAAGTTCCATCTGACGGGAATAGATCATCAAGGGAATCAGTGCAAGCAGGAACAACCTGGGAACTCTACCTCCAAAGGCTATGATCCCAAGAGAGTGAATTATGACAACATATAAGCTTACATCAAAGATCTCGATCAGAAGAACGTCAAGGACTTGTTGGGAAGCAAAGGGAAAAGGACCCAAGATGACAGGGTAAACGACAACGAAAGAGTAGCAACATTCGTCGACGAAATTATGAATACCATAATACCATCGAGAGTGAAAGTTCCAACCATCAAGTATCTTGAGACAATTGACTCCAACGATCATCTGGTGGTTTTCGACAACCAGATGGATCTTTACAACGTTTCTAGAGCCATCAGTGCCACCTTTTTCAGGTCACCTTTCAAGGGGCATCAACGAAATGGTATCACCCATATAGGGAAAACACCATTACTCATGGAAACAATTCTCTTACAAATTTTCCGCACAGTTCTGCATCTGCAAAGATCCAACCGTGGACTATACGGTCATTGCTAACATCAAACAGAGGCAAGGGGAGTCTCTCGGGGATTATTTGAAAAGGTTCAACATCGAGGGCTTAAAGGCCAAGGATATGAACGACCGTGACAAGCTAATTGTCGTACACTCAGGGTTAATTGAAAACACCCCCTTATAGTAGGAGTTATATATCCACGGCTGCAAAGACTTGCAAGATTTCCATTTCCAGGCCGACAAGTTTATTCGCATGGATAAATTGTATTTCACGAAAAGGAAGCTCGGGCCTCGAGGGGAAGGAGGAAGGCCGAAATTTAAAGGAAAGCTCCCGGAAGGAAATCAAAAGAGGTCAAGGTGGGAAGATTTTAATACCAACTCGGTTGCCATGAACAAGCCCATCTCGTATATGTAGCTGTCACAAAAGAAAGGGTCAATAACTTCCCCGTCTCATTCTATGCCAAAAATTGCCCTGAACCTCATTCTGGTGGTAAATATTGTGAATTCCACAAAACCAATGGACATAAGACAGACGAGTGTAAGGTATTGGACGAGATTATCTAGAAGCTGATCCGTGAGGGACATCTGAAGGAGTTTGTTTTAAACAAGGCAACATCGGCTCAGCAAGCAAGTGGACAGAAGAAGGATTCAGTAAATGCAATAGGAATGACTACGGGGGAGAGCAACCTGGATTTGGGGCCACCCATAAACCAAATCAATGTGATTCATGGAGGGCCATACCTTGCCGGAAGCTGTCTGAAAGCCAGAAATCAGTGCCTGAAAGAATCCATGGAGGGAATCTTCTCCATTCAAGAAGAACCATCGTTGAAGAATGTGTGTTATGCTCTCAAAATGCATATCCTAGTCGTTTCTCCAGAAGAAAAGGAAGAATTTTGTATGGAATAAAGAATGTAGGAAGGCATTCCACGAATTAAAAGTTTATATAGGAACATCTTCGATTTTTTCGAGCCTTGAGAGGGGAGAAGATCTATACCTATGTATGACTATTTCAGAACATGCAGTAAGCTCAGTCCTGATAAGAGAGAATAATGGGACTCAGCACCCTATTTACTATGTTAGCCGAAGGCTAAAGGACACAGAAACTGGATACCCTATTATAGAAAAACTAGCGTATTTCTTGATCCTTACCGCACAAAAGCTCAGAGGTTATTTCCAGGCTCACCCTATTAGAGTTTTAACTAGATTTACGCTCAAGTAAGTGTTCAGCAAACCGGAAACCTCGGGGAGCCTAATTAAATGGGGTTTCGAGCTTAGCCAATATGAGATCGAGTTCCTTCCTTGAGCAGAAATTAAAGGACAATCTCTCATAGATTTCATAAACGAGTGCACGAACTTCATTTCAGAACAATCTATTAGGGAAAACGACTTAAAAACCAAATGGCATCTCTTTGTAGATGGAGCCTCTAACGAGCAGGGAGCCGGAGAAGGTTATGTCATAATCACCCTTGACGGACACCGCTTGCACTATACGATGAAGTTAAGTTTCCTGGCAACCAACAACAAAGCCGAGTATGAATCAATGATAGCTGGTTTGAATTTGGCACTGCAGTTGAAGATACCACGGATAGAAATCTTTAGTGATTCACAATTAATGGTAAACCAAATAAAACAGACATATCAAACCAAGGATAGACGGATGATCTTATAATGAAGAGGGTACTGAAGATGCTTTCCCTATTCGAGGATTTCTCAGTTCGTCAAATACCCCACGGGGAGAATGCCCAAGTGGATTCACTAGCAAAGTTAGCTAGCTCCTGGGGGGTCCCTCGAAACCGAATAGTACCAGTGGGATATCAGGAAACTCCTATCATCGAGCGGGAGGAATCGGAAATGGGAAAAGAGTTATTGTTCTTAACTAGATCCCAAGCCTTGAGAACGGAAGATGGAGAAAACTAAGAAGAAAGTTCCAATAGGAACCTCCCATCACGGAAACCAACCACCAGCAGAAAGCTACATGTATGATTCCCATAGTAGATTACCTCATAAAAGGAACTTTACCCCTTAGTAAACAAGACACGAGAAAGGTAAAACACCAATTTCCTAAATTTGTGATTGTGAACGACATACTCTATAAAAAGGGACATTCGCTTCCTTACCTGAGGTGTGTAAGTTCCGAAGAAGGATCTAGCTTATTACAAGAAACTCATGAAGGACGGTGTGGGGATCATTCCAGTGGAGTCAAGCTAGCCAAAAGGGTCATGCGACAAGGTTATTGTTGGCCACAGATGGTTAGTCAAGCAATTGAGTACATCAAGAGATGTGATAAATGTCAGAAGTACTCAAAGGTGCTAAGGCTCCCTCCTAGCGAACTCACCACTATATCAAGCCATTGGTCGTTCAATGTATGGGGAACAAATTTAATTGGTCCCTTACCACTCGCCAAGGGTGGAGCTAAATATGCTGCAGTAGCTATTGACTACTTCACCAAGTGGTGGAGGCAGAGCCCCTTCTGACAATCACATCCAAAAAGGTATTAAGATTTGTAGTAAAAAAATATCGTTAACCATTTCTGAATTCCTTATAAAATCATATCAGATAATGGAATAAAATTCGAGAGCGAAGAGGTCACCCGATTCTGCGAGAAAAATGGAATCATCAAGAGTTTCTCCTCAGTAGCCCATCTGAAAGCTAACGGAGCTGTGGAAGTTGCCAACAAGACCATTAAGACAATCCTTAAAAAATGCCTAAATCGAGCCAAAGGAAATTAGGCAAAAGAGCTACCATTAGTGCTTTGGGCGTACAGAACCTCTATGAAAATATCTGTGGGACATACCCCCTTCTACTTAATATATGGATGTGAAGCTATGCTTCCAGTTGAGGTCGAAATCTCGTCACATAGGGAGATAGCATATGCGTACGACCCCAACCCAGAGTTAAGGAAGGAATCACTAGACTTAATACAAGGACTAAGAGATGAGGCTGCAATCAGGACCGCTGAATATCAAACAAGAATTAAGAACTACTACAATTCCAAGGTCAGAGCTAGAACCTTCGCTAAAGGTGAATTAGTGCTATGAAGAGTAATGGCTAACACTAAGAACCCAATGGACGGCCCTCTCGGTCCAAATTGGGAGAGACCCCTAATCATCCATCAAGAAGTTATGCTCGAAACATATCGGCTATGCAAGCCCAACTGTGATCTTGTTCCAAGAACATAGAAGTCGGAACATTTAAGACCATATTTCTCGACGATAAAAGAATAAGGAACAGGATCTTCCTCCAAAGATAGTTACACAGCTAAGGGCACAGAAACCCTTTCAGTGGCACAAGGGAGAACCAAAAGGTTTCGAGCTAAAAAAGGATTAAATCCCTCGTCATCGCCAAATTGGCCGGGGCAAGGCTTCCCCCGAAGGGGGATGATGTGTTAGTCTTTCTCCATGCCCAAATCAGAGGGGGCAGGGTTAAAGCATCAAAAGCGTAAGACGCTATTTCACAACAGAGATGGTAGTGGCGGTGCATCTAAAATTAGCACGCCCTGCCCCTGCTCGTAGAAGAGTACGTTATGCCTCTGCTAGAACTAAGAACATCCTACCTCTACTCGTAGAAGAGCACGTCCTGCCTCTTCTTATGTTCCACGTTACCCGCAGAAGGGAACGCAAACCCCTATAATCGCCTACGATGGTCAGGATAGAGCACCCCTCGGAGGGGGGTGGCATATAAGCCTCTAGCAGAACCTATGATGGTCTGTATAGAGCGTCAAAAGAGTAAACCTTAGTTCCGTGTCTATGATGGCCTTGTCTAAGTTTCTAAGACCTTATCATCACCTACGATGGTCAGGATAAGGCGCCTCTTGGAGGGAGGTCGGGTAAGTACTTGGGCCCTACTTGCGGATAAGCTAGCCAAGCGCACCGGACATGTAGGCCTAGAGAGTGGCCAACAAGGCACGTACATCCTCTGCTTTGACATCAAAAGCCTAAGGAGAGGCTCAAGAAGCACGTACAACCTCTGTTTCACCAATCGAATCAAAAAGGAATGCAAAACAACAAATAGCGGAAGAGGTTCCCAGTCTTCAATCTTTAAATACCCGAATTTGGGTGGATTCGGCTCTTCATTAATATCGGAAGAGGTTCCTGGTCTTCAATCTTTAAATACCCGTATCTGGGTAGATTTGGCTCATCATTAATACCGGAGGAGGTTCCCGATCTCCAATCTTTAAATTCCCGAATCTGGGTGGATTCGGCTCTTCATTTATACCATAAGAGATTCCCAGTCTTTGATCTTTAAAAACCTGAATCTAGGTGGACTCGGCTCTTCATTAATGCCAGAAGAGGTTCCCGTTCTTCAATCTTTAAATATTCGAATCTGGGTGGATTCTTCTCTTCATTAACCGGAGGAGTTTCCTGGTCTCCATTCTTTAAATACCCAAATCTGGGTGGATTCAGCTCTTCATTAATACCGGAAGAGGTTCCCGGTCTCCAATCTTTAAATACCCGAATCTGGGTGGATTCAGATCTTTATTAATACCGAAAGAGGTTCCCAGTCTTCAATCTTTAAATACCCAAATGTGGGTGGATTCGAATCTTCATAATTATCGGAAGGGTCTCCAATCTTCCATTTATATCAATGATCGAATCTGGTCAGTTCATTTCTCCATAAACTCTGAAAATAGATCTCTTTACCAGGATCCATGATGTAATCCAGCATTGAGGGACAACAGGCAAATAAATAGAAGAAGGTTTGGGAAGAGAAGCTTCACTTGAAAAGTCGAAGACACCCCTTCACTGGGGGATAGGGGCAAATTTTACTACCAAAATTATCTTAGCATAAGCTGACAGTGAAGGGATGTTGAATGAATCTAAACAAGGAAAGAATAATCCAGGAGCAACCTAGAACGACACCCCATAGGAAGAAAAATCTCAAGGCCTACAGAACAACAACAAAGTTTATCCGGCATGGTCCATCCAACGGGGGCCACCCGAAACAGTGTTCCGTGATGAAAAGTAACTTAAAACAGGGATCAAGAAAGGGGAGAGCACTGGCTCTGCTTATTGAAACCCAGAAGGACTAGCGTAGCTAACCCACTTAACACTGCCATGCCAGAGGAAGAAGAGTATCAGACCAGTACATAAAGATCGTCCAGGACCAACTGCTGAGAATCAACTTCATGAATGACGAGGGGCTACCTTCACAAGTAACAGAAAAATCACCGAAAGCCACCTTCCGGAGAAGCAAACCAACTCAAAAGTTCCACCGAAGGGCTAAACCAAGACCCAAGCAAGGATACAGGCTACCTGTACTAATCTGCTCAGTACCTAAACCAGCAACGGTTTCAAACCGGTAGATATCTACGTACACTATGAGGGCAAGCTCCTCTAAGTACTCACGATAAAGCCAAAATCCTACATCCGAAAGCTTACGTCCAAGAGCCAACACCTAGAAGCTGCTAGCGGGAGTTCAAACGCCATCCGCAAGCCACCATGGCAACAACCCGTATCAGTCTCAAGGAACCCCAAGTTGTCCAAGACCTACATTTCGAAGACTATAGTTAGCACCATAAGAACAACCGAGACCAGGAAAGAAAAGCGGCTGGCAGAGGCCCATGTATGCCCAATAGCCTAGCAACAGAGGGGGTCCCGAATTCTCTATAAATAGGACCCCAAGAGCCACATAAGGGTGGATGAACTTTTTTACTTCTCAATTTAGTTCTTTTCTGAGTGAATCCTCAATTTTTGTAATACATCTACAATTTATGAATGGAGAATTCAAGATCTTAAACATCTTGTGATTTGATAATCTTGTTGTGCTGTAATGATGAGACAGGGAGTTAGCACTAACCTTTCTTATGAGAAAATCAACCGTGACACCCTAGCAAGGGAGGAGAGGCTTTGTAGAAATGCAAAGTCCCATTTTCCCTTCCCTGAGGGTTTCCCATAATTGATTGACACTCTCATGATGATCCCAACGCTTCCTGATCCCCGAGAAATGGGGTCATCCACGAGCTCATAACCTGATTTCTGACGTAGGACCCCTATTGGTGCTGGTCCGGCGCGGAATGATTGTCAGAGTTGAACATTGCGACGTCTCCTTCCCCAAAATCGGAGGACGTGTTGGCCTATTTTTTTTCTTATCACCGTACATAGCATCACGATCATAATTTAGAGAGTCATTGATCTTATAAAGCTTAGTATTGTCAAGATGAATAACCTTCCCAAAATAATTAATCGTTAGAATCGAAGTTCTAATGCCCAAAGGAAGGTAAACTAGCTTAGAATCACAGGCTTTAGAATGTTCCTCGATAACTCTGAGTCTTGACAGTGTCAAATCCCATGAATCCATGTGTCAAATAACTTAATCCGGAGGTTGACATAAAATATCGTTAACAGTATGAAATTGGGCAGGTCGCATGGCTAAGTGGGTAGCACCCAATTAGGGTGTTTTGTAATCTGATCTAGAGAAAAGCCTTTTGCTTCTTTATCTTATCACTGCTGTTACTTCGGAACAATTGTTGATCCTAACCATTGGTGACAATACATTTGGTACTCTCAAGCGAAGTAAGGGGCTGTCCATGTTTAGCCAGGGTTGCAAGAAGTTTTTGTTGAACCCGGTGTGTTCCTCTCTAGAGATACACTGTCAGAAGGTGGTCCCATACCTTACCAGTTGGAATCCATTCTCCAATAAGAGCCCGCAGTTTTGATTGTATACTATGTATATAGAGCGTGATATGCAAGCATTCTGCTAGATTGTTATTTACTTGTTTGAGACACTATTATAATATTGATTTTAAAGAATGTTTTGGGTTATCATAAGGTAAAACCATCTGTGTTTATGTGTGGATCGGTCTTGCGATTATCTTTTCTTTTGAAAAGAATTCTTAAAAGTTAAACCAATGATTGGAGTTTACTCACACTAGTCTCATGACTGACCCAGCATTTATTTTGTTTTACCCTAAACTCTTGGGTGCCAAATTTTTATAGGTAGTAAAGTAGTTCAGATATCCTTAGAGTAGCATGGAGTAGGAGGCTTCAGTATTAGATCTATACAGAGTTTATTCCGCTGTGTTGTATATGTTATGAACAAATGTTGTACTCTAATGATGATATGTATATACAGTAAAAAATTTGTATTCCAAATTTTTTTTCTATATATTATATTTTATTCCGCTGCGATGTGATATTATGTGTTTTTGTTTAAGTTCCGTCTTCTATCTATTTTCTTCTATTCTAATTTTCTTTCTATTTCTCATCCTCTAACTTCTTTCTATTAATGATCCGGCAATTTCTAGTGTTTGGTTAGTCGATATGGTATTTGTATCGATAATTAAGATCAGGAAAATGTCGGTTCATTACAAGTTTTGTCTTCTATTAGTCATAGTTAGACAAGTATATGTCTTTACACTTTATATCTTTATTTTGTACCTTTCTTTCAGCATGAGTGAGATTTCAGGAGAGTGCTGCATCATTTGTTTTGAAATTGTACGACTAAAGATGTAAAATTATATATATATATATATATATATATAATAAAGTACCAATTATCTGGAAAAGAATTCGCTAGTGACCTGCCTCTGAAGATATCTGCCATTTGTCCACATTACAATGCACCAATCAATACCAGATTCTTAAGCTCAAATTTTATATTATTTTGTGTTTCTATTAAATAATAAATAGACGATGAGGGCCATAGTGTCTTGTAGCCAAAATTAGTCTGTACGGACTACGTATTTTTGATTGGAAGGTAATGTGAATTTCTTCAAACAAATTTTAATGTGTAAAAAAAAGTTATTAAAACATATTATATAGTGACAAATAGAAAAATAATAAAATTTAAGGTTCAACACTGGAAATGAAATTGAAATTCGATAAATATACTGAAAATGTCATAACTTTTATATTAAAATTTACACGTGACTTGGATAAATCCAGGAATGCATCATGAAGAGTGTAGGTCCCCTTAATATTAAAGCTAACGTCCTAATGTTTCCATTGTAGTTTCCCATAGCATGAGTACAAGTTGAAGAACGAGGTGACGCTCCTCATCTAGTGGAAAGAAGTGATGGGAGTTCAACACCTGTAGTTCCAAATAGAGCAAATTATCATCTTTGACGGTAATTTTTAGTTATACCCCAGTTTAGGGGTTAATGAACTGATGTATTGCATTGTATAGATGTTTCTCATGTCATTCTCTTGGGACTATTTTTAATTTGTTTTGCTAATTATGCCATATCCTATTTTCCCTTCAGTAACAAAGAACATGCTTCAAAAAAAAGATGATAGTTGTTAAAATCTACAAGAAAAACAAATTGTACAATGATGTAAAATGGAATGATACATAAATTTATCATTATAAGAAAGTGATTGAAAAATGTTATAAACAATTTCAATGAGAACGTACCTCTACCCACCAACAATATCTTACATGCAAAATCAGGTGATGAAGTGCATAAACAAAACAAATCAATTACACAAAGCAATTTAGAAATAAACGATTCCAGTCAAAGTATAAATGCATAAAACATTATTAATAAGAAAAGAAGTTATAGTAGAAGTATCAAACCACTCGGAAATTCGAAGGACTCAACTGAAAACAAAGTCGACTACAATATTGAATCAATGCTAAATATTTGGAGAAACTAATTATAGGCATAAAAACCTATGCATTTCCTGGAAGAAAATATATAATTTAATGGCACTCATATTTTAATGTTCCTATAATGCAAACGATTATATTCATTTCCTTACATAACTTCTCTGTGCAAATCTTGTGTCCTCATACTGCATGATTAATTAATTCATCAATTTATTAATTAGTTTTTTTTCATGTTGCATAATGTATCAATTGATTGAATCAATTTGAATTCCTTTCTAATTTATTCATAATTTTAACAACATAGTGTTCCAAAGGTTGCAACAGTTCTGAAACTTTTCAAAACATGAAAAGACACTTCCTTCGAAATTTGAAAATATGACGGTTTTATGTCGACATGTCAAATGTGGTATGCCAACATATACTTGTTATTTTGAATTTTTAAATCATTTTTCAAGTGTTTAAACTAGTATATGTATTCTGGAAATTCTTGAATCAAAACTAGTTGTTAAAATATATTTTGTAAAGTATAACAATATAGTAATATATATAATTTAACATATAAACATTTATAAAATTTTATAATATAAAACTATATATTATAATTATAAACATATATATATAATTATAAAACTTTATAATATATAAACTATATAATAAACATATATGTTTGAAAACCTAAGTAAAATCCTTTAATAATTTGAAATCATTTAGAAAGAAATATGAAATAATTTTGAAATCAATTTGGAAATTGTTTGAGATAATTTGAAATCAGATTTTGAAAGTGCTAACTGGAGTTTTACATACTAACTGAACTCTATTTCTTTGATAACCTTGTACTCTTGAAATCTTGATATCTTGAAACTCATGAGTCTTGAATCTCCTTTGTAATATTGAATCTCTAAAAACTCTTAACTGTAAAGTCTTTGTAACACCCCACCTCCGCCAATGCCACTCTTGCAAGGACATTAGCTTTGGAGGGGCATTGAACAAGGTAAACATGCATGCTGATATCATAAGACAGAACATATAAGTAAAACAGAGTAGTAAAGCAGCGGATAAAAAAAACTATCATTTCAAAACCATAGTTAAGTTACAACAAAGTACTTGGTCATTATTTTCCAACACACAAAGTCTAGATAAAAGCATAAACTGAAAAACTGAAATACATAAAGTACTATCCCCAAAATGAAGTGATAAACCATAGCTAGCTCAATGTCCAAAACCGTACATGAGCAAATCCAGTAAGCAAGCTGTAAAGATCCAAGCTAAGCTCCAATGTTCCCACCCTGAGGACCTGGGGGGGGGGGGGAACGGAAGAAAAGAGGCGAAAGAAAACAGATCAGTCAAAAAGACTGGTAAGCCCTACTACTATCTGTCTATGAACTAGTAAAGTTAACTGGCATGAGAAGCTGAGATGAACATAAGGATAACAACATACTGGCATTATGATTAACTAACAAGATAGATAAAGGTGACATCGCATAATCAAGGTTAAGTTTTTGCACCACGGGTGTACTAGCATTCTATCATGTCAAGTAAAAACAAGAATTGATCCCTTGGCCCAAGCTTGGCCCAATACCATGAGGTGACCTAAATCAAGGTCCAACTACACGGTCTAGTTGATCGGCTCCCTATAAGCCTAACTCGTCAAGTGTCGGTGTCATACGGCCCAAACATGAAATGTAGCTAACTGTGCTAGGTCCACCCCAGGGTGTATCAAGTCCTAGGGTGTAGACCTATGACACCAATCAAGAATGCATAGCCTAGATCTACTGGTACCCGTGCCTGATTCTCCAACGCCGGACTATGTGCACGATCATAGTCCGCCTGGACCTACACCGGCGTACCTACACAGCCGTCGTTTTGGTCGCTTACATGTCAGCCCAGTAATCGTGCCCCACCCTAGCCTAGTCCTAGGGTCTTATGATACTATCAAGAGGGTTACTACTGCAAAGGACCACGCAACTAGGGTTTACTTAAGGGGTTAAATGTGGTTAACCCGATCCAAACGTGGATTAAATTGGTTAATTGTATCCAAGGTTCATGACTTAACCCCGATTAACCCATCCAGCCCTAATTGATTAAGTATTAAGTGGACCATGACTTAACCCTAATCAGGAGGCATTAATTAACTTAATGTGCTTTAACCTCTCACATTAGACCTTGTTGTGGTTACTAGTTAAGCCGGGCGGGTCCGGGTAGCTTTACACCACAACTTGGTCTAACCTCGGGTTCGAGCACAACATGACCAACTTCTCACATTGGGTCCTATTGTTTGTAGCCACTAGTTAAGCCGGGCGGGTCCGGGTAGATTTATGCTACAAACTCAACCCAACCTCGAGTTGGCCACACTCATATTTTCTAAGTGTCATGTCCATTATGTTTCCAAAACATAATTACAAGTTAACATATCACGTTATGTTATAAAAATCATGTTCATGTCATAATTTTACCCAACCCCAACGTAATCCCATCGTTTACATAATCGCAACAATGCATAAAGGGTAAAATAGGGAACTTGGCATAATCATGACAAAAAGGTGTTGAAGCCACAAGTTTATCATGGTGGCATATGAGATGTACATATGTTCATATACTTGCATATTGCATTGTTAGGCTTCAAAAGCATGCATAAAACCAAACTTAGCATATGAGTGATACATGGTGATAAATGACATGTAGAAGTTGCTAGAAGTTCGCATTTAGCCTCACATGCAAGTTATCATAAGGGATATGATAACTTTCATGTTGCCAAATGCAACCTTTAATATAAAGCTTGGAGCTTTATGCTCACAACATCAAGTTTAACTTGCATAACATGATCAACCCAAACTTGCATAACATAGCAACATGTGTCATACATAATGATTAAACCAACTTGCATAATGATCATCCAAACTTGCATATAATGATCAACCAAACTTGCATATAATGATCAACCAAACTTGCATATAATGATCAACCCCAAACTTGCATCATTCATTTAACTTTAGAGTTCAAAGAAAGAAAGTAGAAAAGGGCTTACAATGCTATGAAGACACAAATGAATATTTATTATAAAGATTGAGACGAAGCCCTTATGCAATCACCAAAAAGACCCAAATATGAATGCTCCAATGAAAACCCTTGAGCCAAATCAATAAAAACCCTTGCTTTGAAATAGAAATGTTGCAACTTGACTTGAATGCAAACTAAGAACACTCATACAAGTTTGAAAGCACTTGTATGAACTCACAATCTCTCATAGAAATAGGCTTAGGAATTTTAGCATGAGAGTGGAGGCCATGAGAGGAACAAATTTGACATAGTTTAGTTGTAGGATTGAATAATGGTGATTTAGGCCAGGTTTAGGGGTCTTTTTATAGAGGATTAGGATAGTATTAGCCATAGGATTAACCCTAGATTCAATCCAAGCCATCAAAGCATGTCTTGGGGAAGAAGTCAAGTGTAGGAACCATCTAGGGCCTTTAGATTAAAGCTGGACCATGAGAACCATCCAAATGAAAAATCTGCATTTGAGTGAATCGGCCCATGGGTTGACAGCCAAACACCCTGGATTAACCCCTAGTCGACCCAGCGAGCTCGGGTCGACCTCAAAAATCGGCCGGTTCGGTTATTCCCCTCTCCCAATTCGCTGTTTTGAACATTTTTGCATATTTATTTATTTAATTTTCAATTATATATCAATATATATATATTTCTCTGCGCAATCCATTTCACTTAATTAAGTATACTTTAATTTGTGAATTTTTATGTTCAAATTACGGGGTGTTACATTCTCCCCTCCTTAAAGGATTTCGTCCCCGAAATCTCTAAGTCAAGAAGAACGTATCCTACCAACCAAACAACCATCTACTAAACCATCAAACACTGGCATCCATTGTCCTTAAAATTTCTAATGACGTATGAACATATGCAAAAAGTGTGTGTATATGCCCGTATACTAATGCTAAATCAGGCGGTCTACTGATTCAGTTGACCTCCTTAATGCAAACCATGATAGTGCCATGCATCCAATATGTATGCGGAAGAACCCTATCGACACATACTATTTCTACATGTGTGCACAACCATACACCAAAATGCATCATCCATCTGATAACACAACCATTATACATCCATAAATATAGCTACCTACACACAATTTTATGCAATATGCAATATGAAGTGATTGAGCCGATCTAGTGCCTAGAGTGTGTGTATATGCATCCACGAGCAACTACTAGCAAACACTTGCATCCACACGCATCCATCAAACATAACATGTCTCAAACACATGTTTCAACCATAGGTTTTACCCTATCTAAAGTTCGAAGGTACTAATGAGAGGACATACTAAAGATAAGATAAGTACTAGACAAACAATAAAGGAGAAGTTAAAAGACATACCCTCAAAAAGGAATGGGTATAGTGAACGCATCTTCGCTTCTGTCTCCCAAGTAGCATTGCTCTCATCTTCTCACCATTGCACTTTGACTAGCCGCACCTCTCAGTTCCTCAACTTCATAATCTCTGACCCAAGGATGCGGGTAGGAGCTCGTCGAATAGTTGCATCACGCTCTACCTCCACTTCTTTAAGCAAGCTCGGCTCTACTGCCTCTGCGGTCTCATGTAGGCACTTCCTCAAATGTGACACATGGAATACGTCCTGTTCCCTATGCAACCGAACTATCTCTCGAATATAAACTGAAGCTAAACATGGAACAGTCCTCTTGCTCTTCACGGGTATGAAATGGGCACTCTTAGTAAGTCTATCTACCACAACCCAAATTCCCGTATTACCCTTCCTCGATCTAGGTAACCCATCAATAAAATCCATCGAGACGCTACCCCACTTCCATCGCGGAACTTCTAATGAGTGAAAAACCCACCGGGTTTCTTTTGCTCCGCTTTCACCTGTTGACACACCAAGCATCTGGCGACATACTCGGCCACATCTTTCTTCATACCGGCCCAAATGAAAACTCGCTTCATGTTTTGGTACATCCTGTCCCCACCGGGATAAATGGTTATCCTAGAACGATGCACATCATCAAGAATAGTCTTCCTTAAACCCTCGTCTTGCGGTACACAAAGTCTACCGTCTCTACGCAAGCACCCCCTATCGTCTATGGTGTACCTACTCAAATGGCTGGACGACTCCCCCCTTATGAGCCTCCCTACCGACTCAACCAACTATGGGTCGTCCCTCTGTGCTTCTCCAATCCGCCCCAAAAGAGTAGGTCTAACCTCCAAGGATGCTAACAAACCGGGTATATAGTCAACGGAAGGTCTGAAATCAAACATCGAGATAGATTCCAAGCTTCGTTGTTCCACGAACAATGGACTCAAGGACAACCTTTTTCCGCTCAAGGCGTCCACCACCATGTTAACCTTGCTAGGGGTATATGCTATCTCGAAATTATATGATGCTAAGAACTCCATTCACCTTTTCTATCTCAGGACTATGCGCTTGAAGAGTCTCCAACACTTCCCTAAGATGTAGGGCATGCTTTTCTCCACTTCTGGAGAAAACCAGGATATTCTCCCATACAAAATCATCATAACTATCCATCTCTCACGCAGACCATCCTAGTCGAACTCGACATCCCCCAAGTGCAAGCCCCAAAGGCCTAAACCAATATCAGACAAACACCCAAGGGACACCTCCTTCGAATTCAGACGACCTACGTGAGATGATACTAGCAAAAACGGCTGAATAATTAAGTCTTTGTCCAACTCTGGATGTCCTTGCTAATCTTGCTCCAAAACCACCGTTGATCAAATAACTGGCTTTACTTAACCTATTCAGCACACACGAAAACTTATTTCGCTTTTAGAAAAGACCAAGATGTCATCCACAAATACCACTACGAAGTTGTTTAGGTACTCCCTGAACACCCTACTCATCAAATCAACAAAATATGCGGGTGCATTAGTCAAACCGAATGGCATGACAAGCCATTCAAAGAATCCATCCGGAGTCCTAAACGCAGTCTTATCGATGCTATCCTCAGCCACTCTAAGCTGATGGAATCCGGTGGCTAGATCGAGTTGAGAGAAAACAGAAGCACCTACAAGATGGTCAAAGAGATCATCAATCCTCGGTAACGGGTGCCTATTCTTCTTTGTCAGCTTGTTCAACTCTCGATAATCAATACATAGACGAAGCGAACCATCCGCCTTAGTAGTGAATACCACCGGAGCACCCCATTCAGAAATGCTTCATCTAATAAAACCCTTCTCAAGCAGCTCCTTGATTTGCTTACTGAGCTCCCTTCTCTCACGAGGGGCCATGTGCCTAACGGGCAATGATACTGGCTTGGCATTATCGACTAGATAAATATGGAAATCTATCTCTCGTTTAGGGGGTAACCCCTTAACTTCTTCAAAGACATCAGGATAGTCTCGGACCATCCTTACAGATTGCAGATCATCGATGGACGAGTCGAGAGATTCAAGATAGCATAACATGACGGGACCTCTAGGGTTACAAGAAATTTCTAGGGTATTACCGAGGCGAGTCTTGAGCCTCACCACCCTATGTTCACAATCGAGAATGGCTCCATAACTGGACAACCAATCCATGCCCAAGATTAACCCATATCCCGTGAATCCGAGAACATAAGCATTACACGCGAATTCTACAGTCAAGATAGAAATCTTCA
The DNA here is from genome assembly GCA_030737875.1 of Allium sativum. Taxonomy (NCBI): domain Eukaryota; kingdom Viridiplantae; phylum Streptophyta; class Magnoliopsida; order Asparagales; family Amaryllidaceae; genus Allium; species Allium sativum. Next base: position 494,374,243 of record CM060918.1, on the reverse strand, counting down.
AATCCACACAAATCATAGATAGATGGGCGGAACCCCCAATTGGATTTGAAACACAAACGGGATCCTCAACTAAGCTAGTACTTAGGTGCAAACTTTCAACAATGTCAGAAGAAATAAAACTATGCGATGCGCCAGAATCAAATAAGGTGCGAACAGGATAATCAGAAATATAAACAAGACTTTCTACAGAAATGCTACCTCGATCCTGAACTGGAGCGATGTTGAGAGCATGCACTTGCCCTCCAGAAGGTCCTGCACGCTGATTCTGCCCTTGCTTCTTGGGGCAATCATTGCTAAAATGTCCGGTCTCTCCACAATGAAAGCATTCGCCCGACTTCCTCTTCCTTTTCTTACAGTCTTTAGCTATGTGCCCTACATTCCCACAGTAGTGGCATTTTCTTGGGTCCTTTGCCTTGGCCTTGTTGCCCTTGTTGTTCTTGTTGTTTTTGTTGTTCTGATTGCTCTGATTTCCTCCCCACTTGGAGTCTGTCTTCTTGGCTTGGGTCTCATTAGCCTTCACTTCCTTCTTGCCATTCTTATCGTCTCCTTGAAGCAATTCCATGTCTACTAGACCTTCGAAAGTGGCCCCCATAGGTATATGAGATAGGGCTAAACCTTGTAGTGGCTCATTCAACCCTCGTGCAAAGCGCAAAGCCTTCTTCTGGGGAGTATTAATCATGTCCAAACCAAATCGGGTGAGCTTGTTAAACTCATTCACGTACTCCCTCACTGTCATGTCTCCTTGCTTCAAAGATATAAACTTCTCCAATTGCAAATTCGCCTCAGCTGATGATAGAAACTTAAGCCCAAATCTTGTCCTAAAGTCGGCCCAAGTCTCTATAGGCCTCGTAGCATTGGTGACCTCCCACCAATAAGCAGCTTCTTCTTTCAATAACCATGCTGCCAATAGAACCCTTCTATGATCTTGCACATCAAAGATGGCGAAGAGATCTTCAGTTTCTTTCAACCAATTTCTTGCCTCCACAAAAGTCTCCGTCCCAATAAAGTTATTGCCACCCATCGCCTTAAAGTCTTTGCAAATCTTAGCGAAATCTGCTTGCGGGTTCTGAGGAGGAGGAGGAGGAACCTCAGTTATATTGGGGGTATTTGCTGGGCCCACATCGTTGGCCCTAGCTTCCAAGTATCTCCGGAACCATCCGGGAATGGTCACTCCCTCGGGAAGGTTAAGATCGGCCATACTGAAAAAGGAAAAAGATAGATTCAGAACGAAGAAACGAAGGATAGTGCTATGGCTTTTGGGGAATAGCCTTTTTAAAATAACTAGACTTTTCTTGGAAAATACTTAATTGGTTTTGAAAATAGTTTTTCAAAAGGTAAGTTTCAAAAACACTTTTGCTCAAATCTTGTAAACCTTATGCTCTGATACCAAATGTAACACCCCACCTCCGCCAATGCCACTCTTGCAAGGACATTAGCTTTGGAGGGGCGTTAAACAAGGTAAACATGCATGCTGATATCACAAGACATAACATATAAGTAAAACAGAGTAGTAAAGCAGCGGATAAAAAAAACTATCATTTCAAAACCATAGTTAAGTTACAACAAAGTACTTTGTCATTATTTTCCAACACACAAAGTCTAGATAAAAGCATAAACTGAAAAACTGAAATACATAAAGTACTATCCCCAAAATGAAGTGATAAACCATAGCTAGCTCAATGTCCAAAACCGTACATGAGCAAATCCAGTAAGCAAGCTGTAAAGATCCAAGCTAAGCTCCAATGTTCCCACCCTGAGGACCTGAGGGGGGGGGGGAAACGGAAGAAAAGAGGCGAAAGAAAACAGGTCAGTCAAAAAGACTGGTAAGCCCTACTACTATCTGTCTATGAACTAGTAAAGTTAACTGGCATGAGAAGCTGAGATGAACATAAGGATAACAACATACTGGCATTATGATTAACTAACAAGATAGATAAAGGTGGCATCGCATAATCAAGGTTAAGTTTTTACACCACGGGTGTACTAGCATTCTATCATGTCAAGTAAAAACAAGAATTGATCCCTTGGCCCAAGCTTGGCCCAATATCATGAGGTGACCTAAATCAAGGTCCAACTACACAGTCTAGTTGATCGGCTCCCTATAAGCCTAACTCGTCAAGTGTCGGTGTCATACGGCCCAAACATGAAATGTAGCTAACTATGCTAGGTCCACCCCAGGGTGTATCAAGTCCTAGGGTGTAGACCTCGGACACCAATCAAGTATGCATAGCCTAGATCTACTGGTACCCGTGCCTGATTCTCCAACGCCGGACTATGTGCACGATCATAGTCCGCCTGGACCTACACCGGCGTACCTACACAGCCGTCGTTTTGGTCGCTTACATGTCAGCCCAGTAATCGTGCCCCACCCTAGCCTAGTCCTAGGGTCTTATGATACTATCAAGAGGGTTACTGCTGCAAAGGACCACGCAACTAGGGTTTCCTTAACGGGTTAAATGTGGTCAACCCGATCCAAACATGGATTAAATTGGTTAAGTGTATCCAAGGTTCATGACTTAACCCCGATTAACTCATCCAGCCCAAATTGATTAAGTATTAAGTGGACCATGACTTAACCCTAATCAGGAGGCATTAATTAACTTAATGTGCTTTAACCTCTCACATTAGACCTTGTTGTGGTTACTAGTTAAGCCGGGCGGGTCCAGGTAGCTTTACACCACAACTTGGTCTAACCTCGGGTTCGAGCACAACATGTCCAACTTCTCACATTGGGTCCTATTGTTTGTAGCCACTAGTTAAGCCGGGCGGGTCCGGGTATATTTATGCTACAAACTCAACCCAACCTCGAGTTGGCCACACTCATATTTTCTAAGTGTCATGTCCATTATGTTTCCAAAACATAATTACAAGTTAACATATCACGTTATGTTATAAAAATCATGTTCATGTCATAATTTTACCCAACCCCAACGTAATCCCATCGTTTACATAATCGCAACAACGCATAAAGGGTAAAATAGAGAACTTGGCATAATCATGACAAAAAGATGTTGAAACCACAAGTTTATCATGGTGGCATATGGGATGTACATATGTTCATATACTTCCATATTGCATTGTTAGGCTTCAAAAGCATGCGTAAAACCAAACTTAGCATATGAGTGATACATGGTGATAAATGACATGTAGAAGTTGCTAGAAGTTCGCATTTAGCCTCACATGCAAGTTATCATAAGGGATATGATAACTTTCATGTTGCCAAATGCAACCTTTAATATAAAGCTTGGAGCTTTATGCTCACAACATCAAGTTTAACTTGCATAACATGATCAACCCAAACTTGCATAACATAGCAACATGTGTCATACATAATGATTAAACCAACTTGCATAATGATCATCCAAACTTGCATATAATGATCAACCAAACTTGCATATAATGATCAACCCCAAACTTGCATCATTCATTTAACTTTAGAGTTCAAAGAAAGAAAGTAGAAAAGGGCTTACAATGCTATGAAGACACAAATGAATATTTATTATAAAGATTGAGACGAAGCCCTTATGCAATCACCAAAAAGACCCAAATATGAATGCTCCAATGAAAACCCTTGAGCCAAATCAATAAAAACCCTTGCTTTGAAATAGAAATGTTGCAACTTGACTTGAATGCAAACTAAGAACACTCATACAAGTTTGAAAGCACTTGCATGAACTCATAATCTCTCATAGAAATAGGCTTAGGAATTTTAGCATGAGAGTGGAGGCCATGAGAGGAACAAATTTGACATAGTTTAGTTGTAGGATTGAATAATGGTGATTTAGGCTAGGTTTAGGGGTCTTTTTATAGAGGATTAGGATAGTATTAGCCATAGGATTAACCCTAGATTCAATCTAAGCCATCAAAGCATGTCTTGGGGAAGAAGTCAAGTGTAGGAACCATCTAGGGCCTTTAGATTAAAGCTGAACCATGAGAACCATTCAAATTCAAAATCTGCATTTGAGCGAATCAGCCCATGGGTTGACAGCCAAACACCCTGGATTAACCCCTAGTCGACCCAGCGAGCTCGGGTCGACCTCAAAAATCGGCCGGTTTGGTTATTCCCCTCTCCCAATTCGCTGTTTTGAACATTTTTGCATATTTATTTATTTAATTTTCAATTATATATATATGTATATCAATAAATATATATATATATATATATATATTTCTCTGCGCAACCCATTTCACTTAATTAAGTATACTTTAATTTGTGAATTTTTATGTTCAAATTACGGGGTGTTACAGTCTTCGATATATATTTCCTGCATATAATCCGTGCATATACATACATATATATATATATATATTCTGGATAAAGATGTCAGTATATATTTTATAATCAATAATGTTAATAATTGAAACATGGTTATTATCATCAAAATTCCATTCTCTAACATATATGTATGTATTTGTGTTAGCACTTGCGTTGAATTTCTTGGTTCATGTGTACACACTAGTATTCGGCCATATTGCCTCTGCACAAAAATATATGTGTATATACATACACATGTATTTGTATACATGTATCGTGCACGTGCAGTTTGTGTGTATATATATATATACACACACACACACACATATATATATATATATATATGAGCACTAGAGATATTGTCTACCTTGTGGTATTTACAGTGAATATCACAAGCAGTCTAGACACAAATGGAGATATATATACACACACATATCAAAGCAAGTCAAGAAATATGATGAGAAACACACAATAATTCTAAGGAAAATAAATTTTAAAATAAAATTATATATGCTAGAATTTAAAATTATTTTGTTCCAATTTAATGGGTGTTTCTGTGACAAGTATTCAGGTGACCGGACTGATTATGAAGCACTAAAGACAAGTATGTGTAACTATATATATGAGTGAGTACAGCAGAGTGAAACGTAATTGAACGTAATTGAGTGACAGAGAGAAATGTAATGAGGAGACAATGTAATAAATGAAATTGAATGTATTGTATTATAGTGAGATGTAAAAATAGTACAGTTGTAAGATTATACTATTGAAATGTTGCAATAAAATATTATATTTCAATGAAATACTATTTGAATATTTAAATTCTTGTGCAGTGGTATTTTATTTAAATATAAATATTTAGTTATGTCTGTGATGTAGTAGAATAGTACAATTGTAAACACATTTATAATAATGTATATATATTTGTTATCATCAAACAAAAACATATAATTGTTATATACAACAACACCTAATATTCCACAGAGTTTGGTTTAAATTTGGGAATTTGGCCCAAATCTGGTTAGTTGATAACATTGCTTTTTAAAATTGAAATCTTCCACCAACTTACGCATAATGATAAGCTTACTATCCGTGAACCAGGAACCCCATTTCAAAATCCTTTCACAATCCTCCTTTAATTGAAACTTGACGAGAAAGAAACCATTTTCTCCAGGGAAAACATCTCATGCCCCTTTGGGCTTCCAAACTCTTTTCATATATGCATTGAAGTATATAGAATATGGTCTATCACCAGCCATATGCGCATAGATTGAGTTTTCCCAAATTTTGTTAGATTCGACATAATCTAGATCGTTAATCAGCTGATATTTGATGTTGCCAGTTGATATTGGTTCATAGAACTTAAACTCACCAGAAATTTTAATTTTAGAATCAAAAGCGTCCACTCAGGTTCTAGGGTTTTGGGTTTTTGGCGTTGGAGCAATATTATTTAATTTAAGATTCAACGCTGGAAACGAAATTGAAATCCGATAAATATACTGAAAATGTCATATTTTTATATTAAAATTTACGTGTAATTTAGATAAATCCAGGAATGCATCATGAAGAATGTAGGCCCCCTTAATATTAAAGCTAACGTCCTAGTGTTGCCATAGTAGTTTCCCATAGCATAAGTAAAGTTGAACAATGAGGTGACGCTCCTCATCTAGAGGAAAGAAGTGATGGATATTCAACACCTGTAGTTCCAAATAGAGCAGATTATCATCTTCGACGGTAATTTTTAGTTATACCCTAGTATAGGAGTTAATGAACTAATATATTGCATTGTATAGCTATTTCTCATGTCATTTTCTTGGGCCTGTTTTTAATTTGTTGGGCCAATTATACTATATCCTTATTTTCCCTTCAGTAACAAAACATATGCTTCCAAAAATAGATAATAGTTATTAAAATCTACAAGCAAAACAAATTGTACAATGTTGTAAAATGGAATGATACACAAATTTATAATAAGTTTATACATAATCAAGCTCTATAAATCTATGTAGTCAAACACAATGCGGTTTATATTAGTAAATATGTGTATAAGTATACGACTAATGTATAGATTATTAAAATACTTTAAATTTTGGTGTTAACCTTGTTTAAGAGCATGGTTCAAATATATATGTGATGGCTCATTCAACTCATCGGATCGCTCGTTTAGTCAGATCGCTTACATGCTTCGGGTCATCGTATGTCACCAGGTCGTGACCATTCTGTCAGACTGTTGCCAAGTTTAGGTCTTTACATATTGTTTGAACGCCTCCATGCGATTAGATCATGAAGAGCATTCAACTTGCATATATGAAAATATGGGCATACATGTGTAACATGAATCGACTGCGCTCAAAATGACACGTTATCAGCAGTGTATATTTCAGCCAATTGTATATAATGGACCAACCAAGCAAAGTTAGCTATTTAATGATCATGAATAGCCAGGTCATTGATACCATACTTGGATCATTGAAAAATATGCAGACCGTATGAATTGATGAAGCAATTTTAGGTCGTGTGCTTTCAAATGTAAGGAAACATGTACAATAGCAGGTCGTTATTCAAATGGGAGTTAGGCCACTACTATATAAAGTTGATCAGGTCGTTAAGACCGTACAAACCATTCAGACCGTGCTCTACAATCTGTGTAGCCTTCAAAAGCATTGATCAGGTCGTTTACACCGTGTACACTTAATACAAAAGCATGGACCAGTTAAAAGAGGCAATATACAGACTAGTTTAAACATAATATATGGATCATTCCCGGCTAATATAATGGAAAGCTGCCACATGGAGAAGTGTTAAAATCTTGGACCAATTATGTATATCAGAATAGTGTAAAGAGCAGCACAAATAAGTGATACGTGGCAACATAATAGGTGGATGCTAGCTGTATATTATCAGGCCACAAAATAGGTCATTCATACTGTATGAATTTTGGGTCAACAAATACAAAGAGCAGACCGTTATTATTTGGGACCATAATCCGGTCGTGAGGCTTACTGTAACGACCCACTTTTCAGTACAATTTGTGCCGGCATCTAACCTCCACAGTCAACCCAAATTATACAAAAAAGTAGAATGTTAAGAGAAAGAATCTAGAGGATGAGAGAGAAAGAAAGAAATATTAGAATAGAAGAAAGAAGAAGAACATCAGAAGCTCACAGCGAAATGAACAAAATATATAATATAACAACATATCTTTATACAAATGAAAATCTGGTACACATACCAATCATCAGAGTACACAAGAATCAGATACAGCAGAATAACTTTAAATAACTAACGATGAATCCTCTTGCTTCTAGCTTCTGAAACTCCGAGCGAAAACTAACCTTTCAAATATGTTCGGTCTGACCCGAGCACATTTTGAAGCAAAGCAAAAACACACGGGTCAGTTTGAAATACTTTCAGTGCTAAATTCACATCAACAATCGGTTTAACCTTAGAAATCCTTTTTAAAACAAAAGGATAATAGTAAGACCAGTACACATAAACACGGGCGGTTTTTACCTTACTATAACCCAGAACATTTTTGAAATCATATATTTTTCTCGTATTGTAATAGTGTCTACAAACCAGAAATAAATAGTAATCTAGTGGAATGCTTGCATCTCACGCTCCACATATATATCAAAAACTGTGTGTGCTTATTGGAAATTGGATTCCTACTATGACAAAGTATGGGACCACCTGCCGATAGTATATCTCTAGAGGCGAATACACTGGGTTCAACAAGAACGTCTTGCAACCAGGCCCACACATGACCGACCACTCATTTCGCTTGAGTGTATCGAATGTATATCACCAACGGTTGGGATCAGCAACTGTTTCCCAAAAAGGGACAGCATCGATAGATTAAAGAAACAAATGGAAGCGACCCATAGCCATGCTGCCTACCCAATTTCTGTCATTTCTCGATTGATGAGGCTTGAGGCTAGAATTTAACTTTTAACCATCTGGTCATCATTCCCTTTGAATGTAACATCGTCAGATCCGCCATATATCACTAATTGACGTCCACAAAAATACTCTAGTTATTTGGCTAGAGAAAAACCATTTCTCCGCCATCAACTATGGTACGTTGGAAGAAATCAACATACGTGATCCCTTTGGAAAAACTCTGTCATACATTCGTCCATACAAGTCATCCAGGAACAGGATGAACCGAAGGTACTCTCCTACTGCATCCAATATAGGAATCACCCCATGGATAAGTAGCGAGAAGTCCTTGTAAATCCGTCGATTTCGACCACGACCGAACCACAGTATATCTTTGGCTGCAGACCAAAGATTATAAGTAGTCCTTCCGTTTTGAATATCCACGGTCTTCACGTGCTTCATCTTCATTCCATCGCAAGTTAACTTTGTACGTAACGTTGAGTCGAAGTGGTTTCGGGTCTAGTTCCCATCCTTGTCTCATCAAAACAACACGTCAAAAGGTCCAGTAAAATATTTCATTGATAGTTTGGTGTTTTAACTATCAACATCAAACCAGTACGATCAAGTATATTGGCAGCTCAGGTTCTTATTTTAAAAGCCATTCATTAAAACTCTTTATCGAATCATTTAAAATCATTTCCTCGACTTAAAGTCAATTACATTTAAATCGCTTACCGACTTATCCTTTGTTTCGTCATTTGAAAATAATATATCTTGTTTATTCTCATTTCGTTTTATTCTCCTTAAATTTTGGAATATCGCTATATTCATATTATTATTATTTTCTCAAAACCAGTGTTATATAAATAGCTTATAGATATAATTAAAACTATATGTCTCGATTCAGATTAAACAACATTAGTGTACACTATTTAATTTAAACCCTTTTGTATTAAATTTCATTTCAAACCTTGCAATTGAATTGCAAATGTTCGACGAGAATAACATCTTCTTTTCAAATTCCTCCACCGTTACGAACTAATACTATTCCTCGACAATAGTGAAGTCGATCAAGTTGGGGTATTTTATTTACCTCTCAGACCTTAATCGACAATGTTCTTATCTCAGAGTGGATAGAAGTTCGCAACTCAAAACACACGTTATCAATCAAACCTTCTTTCCTATTTTATTTAAACCATGGTTTATAAACCATATCTGTTGACACATTTTTTGGCAAAAGCCGTCACACATGGAATTCCTGAATGATAACATGCTCGAGCGATAGAAACGACGTCAGAAGACATTGAGAGATTTGGTCAAAATCACATCCTCAACATAAACAGGCCCGAAACTCCTATCAGACGACCACTTTTGGGCCCAAAAACAGTGATTATGGAGTTGAGCTTTGTAACTTTTGTAGATCTCTGAGTTAGCTTCAGTTTGAGCTTCGGTTTGGCTCAATCGGACTTACGGTTTGAAAGTTATGCCCGTTTCCGTAAACTGGTGTAAACTGGCAATTTCCTGGATAAAGCAACGAAGCAGCACACGATCGAAGTATGGATCATGCACCCTCGGATCGTCCCTCATCGGATCGCCCCTCATCGGATCGCCCTCCTCAGACCATGAACCGTCCGTGGTACATCTCACGATCCGACCCGATCGACAGCACTTCACTCCAGCTTCACTATGCCGCTCACGACCAGACTCGGCTCGTGATAGCCATATCACGATCCGACCCATGACCACGATCCGACCCCATGATCGTGATCCGAACTTCCGACCTGCAGATATGCTCCCTGTTTTGACCTATTCTCATGCCACATCTTGCTCCTATTATCCTGGATCGTGTGCCACGTACCCCACCACGATCCGATCCCCGCACCTGCTCCTGCGCAGCCTGTTATGACCTATTCTCAAGGCTATTTTCACTCCAACTTGCATGGATCTGATTACACATGTCACATGATGATTTGGAGATGATGTCTGGACGTTTTCCACCACATTTCGAGATTTTTGGGATGCGTGCCATGTGTCCCATGAACCGCCTTCAGGAAACAGCTATAAATACACCATTTGAAGGCATTTTCAAGGATCTTTTGGCCATTCTTCTTCACTGCTTCCACCATTACTGAAGTGCAAGGACTTTGCACCTTCATACACTCAAATTCTTATCTTTTCAATAAAATTAACACACGGATTGTGTGTCTACATGTAACTGATTCTTGTAATCTGTCAGTATAACAATAAGATTATAAAGTGGACGTAGGCTACATCTACAGCCGAACCACTATAAAAACCTTGTGTGTCTCCTCTTTATTGACTCTTTTCTGCATTTTGTGATCTGCGATCTGCATTTGGGTGTTAGGCCCAATTTTTGGTCTAACATTTTGGCGCGCCAGGAAGGAGGGCACACAAAAACTTCAACTTCTAGCTTGAAAGGAAACTCAATGGCGAACAAAAGGAAGAAGACTGGAACTTCTTCTCATGCCGATGATGCTGATGCTGAAGGCACAAGGAACGAGGCAAGCCAGGAAGCTTCCTCTCATGAAGACCCATCAGCATATCTGACTAGAGACGAGATGGATGGAGTTCTCGCTGAATTGAGGACCCAGATGGCAAGGCAGGACGATCTCCTCCAGAAACAACAGGAAATGATCAACCAATTCTTCGCTCAGATGGATGGAAGGCCGAGCAACGCCCAAATCACTGGAAACGAAGCCATTGACACGGCTCGAGTATCACCCGGACTCGGGGGCAACCCCACCATTCAACAGTAGAACTCATCTCGTGATACACCTCTGAACCGCGACCCGGATCGTGGAACACTACTAGGCTCACGAACCGATCCCAACAACCCGCTCCCGCCTGCTCAACAACAACCAGTTCGTGACCTACCTCCTGGACCCAGTCGGATTGCCCCCCTACTCCACGATCCGGCCTCACGAGCTGGACTTCACGAACCTACCTCACGAACCGTCCCCCTCGAACCGGGTCGGGTCGCTCCCCTCAATCCACGATCCGCGAGCCGCGATCCCCAGGCGATAGCTCACCAACTTCCATCTTCTCCTGCATTCAATGCTGGGTGCACCAGCTCTGATTTTGGTAGTTTACAACAGCTTTTTGAGGGCAATCAACTCGCTGATCTCATTCAACGCCTCTCGAGAGGCCGTACCTATCAGAATGACGTGGACGACGTCAATCACAACCCATTCACTCAGGAAATCAGAAATTCCCGCAATCCGCCAGATTTCAAACTTCCACAACTGGAACCTTACAACGGAAGGACAGATCCTTCCGTGCATCTCATGCGTTACAAACGGCATATGGAAGTTCAATCGGCATCGGAAAACGTCATGGGTAAATGTTTTCCCCTCTTTCTAACTGATGTAGTAGCCTTGTGGATTCGGCAGTTGGAAACAGAATCGATCAGCAGTTGGAACATGTTGGTCGCACGCTTCCTTGAACAGTTTCGGGTCCACATCGCTCGACCCAAGAACGTCATGTCACTCACTACAATCAAGCGGAGGCCTAGAGAAACTCTGCGTTCTTTCCTGGAAAGATTCAACGTTGCAGCAGCATCAGTGGATTGCCCTGAGCAATCGATGGTACTGATGGCTGCGGTATCCGGCGTTCTGGATAACACAGAATTCAAGAAATCTTTGTACCGAGATCCACCACGAAATCTCGGCGAATTCTACCTTGAAGCAGATAGATTTTTGCGGGAAGAAGATGCAACTTCCGAGAAGAAAACCCTCGAAGTCAACATGCTCGGAGATAGAGAACCGCCCAATCCTGGAAAAGGCAATGACAAGGGTAAAGGAAAGACCCCTGCTACAAATGATCGTAATGCTCCACCCCGGAGAGGGTCCAGATACGACAAATACACTGAACTGAATGATACTCTGAGCAACATATACATGGATACAGGATGTGCTGCCTCCTATCCGAGACCTCCCAAGAGGGAGCCGACGCTAGCACAACGCAATTCTGGCAGACATTGCACATTTCATGACATAGACGGTCACAACAATGATGACTGCAGACATTTGCGAGATCTTATTGAGGATCGGGTCAGACGAGGAGAGCTACCCGAATATGTCACTCGACCAACAACGCCTACACCTGTGTTGCCACCACCTATTCCCCAGAGAGGGAATGATCCTGGATTGAGCAATCGTGGGATTATCATTCGCTGATCCCACTCAGCGGATCTCTTCAATTTGCTGAACTCCGGTTCATAGTTCATGTTTTTAGGTTTTTAGGCGACTTCTCGCCCTCCTTTGTTTTCCCTGCATGTAATAAGAGCCGTCACATCAGCCCACACGCACGGAACCTCCTTTTGGTCTCCAGTCGTGTCCGGCAAACGACCGCTGCGTTTTCATGAATTAGCAATAAGCATTGAGCTCCGGCTCCCAACTGGATCCGTCCAGTATGAACATGAGCTCCGGCTCCTAACTGGATCCGTCCAGTATAAACAAATCTTCATGTGCTTTTCCTTGGTCGTCTTACTCCGGTAAGGCCGTCTTGGAGTATTCATGTGCTTTTCTTTGGTCGTCTTACTCCGGTAAGGCCGTCTTGGAACTTTCATGGCATTTCCTTGGTCGTCTTACTCCGGTAAGTCCGTCTTGGAACCTTCGTTGCTTTTCCTTGGTCGTCTTACTCCGGTAAGACCGTCTTGGAACCCCTCTAACATCTCCCCGGATGGTTTACTCCGGTAAGGCCATCTAGGAAATATTCTTGCATTTCTTGTTTTATCTTCTTGCAGGTACAAACTCCTGGTCTTCTTGGATTTCTCTGGCCTTAATACGATCCGGCGTGATCGACGCATTCTGAATTTGGATTTTTCAGATTATCCAGAACACATCTTCCTTGAACCAGCAAGATATGTTCTAGGGGGCAAACATGTTGACACATTTTTTGGCAAAAGCCGTCACACATGGAATTCCTGAATGATAACATGCTCGAGTGATAGAAACGACATCAGAAGACATTGAGAGATTTGGTCAAAATCACATCCTCAACATAAACAGGCCCGAAACTCCTATCAGACGACCTCTTTTGGGCCCAAAAACAGCGATTACAGAGTTGAGCTTTGTAACTTTTGTTGATCTCTGAGTCAGCTTCAGTTTGAGCTTCGGTTTGGCTCAATCGGACTTACGGTTTGAAAGTTATGCCCGTTTCCGTAAACTGGTGTAAACCGGCAATTTCCTAGATAAAGCAACGAAGCAGCACACGATCGAAGTATGGATCACGCACCCTCGGATCGTCCCTCATCGGATCGCCCCTCATCGGATCTCCCTCCTCAGACCACGAACCATCCGTGGTACATCTCACGACCCGACCCGATCGCCAGCACTTCACTCCAGCTTCACTATGCCGCTCACGACCAGACTCGGCTCGTGATAGCCATATCACGATCCGACCCATGACCACGATCCGACCCCATGATCGCGATCCGAACTTCAACTTGCAGATACGCTCCCTGTTTTGACCTATTCTCATGCCACATCTTGCTCCTATTATTCTGGATCGTGTGCCACGTACCCCACCACGATCCGATCCCCGCACCTGCTCCTGCACAGCCTGTTCTGACCTATTCTCAAGACTATTTTCACTCCAACTTGCATGGATCTGATTACACATGTCACATGACGATTTGGAGATGATGTCTGGACGTTTTCCACCACATTTCGAGATTTTTGGGATGCGTGCAATGTGTCCAATGAACCGCCTTCAGGAAACAGCTATAAATACACCATTTGAAGGCATTTTCAAGGATCTTTTGGCCATACTTCTTCACTGCTTCCACCATTACTGAAGTGCAAGGACTTTGCACCTTCATACACTCAAATTCTTATCTTTTAAATACAATTAACACACGGATTGTGTGTCTACATGTAACTGATTCTTGTAATCTGTCAGTATAACAATAAGATTATAAAGTGTACGTAGGCTACATCTACAGCCGAACCACTATAAAAACCTTGTGTGTCTCCTCTTTATTGACTCTTTTCAGCATTTTGTGATCTGCGATCTGCATTTGGGTGTTAGGCCCAATTTTTGGTCTAACATTTTGGCGCGCCAGGAAGGAGGGTACATAAAAACTTCAACTTCTAGCTTGAAAGGAAACTCAATGGCGAACAAAAGGAAGAAGACTGGACTTTCTTCTCATGCCGATGATGCTGATGCTGAAGGCACAAGGAACGAGGCAAGCCAGGAAGCTTCCTCTCATAAAGACCCATCAGCATATCTGACTAGAGATGAGACGGATGGAGTTCTCGCTGAATTGAGGACCCAGATGGCAAGGCAGGACGATCTCCTCCAGAAACAACAGGAAATGATCAACCAATTCTTTGCTCGGATGGATGGAAGGCCGAGCAACGCCCAAATCACTGGAAACGAAGCCATTGACACGGCTCGAGTATCACCCGGACTCGGGGGCAACCCCACCATTCAACAGCAGAACTCGTCTCGTGATACACCTCTGTACCGCGACCCGGATCGTGGAACACTACTGGGCTCACGAACCGATCCCAACAACCCGCTCCCGCCTGCTCAATAACAACCAGTTCGTGACCTACCTCCTGGACCCAGTCGGATCGCCCCCTACTCCACGATCCGGCCTCACGAGCTGGACTTCACGAACCTACCTCACGAACCGTCCCCCTCGAACCGGGTCGGGTCGCTCCCCTCGATCGACGATCCGCGAGCCGCGATCCCCAGGCGATAGCTCACCAACTTCCATCTTCTCCTGCATTCGACGCTGGGGGCACCAGCTCTAATTTTGGTAGTTTACAACAGCTTTTTGAGGGCAATCAACTCGCTGATCTCATTCAATGCCTCTCGAGAGGCCGTACCTATCAGAATGACGTGGACGACGTCAATCACAACCCATTCACTCAGGAAATCAGAAATTCCCGCAATCCGCCAGATTTCAAACTTCCACAACTGGAACCTTACAACGGCAGGACAGATCCTACCGTGCATCTCATGCGTTACAAACGGCATATGGAAGTTCAATCGGCATCGGAAAATGTCATGGCTAAATGTTTTCCCCTCTTTCTGACTGATATAGCAGCCATGTGGATTCGGCAGTTGGAAACAGAATCGATCAGCAGTTGGAACATGTTGGTCGCACGCTTCCTTGAACAGTTTCGGGTCCACATAGCTCGACCCAAGAACGTCATGTCACTCACTACAATCAAGCAGGGGCCCAGAGAAACTCTGCGTTCTTTCCTGGAAAGATTCAACGTTACAGCAGCATCAGTGGATCGCCCTGAGCAATCGATGGCACTGATAGCTGCGGTATCCGGCGTTCTGGATAACACGGAATTCAAGAAATCTTTGTACCGAGATCCACCACGAAATCTCGGCGAATTCTACCTTGAAGCAGATAGATTTTTGCGGGAAGAAGATGCAACTTCCGAGAAGAAAACCCTCGAAGTCAACATGCTCGGAGATGGAGAACCGCCCAATCCTGGAAAAGGCAATGACAAGGGTAAAGGAAAGACCCCTGCTACAAATGATCGTAATGCTCCACCCCGGAGAGGGTCCAGATACGACAAATACACTGAACTGAATGATACTCTGAGCAACATAAACATGGATACAGGAGGTGCTGCCTCCTATCCGAGACCTCACAAGAGGGAGCCGACGCTAGCACAACGCAATTCTGGCAGACATTGCATATTTCATGACACAGACGGTCACAACACTGATGACTGCAGACATTTGCGAGATCTTATTGAGGATCGGGTCAGACGAGGAGAGCTACCCGAATATGTCACTCGACCAACAACGCCTACACCTGCGTTGCCACCACCTATTACCCAGAGAGGGAATGATCCTGGATCGAGCAATCGCGGGATTATCGTTCACTGATCCCACTCAGCGGATCTCTTCAGTTTGCTGAACTCCGGTTCACAGTTCATGTTTTTAGGCGACTTCTCGCCCTCCTTTGTTTTCCCTGCATGTAATAAGAGCCGTCACATCAGTCCACACGCACGGAACCTCCTTGTGGTCTCCAGTCGTGTCCGGCAAACGACCGCTGCGTTTTCATGAATTAGCAATAAGCATTGAGCTCCGGCTCCCAACTGGATCCGTCCAGTATGAACATGAGCTCCGGCTCCTAATTGGATCCGTCCAGTATAAACAAATCTTCATGTGCTTTTCCTTGGTCGTCTTACTCCGGTAAGGCCATCTTGGAACTTTCTTGGCATTTCCTTGGTCGTCTTACTCCGGTAAGTCCGTCTTGGAACCTTCGTTGCTTTTCCTTGGTCGTCTTACTCCGGTAAGGCCGTCTTGGAACCCCTCTAACATCTCCCCGGATGGTTTACTCCGGTAAGGCCATCTAGGAAATATTCTTGCATTGCTTGTTTTATCTTCTTGCAGGTACAAACTCCTGGTCTTCTTGGATTTCTCTGGCCTTAATACGATCCGGCGTGATCGTCGCATTCTGAATTTGGATTTTTCAGATTATCCAGAACACATCTTCCTTCAACCAGCAAGATATGTTCTGGGGGGCAAACATGTTGACACATTTTTTGGCAAAAGCCGTCACACATGGAATTCCTGAATGATAACATGCTCGAGCGATAGAAACGACGTCAGAAGACATTGAGAGATTTGGTCAAAATCACATCCTCAACATAAACAGGCCCGAAACTCCTATCAGACGACTTCTTTTGGGCCCAAAAACAGCGATTATGGAGCTGAGCTTTTCAACTTTTGTAGACCTCTGAGTTAGCTTCAGTTTGAGCTTCGGTTTGGCTCAATCGGACTTACGGTTTGAAAGTTATGCCCGTTTCCGTAAACTGGTGTAAACTGGCAATTTCCTGGATAAAGCAACGAAGCAGCACACGATCGAAGTATGGATCACGCACCCTCGGATCGTCCCTCATCGGATCGCCCCTCATCGGATCACCCTCCTCAGACCACGAACCGTCCGTGGTACATCTCACGACCCGACCCGATCGCCAGCACTTCGCTCCAGCTTCAATATGCCGCTCATGACCAGACTCGGCTCGTGATAGCCATATCATGATCCGATCCATGACCACGATCCAACCCCATGATCGCGATCCGAACTTCCGACCTGCAGATACGCTCCCTGTTTTGACCTATTCTCATACCACATCTTGCTCCTATTATCTTGGATCGTGTGCCACGTACCCCACCACGATCCGATCCCCGCACCTGCTCCTGCGCAGCCTGTTCTGACCTATTCTCAAGGCTATTTTCACTCCAACTTGCATGGATCTGATTACACATGTCACATGACGATTTGGAGATGATGTCTGGACGTTTTCCACCATATTTCGAGATTTTTGGGATGCGTGCCATGTGTCCCATGAACCGCCTTCAGGAAACAGCTATAAATACACCATTTGAAGGCATTTTCAAGGATCTTTTGGCCATTCTTCTTCACTGCTTCCACCATTACTGAAGTGCAAGGACTTTGCACCTTCATACACTCAAATTCTTATCTTTTCAATACAATTAACACACGGATTGTGTGTCTACATGTAACTGATTCTTGTAATCTGTCAGTATAACAATAAGATTATAAAGTGGACGTAGGCTACATCTACAGCCGAACCACTATAAAAACCTTGTGTGTCTCCTCTTTATTGACACTTTTCTGCATTTTGTGATCTACGATCTGCATTTGGGTGTTAGGCCCAATTTTTGGTCTAACATTTTGGCGCGCCAGGAAGGAGGGCACACAAAAACTTCAACTTCTAGCTTGAAAGGAAACTCAATGGCGAACAAAAGGAAGAAGACTGGAACTTCTTCTCATGCCGATGATGCTGATGCTGAAGGCACAAGGAACAAGGCAAGCCAGGAAGCTTCCTCTCATGAAGACCCATCAGCATATCTGACCAGAGACGAGATGGATGGAGTTCTCGCTGAATTGAGGACCCAGATGGCAAGGCCGGACGATCTCCTCCAGAAACAACAGGAAATGATCAACCAATTCTTCGCTCGGATGGATGGAAGGCCGAGAAACACCCAAATCACTGGAAACGAAGCCATTGACATGGCTCGAGTATCACCCGGACTCGAAGGCAACCCCACCATTCAACAGCAGAACTCGTCTCGTGATACACCTCTGCACCGCGACCCGGATCGTGGGACACTACTAGGCTCACGAATCGATCCCAACAACCCGCTCCCGCCTGCTCAACAACAACCAATTCGTGACCTACCTCCTGGACCCAGTCGGATCGCCCCCTACTCCACGATCCGGCCCCACGAGCTGGACTTCACGAACCTACCTCACGAACCGTCCCCCTCGAACCGGGTCGGGTCGCTCCCCTCGATCCGCGAGCCGCGATCCCCAAGCGATAGCTCACCAACTTCCATCTTCTCCTGCATTCAACGCTGGGGGCACCAGCTCCGATTTTGGTAGTTTACAACAGCTTTTTGAGGGCAATCGACTCGCTGATCTCATTCAACGCCTCTCGAGAGGCCGTACCTATCAGAATGACGTGGACGACGTCAATCACAACCCATTCACTCAGGAAATCAGAAATTCCCGCAATCCGCCAGATTTCAAACTTCCACAACTGGAACCTTACAACGGCAGGACAGATCCTACCATGCATCTCATGCGTTACAAACGGCATATGGAAGTTCAATTGGCATCGGAAAACGTCATGGCTAAATGTTTTCCCCTCTTTCTGACTGATATAGCAGCCATGTGGATTCGGCAGTTGGAAACAGAATCGTTCAGCAGTTGGAACATGTGGGTCGCACGCTTCCTTGAACAGTTTCGGGTCCACATCGCTCGACCCAAGAACGTCATGTCACTCACTACAATCAAGCAGAGGCCCAGAGAAACTCTGCGTCTTTCCTGGAAAGATTCAACGTTGCAGCAGCATCAGTGGATCGCCCTGAGCAATCGATGGTACTGATGGCTGCGGTATCCGGCGTTCTGGATAACACGGAATTCAAGAAATCTTTGTACCGAGATCCACCACGAAATCTCGGCGAATTCTACCTTGAAGCAGATAGATTTTTGCGGGAAGAAGATGCAACTTCCAAGAAGAAAACCCTCGAAGTCAACATGCTCGGAGATGGAGAACCGCCCAATCCTGGAAAAGGCAATGACAAGGGTAAAGGAAAGACCCCTGCTACAAATGATCGTAATGCTCCACCCCGGAGAGGGTCCAGATACGACAAATACACCGAACTGAATGATACTCTGAGCAACATATACATGGATACAGGAGGTGTTGCCTCCTATCCGAGACCTCCCAAGAGGGAGCCGACGCTAGCACAACGCAATTCTGGCAAACATTGCATATTTCATGACATAGACGGTCACAACACTGATGACTGCAGACATTTGCGAGATCTTATTGAGGATCGGGTCAGACGAGGAGAGCTACCCGAATATGTCACTCGACCAACAACGCCTACACCTGCGTTGCCACCACCTATTCCCCAGAGAGGGAATGATCCTGGATTGAGCAATCGTGGGATTATCATTCTCTGATCCCACTCAGCGGATCTCTTCAGTTTGCTGAACTCCGGTTCACAGTTCATGTTTTTAGGTTTCTAGGCGACTTCTCGCCCTCCTTTGTTTTCCCTGCATGTAATAAGAGCCGTCACATCAGCCCACACGCACGGAACCTCCTTGTGGTCTCCAGTCGTGTCCGGCAAACGACCGCTGCGTTTTCATGAATTAGCAATAAGCATTGAGATCCGGCTCCCAACTGGATCCGTCCAGTATGAACATGAGCTCCGGCTCCTAACTGGATCCGTCCAGTATAAACAAATCTTCATGTGCTTTTCCTTGGTCGTCTTACTCCGGTAAGGCCGTCTTGGAGCATTCATGTTCTTTTCCTTGGTCGTCTTACTCCGGTAAGGCCGTCTTGGAACTTTCATGGCATTTCCTTGGTCGTCTTACTCCGGTAAGTCCGTCTTGGAACCTTCGTTGCTTTTCCTTGGTCGTCTTACTCCGGTAAGGCCGTCTTGGAACCCCTCCAACATCTCCCCAGATGGTTTACTCTGGTAAGGCCATCTAGGAAATATTCTTGCATTGCTTGTTTTATCTTCTTGCAGGTACAAACTCCTGGTCTTCTTGGATTTCTCTGGCCTTAATACGATCCGGCGTGATCGTCGCATTCTGAATTTGGATTTTTCAGATTATCCAGAACACATCTTCCTTCAACCAGCAAGATATGTTCTGGGGGGCAAACATGTTGACACATTTTTTGGCAAAAGCCGTCACACATGGAATTCCTGAATGATAACATGCTCGAGCGATAGAAACGACGTCAGAAGACATTGAGAGATTTGGTCAAAATCACATCCTCAACATAAACAGGCCCGAAACTCCTATCAGACGACCTCTTTTGGGCCCAAAACAGCGATTACGGAGATGAGCTTTGTAACTTTTGTAGATCTCTGAGTTAGCTTCAGTTTGAGCTTCAGTTTGACTCAATCGGACTTACGGTTTGAAAGTTATGCACGTTTCCGTAAACTGGTGTAAACTGGCAATTTCCTGGATAAAGCAACGAAGCAGCACACGATCGAAGTATGGATCACGCACCCTCGGATCGTCCCTCATCGGATCGCCCCTCATCGGAACGCCCTCCTCAGACCACGAACCGTCCGTGGTACATCTCACGATCCGACCCGATCGCCAGCACTTCACTCCAGCTTCACTATGCCGCTCACGACCAGACTCGGCTCGTGATAGCCGTATCACGATCCGACCCATGACCACGATCCGACCCCATGATCGCGATCCGAACTTCCGACCTGCAGATACGCTCCCTGTTTTGACCTATTCTCATGCCACATCTTGCTCCTATTATCCTAGATCGTGTGCCATGTACCCACCACGATCCGATCCCCGCACCTGCTCCTGCGCAGCCTGTTCTGACCTATTCTCAAGGCTATTTTCACTCCAACTTGCATGGATCTGATTACACATGTCACATGACGATTTGGAGATGATGTCTGGACGTTTTCCACCACATTTCGAGATTTTTGGGATGCATGCCATGTGTCCCATGAACCGCCTTCAGGAAACAGCTATAAATACACCATTTGAAGGCATTTTCAAGGATCTTTTGGCCATTCTTCTTCATTGCTTCCACCATTACTGAAGTGCAAGGACTTTGCACCTTCATACACTCAAATTCTTATCTTTTTAATACAATTAACACACGGATTGTGTGTCTACATGTAACTGATTCTTGTAATCTGTCAGTATAACAATAAGATTATAAAGTGGACGTAGGCTACATCTACAGCCGAACCACTATAAAAACCTTGTGTGTCTCCTCTTTATTGACTCTTTTCTGCATTTTGTGATCTGAGATCTGCATTTGGGTGTTAGGCCCAATTTTTGGTCTAACATTTTGGCGCGCCAGGAAGGAGGGCACACAAAAACTTCAACTTCTAGCTTGAAAGGAAACTCAATGGCGAACAAAAGGAAGAAGACTGGAACTTCTTCTCATGCCGATGATGCTGATGCTGAAGGCACAAGGAACGAGGCAAGCCAGGAAGCTTCCTCTCATGAAGACCCATCAGCATATCTGACTAGAGACGAGATGGATGGAGTTCTCGCTGAATTGAGGACCCAGATGGCAAGGCAGGACGATCTCCTCTAGAAACAACAGGAAATGATCAACCAATTCTTCGCTCGGATGGATGGAAGGCCGAGCAACGCCCAAATCACTGGAAACGAAGCCATTGACACGGCTCGAGTATCACCCGGACTCGGGGGCAACCCCACCATTCAACAACAGAACTCGTCTCGTGATACACCTCTGCACCGCGACTCGGATCGTGGAACATTACTAGGCTCACGAACCGATCCCAACAACCCGCTCCCGCCTGCTCAACAACAACCAGTTCGTGACCTACCTCCTAGACCCAGTCGGATCGCCCCCCTACTCCACGATCCGGCCTCACGAGCTGGACTTCACGAACCTACCTCACGAACCGTCCCCCTCGAACCGGGTCGGGTCGCTCCCCTCGATCCACGAGCCGCGATCCCCAGGCGATAGCTCACCAACTTCCATCTTCTCCTGCATTCAACGCTGGGGGCACCAGCTCTGATTTTGGAAGTTTACAACAGCTTTTTGAGGGCAATCGACTCGCTGGTCTAATTCAACGCCTCTCGAGAGGCCGTACCTATCAGAATGACGTGGACGACGTCAATCACAACCCATTCACTCAGGAAATCAGAAATTCCCGCAATCCGCCAGATTTCAAACTTCCACAACTGAAACCTTACAACGGCAGGACAGATCCAACCATGCATCTCATGCGTTACAAACGACATATAGAAGTTCAATCGGCATCGGAAAACGTCATCATTAAATGTTTTCCCCTCTTTCTGACTGATATAGCAGCCATGTGGATTCGGCAGTTGGAAACAGAATCGATCAGTAGGTTGAACATGCTGGTCGCACGTTTCCTTGAACAGTTTCGGGTCCACATCGCTCGACCCAAGAACGTCATGTCACTCACTACAATCAAGCAGAGGCCCAGAGAAACTCTGCGTTCTTTCCTGGAAAGATTCAACGTTGCAGCAGCATCAGTGGATCGCCCTGAGCAATCGATGGTACTGATGGCTGCGGTATCCGGCGTTCTGGATAACACGGAATTCAAGAAATCTTTGTACCGAGATCCACCACGAAATCTCGGCGAATTCTACCTTGAAGCAGATAGATTTTTGCGGGAAGAAGATGCAACTTCCGAGAAGAAAACCCTCGAAGTCAACATGCTCAGAGATAGAGAACCGCCCAATCCTGGAAAAGGCAATGACAAGGGTAAAGGAAAGACCCCTGCTACAAATGATCGTAATGCTCCACCTCGGAGAGGGTCCAGATACGACAAATAAACTGAACTGAATGATACTCTGAGCAACATATACATGGATACAGGAGGTGCTGCCTCCTATCCGAGACCTCCCAAGAGGGAGCCGACGCTAGCACAACGCAATTCTGGCAGACATTGCATGTTTCATGACATAGACGGTCACAACACTGATGACTGCAGACATTTGCGAGATCTTATTGAGGATCGGGTCAGACGAGGAGAGCTACCCGAATATGTCACTCGACCAACAACGCCTACACCTTCGTTGCCACCACCAATTCCCAGAGAGGGAATGATCCTGGATCAAGCAATCGCGGGATTATCATTCGCTGATCCCACTCAGCGGATCTCTTCAGTTTGCTGAACTCCGGTTCACAGTTCATGTTTTTAGGTTTTTAGGCGACTTCTCGCCCTCCTTTGTTTTCCCTGCATGTAATAAGAGCCGTCACATCAGCCCACACGCACGGAACCTCCTTGTGGTCTCCAGTCGTGTCCGGCAAACGACCGCTGCGTTTTCATGAATTAGCAATAAGCATTGAGCTCCGGCTCCCAACTGGATCCGTCCAGTATGAACATGAGCTCCGGCTCCTAACTGGATCCGTCCAGTATAAACAAATCTTCATGTGCTTTTCCTTGGTCGTCTTACTCCGGTAAGGCCGTCTTGGAGCATTCATGTGCTTTTCCTTGGTCGTCTTACTCCGGTAAGGCCGTCTTGGAACTTTCATGGCATTTCCTTGGTTTTCTTACTCCGGTAAGTCTGTCTTGGAACCTTCGTTGCTTTTCCTTGGTCGTCTTACTCCGGTAAGGCCGTCTTGGAACCCATCTAACATCTCCCCGGATGGTTTACTCTGGTAAGGCCATCTAGGAAATATTCTTGCATTGCTTGTTTTATCTTCTTGCAGGTACAAACTCCTGGTCTTCTTGGATTTCTCTGGCCTTAATACGATCCGGCGTGATCGTCGCATTCTGAATTTGGATTTTTCAGATTATCCAGAACACATCTTCCTTCAACCAGCAAGATATGTTCTGGGGGGCAAACATGTTGACACATTTTTGGGAAAACCGTCACACATGGAATTCCTGAATGATAACATGCTCGAGCGATAGAAACGACGTCAGAAGACATTGAGAGATTTGGTTAAAATCACATCCTCAACATAAACATGCCCAAAACTCCTATCAGACGACCTCTTTTGGGCCCAAAAACAGCGATTACGGAGTTGTGCTTTGTAACTTTTGTAGATCTCTGAGTTAGCTTCAGTTTGAACTTCGGTTTGGCTCAATCGGACTTACGTTTTGAAAGTTATGCCCGTTTCCGTAAACTGGTGTAAACTGGCAATTTCCTGGATAAAGCAACGAAGCAGCACACGATCGAAGTATGGATCACGCACCCTCGGATCGTCCCTCATCGGATCGCCCCTCATCAGATCGTCCCTCATCGGATCGCCCTCCTCAGACCACGAACCGTCCACGGTACATCTCACGATTGGACCCGATCGCCAGCACTTCACTCCAGCTTCACTATGCCGCTCACGACCAGGCTCGGCTCGTGATAGCCATATCACGATCCAACCCATGACCACGATCCGACCCCATGATCGCGATCCGAACTTCCTACCTACAGATACGCTCCCTGTTTTGACCTATTCTCGTGCCACATCTTGCTCCTATTATCCTGGATCGTGTGCCACGTACCCCACCACGATCCGATCCCCGCACCTGCTCCTGCGCAGCCTGTTCTGACCTATTCTCAAGGCTATTTTCACTCCAACTTGCATGGATCTGATTACACATATCACATGACGATTTGGAGATGATGTCTGGGCGTTTTCCACCACATTTCTAGATTTTTGGGATTCGTGCCATGTGTTCTATGAACCGCCTTCAGGAAACAGCTATAAAGACACCATTTGAAGGCATTTTCAAGGATCTTTTGGCCATTATTCTTCACTGCTTCCACCATTACTGAAGTGCAAGGACTTTGCACCTTCATACACTCAAATTCTTATCTTTTCAATACAATTAACACACGGATTGTGTGTCTACATGTAACTGATTCTCGTAATCTGTCAGTATAACAATAAGATTATAAAGTGGACATAGGCTACATCTACAGCCGAACCACTATAAAAACCTTGTGTGTCTCCTCTTTATTGACTCTTTTCTGCATTTTGTGATCTGCGATCTGCATTTGGGTGTTAGGCCCAATTTTTGGTCTAACATTTTGGCGCGCCAGGAAGGAGGGCACACAAAAACTTCAACTTCAACTTCTAGCTTGAAAGGAAACTCAATGGCGAACAAAAGGAAGAAGACTGGAACTTCTTCTCATGCCGATGATGCTGATGCTGAAGGCACAAGGAACAAGGCAAGCCAGGAAGCTTCCTCTCATGAAGACCCATCACCATATCAGACTAGAGACGAGATGGATGGAGTTCTCGCTGAATTGAGGACCCAGATGGCAAGGCAGGACGATCTCCTCCAGAAACAATAGGAAATGATCAACCAATTCTTCGCTCGGATGGATGGAAGGCCGAGCAACGCCCAAATCACTGGAAACGAAGCCATTGACACGGCTTGAGTATCACCCGGACTCGGGGGCAACCCCACCATTCAACAGCAGAACTCGTCTCGTGATACACCTCTGCACCGCGACCCGGATCGTGGAACACTACTAGGCTCACGAACCGATCCCAACAACCCGCTCCCGCCTGCTTAACAACAACCAGTTCGTGACCTACCTCCTGGACCCAGTCGGATCACCCCCCTACTCCACGATCCGGCCTCACGAGCTGGACTTCACGAACCTACCTCACGAACCAACCTCACGAACCGTCCCCCTCGAACCGGGTCGGGTCACTCCCCTCGATCCACGATCCGCGAGCCGCGATCCCCAGGCGATAGCTCACCAACTTCCATCTTCTCCTGCATTCAACGCTGGGGGAACCAGCTCTGATTTTGGTAGTTTATAACAGCTTTTTGAGGGCAATAGACTAGCTGATCTCGTTCAACGCCTCTCGAGAGGCCGTACCTATCAGAATGACGTGGACGACGTCAATCACAACCCATTCACTCAGGAAATCAGAAATTCCCGCAATCCGCCAGATTTCAAACTTCCACAACTGGAACCTTACAACGGCAGGACAGATCCTACCATGCATCTCATTCGTTACAAACGGCATATGGAAGTTCAATCGCGGAAAACGTCATGGCTAAATGTTTTCCCCTCTTTCTGACAGATATAGCAGCCATGTGGATTCGGCAGTTGGAAACAGAATCGATCAGCAGTTGGAACATGTTGGTCGCACGCTTCCTTGAACAGTTTCGGGTCCACATCGCTCGACCCAAGAACGTCATGTCACTCACTACAATCAAGCAGAGGCCCAGAGAAACTCTACGTTCTTTCCTGGAAAGATTCAACGTTGCAGCAGCATCGGTGGATCGCCCTGAGCAATCGATGGTACTGATGGCTGCGGTATCCGGCGTTCTGGATAACACGGAATTCAAGAAATCTTTGTACCGAGATCCACCACGAAATCTCGGCGAATTCTACCTTGAAGCAGATAGATTTTTGCGGGAAGAAGATGCAACTTCCGAGAAGAAAACCCTCGAAGTCAACATGCTCGGAGATGGAGAACCGCCCAATCATGGAAAAGGCAATGACAAGGGTAAAGGAAAGACCTCTGCTACAAATGATTGTAATGCTCCACCCCGGAGAGGGTCCAGATACGACAAATACACTGAACTGAATGATACTCTGAGCAACATATACATGGATACAGGAGGTGCTGCCTCCTATCCGAGACCTCCCAAGAGGGAGCCGACGCTGGCACAACGCAATTCTGGCAGACATTGCATATTTCATGACATAGACGGTCACAACACTGATGACTGCAGATATTTGCGAGATCTTATTGAGGATCGGGTCAAACGAGGAGAGCTACCCGAATATGTCACTCGACCAACAACGCCTACACCTGCGTTGCCACCACCTATTCCCCAGAGAGGGAATGATCCTGGATCGGGCAATCGCGGGATTATCATTCGCTGATCCCACTCAGCGGATCTCTTCAGTTTGCTGAACTCCGGTTCACAGTTCATGTTTTTAGGTTTTTAGGCGACTTCTCGCCCTCCTTTGTTTTCCCTGCGTGTAATAAGAGCCGTCA
Organism: Allium sativum; assembly: GCA_030737875.1. Lineage (NCBI taxonomy): Eukaryota > Viridiplantae > Streptophyta > Magnoliopsida > Asparagales > Amaryllidaceae > Allium > Allium sativum. Next base: position 494,347,099 of record CM060918.1, on the reverse strand, counting down.
CATCAGCCCACACGCACAGAACCTCCTTGTGGTCTCCAGCCGTGTCCGGCAAACGACCGCTGCGTTTTCATGAATTAGCAATAAGCATTGAGCTCCGGCTCCCAACTGGATCCGTCCAGTATGAACATGAGCTCCGGCTCCTAACTGGATCCGTCCAGTATAAACAAATCTTCATGTGCTTTCCCTTGGTCGTCTTACTCCGGTAAGGCCGTCTTGGAGCATTCATGTGCTTTTCCTTGGTCGTCTTACTCCGGTAAGGCCGTCTTGGAACTTTCATGGCATTTCCTTGGTCGTCTTACTCCGGTAAGTCCGTCTTGGAACCTTCGTTGCTTTTCCTTGGTCGTCTTACTCCGGTAAGGCCGTCTTGGAACCCCTCTAACATCTCCCCGGATGGTTTACTCCGGTAAGGCCATCTAGGAAATATTCTTGCATTGCTTGTTTTATCTTCTTGCAGGTACAAACTCCGGGTCTTCTTGGATTTCTCTGGCCTTAATACGATCCGGCGTCATCGTCGCATTCTAAATTTGGATTTTTCAGATTATCCAGAACACATCTTCCTTCAACCAGCAAGATATGTCCTGGGGGGCAAACATGTTGACACATTTTTTGGCAAAAGCCGTCACACATGGAATTCCTGAATGATAACATGCTCGAGCGATAGAAACGACGTCAGAAGACATTAAGAGATTTGGTCAAAATCACATCCTCAACATAAACAGGCCCGAAACTCCTATCAGACGACCTCTTTTGGGCCCAAAAACAGCGATTATGGAGCTGAGGTTTGTAACTTTTGTAGATCTCTGAGTTAGCTTCAGTTTGAGCTTCGGTTTGGCTCAATCGGACTTACGGTTTGAAAGTTATGCCCGTTTCCGTAAACTGGTGTAAACTGGCAATTTCCTGGATAAAGCAACGAAGCAGCACACGATCGAAGTATGGATCACGCACCCTCGGATCGTCCCTCATCGGATCGCCCCTCATCGGATCGCCCTCCTCAGACCACGAACCGTCCGTGGTACATCTCACGATCCGACCCGATCGCCAGCACTTCACTCCAGCTTCACTATGCCGCTCACGACCAGACTCGGCTCGTGATAGCCATATCACGATCCGACCCATGACCACGATCCGACCCCATGATCGCGATCCGAACTTCCGACCTGCAGATACGCTCCCTGTTTTGATCTATTCTCATGCCACATCTTGCTCCTATTATCCTGGATCGTGTGCCACGTACCCCACCACGATCCGATCCCCGCACCTGCTCCTGCGCAGCCTATTCTGACCTATTCTCAAGGCTATTTTCACTCCAACTTGCATGGATCTGATTACACATGTCACATGATGATTTGGAGATGATGTCTGGACGTTTTCCACCACATTTCGAGATTTTTGGGATGCGTGCCATGTGTCCCATGAACCGCCTTCAGGAAACAGCTATAAATACACCATTTGAAGGCATTTTCAAGGATCTTTTGGCCATTCTTCTTCACTGCTTCCACCATTACTGAAGTGCAAGGACTTTGCACCTTCATACACTCAAATTCTTATCTTTTCAATAAAATTAACACACGGATTGTGTGTCTACATGTAACTGATTCTTGTAATCTGTCAGTATAACAATAAGATTATAAAGTGGACGTAGGCTACATCTACAGCCGAACCACTATAAAAATCTTGTGTGTCTCCTCTTTATTGACTCTTTTCTGCATTTTGTGATCTGCGATCTGCATTTGGGTGTTAGGCCCAATTTTTGGTCTAACATTTTGGCGCGCCAGGAAGGAGGGCACACAAAAACTTCAACTTCTAGCTTGAAAGGAAACTCAATGGCGAACAAAAGGAAGAAGACTGGAACTTCTTCTCATGCCGATGATGCTGATGCTGAAGGCACAAGGAACGAGGCAAGCCAGGAAGCTTTCTCTCATGAAGACCCATCAGCATATCTGACTAGAGACGAGATGGATGGAGTTCTCGCTGAATTGAGGACCCAGATAGCAAGGCAGGACGATCTCCTCCAGAAACAACAGGAAATGATCAACCAATTCTTCGCTCGGATGGATGGAAGGCCGAGCAACGCCCAAATCACTGGAAACGAAGCCATTGACACGGCTCGAGTATCACCCGGACTCGGGGGCAACCCCACCATTCAACAGTAGAACTCATCTCGTGATACACCTCTGCACCGCGACCCGGATCGTGGAACACTACTAGGCTCACGAACCGATCCCAACAACCCGCTCCTGCCTGCTCAACAACAACCAGTTCGTGACCTACCTCCTGGACCCAGTCGGATCGCCCCCCTACTCCACGATCCGGCCTCACGAGCTGGACTTCACGAACCTACCTCACGAACCGTCCCCCTCGAACCGGGTCGGGTCGCTCCCCTCGATCCACGATCCGCGAGCCGCGATCCCCAGGCGATAGCTCACCAGCTTCCATCTTCTCCTGCATTCAACGCTGGGGGCACCAGCTCTGATTTTGGTAGTTTACAACAGCTTTTTGAGGGCAATCGACTCGCTGATCTTATTCAACGCCTCTCGAGAGGCCGTACCTATCAGAATGACGTGGACGACGTCAATCACAACCCATTCACTCAGGAAATCAGAAATTCCCGCAATCCGCCAGATTTCAAACTTCCACAACTGGAGCCTTACAACGGCAGGACAGATCCTTCCGTGCATCTCATGCGTTACAAACAGCATATGGAAGTTCAATCGGCATCGGAAAACGTCATGGCTAAATGTTTTCCCCTCTTTCTAACTGATATAGCAGCCATGTGGATTCGGCAGTTGGGAACAGAATCGATCAGCAGTTGGAACATGTTGGTCGCACGCTTCCTTGAACAGTTTTGGGTCCACATCACTCGACCCAAGAACGTCATGTCACTCACTACAATCAAGCGGAGGCCTAGAGAAACTCTGCGTTCTTTCCTGGAAAGATTCAACATTGCAGCAGCATCAGTGGATCGCCCTGAGCAATCGATGGTACTGATGGCTGCGGTATCCGGCGTTCTGGATAACACGGAATTCAAGAAATCTTTGTACCGAGATCCACCACGAAATCTCGGCGAATTCTACCTTGAAGCAGATAGATTTTTGCGGGAAGAAGATGCAACTTCCAAGAAGAAAACCCTCGAAGTCAACATGCTCGGAGATGGAGAACCGCCCAATCCTGGAAAAGGCAATGACAAGGGTAAAGGAAAGACCCCTGCTACAAATGATCGTAATGCTCCACCCCGGAGAAGGTCCAGATACGACAAATACACTGAACTGAATGATACTCTGAGCAACATATACATGGATATAGGAGGTGCTGCCTCCTATCCGAGACCTCCCAAGAGGGAGCCGACGCTAGCACAACGCAATTCTGGCAGACATTGCATATTTCATGACATAGACGGTCACAACAATGATGACTGCAGACATTTGCGAGATCTTATTGAGGATCGTGTCAGACGAGGAGAGCTACCCGAATATGTCACTCGACCAACAACGCCTACACCTGTGTTGCCACCACCTATTCCCCAGAGAGGGAATGATCCTGGATCGAGCAATCGCGGGATTATCATTCGTTGATCCCACTCAGCGGATCTCTTCAGTTTGCTGAACTCCGGTTCACAGTTCATGTTTTTAGGTTTTTAGGCGACTTCTCGCCCTCCTTTGTTTTCCCTGCATGTAATAAGAGCCGTCACATCAGCCCACACGCACGGAACCTCCTTGTGGTCTCCAGTCGTGTCCGGCAAACGACCGCTGCGTTTTCATGAATTAGCAATAAGCATTGAGCTCCGGCTCCCAACTGGATCCGTCCAGTATGAACATGAGCTCCGGCTCCTAACTGGATCCGTCCAGTATAAACAAATCTTCATGTTCTTTTCCTTGGTCGTCTTACTCCGGTAAGGCCGTCATGGAGCATTCATGTGCTTTTCCTTGGTCGTCTTACTCCGGCAAGGCCATCTTGGAACTTTCATGGCATTTCCTTGGTCGTCTTACTCCGGTAAGTCCGTCTTGGAACCTTCGTTGCTTTTCCTTGGTCGTCTTACTCCGGTAAGGCCGTCTTGGAACCCCTCTAACATCTCCCCGGATGGTTTACTCCGGTAAGGCCATCTAGGAAATATTCTTGCATTGCCTGTTTTATCTTCTTGCAGGTACAAACTCCTGGTCTTCTTGGATTTCTCTGGCCTTAATACGATCCGGCGTGATCGTCGCATTCTGAATTTCGATTTTTCAGATTATCCAGAACACATCTTCCTTTAACTAGCAAGATATGTTCTATGGGGCAAACATGTTGACACATTTTTTGGCAAAACCGTCACACATGGAATTCCTGAATGATAACATGCTCGAGCGATAGAAACGACGTCAGAAGACATTGAGAGATTTGGTCAAAATCACATCCTCAACATAAACAGGCCCGAAACTCCTATCAGACGAACTCTTTTGGGCCCAAAAACAGCAATTACGGAGTTGAGCTTTGTAACTTTTGTAGATCTCTGAGTTAGCTTCAGTTTGAGCTTCGGTTTGGCTCAATCGGACTTACGGTTTGAAAGTTATGCCCGTTTCCGTAAACTGGTGTAAACTGGCAATTTCCTGGATAAAGCAACGAAGCAGCACACGATCGAAGTATGGATCACGCACCCTCGGATCGTCCCTCATCGGATCGCCCCTCATTGGATCGCCCTCCTCACACCACAAACCGTCCGTGGTACATCTCACAATCCGACCCGATCGCTAGCACTTCACTCCAGCTTCACTATGCCGCTCACGACCAGACTCGGCTCGTGATAGCCATATCACGATCCGACCCATGACCACGATCCGACCCCATGATCGCGATCCGATCTTCGACCTGCAGATACGCTCCCTGTTTTGACCTATTCTCATGCCACATCTTGCTCCTATTATTCTGGATCGTGTGCCACGTACCCCACCACGATCCGATCCCCGCACCTGCTCCTGCGCAGCCTGTTCTGACCTATTCTCAAGGCTATTTTCACTCCAACTTGCATGGATCTGATTACACATGTCACATGACGATTTGGAGATGATGTCTGGACGTTTTCCACCATATTTCGAGATTTTTGGGATGCGTGCCATGTGTCCTATGAACCGCCTTCAGGAAACAGCTATAAATACACCATTTGAAGGCATTTTCAAGGATCTTTTGGCCATTCTTCTTCACTGCTTCCACCATTACTGAAGTGCAAGGACTTTGCACCTTCATACACTCAAATTCTTATCTTTTCAATACAATTAACACACGGATTGTGTGTCTACATGTAACTGATTCTTGTAATCTTTCAGTATAACAATAAGATTATAAAGTGGACGTAGGCTACATCTACAACCGAACCACTATAAAAAACTTGTGTGACTCCTCTTTATTGACTCTTTTCTGCATTTTGTGATCTGCGATCTGCATTTGGGTGTTAGGCCCAATTTTTGGTCTAACATTTTGGCGCGCCAGGAAGGAGGGCACACAAAAACTTCAACTTCTAGCTTGAAAGGAAACTCAATGGCGAACAAAAGGAAGAAGACTGGAACTTCTTCTCATGCCGATGATGCTGATGCTGAAGGCACAAGGAACGAGGCAAGCCAGGAAGCTTCCTCTCAAGAAGGCCCATTAGCATATCTGACTAGAGACGAGATGGATGGAGTTCTCGCTGAATTGAGGACCCAGATGGCAAGGCAGGACGATCTCCTCCAGAAACAACAGGAAATGATCAACCAATTCTTCGCTCGGATGGATGGAAGGCCGAGCAACGCCCAAATCACTGGAAACGAAGCCATTGACACGGCTTGAGTATCACCCGGACTCGGGGGCAACCCCACCATTCAACAGCAGAACTCGTCTCGTGATACACCTCTGCACCGCGACCCGGATCATGGAACACTACTAGGCTCACGAACCGATCCCAACAACCCGCTCCCGCATGCTCAACAACAACCAGTTCGTGACCTACCTCCTGGACCCAGTCGGATCGCCCCCCTACTCCACGATCCGGCCTCACGAGCTGGACTTCACGAACCTACCTCACGAACCGTCCCCCTCGAACCGGGTCGGGTCGCTCCCCTCGATCCACGATCCGCGAGCCGCGATCCCCAGGCGATAGCTCACCAATTTCCATCTTCTCCTGCATTCAACGCTGGGGACACCAGCTCTGATTTTGGTAGTTTACAACAGCTTTTTGAGGGCAATCGACTCGCTGATCTCATTCAACGCCTCTCGAGAGGCCGTACCTATCAGAATGACGTGGACGACGTCAATCACAACCCATTCACTCAGGAAATCAGAAATTCCCGCAATCCGCCAGATTTCAAACTTCCACAACTGGAACCTTACAACGGCAGGACAGATCCTACTGTGCATCTGATGCGTTACAAACGACATATGGAAGTTCAATCGGCATCTGAAAACGTCATGGCTAAATGTTTTCCCCTCTTTCTGACTGATATAGCAGCCATGTGGATTCGGCAGTTGGAAACAGAATCGATCAGCAGTTGGAACATGTTGATCGCACGCTTCCTTGAACAGTTTCGGGTCCACATCGCTCGACCCAAGAACGTCATGTCACTCACTACAATCAAGCAGAGGCCCAGAGAAACTCTGCGTTCTTTCCTGGAAAGATTCAACGTTGCAGCAGCATCAGTGGATCGCCCTGAGCATTCGATGGTACTGATGGCTGCGGTATCCGGCGTTCTGGATAACACGGAATTCAAGAAATCTTTGTACCGAGATCCACCACGAAATCTCGGCGAATTCTACCTTGAAGCAGATAGATTTTTGCGGGAAGAAGATGCAACTTCCGAGAAGAAAACCCTCGAAGTCAACATGCTCGGAGATGGAGAACCGCCCAATCCTAGAAAAGGCAATGACAAGGGTAAAGGAAAGACCCCTGCTACAAATGATTGTAATGCTCCACCTCGGAGAGGGTCCAGATACGACAAATACACTGAACTGAATGATACTCTGAGCAACATATACATGGATATAGGAGGTGCTGCCTCCTATCCGAGACCTCCCAAGAGGGAGCCGATGCTAGCACAATGCAATTCTGGCAGACATTGCATATTTCATGACATAGACGGTCACAACACTGATGACTGCAGACATTTGCGAGATCTTATTGAGGATCGGGTCAGACGAGGAGAGCTACCCGAATATGTCACTCGACCAACAACGCCTACACCTGCGTTGCCACCACCTATTCCCCAGAGAGGGAATGATCCTGGATCGAGCAATCGCAGGATTATCATTCGCTGATCCCACTCAGCGGATCTCTTTAGTTTGCTGAACTCCGGTTCACAGTTCATGTTTTTAGGTTTTTAGGCGACTTCTCGCCCTCCTTTGTTTTCCCTGCATGTAATAAGAGCCGTCATATCAGCCCACACGCAAGGAACCTCCTTGTGGTCTCCAGTCGTGTCCGGCAAACGACCGCTGCGTTTTCATGAATTAGCAATAAGCATTGAGCTCCGGCTCCCAACTGGATCCGTCCAGTATGAACATGAGCTCCGACTCCTAACTGGATCCGTCCAGTATAAACAAATCTTCATGTGCTTTTCCTTGGTCGTCTTACTCCGGTAAGGCCGTCTTGGAGCATTCATGTGCTTTTCCTTGGTCGTCTTACTCCGGTAAGGCCGTCTTGGAACTTTCATGGCATTTCCTTGGTCGTCTTACTCCGGTAAGTCCGTCTTGGAACCTTCGTTGCTTTTCCTTGGTCGTCTTACTCCGGTAAGGCCGTCTTGGAACCCCTCTAACATCTCCCCAGATGGTTTACTCCGGTAAGGCCATCTAGGAAATATTCTTGCATTGCTTGTTTTATCTTCTTGCAGGTACAAACTCCTGGTATTCTTGGATTTCTCTGGCCTTAATACGATCCGGCGTCATCGTCGCATTCTGAATTTGGATTTTTCAGATTATCCAGAACACATCTTCCTTCAACCAGCAAGATATGTTCTGGGGGGCAAACATGTTGACACATTTTTTGGCAAAAGCCGTCACACATGGAATTCCTGAATGATAACATGCTCGAGCGATAGAAACGACGTCAGAAGACATTGAGAGATTTGGTCAAAATCACATCCTCAACATAAACAGGCCGGAAACTCCTATCAAACGACCTCTTTTGGGCCCAAAAACAGCGATTACGGAGCAGAGCTTTGAAACTTTTGTAGATCTCTGAGTTAGCTTCAGTTTGAGCTTCGGTTTGGCTCAAACAGACTTACGGTTTGAAAGTTATGCCCGTTTCCGTAAACTGGTGTAAACTAGCAATTTCCTGGATAAAGCAACGAAGCAGCGCACGATCGAAGTATGGATCACGCACCCTCGGATCGTCCCTCATCGGATCGCCCCTCATCGGATCGCCCTCCTCAGACCACGAACCGTCCGTGGTACATCTCACGATCCGACCCGATCGCCAGCACTTCACTCCAGCTTCACTATGCCGCTCACGACCAGACTCTGCTCGTGATAGCCATATCACGATCCGACCCATGACCACGATCCGACCCCATGATCGTGATCCGAACTTCCGACCTGTAGATACGCTCCATGTTTTGACCTATTCTCATGCCACATCTTGCTCCTATTATCCTGGATCGTGTGCCACGTACCCCACCACGATCCGATCCCCGCACCTGCTCCTGCGCAGCCTGTTCTGACCTATTCTCAAGGCTATTTTCACTCCAACTTGCATGGATCTGATTACACATGTCACATGACGATTTGGAGATGATGTCTGGACGTTTTCCACCATATTTCGAGATTTTTGGGATGCGTGCCATGTGTCCCATGAACCGCCTTCAGGAAACAGCTATAAATACACCATTTGAAGGCATTTTCAAGGATCTTTTGGCCATTCTTCTTCACTGCTTCCACCATTACTGAAGTGCAAGGACTTTGCACCTTCATACACTCAAATTCTTATCTTTTCAATACAATTAACACACGGATTGTGTGTCTACATGTAACTGATTCTTGTAATCTGTCAGTATAACAATAAGATTATAAAGTGGACGTAGGCTACATCTACAGCCGAACCACTATAAAAACCTTGTGTGTCTCCTCTTTATTGACTCTTTTCTGCATTTTGTGATCTGCGATCTGCATTTGGGTGTTAGGCCCAATTTTTGGTCTTACAATATCCTTTTCTTTGAACCATTTTGATCGACCATCACTATTTTATTTAAAATATTATTAAGTAAATCATTTATCCAAATATCAACTATTTGCTTCAAAACTCTTGTATATTATTTTATACATAACTTGGATTATATCGCTCTAGTCCGTTCGCTATTTTCTTTTCCAAAACCTTTTGATTTATATAATCTATCTTTGGATTCATGACCATAAACTCTTTTCTCCGTTTCTTTTATTCAAATCATTAACTATCCTTTTTATCTTTCTAATTTCATTTCGATTACGCCATTTACTTAATTTCATTCTTAAGTAAATATTCTTGTTTAATTTAAAGCCTTGCCTTAATTTAAAACTTCAAGCCTCTTTCTTATAAGTTTGGATTTTTTTTTTCAATAACCTTTTATCTAAAACTCCCTCTAACATCGTTAAAAACTAATGGTCGGATTTTATAACTAAAATCCTTTCATTCACTTCATTACTTAAATAAATAAGTATTTCCATTTAATATGGTTTTACAAATCATTCCTTACATTTGAGACATCCCTTTTCCACTTGTATCTATTTCCACTTAATCTTTATGATTAAATAAAAAAATTTCTTCATCACACACTTTATCACTTCAAATTTCTTATGAACAAGTCTCATATAATTCAATTCTAATTCTTAAGCCTTGACCATCTCTGAAGTACAAGTATGTTAACTCATTTTGACTAATCAAGGTTAGCAAATATTATTAAAATCATAATAATTTATTTTTAAAATAATAAGTTGTTCAATAACCATCTCAAATACAATTACTTAAGATTAATTAACTCTTATAAGAAAATCCATTACATTAAAATAATAAACTTCATTTAACTTTTCCCTTGGAAATAATTATTCTATATTATTTTTCCTTCTGTAAATATACGGCTTCTTTATTAAATACAACTACATAAATTATTTTAACATTTCTGTTTATAAACAAAGTCACAGATATGGTCTTATTTAAAAACTTGTCATTTAAAAACTAAATTAGAAATTAAATCTCGATTCAGTTAAAAATAGATTCTTTTAACTAAGAGTACATCAATTCCTTTACAGTACCCAATCAATACTGCATATTGATTTAAAACATGACAATTGTTGAATTTAGATTCAAGAATCAATGTTTACTCAATCATTGATATCTAAATAGGTTATGATATGAACTGGGATAAACAATTCATGAAACAACAAATAATATATGATTTATTTGAGGAATCCGGTTGGATTCCTCCAACCTGTTCTTCCCTGCACAACAGTTTATAATATCATTTAGCACTAATATGCATTTGAATGGCCAAAACACAGACAATTAATCAACCAATAAATAAATAAAAATCATCCATAGCGTCCATGCATCCAATTAATGATAAATATTAATGATATGGATTTAACGCATCACGGTATTTCAGAAATGTGAGAATTAACTCACCAGTTTTGTTTCTGACGGGGTTGCGTTCTTTTATATAGTTTTCAAACTGGTGTTTAAAACTACATAAAATTCCACGGTCTCAGAATTATTCCATTCCAGCTTGTACATGTCCGCACCATAACTACAAACCCATTGGCACTTGGTTTTTCAAATTCTGTTCACGAACACAGAAATTATACGACTTACACTATTTAATATAAATTAAAAATTATTAAAATTCACTAATTATATTTTGGCCTTTAATTACTATTATAAATGTTAAGGGGTAATAAGCTTTCCAAAATCCAAAACTAAGGTCCAAGCTTTCAGCTTGAAATCATATCCTTCTATAACCGGTTTGATATTAAATTTAAACCATACGATTATTAGCTTTTAACTGACCTTTATTACCATTAATCAAAAATTTCCTTTCAATACCTGTTGACTTTCTTCGCAAGGTAAAACCGATGTTATCTCGATGGCCACCTTTTTATCTCATCACCAATACCACCTGGTTCCAACAGGCTCGTCTTACCCTTATCCCTTTCTTCCCTTTTTCTTTCCTTTTATATTATAAAAATAAACGGCCACCAATAACTCTTCTCCCTCAACGCTAACATCTGCTCCAGTTTTATGCCATCTTCCATCTGGCAATTCGTTTCTTTTTTTAAACAAACCGAAACAAATTTTCCATTTCGCCAAAACTGCTACAGCAAGTTTCCCTCCCTACCTCACGTATAACCCTCCCAGTGACCGAAAGCCTCCGCCACATCCTTCCCGGTCATCGCCCAGAATGCCGATGGTCCCAATCCCCTCATTCGCCCATGTTTGAGTAACGGAAAGAGAAAGATATCTGAACCCAATAAAATGATAACGGTATGAGGTTGAGACACATAAAGCGGACACCAGTATTCGAATGATTTTTTTTTTAGATCAGAAAGTCTTCGTTTTGACTGCTGGTGGATTTCGAATGAAATATGACAAAAGAGATGGATTTTGAATGGAGAGAAACAAAGTGTGGCTGCTCTTTATATAGACGGAAACGAGGTATTTTATAAATTTTCTCGTTTACAGAAACACATGGGTTGGTCGGAAAAACCTGAACTCGCATGCCTTTAGTCAGAATAAGAACGTGAAGGTGCATGTGGAAAGGCAAGAAGTTTCAGACTTGAATATGGCTACAGCGATCCATCAAAAGAAAAGAAAATGACAGATGCATGCGATGGCAAAAAGGAAGTGGCAGAAAACATGTGGGTTTTCTTTTCATTTTACAGACTTTTAATTCCGACATGACCAACGATTTTTATGGAGGTGACAAACGATATTTGTGATGAAGTGACAATGATATTTTTATTATTTTATTAGTAAACGATACTTCGTCATGAAGTAACACGCCAAAACCACCACAAACAACTCTCGTTTACTGATTAAAAAACTAATCTCAGCATAGAAAAGTATTCTGGACCCAATGGGACAAGTTTCGTCGAATTCTGACATCGTTTGAAAAAAAAATCCTTTATAAAACCAGAAATAAACATGCATTTTAATTTTCCACAATCACTATATAAATCAAATCAACTTGAAACTTTGAAATCCTAAAATAATTAATCAATACGAACCCAACGGGACTAGTTTTGTCGCATTCTAGGATTGTTTCCCCAGTAGGCTATTTTTACGCGCACCGCAAATGCCATTTTGGACCCCAATTTAGCATGTCTCCAAAAATAACAAACTATATACTTATCCTGACTCTAATCGACGATACAAACTCAATGGAATTGGTTTCGCAACCTAATTCGATCATCTGTTCAAGTTATAACCAAATAACCCTTTTATTAAATTAATTACGCGCTATGGAAGTTTATGACTACCGTGGTCACATACGACATCGGTTTGCCATGCAATTCAACATCATACAATAATCTAACGTTAATGTTCCAATGAAACCGATTTCGTCGAAAACGACGTTCGTTTGCAAAATGGCTATTTTAAAGGCCTATATTTTAATAGCGATTTCCACAACGACTATTTGAAAATTTGATTTGGCCATAAAACAAAATCTATAATACAAAAACTCGATTTTTCTGCTTCATTATAAAATTATTATCAAATAGATTTGGAAATTTTTTATTTTGAAGAAATCCAACTTAAATTGGGTCCTGTAAGACCAATTGAAGTCCAAAACGTTATATTACGAACTACCGCGCCGCTGCAACTTGTTATATAATTAAAATTATAATTTAAACATTTTGAACAGCGTTTATAATCGAAATCGTTATTAAAATTAAATATAACTTAAATAAATCTTCTTACATTACCAAATCGAACAACTTTGCAAATTCAGCCAAATTCGATCATTTCGAAATTAAACTATTACTTTATATTCTTTAAACTAATATAATATTCAAAATTATTAAATTCAAACCATTTAAAAATCCAAATTGACATTCAAACCAAATTTTAAATATTAAATTAAGTGGTAAAAATCTGGGTCGTTGCATTTACATCAGACCGTAAAATGCATGCATGTTAGGTCATTCCCAAAAGCAACAACACTCAGATCGTTGGGCATTATTCACTTAGGTCGTGAGCACTTGGAGCACGCGTACTGCTCGAATATAGAGCGTGCTAGAATAAATACATGTGGAGAAGGTCGTGCCTTGAATAGTTAAGAAGCACATGTAACACATTCAGGACTGGTGACACGCAACAAATAAATGAAGCTGGACATTTAAACGATCTCAATTAGGTCATAGGTCGCGTGCGGCATTTTAAACTTGTCAGGTCGTATACAAATGTGATATTGTCGGGTCGCTTTTACACATGCAATGGGTAAGCTTGACAAGTATATGCAGGCTTACAAAGAAAGTTTGTTTTTCCAGCTGTAGGGCTTTAAGTTGGAAGTTATATATTGTGGATCGAACAATACAACACATATTCGTATGGATTGAAGAAGGACCTGCCTATATTTATCTAAGAATGTGCACATCATCCTTTAAACATAATCGTATCAGAGAAGTCAACAAGCATGGAATCACATGGAAGATGTGGCAATCCAAATGTGTGAATCCTTCTCTATACAAGAGGTCGTCAAAAGCATTATGTCAGGTGTTGGAGGAAGGGCAAGTGAAGCCAACTGTCACAAGCTGTAAAACTCTAAGGCGCATGCATGGTTGACTGAATGTCAATAATATGAACCAGATCATTTATTTTAAAATCAGATTGCTAGAAAGTGGCCAGGTCGTTCCAGATGTGAGACCTTGTACATGCGTAATTACAGAACTACCATTCCTCTCTAACCATATCTATAAATACCCCCATACTTCACACATGAAGGGGATCAAAATTTCTACCTTGAAGGACTTCCTTTTTTCATTTCTCCATCACTCCAATCCCGAGTAATGGTTTCTCCAGTTCAATCCATACTTCACCAATGACAAATCGATCAAGTTTTCTCCAAAGTCCATTAGAGATCTCTCAACCTCAACTCAAGTTTTCTCTAACCATCATTAATTCTCTCTCAAGCGTAGATCCAACACAAAATTATCATAGAACCAATGAAGATCATCTAAGTGTTCAAGTGGTTGAAAATCTACACAACATCCATCACCAATCAAGAGATATCATCCAATCCTTCATGAATTCAACTGAAATCTAGAGCAAAAAGAGATAAAAAGAGAGCAATATCATAAAAGAGTGAAATGAGTGAAGATGTGTATTTTGTAAATTCTAAAATGATAATGAAAATAGCTTCTATAGTGGGCGTAGGCTGATTCTAGGCCGAACCACTCTAAAATTCCCATGTTTTTACTTGCTTTTATATTTTATGGCTTCATATTTCCAAATCTTACTTTTTTGAAGTGTTACATAAACACCTTGAAGTGTTGTGATCAGTTGTGGATTTCAAGATCTTTGGCGCCCACCATGGGCCACGATCACATTCTCATGGTTACGTGCTTTGCGGAGATACTGAAATTTGAAGCCTGCTTCTACCATAGATTCTCCAAACCTAAGATCCAGACCAAGTGACGAATTTTCTTCAAAGTTCAAAACCTTGTCTGAGATAATGGAAAAATCAAAGAAGACTGCAAGTAAGACCGTTGGTGCATCAAACAACGTGTCCAACGAAGCTACGCCTCTTACCAACCGCTTCGAGATTGGCCAAAGCTCGACAGGCAGGGCCGGAGTAACCAGGGATGTGCTAAGCATCATTGCCACCGGTTCAAATCAACGGATGGAAACCTCCACTAAAACTTTGATGTATTCTAACCAGGCTCTTATAGATAAGATGAATTCCCTTTTGAATGCACAAGCGAACTCCACTCCTTCGCAAAAAGTTCCGGTCAACCTTGAGGAAAACGCGAATTCGTCAGCTTCTGATCATCATCGTAACGATAACATGGAAGGGCTTGATGGATGGGAGAGTAAAAAGGCGACGCTGAAGTCCAAGACTCAAAGCTGAAGACTAAAAGTCATTCCGATCGAAATACCCGAAGAGTTGCTAGTCCTGCCAAGGGGGCACCTCCCCATAGTGGAGGTAAAAGAACTAGATCCTCTAATCGCGATCTCTCGCCATGACAAGCATCCGGTAAAGAGATCGAAGTTCGCTCTATGGAACGACACATCTCGAAAGAGTATATTGTGGATATGATAAAGCGAATCGTGAAAGATAGCTTGGCTCGTAATGACAGTGGGAGGGAATGGGACTTCTCCCCTAGCAAAAATATGTTCACTAAAAGGATTCGCAAAGTGGAGTTCCCTAAAAATTTCACTCATCCTACTCTGCTTCCATAAAATGGGACCATATATCTGAATCACTTCATGTACAAATATGAATGTCATATGAATGCATCCAAAGCGACAGAGGAGATCATATGCCTATGATTTCCTCTCTATCTAGAAGGTGTGGCATCCTTATGGTTCACGAAGTTGCCGCCCAAATCCGTTGATCGATTTGCTGATTTGACTCTAAAATTCAAAGAACAGTTTAGGCTGCAAGCTACGAAGGCTAAGGATGTCATTTCTCTAACGTCGATGGAACATAATCAAGGAGAGTTTATTAAAACTTTCCTCTATAGATTCAACACTGCTTTGTCTGAAGTGGGGAATCCTGAGCCCCGCATGGTCTTAGTGTCTCTAGTCGCTGTCATAGATAAAAAGAGTGAATTTGGTAGATGGATTAAAATGAAAGAACCAAACATGCTTAAGAAATTCTATAAAAAAAATCAGAGAAGTATATGAGAGTGGATGATAATCTTGTGCCTCTTTAGATTATTGATGGTAATGAACTACTTGAAGCTCCGAAAATGCCGCTACTCAATATAATCAGAAGAATCCCGGAAGTCAAAAGAGAGGAAATGACGGGAAAGATGATTGAGATGGCAAGAAGACTCGCTTCTTTACACCCACTGAGTTCACCCCTCTAAATAATACCCTAGAAAACATTTTCTTCGCCACCAAAGATACAGAACACATCCAACACCATAATCGCTGAGTATTTCTAAGAGAGTCGCGAATTCTGGAAAATTCTATCGCTTTCACAACCAACCTGGGCATGATACTAATAAACGCCGACACTTAAAGAATCTCATCGAGGAACTAATAAGGAAAAACAAGATGTAGTAGTATGCAAAGAATCTGCAAGCCTCAAATTCTGCTCCAGCGCTTCAGGGGCAAAGTGCATCCTCCAATCAAACATGTCCAAGTAATGAAACTCCAACATGGGATAATACAAAGTCGGTCATTAACTGACTACCATTGTTTGACACTCCAATTTCAATGGCTCAGAATAAACGATCATCATCGCCAAAACTATATTTCATGCTTTACTACATGTTGTATTTGAAATTCATATAAAAACTGTAATATTTTACAAACATTGTATTGAATATTAGCTCTGTGACTAAGAGCATATCATAAATAAATCTCCTACTTGCAGAAATATTTTGTCAAATCCAAATTTTCTTGCAGATGATTTCATATTACAGACTATCTGACAAGCGCTTTCTCCCTTGGAATCTGACAAGACATCACCACCCCAATTATGCCAGTTCAAAAGTCGAGTATTTTACACATCAATATGCACAAATGCAAAGATAAAGAGCATTGTTTTTAAAGGTGAATGGAAAGAGTCATGAAAGTCAAACAAGGAACAAGCTCCACGACAAATATAAGTCCTACCCTAGCGGGGGCACCAAATATAAGACCTCCTCTAACGGGGGCATAAAATATAAGTCCTCCCCCGACGGGGGCATAAAATATAAGTCCTACGCTAGAGGGGGCACAAAATATAAGCCTTCCCCAAGAGGGGGCACCAAATATAAGACCTACCCAAGAAGGGGCACAAAATATAAGTCTTTCCCAAGAGGGGGCACAAAATATAAGTCCACCCCTAGCGGGGGCACCAAATATAAGACTTCCCCTAGTGTGGACATAAAATATAAGTCCTCTCCTAACGGGGGCACAAAATATAAGTGCTCTTAAGTAGGGCACCAAATATAAAGCCTCCCCAAGTAGGGGAATAAAATGTAAGTCCTCCCCAAGTAGGGGCACAAAATACAAGTTCTCCCATAGCGAGGGCACAAAATATAAGACCTCCCCTAGTGGGGGCATAAAATATAAGTCCTCCCCTAGTGGGAGCGCAAAGTATAAGACCTCCCTAAGTGGGGGCATCAAATCCAAGGACCTCCCTAAGCGGGGGCATTAAAAGCAAAGATCTCTCCAAATGGGGACAAAAAAGATATAAAAACTTCTCCAAGTAGAAGCACCAAACCAGCCAGTAAAGTTGGAATTCCTATTGTATTAACAAAGCTCAATGGCTCCACGCATGTGGGCAAGCTCAAATAGCTTTTGCTGACAAAGTGGAAACTTCTAGCACATCGACTACAATCAAGCTAAAACCGACAATCTGATATCATCCAGCTTTTGCGGCCAGTGATAACCCATAAGTTCTCCTATAGCAAGGGCACAAAATATAAGACCTCCCCTAGTGGGGTCATAAAATATAAGCCCTCCCCTAGTGGGAGTGCAAAGTATAAGACCTCCCTAAGCGGGGGAATCAAATCCAAGGACCTCCCGAAGCGGGGGCATTAAAAGCAAAGATCTCCTCGAATGGGGACAAAAAAGATATAAAAACTTCTCCAAGTAGAAGCACCAAACCAGCCAGTAAAGTTGGAATTCCTATTGTATTAATAAAGCTCAAAGGCTCCACGCATGTTGGCAAGCTCAAATAGCTTTTGCTGACAAAGTGGAAACTTCTAGCACATCAACTATAATCAAGCTAAAACCGGCAATCTGATATCATCCAGCTTTTTCTGCCGGTGATGACCCACGGTGTAACACCCCCACCTCCGTTAAGGTCACTCACAAAGGGAATGCCTTAACTTTAATGGAGCGTTTTAGTAGACAGAACAGAATATTACAAGACAGATAAGTAGTACTTGAAAATTTATAACTTTATTACAGCAGAAGGAGAAATAAGTTTGGTTACATCTTTCAAAATCACAATACCAAAACCCAAGTACACAATTATCAGTCTTATACAAAATCCTTCAGAATGCATAGTTTTTAAAGCCATAATCCCCAACATAAACTGCCATGGAAAGATAGAGTCAAAGCTAGGTAATACTTCAAACACTTCAAGCAGAGAGAATTTGAATCAAGCTCCTATGTTTCCACCCTGAGCACTTAGGGGGGCGAAACGGAAAGAAAAGAGGCGAAGCAAACTAGGTCAGATATAAGTCCGGTGAATCCAGTGACTTTCAGCATATAAATAGATAATAGTATCATGACATGTAAATAAAACTGAATGAGAGGTAACGTGATAGGAATAGCAGGTTAACAGAAGAAACCGAACGATATAGGCTAAGCTATGCTTCTTACTTAGTTTTCACTTCTCTGCATTAATTCTAGTATAACAGGATTAGGTGTTACCCTAATGTATAAACAGAAACAGAAACGGAAACAGAATAATCAATACAGAAACAGAATGCTAGTAATGGGCCTTTACCACCCCAACAAACAGAAGCTACATAAACAGAATACTAATAATGGGCCTTTACCACCCCAACAGAGATAGAGGATACAGAAATAGAAGCAGAAACGGAGTCAGAGACGGAAACAGAATAATCCCTACAGAAACAGAATGTTAGAATTAGGTGTACACTAGTAATGGGCCTTTACCACCCCAACAGACGTTACCACGCAGAAACAGACAGATGTTACCACCCAACAGAAACAGACAGAACTAAGTGTACCCTAAGTCCTACCCCCTAAGCGATCAGCTACCTAATACATAAATACCTTGTGTCGGCCCCATAGTAGGGTGTATCACTCCCTAAAGTGGCAACCTATTGGCACAGACCTATTTACAGATGTCACGGTGTCTTACGTCCTCAGAGTAGACCGGATCCATGCACGCACATGACCCGATTGGAACGCACCATCAATACCCCTCGCCATTATCAGAATGAACCTCTTATAATTAGTTCAGTAAGCGTGCCCGGACCTCTACATAGCGTGAAGACAAAGTTTTTGATAC
Source organism: Allium sativum (assembly GCA_030737875.1). Taxonomy (NCBI): domain Eukaryota; kingdom Viridiplantae; phylum Streptophyta; class Magnoliopsida; order Asparagales; family Amaryllidaceae; genus Allium; species Allium sativum. The sequence continues at coordinate 494,327,993 of CM060918.1, read as the reverse complement.
CAGAAAGGGTTACTGACTAATGTGGGTCCCAAACAACAGATGACACAAGTATTTCCCCTCCTTACCTTGTGTGCCCAGACTAACGGATTTCAGATTAACTTGTTTACAAGTTTCAGACATACAGAGTTCAGATTTTCTTGTTAGATCAGATAATCAAGTTAACAAGTTTTCAGACTAACGGATCATATGTATAGTTTTAACAGACTTACAGGTTGTTTAACTTTGTATTGGGCCTACAGATTCATGAAATGGGTTTGTTAAATTCATCAGTCTAGTTGGTTTAACCCTATCACCCAACGCGTTTTAGACATCATATTTATCTCAAATTTGCATTAATTAAATGTTAATGCACAAACCTCTCACATTAGGTCGGTAGCTTGTGGCCGTTGGATATGCCGGGCGGTTCCGGGCAGACTTCTGCCACAAGCTAGACCTAACCTCGTGTCTAAGCATATTTTAGTTATGCCTACGACCTCTCACATTAGACTGACAGTTTTCGATCGCTGGTTAAGCCGGTTGGTTCCGGGTAGGCTTCTTTCGCAAACAGAGTCTAACCTTTTGCCACTTTATTCCATTACAGAAAATATCAGACTAATTATGTCCGTTTAACAGATTAAACTTCTTTACAGGTTACAGTAGATTAATCAAATTTCCATGTTTTACTAAATCTTAGATCGAGCCTATGGATTTTCATACCCAAATTACAATTATTCAGCTTTCAACAGATTAGGCAATTCAACAGATAACAGATCTAGCAGTTTAGGCGATTCAATAGATTTTGCAGATTAGGCAATTCAACAGATTTAGCAGATAACAGATTTAGCAGATTAGGCAATTCAACAGATTAAACATTTCTAAAATTCTATTTACATATCTTGCCTAATCATAAATTAAGCCTAAACTAACATGCCTTAATCATGGTCATAATTCATAATACAACATATGCTCAAATTTATAGTTAAACTTTGCACAGTACAGAATATTCTCTAAAAGCCCCCAAATCATGATATACCATATGAATTATGCCAAATTATAGCCTTTAATGCCAAATATCCAAAAATCCACTTTTGGGCGTATTCACATTGATAGTTATCCTATTATAATATAGGTCTCTATGCCTAAGTCACATATTCCTTTTTCAAGTCATGAATCGTTACATAAAATTTACCCAAAATCTAGATCCTCAAATTATAACATTTCAAGATCAGATCTTAATTTTAATATGCATTATGTCCCCAAGTTTCAAGTCACATGTTATCATACAATGATTCCTCTTCTTCCAAATCACAGATTATGCATAAATCTAGATCTAATTTACAACATATGTCCCTTTTCTCAAATTAGTCACAGATCAGTCATGTCTAATTATGCATCGTTCATTATTTTTCCAAAATTTAGCATTCGTGCGTTAATCTCTTATGATATTTGTCTCAGGCTCGTGGTAGCCTGGATATAGGGCAAAAAGAAGAAAGAGATACAGAATAGTCATAGAAAAACAGATCGGACGGGTTAGAATATGCATAACCTCAGATTCAGATTTATAACCATGTCAAGATCATAATAAAAGTTTATATCTGAAAATAATTGTACTCACAAAAAGGGAACGATTCTCGTATTCTAGAATCTGTATTCTGACATTGAATAGCTCTCCTTTGACGTAGACTATCGATTATATTAGAAAATAGTTGTTATCTTTTAATTCTATTCAGATTGGAAGAAGATGCACTAGTTCTAGTTTTGATTCCAGCAGAGTAGCGATGCCATTGTTTTATTTTAATAAGAATAGAGGCAGAGTATAGGCAGGATGAAATTTGTGGAGAGAAAGTGAGGTTTAGGGGGTGTTTAAATAGGTTAGAGCTCACGAATCCGGTCAGAAAGGCGTCCAGGTGCAGAAAAATGGATCTGTCTCCAGATCTGGAAAAGGGGGGAGGTCGACCCTAGTGTAGACCTGTGTACCCAGGTCAACCCCCAGGTCGACCTTAGTGTCGACCTGGGTCCTAGGCGGGAATTTTTCCCGCCTAGCCCGGGTGTCTGTTTTGAATTTCGAATCTGAATTTTTTTTTTTTTTTTGAATTTCGGGCTGGTTTTTATTGAAACTTCAGAAGGCCGTATCTTCTTCATAAGGAGTCCGATTTACGTAAACTTGGACTCTATTCCAAGTAGAATTTCGAGACGAATGCAATGGTGTAACCTGTTTCACTCAATTATTCTGTTACTATTTAATTATTCTCTGATTTGTTACTCTTATGTTCACAGAAAATACAGGGTGTTACATTCTCCCCTCCTTAAAGGATTTCGTCCCCGAAATCTTCAAGTTAAGAAGAATGTGTCCTACCATCTAATCACCTATCTACTCAACCATCATCCACAAGCATCCATTGTCCTTAGAAACTTCTAATGTTGTATGATCATATGCAAAAGTTTGTGTATATGTTTCTTATCTAATGCAAAGATCAGGCGATCCACTGATTCAGTTGACCTCCTTAATGCGAATTATGTCAGTGTCATGAGTCCAACATGTATGCAATTTTCCTATTTGATACATATCATTTCTATATGAGTGACAACCATTCATTCATATGCAACATCCATGTGTTGAGTCAACCATTTTGCATCCGTAAAAATTAGAAATGCATACACATCCATATGCAGTATGGGAGTGTTTTTGAGCCGATCTAGTGCCTAGTGTGTGTATATGCATCCATGAGCAACCACTAGCAACCACTTGCATCCACTTGCAACCATTAAACATAACATGTATCAAACACATGTTTACACCCATTAGTTTCTACCTAAAGGTCGAAGAATTGATCGATAGGATACAACCGAGTGATAGAAGCAAGTACAATTAAAACAAAAATTCTATTCCCATTAGACATCGGTTTAAGAGAATAACCCCCTAAGGATCAACCCCGTAGACCGAAATCAACATCAGAGTTGACACTCAGAGAATTACTCCCATTGAACAAATGTCAAACTAGAAATCTACTTCACGCTTTGAGTTAAAACCCCTATCCTTTTCAGAAATATTCAGATACTTACAGACTACTGGTACAGATCGGATTATCAAATGATTCTTAAGAAACTAAGCATGATAAAACCCTACAATATCCCACAAAAACCAGAGTGTATGCATCACAATCAATTTAACGCTTAACACAGATACCTTCAAACCCCAACTTATCACAAACAGATGAGTCGTAACCCTCAAGGGGTTTGAGACTATAGCGGAATCAGAAACAAGACTAGTATTAAAGTGCAGAGTTTCAATTATAGAATCAAAATGCCAAAATCAAAGAGAGTTTTAACTCAATAATCAAATAAGGAAATTAACTCTTCTACAGAAATTTTCCTATCTCTACCCTATCTACCAGTCACGTGAGCATTCGCCTATCCTCCAGAAGTAGGTTCTGCCCGCTGCCCTTGCCCACGTTTCTTCGGGCAGTCCCTAGTGAAGTATCCCATTTCTCCACAGTTGAAGCAAGTACCCTTCCTCGTTCCGCAATCCTTGTTCAGATGAGTCGAGCTTCCACAAGTAAAGCACTTTTTCTCCTTCTTATCTTCAGACTTTTCATCCTTCTTTTGTGTTTCCTTTTTGGGCCGCGCCTTCTTGTTTTGTGGTCCTTCGAGCTTTCCCTCTTTCTTTTTACTTTCGACTTCCTCTTTATGCATTAACGCCATGTCCACCAATTTCTCGAAGGTTGCCCCCCTAGGAATGTGGGACATCGCCAATCCATGTAGCGGCTCGTTCAAACCTTTAGCAAACCTTAGTGCCTTTTTATGCGGTGTATTTACCAAATCTAATCCGAATCTCGCCAACTGATTAAACTTGTTGACGTACTCTCTCACTGATAAGTGCCCCTACTTCAACGCCAAGAACCTCTTTACATATAAACTCTCTTTCGCTCGTGAGAGGAATTTCATCTCGAACCTATGCCTGAAATCCATCCATGTCTCTATCGGACGCTCTCCATTTGTGACCTCCCACCAAAAAGAAGCTTCGTCCTTAAGCAACCATACTGCCAACTATATCTTCTGCCTATCGTCCACCTCGAAGATAACGAATAGATCCTCAGTTTCTTTGAGCCAGTTCCTTGCTTCCATGAATGTTTCAGTTCCCTTAAAATCCTTTCCACCCATGGCTTTAAAGTTTCTACATATCTTTGAGAAAGCATTTGCACGAGGAGGAGAAGGAGGAACCGCTGCAGCCGGGGGAGGAGGAATGTCTGTTGGGCCCGCCCCGTTAGCCCTAGCTTCTAGGTACCTCCTGAACCAGCCGGGTATTAGTACGCCCTCTGGAAGGGTAAGATCTCCAGACATGCTGAAACGAAAGAAAAGGGATTCAAAACGGAGAAAAGATAGATATCTGGCTTTTAGGAATTATGTTTTTCCAAAATAAACTTTATTTTTGATAATACTTCCTTTTTAAAACCGTTTTGAAAATATTTTTCAAAATCTTTTTATCAAATATGGTAACCTTCAGCTCTGATACCAAGTGTAACACCCCACCTCTGTTAAGGTCACTCACAAAGGGAAAGCCTTAACTTTGATGGAGCGTTTTAGTAGACAGAACAGAATATTACAAGACACATAAGTAGTATTCGATAAATTATAACTTTATTACAACATAAGCAGAAATAAGTTTGGTTACATCTTTCAAAATCACAATACCAAAACACAAGTACACAACTATCAGTCTTATACAAAATCCTTCAGAATGCATAGTTTTAAAGCCATAATCCCCAACATAAACTGCCATGAAAATTAGAGTAAAAGCCAAGCAATACTTCGAACACTTCAAGCACAGAGAATCTGAATCAAGCTCCTATGTTTCAACCCTGAGCACCTGGGGGGGAAACGGAAAGAAAAGAGGCGAAGAAAACTAGGTCAGACATAAGTCTGGTGAATCCAGTGACTTTCAGCATATAAACAGGTAATAGTATCATGACATGTAAATAAAACTGGATGAGAGGTAACGTGACAGGAATAGCATGTTAACATAAGAAATAGAATGATATAGGCTAAGCTAAGCTTCTTACTTAGTTTTCACTTCTCTGCACTAATACTAGTATAACAGGATTAGGTGTTACCCTAATGTCTAAACTAAAACAAAAACGAAAACAGAATAATCAATACAGAAACAGAATGCTAGTAATGGGCCTTTACCACCCCAACAGATAATACAGAAACAGAATACTAATAATAGGCCTTTACCACCCCAACAGAGATAGAGGATACAGAAATAGAAGCATAAATGGAGTCAGAGATGGAAACGGAATAATCCCTACGGAAATAGAATGTTAGAATTAGGTGTACACTAGTAATGGGCCTTTACCACCCCAACAGACGTTACCATATAGAAGCAGACAGGTGTTACCACCCAACAGAAATAGACAAAACTAAGTGTACCCTAAGTCCTACCCCCCAAAGCGATCGGCTACCTAATACATAAATACCCTGTGCCGGCCCCACAGTAGGGTGTATCACTCCCTAAAGGGGCAACCTATTGGCACAAACCTATTTACATATGTCACGGTGTCTTACATCCTCAGAGCAGATTGGATCCATGCACGCACATGACCCAATTGGAACGCACCATCAACACCCCTCGCCATTATCAGAATGAACCGCCTATAATTAGTTCAGTAATCATGCCCGGACCCCTAAATAGCGTGGGGTCAAAGTTTTTGATACCAGAAAGGGTTACTTACTAATATGGGTCCCAAACAACAGATGACACAAGTATTTCCCCTCCTAACCTTGTGTCCCCAGACTAACAGATTTTAAGATTAACTTATTTACAAGTTTTAGACATACAGATTTCAAATTTTCTAGTTCACAGATCAAACAATCAAGTTAACAAGTTTCGGACTAACGGATCAGATGTATAGTTTTAACAGACTTACAGATTGTCTAACTTTGTATTGGGCCTACAAATTCATGAAACGGGTTTGTTAAATTCATCAATCCAGTTGGTTTAACCCTATCCACCCAACGCGTTTTAGACATCATATTTATCTCAAATTTGCATCAATTAAATGGCTGATAGGCATGTGGGGTACCATTGTATGTTTTCTTGGTTAAGGAATTTCAGAGGGCAAAATTTCTTAGAGGGAGGGAGGAGAGCGTAACGACCCGTATTTTACGTATGGGAGGATCGTGGGATATTTATTTTCATACGAAGTCATATGGTCATGTAACTTTGGGAAACAACTATTGGGGTCATTTCCCACATTCACGATTTTTGGCGAATTTTGAACGACCGTTTTGTTCCTGGCGAATCTTGTTTCGCCTATAACTTTTGATTGGTAAGGAGTTTTGACCTGAAACCACTTCTATTGGATTCAAATGATGGATTCCCATCCATATAGTGGTCACATTAACTAAATGGACTTAATATTTGGGAGATATGGCTGAAATAAGGTTTGGAAGATGAAAAAAAAGCTTAATCGGGCTTAATAGGATGATTAGAAGCTAGGCCCATAACCCATTTCAGGATTAGGGTTATGGGAGGGCTGAAAGGGTTTGGACAAACATTCCCTTTCATTTTTCCAGCCGCCACAAACATTTCTCTAACCCTAGTAATGGCCTCCATCTTCCAAATCACTCTCTAATTGCTTTCTAATCACATATTAAGCAAATCAACATCAAATCAAGGAGGATTAGCATTAAAATTGAAATAGAGCAACTGCAACATAGGAATCTGAGCCAAATCAGTAGAAGTTTTAGATCTATCACTAATTATTTGCTAAGGTGAGTGATTAGCACGTTTATTCACTAATTATGGCTAATTGGGGTTGATTAGTGATAATTAGCGAAATTATGACTCAGAAAAATATGAAAAAATATGCATAAATTCTAAAATTTTATTTTATGTCACTGATATAAATTTGGGTTAATTTGGATTAAGTTTGCTAATCCGAAATTTAGGAGATTAAGGGGAAAACTATTGATTTGGGTATGTTTGATCCTAAATAACACATGTGATTGATGTTTTAATGTTTTTGATTGATTACACATGTTATTACTACTGTTTGGGATGTTTTATGATTGTTTAGTAAAGTTAGAATGGTTGAAACGCTGTCGTATGGCGAGAATGGATGATACAAGCTTGTTGGAAATTTTACAGGGATCCGGATCGGATCGGCTAGGGGGATTGGATCGTGGAGCCGGACCAAACCGGATTGGAGCATGGCGAGAAGGAAGACCACCTACATAGAGTTGGAGATGGGGTACGGGACCGAACCGAAGCATAGGCATCGAACCGACCGAACTGAACCAAAGCATAGGGAACAAAACCGAAGCGTGAAGCCCGAATCAAAGTGATGGAGCACGAACCGAACCGAAGTGGGAGAAGACTGAACCGAACCGGAAAGCCGAACCAAACCGGGTTTGAGCCTCTACCACTACCACACAGCGATGATCGTGAACTCTTCTAAAGACCAAATTCAATTCGACCAATACCCGAGATGCAAAGGAAGTCTAAATGGGAAGTTATTACTCAGGATCTAGATGGGAACCAACAAGTTAACTTCTAGAGTTGGGCTTTGCTGCGGGACGTGTGCAAATGGGTTATTGATATTTATAATTTTGGTTCATTATTGAGGGAGGGGGTATAAACTATGGACCAGTGCAGTAGGGTCAGAGGTGGTATGGAGTTGGACTCCATCAGGTCTCCAAAGGGCAAAGTGGTCATAGCATTAGTTGTATGGACTTGGACTCCGTCATGGCCCCAATTGATCTGGTGTTCAAAGCGGTGGATATCGCAAGCTTTATGCACTAAGTGAGAGATGTGAGGATGATTGTTATATTTGATGTTTGTTATCACCATGAAACTAACACTCCCATTTTTACATTATACGTTAGTGTTACCTTAGAGTACTGTACATCTTGTTGTGCTAACTCTTTAGTTGCAGGTCCAGGCCAGGTATGATTATTTATGCCTGTTATCGTTTTATTTTGCCGTTATTGCTCATAGCAGACTTTTGTCTGACCTAGAGTTTTATGTCTCTTCTTATTACTCTGGGTGCTCCTAAATGAGCAAATTAGAGACAGGTTAGGTGGTTATGCACCAGTAGCTGTCCGGAGACGAGCATGAGGCTTCCACGTACTATTTACATATATTCTCCCTGTGTTATTGTTGGTCACTGCTTTGGGCATTAGTAGTGTACCTCTTTTATTTCCTTTTTAGAGACAGTATTTTGAAGTTGTAATAATGGTTTGGATCATAAGCTTTATTTCGGATTCCACTACTCTGAGGGATATGGTTTAGTTTTCAGCTTATGCACTGTCTCGCCTGTTTTATATCAAGTTATGTTATGATTATATTTTATTCCATTCACTCTGATATGTACTACAGGTTATTGATGATTCATTGTTTCAAACCCCTTTCTTTTGGCGACCGTCCCATGCTGGTCGGACATCGGCACAACACATTTCGGGGAAATGCCGGCTGGTGTGGGGCGGGCAGTCATAATATATACTTTTGTAAATTCTACAAAGATAATGAAAATAGCTTCTATAGTGGATGTATGCCGATTCTAGGCCGAACCACTCTAAAATTTTTGTGTTTTTACTTGCTTTTATATTTTGTGGCTCCATATTTCCAAATCTTACTTTTGTGAAGTGTTACATAAACACCTTGGAGTGTCATGATCAATTTTTGATTTCAACATCTGGGATTCCGTAAGCAATTCAAATACATAGATATAAACATGAAAGATTATGTAACTTTTAATGAAGTTGTACATGAATATAGAAATGTTAAAATATGGATAGTAGAAGTTAAAAGTAGAATTCTACAATATAGATAAATACATTGAGAGAAATGCACAATAAATTAATTTGTTAATGTAATTCATGTATATTATGTATGATATCTGAGTTAGTTATACATCTTTATTTTAAATGAAAATCTATTTGACTTCTTTTTTGATATGAATAATATATATGTATATATATATATATATGTATATTGTTATGATTGCCTCGTATGTTCTTAAGGAGGAATGATGGTTTGGTTACAATAGTCCCGCACCATGGAATATATTGAAGGAGTTGTGTACAAATATGAGCTGCTAGGCACGTAAAATCAGGGATTCCTTTTGTTATATGGGAGTTGTGTACCAGCTCATATGCATACAAGGAAGGGGGCTTTGTTCCCACCGTCGTCACATAACAGTGGTATCAAAGCCGAAGGTTTGGACTAGGCCATGCAGGCAAGGAAGTGCTCTCAAAAGATACTCGTAGGATGTGAGTCAAGGGGGAGACTGTAATGATTGCCTCGCATGTTCTTAAGGAAGAATGATGGTTTGGGTACAATAGTCCCACATCATGGAATATATTGAAGGAGTTGTGTACAAATATGAGCTAGTAAGCACGTAACATCAGGGATTCCTTTTGTTACGGGAGTTGTGTGCTAGCTCATATGTGTACAAGGAAGGAGGCTTTGTTCCAACCGTCGTTACATTATATATATATATATATATATATATATATATATATATATATATATATATATACTGAAACCGTTACATTAAGGATTTTTTAGATGAAGTAATGAGTGTTTATTAATTAAACTTATTAAAATACAATAAAACAAGGATTACATGATTAATTAAAATATATTGATGTAAGTGCACAAAATTATCTGGTAATGGTTTAGGAAGAAACCGTAGAAATTTCAAAATGTACGCACTTTAATTAAAATACGGATTTTGGAATATAATGTATTAATGTATTGAAATAAAATAATCAACAATAAATTTGTATATATTTCTTACATAAATAATTATGTTATATGACCGATGAATATGTATATCCAAATGAATTCTATACCCTTCTCTGTTAATATGAGTATCATTAAAATATTGAAAATTTCATCATTTTATGATTTATTTCACATATCAACAACTAATATTTTACTAAACTTAATTATAGCTTTAAGATTCATGATTAACTCTAATACACAAAATCAAATATATTATACTAAAAGAGAATTGAGATAGTCGGTAAAGGTTGAAGGAATACTAAAATCAAGCTTTTTTCTTAAAACATAATTTCACTATTCATGTTGAATTTTTTAATAATTTTTTTTTTATTTTTGTTTTGTCCCAAAATATAAATTTGTAGTTAATCTCACGTTTCTATAAATAATTATTATTTTTAACATTTTTAGAAGTACATTTCTTTTAAATGTGAATTTTTTTTGTTTTTTACTGCAATTATTTAAAAGGGGGCTGGACCTAATAGTAATAGCGTTTTTAAAATATATTTTTGAGAAAGAAAATTGTGTAATCTGAAATTTAAAGAGTATAACTAACCAAAGTTACTTATTATAATGACCTGTATTTTTGATATGGAATATTTAATTATTTTAAATAATTAAAACAATAATTTAACATCTAATGAAATTGGAATTCATTTAAATTAGGAATTGAAAACTAAATTAACTTAAAATTGAAAATCTTGAATTTAAAAGTCGAGGTAAGTAAATTTGAAGCTATATAAAAATTCTATTTTAATATAAATGATATTAAAAATTACTATTAGAGAATTTGTGTGTTTCGAAATCGAATAATTATTAATCGATTTTCATTAACACGTTAAAATAGTCATTTTTCTAATGACCTCGTTCAATGAAACCAAATTTATAAAATCCGAAATGGTTAATTATTGTAAGATTTCTAGTTTCAAGCCATTTGGAGTTGTGTGATCATTAACGATATAAATGCGTATTGATTAACGGTTTGAAATTAAAATAGTGTTTTTGCAAATAGTCTTGAAATTTGACGAAACGAGTATAATCGAGTTTGGAATATTGAAATATAGCAGGTTCTCAATTCTCATAGCGATCGAATGAAGTATAAAATAGTTCGAGCTTAAGACGCTCAATGTAATTACACTTGAATATTATAATACAAATATCTAAAATTTTCAGCTATAAATATCCTAACTTTTCTCCTATAAATATCCTTACTTTTCTCCTTAAACCTGATTGATATGTCATAAAAGTCAAAAATGAGCCACCACCAACAAATTATTCTAAAAAGTTTAAAAAATCAAACATTCAATGAAATTGCTTCAGGTTAGATTTTTTGAGTTCGTATGATGGAGGGCTTCAACTTGGTGGGTTTAATGATAGATGTGGTCGAATACTGGAGATTAGGTTTATTTTGCAGTGTGAGCTAAGGTTGACCACTGCTGTGATTTGATGATGTCGGAGTACCAAGCAAGGTAAGGGGGGAGTTCAAGCTGGCGAGGCTCAACTAAGGGTGAAGACAAGGGGAGCTCAGGCGGTCCTAGGTAAAAAGCACCATTAGAGGTTTTGATTGAAAATGGTGGCAGGTCGTCTACATGGGGTGGTATTGAGTGTGGGTTGGAGATGGCATTTGGGTGGAGGTTGTGGAGGCGAAGTGATTAGTGCGGTCGGCGGTGGTGGTTAGTGGCTGAGGTAGTGATGGAGGAGGGCCAAAGCACTGTCAATGGTGGGTTTCAGTAGCGGGTTCCAGGTTTAAAAAATTAGGAAAGAATGCGTTATTCACGTAAGAGGAAGGGTGAGGCTTTGTTAAAATTTAAGTTAATTAAGTTAAGCTCATCACCATTTAGTCCTATATTAAACTCGTAACATTTATAACTATTTCGTACGTGATTAGAATTTGATGAAACATGATCCGTTGGAATCACACTGTCAAATACTATGTATACGAACCATATTAGAGTGCTTTGGAGCTCACTGGAATTTTATGTAATTTTGAATGCTCATTTGAGATTAGATAAAACTACGCAAAATCGTCAATTGAATTAGATGGTGAGTTAACTCTCACTCTTTCTGGAATACTTTTGAATATTATTATTTCATACAATAATATTCACTGTTGTTAGTATAAATTATATTTTTGGATGCTTTGGATGATTATTTTTTGGTTGATAAATGATGATATTTATATTTTCGTCATCTTAACTGAAATAGATTAGAATATCTATTTTATATGCATATACAAAATGATATTATGAGTTGTCATGTTGGAAAAACAGGTTGGAGGGATCCAACAGGTTTCCTTAAAATATTTCTAATGTTACTTGCTTTCATATTATCATATATGAATTGTTTAACCCAAGTAATGTGAAACCTCTTTGGATGCTAATTGTTGAATTAAAATTCAACCTCGATGTGTTATTAATCAATAATAGTGTTGATTAAGTGATTGGGAGCAAATGGCCTAAAATCCATCTTTTTAAGACGTTGATTCACCATCAGGTGGATTGAGGAAGTTTAAGTTATAAAAATTACTTTTATAACCGAAGCAAGATTTTTGTTTTTATTTTTATATAGGTTATGTAAAATAGAAGTGTTATAAGAAAATCAATATTTATACATAGATTTTTATAAAGAAATATGAAATGATTTATATAGCAAATTTTTGTAATTTAAATAAGTTTTATAAGCAAGGGCACTAAAAGAAAAATACCTGATTGCAACTGGTTATTTGCAACAAGCAGCATATGACAGTTGCAATAAATGATATTTAAGAGCTAACATTTCTTAACAGTTGCAATATATGTGATTTAACAACTGACATTATCAGCCACTCGCGAAAACAGATTTTTAGGAACTGCGCTTCCATGCCAGTTGCAAAAAATTTACTTTTAGCAACAATGCTTCCATGCCTGTTACAAAAAACATACTTTTAGCAACTGCCTTCGTGCATGTTTTTCATGTCATGCATCTTCGTTGATTTACTTGCATACATCTGTGCACGTATTGCATAATTCTTGCATAAAAGTATGCAATAATCCGCAGGCTAAATTTCACTTAAGTTTTCTTCGTGCAAATACGTGCATGCATGTGTGCAAATATTTCAAATAGTTACACACATGTATGCAAGTTTCGGTCCAGATTTTCAAGCCGAAACAGCTTATGCAATAGTTGCACACATGTATGCAATTATTGGTAATAGTTGCATATATGTATGCAACTTTTTTTTTTAATTTGCATGGACTTCCGAGAATATTTCCAGATTTTAGATTCTTTTTTTTTTTTTTTTACCTGATAGCGCCAAAAATTCTGGCCAAAAAAGGAAAAAGGCGAAAGTATGAAAATAGGGGGGGTTTGAATGGAAAAGATGGGAGGGACGTGAGTTGTATTTTGAAATGTTTTAGAGACGTGAGCCAAAAGTAATCTTTTGATAATTAAAACTAAATATGTAATAATTAATTAATATAATTATTCATCAACAACATAGACATAATGACTAACATTTAATACTTAATATTCAATTATAGTCATGAGGTAATAAATAGCAAACAATCAGATAAATTTTAATAATTAATAGTTGCTATTCAATATTAAATATTAAATTTGAATAAGTAGTATTTAAAACAAAATCTGATATTTCTAACAATTAATTGTTTATAATTATTTCAATAATTAATATTGCATAAGTAAGTAATTGATAATTTCTAGTAATAAGGTATAAATATGATGCATACTAACTATATTATTTGATAATTTATTACAATCGATAATTCATAAATAATGATTAACAATTTTAAATTATATTAATATTATATTATGATTTATAACCAATGTTTTTAATAATAAATAAGTAATATTTTAATAGTTTAATTATTTTTATGATTATTAAGTAATAATTTATAATTATTTTTAATAACTAATATTATTCTATAATTAATTATTGATACTTAACTAATTTATTGATAGTTTCAAATAATAATGCATAAGTAATAATATATATTTAATTTTTAGTCATTCATACTTAAGAATTATTATAATTGATAATTAGTATTGCTTCTGCTTATTAAATATTATTGATTAATGAATTATAAAAAGTAGATATTGATTAATGGTTCTTAAGAATTAAATAAATATCAAAAGCTAATTATTAAATTGTACTATCAAATATTAGTCATAATTAATTACAAATCATTATATAATAAAAAGTTAATTTAAAACTGTTAATAATTATTTTTAATAAAATTGTTAATAATTACAATCCCGTATAAAGGGACTGGGTTTACTTTATGTGCATTTGACAGGCTGAAATATATGTGAATCTGCATCACTTAATCCCGCTTCCATTTTTCTCGACGAGTCCACAAATTTACCCATCCCGCTTCCATTTTTCGTTTCCTGCTTCATAATTGAAATCCATCGCTTATCTCTAAAACGAAAACCCTAATCTCTAGAAAGCCCCAAAATCAAATACCCGCTTCCAGTTCTCAACCGATCTCTAAAAACCAAAACCCTAATCTCTAGAATCCCATCGCTTATCCTGCTTCCAGTTCTCACCTGATTTTATTATCGTCACACTCTATGTTTATTAAAAATAGCGAATGCTAAGGTTTATTAATTCAGATTTTACTTAAATGGAGAAAATTAGCTATTTTTTGTCCAAAAAAGTTCATATCGGCCTCGAATTGGGTCAGTTTGTATCGCTATTCTATTGGATTCACTTCCTTTTGAACTTGCGAGAAAAGGTGATTACTTTTTAGTTTTGATATATTTTGGATGTTGGATTGGTTTATCGGACACTTTGTGTTTGTTTTTGGGATTAGGGATAAATGCACTTTAACCTGTGGAACTCTCACGTAGATGCCAAATAGTTTGAAGCAATTCATCCACTATTAAATAATGTTGCATCTTGCCAATGAGCACATAAATTATCTGGTTCATATTGTTACTTCTTATCTTACGGGAGTCATTGTATTGATAGTCAATTTGATCTACATTCCATTATTTCATTTTGTTGCCAAAACTACAAAATTTATATTATTATTACCCAGTAAAATTTCAAAAGCACACAAGCTACCTGAATTTTTTCCGCAGAAATGATATACCAAACATCTCGCATCTCCTTTTCTTTTTCCGTAGATATTTATTTTCTTTTCCTTTTTTCCTAGAATGAAGAAGAAGCTACAAGCATTTAGTAAAAAATAATTGGCAAAATTGTTTTTTTATTGCTGCTCATATCCAATTTGGCCTCCATCGGGATGACAGTTTTTTGACATATATTGTTTGTTCTAGAAAATACCTACTTTAACAATAACCTGTCTTAGCAATTTATGCATTTCAGCTCTGTCAACTAAGTGCCCATATTTCTTTTGTTGTTGTTTGAACTGAATAATATCTGACCTAGGTATCATATTTTGCCTAACTGTGAATGTTCACGCATATAGAATGTTAGACTAATTATCAATAGAATATTGGATAAAATATCAATATAAAAGCCAATATGTTGTAATGTGCATGCAGGTGCACATATATGAATTGGGTTCTGAAAAAATGAGAATAATATGGATCACAGAAGAGAATGCTCCATCGACAGTGGATTACGGTACAACATCAGGCAAGTATCCCTTCTTTTCCTCTAAATCCTGATAGTTAATGTGAAGCTTAAATCCCAAACATTTCAAGTTTGATGGACACTAATTTGTTGCCAGATATAATGCATGTTTGGAGTCATGTTATGATTCTCAGTTTGTTTGTTCATCTTCAGCAGACTCAAAATTATGATTACATGTATTAATCTTATATCTTTATTTGCAACTATAACTGAGAAGAGAGGCGCTCCATCTAAAATTGATATTTTGTTTTGTGTTTCAGTCAGCTATCTTGATATAGACTCACATGTAAAATATATTTATCATTTTTTGGGGGCTCATTGCGCTATATTTTATTTCTTGGATAATAATAAATCTACATGCGATCAAATAAGCTTGAAGCATCATTTATAAGACTAAATTTAACATGTAGTTTATTTTTCAATTAGAGAAGCATGACTTATAAGAAGTGTATTAATCATTACCAGTTACAAGAAGTGTATTTGGGTGGTTAACAATTTTTTTTAAAGTGTTTATTAAATTGTTGATCTGGTATTTGGGTGGTTAGCCTGAGAATTATTTAACTGGGTATTACCCAATTATAAGAAGTGTATTAATCATTACCCAGTTACAGTAAGTGTATTTGTGATGGTTAATAAAATTTTGTTAAGTGTTTATTAAATTGTTGATCCTGCTTACATTTTTGTTAACATTGAAAATATTTAACTGGGCAATGATTGATACACTTGTTATTTGGGTGGTTTGCCTGAGAATTAAGGTCGTCTTCCTGTTTCCTTGTTTTTTTACATTTGTTCATTAGTTTAATTTACTGTTACATTACATGGTATGCAATTCAATGTAATAAGCAGTTTCCTGTTTCCTTATATGTTTTTTTTCTTGTTTTGACCTCTTATAATCATTTATTTTATTTGACCTGCTAATTTCAATGGACATAATATAATTCAGTTATATGTAATGATGTCATAAATGAATTTAAAAAACAAAAACAAACCAGTAGCAAAAATGTTAACCTGAGCAGAGCTCCTCTTCTCGAACCCGCTGACGGAGAAGTTGCCGAGGAAGATGATGGAGGTAATAAAAAGCATGTGGCTTGGTGCTTGGAAACCACAGGCGTTGCGGAGAAAGACATGCTTCTTCTTGCCACCTGCTGCTATTGTTGTGGAGCCTGCTGGTGTGGAGAAGAAGATCAATGATTCAAGTAGATATAGAGCTTCTTGCTGATGAATCTCGATGTAGCTGTTTCTCAGATGTGTCAAGTAGGTTTATTCAATATATGTGTCGTCTTGTTTTTTATTATTAAGATCAAAATTATAATCGGTTCATCATGTTAAAAGTGAATTTAGACATCTTTGAAATCATTGTATTCTTGTTCCATTATACATGCCAAAACTAAATATAATCAGTTAAAGGAATTATATACAAAAAAAAATTGTTTCAAGTTTAAATATTTCATCACGATGGTTTAAAGTTTCAATTTAATCTAGTTTTAATTATTATGTTTTATTAATGACAGTTTAAATGGAGGATTCTCATTGCTATGCGCTCTTCTTCTAAAGATGTTATGGATATGCAAAAGACTACATGAGGGATCAACATGACCAAAAAGGCACATGCATAATGTGGGCTAAGGAGGTTACTTGCTGCGCCGTTCACTAGATGAGAAAATATACTTCCACACACTAATGCAACTCATGTATGTATTCTTATAGACATCATATAGTTTACTGTAATACCTCCTTTTGTATTTTTATTTTTTCTACGATATACTATGGCTATAGTCTTTTATTTTTTAGCTTCCCAAAAAAAGTCTTCATGTACCTGTATTGCCATTATCAGCTTTTGTCAAGCCAAGATTATCCCGAATTATTGAAATCATGGGAGCTAAGGTAAACGGGGGCACGAAACATGTGAAGAATGATTGCCAGGAAAGACGGAAAGTTCTCATATGAGGATTGGCAATTGAGAAAGATCGAAAGTTCTCACATGAGGATTGGAAAATGAGAAAGATGGAAAGTTCTCACATGAGGATATGGTTAATGCTTGTGTTGCTAAATTTTTGATCAATTTATATTAAAAATAATTTGTAATCTTGAATTATCTTAATAAATCCAAGTTGTAAACGAATTTTATTAAAGGTGTTTAAAAACTAAAGTTTTGTGTTTTAATAAGGATTTACTTAATAAATGAATAAAGTAAAAGTGGTTATAATTGGAAGTAGATTTTCCAAATGCAAGGAATGATATTTAAAAACCATATTTAAATGGAATAGTAAATGATGTGTGTGAGATAATATAATTCATATCTTCTTTGAGTTACAAACTTTTATCTATCTTAAGATAAGAACCTTGTCGAGTCAAGGTCTGAGTGGAAAATAAAATGCCCCAACTCTGCGTAGTTAAAGCCCCGCTAAAGTCCTGCAAAATTCTCATTATAGCCCGTAGTGCCTTTCAACTGCTATGTTATTTCTATTTAGCGCTGATGAATAGTATATGCACTTTTAGCCTTGCTATTTTCCGTTAATCCCGCTAAATTAACACTTTATAGCAACATCTTTAGCAATATTAATATAGGATGCTTTATTTGACTAGTTCTCTTTTTAAAACACATCAATAAAGTTAGTGTAAAAAAGATAATTTTAAAACATAAATGTCTAATATATGGTAGAAATCAATTGTAGTCATCAATTCTAATGTGTGTAACCATGATGTTCTTTTATTGTATTATATAAGATTAATAGATATTAGTTTTTTCTACATGAATGATGTGAAGGTAATGATTAATTAATTTTAAAATACTTATTTTAACATCTAATGTACCTTTTTGCATCCCCTATATATCCCTGCTTTATCCCCGTTACACCTTTTTGCACCTCCACCGCTACAGAATCGCTAAACCCTTTAACTACACAGCCCCAACTTCAGAAATTTCATTATTATACAAGGGACGGTACTTGTTTGAAATAATAGTAATGTTGTAAATCATTTGTTATTTCTGTAAGAAATATTGCAACTTTTTTTTGCAAGGTTTAGAAATTTAATAAAACTGTTGGGTTCTATAGTAAACAATGTATCACTTGACATTGTTTGACTGAGGTATGAAGTGTGATTATACTTATACCATTCGGTTAAGTATATAGAACTATTTTCTAAGTAGTGGAAACAGTATTTTTGTGTGAATGTATTTATTCCAAAAAATAAGTATATGGCTATGGTTTTTAAAGAAATGAAAACAAGAGGTTATGCTGGTTTGAAAACAGAAGTGGATGTTGGGAATTAAATTATTAGTTCCAAAAGGGTTATTGTAAACTTTAATTGTTAATGTTTTGAAGTTAAATAAAATGGTTTGGGTTTATGTAATAAATAATTTAACACACGACATTGTTTTGACCTATATAAGATTGATAGTTATACTCATCATTTAGTTAAGCATACATAGTGCTGTAAAGATAAGTGTATGGCTATCATTTTCAAAGTAATGAAAAATAAGAGATATGATAATATAATTATTCCGTTGAGATAAGTATATGGAATTAATTTTTGTGAATCGATGAAATGGGATTAATGAATGACTTAATTAAAAGCGTCTGTGCTGCTGATGCACTTAACTGTACTTGCTTGATTCAAAAGTTAAAGAACTGACAATTAATGATTTCCTTTTTAACTTATATGGGTTAGTTCGAGGAACCGGGATGAGAATTGGACCTAAAACCACTTCGAACTGACTTTGCTTTCAAAACTGAATTTGTAGGAGGTGCTTATGCGTATTAGGATGATTTGAAGGTGTAGACCTTTGGAGCGAAAAGCGATGCTCGTTGATGTCTCTGGTTAACTACCAGGATTATACTTGTACCAATAATCCCTATGTTCTGGGTTTTCCATAATGCAAGAACTTCTTGTTACTAATCCTAGGGGTTACCCGATAGGATGCAATAAAAGAGTATCTTCGGTTTGTCCTGATCTTGAACAACTTGTATGGACGAATGTCTGACAGTGTATTTCCTTAACTCACATGCATTGGTTTTTACAAATGTACCAAGTAAGGTTGCAGAGAAGACAACTTCTTTTAGCTTAACAACTAAATTATCTTTGTATAAATCAATCAGTGATTGACGAAACTAACAGTGTGGCATTCAAAGTTGAATGTGACATCTCAAAAAGGCAATCGTAGCCTTAAGCCTCATCAATTGGGAAATGACTTAAATCGCACAGGCAGCTGGGCTATGTTGGTCATACCATTAGGGTGTATCATCACCTGATCTATAGAAATCGATTGGTCCTTTAGTTTGCTTCAAAATGAATATGGTTGGATGGCCTACAATGTGGTGGTGATATATTAGGTACACGCAAGTTGAATGAGTAGTCGATTCTGTGTGGCTGGGTTGTAAGATGTTCTTGTTGAACCCCAATGTTTTTATCTATAGAGGAACATTGATCGGGAGGTAGTTCCTTACCTAGTCATGTATGGAAATACAAACTCCAATACGAGCCATACGGTTTTAGATGTAAACCAACTATATTGAAAAGTGAAATGCAAGCTTTTCGGCTATATTACTATTTTATTTGTGGATCTTAGACATTATTGTAATATCATTTGATTTATAACAAAAAAATTATTTGGTTATTTTAAGGGAAAAAGATGTGCGATGTTTATGTGTGTTCGTATCTTTAGAGAGTTCCATTCTTTCAAAGGACTTCTAAAAATTAAGCAAGTTGTTTATGATATGAGTTTTCTCACTGAAAGTACTCCAGAGTGATAGAACACAAGTAATTTTGTTTTTCTACGAATGAACTCGATCAGGCCAAGTGTGTTTTCCAGGTTGCATTGGATTATGTTAGAGCTTCAGGAGAGGAGTCAGAGTCAAGACGTATTTCCATATTTTATGTTATTAATTTACTTCCGATGTGTGTGTTGTATTTATTAGCATTGTATATGTTGATCTAGTTGTATACTCTGATTTTGTAATCATGTGTATAAAATTTTCTCTTTTTGTAAAGAGTATTTATATATTATATTTTTTCCATTCCGCTGTGAGATTCTATTCTACTCTGATTCTCTAGTGTTGGTGTTCATCTTTTTCTTCTATTCTAACATTTCTTTCTTCTTCTCATCCTCTAACTTCTTTCTTTTGACTATATGAGTTTTTGACACTTGAGTTTTGGCAAGTGAATACAGATTATATATTAGTGTCGAAAGTCAAGCATCAAATTCTCTGGGTCGTTAAAGTGCTATCAGAGTTCAAGTTTAAGTAATAACCTTGGCTCTATGGCGTAACTCAATAGAGATAGGGTTAGTAATACCCTAAATTGAGTTTGAGTGTATATGCATATATATAAGAAAGCGTACTTGTTAGTGTTATAAAATGTTTTATATTATGTTTGTTTATCGTTTGAGTGTTATATAAGTTCTGAATTAATGTGTTGGCCAAAGTTGTTGATAGAGAATTCTAAACACTTGAACAAGGCAAATTGGCATGCAATAGTTTTACCAAGATTATATATAATAATGTTTTAAAATAAATATAGTTTAGGGATAATTAGTTTGATTAGAAATGATAATATTCTATTATCATCATTTATTGTTAAGTCGTGCTCACTTTTGAACATTGACTATTGTTGATTGATTGGTAGTATATCCAACAAGTTTATGGGTATTAGCTACTTGACTAGATAGGAGATATCTTATCACTCTTTTTGCATGGGTTAGGTAAAAGTTTAACCTAAGTAAAACGTTTAATACGATATTAAACCAAGAGGAACCTATGGAGCAATTTTATATAGAACTTGAATTATATAAATGTAAGCTTATAAATGGAGTTTATAAACAAAAAATGGATTTGGGCTAAGAATGGAAGTATCTGAATTTCTGACGAGATTTGAAAATGATTTTTCAAAAAAAAAAGAAATAGTATGATTATTTAAAAGTGTTTATGAATAAAAATGGATTTTTAAAGATTTTTTTAAAACATAGATCTTGCTCTGATGATTACTGCAGCATCATCGGTGTTCGTTTTCGAGTTTCTAAATAAGACTTGCTGCCACAGATAAATTGTTGGATTAAAGCAAAAGTTATTTTTTAAACCGGAATCTATGACTTTTAAATCCGGAGTTCGGCCCCGAAAATTTTAGTCAAATTATATTATGGATGCACGTATATAATAAATATTAGAATTGGTTGATTATGCATTTAATTTGATATAATGTTTCATAGATATGTAATGGAATATTCGACGATTTTGGACAATCGAAATTTTCAAGTTAAATATGAAAACCTATCTTAGTTTACATTAAAAACTTAAGTGAATAAGGTTATAATCTATTAACTAAACAAAGTTGAACATAATAATTAATCAAATTAAAATGATCTCGCAACGTCATGGTAGTTTATTTCTTGGTTTGGACTGGGTCCATTCCGAAGAAGGTCTTAAGTGACTTTCTTCTTATCTAGTTTGGGTCTTATGTGGTTAGGACTAGACCCATTCTAAAGGTTTTTTTCTTTTGGGCCAAAAGTCATGGGAGCCTCGCTTATTAGATTCGAAGTGGTCCATGGGTCTTCCTTCTCTAAAATTGTTTAGTCACGGCGATAGCGAGGAGAGTAGTTTACCGGAACATCCACTTCCTCTAGGAGATATGTAAGGGCCAACCTAGGGACGGGTTAGGTATATGTTGTACGTTGTTAACCAACATATAAGGGAAGTCTCAAGTGGCATATGTCTACTACCGTAATATCAGTTAAGTAGTAACATGAGGCATCCGCCGAAGGGGTCTTAAATGGCTATGTGCAGACCTACCCTAAACTGGTACTAAGCAGCGAGATACTACTTCTCATATTAATATTGAGAGTATATGTATTTATAACGCTGACATGATAGGATGGGGTCTTGAGTGGGTAGGTAACAACCCAGAATTTCTGAACCAATTTAAATTTTTATTTTAGCTATTTTAATGGATTTTGAATATTTAAAATGATTTATTTTAAATAATAACAACTAAAAATTTATTTTAAATGAAGTTAGAACATATAAATTTATTTTAATTATAAAACGAGCTTGAAATGGCTTAGCAGTTTGAAATTGGTTTTAAAATTCAATTGAATATACAGAATTCAATATAAGTCAGAACTGGATAAAACCAGAAACGTCTGAATCTATTTAATAATATCTTTTAACGAATGTAAGAAACTAATATTTTACTTTATAAAATGTAAGTTATGTACAGTTTAAAATTTAAAATAGTCGTCTCAGTTTGGTATCAGAGCTTCGGTTTACAAAGCTAGAGAGCGAGACACATTAGAACCAAACGAAAAAATTCATCCAAGATAGGATTAGTAACATCCTATAAGAATGACTCACTGGAGATAGGATTAGTAGTATCCTGGAATGAGTTGGAAGAGTGTTACTTATAAAATACAAATTTAATTTTTGAAAATTATATCTTAAAATACATATTTGAGTATTTTATTTTATATTGATTTTGGACTATTGGTGATAAGAAGATTTTGAATAAACGCGTATTCGAAGTCTCAAATATACTGAGTAGATATAGAATCACACTCTAGTCGCCCGAGGATAATTATGGTAATGCGGCGCATCAATAATGTTTATGTTCGAGTTTCGAAAGTGGGATATCTATACATTTCCAATTGACTGGTGTGAGAACCAAAACTTAGTTAAAGTATATTGTTTGTGATTTGGCATTAAAAATATGATTTTGAGTATATATAAAGTTATATATTTGAAAAGCTATTCAACTAATTGATTACTGGTTCTGATGGATGATTATTAGTTTAACTAGTTAAAAATATTGGAATAATCAAACCAATAACAGAATGAAAGGTAAATTAAGCCAAATTGAATCAAAATATTGAACTAAATTGGAATTTGATTTGAATTACATACATATGCATGTATATATGATGAACAAGTCATAGCATGGAAGCTACGAAGAGGAATAAAATTGTATGCTCGATAAATAGGTACATGTTAACTATATTCATTGGGTTTGATGATTTGATGAGCCGATTAGCAAGCCGCTTGACTTTTTCTTTTTCTTTTAGATTGATGAGGGCCCTATGAGGCAAGTTGCAGTTTTACCGATCAACCCATACAAAGGAGGTTATGGCAAAAAATTTTGAAAACTTAGGATGTTAGCCAAATTTTTAAGAAATTAGAAAATTCTTAGAAACTGAAAATTTGAAGAATGAAACCCAAAATGAAAGTTGAGTTGGTTAGTTAAACAACTTTCAGCTCCGTTCCTTTTCTAGGATGAAAAGATTTTAGGTGGAGGAGATTGTAACAACCCGAAATTTTTGAACCAATTTAAAAAATTTATTTTAGCTATTTTAATGGATTTTGAATATTTAAAATGATTTATTTTAAATGACAATGACTAAAAATTTATTTTAAATGAAATTAGAATGTACAAATTTATTTTAATTATAAAACAAGCTTGAAATGGCGCGGTAGTTTGAAAATTTGGTTTTAAACTTCAATTGAATATACAGAATTCAATATAAACCAGAATAGGATAAAACCAGTAACATCTAAATCTGTTTAATAATATCTTTCTAACGAATATAAGAAACTGAGATTTCACTTTATAAAATGTAAGTTATGTCCAGTTTAAAATTTAAAATAGTTTTCTCAGGCTAGGGTCTGCCTTAGGGTCTTAAGCGATTATAGGAATCCAACCTTAATGAATATATTAGAATGGGCCTTAAGTTACCAAGAATGTCCACGTCGTTAGGTCTTAAGTGATCACTGATCCACCAAAATACATTAATGAAGGTCTTAAGTGAGTGGTTCAAATGTCCACCTCATTAATTAGAAAATACATTTGTTTGTGCATGCTTGTGTGTTACGTAGACATACTTTGAAGTATATAACCTGGACAATATAGAATATAGCCTTTAAACACTTGTTATTTTCATTTACCAGAACTTTAAGTCATGACCCCTCTTCTTAACGTATTGAACATGTCAGTAGGTGAGGAGTAGGCATGGTGGATGAGATGGTGATAGAGCCTGAAGAAGGAAACTAGACTATTATTATATTATTGGATGTTATTGTTATAATTTTTTTGGAAGACATTAATGATGAATAATAATGATGTACCTTTGTAAACATATGGATTTGGT
This sequence comes from Allium sativum, assembly GCA_030737875.1. Lineage (NCBI taxonomy): Eukaryota > Viridiplantae > Streptophyta > Magnoliopsida > Asparagales > Amaryllidaceae > Allium > Allium sativum. Next base: position 494,303,498 of record CM060918.1, on the reverse strand, counting down.
ATTTTGTATAATATGTAGTTTTAAGAAATGTTACATCTTTACTTTGATTATTATATTTTATCATTCTGCTGTGTGAGTTTCTCTATGTTTAGTGCTCTGCATATCTGCATGCTTGTGTTTTTTTCTTTAGTTGGAACCAACAATCCGTTCAGGGTGGTCTAAGTTCTGATGGGCCTTTTCTGGGTTGGGATTTAGGCCCACTCTAGGCTGATTGTTACATCGGCCAACCCATGTACGGGGACCAGTGAGACCCCTAGGCATGCTCTATACCCAATGATAAATCATCTCATTTATACTTAACTTGACATAATGAATTTGAAATTGAAAACAGCAAAGTCGGCCCACCCACATATAGGATTAGGCCTTAACCCCTAGGCGTGCTCTATACCCGACGACAAAACCAGTAGGTTTTCCTTTCTCTTTATTTAAAACTCCAACCCTTGGAAACTGTAATTAAATTATTCACTCATTTGGACTTTTCTTGCGAAGTATGAAATATAGAATTGGAAGTTTTGAAATTTAAGGACTTGGCATAGTGAGGACTTTCCTTGGGATAGGATGGGTTGTCTTGTTAGGACTAGGCAAAGCACCCGGTTTAGTGGTGAGTAAGGACCTGGCCTGTTTGCATATGGGTTGTACTACCAGGAGTTGGCAGACAACTCATCGTTTATGGATTAGGATGGCTACGTTGGCCTACCCATAAACAGGGACCTATGTGACCCCTAAGCGTTCTCTGTACCCAACGATAAACTATCCCTCTTCATTATCTGGATACGTCTGCCTACCTATGTACGAGGACCGGTATGACCCCTAGGATGCTCTGTACCCGACAATAGACCATCCTCCTTATCATTTGGTTTTTGAAGGTATGGACTACACCACATCTGTTTATTCTAGCATTGGATTTCTCCGATACTCTGGTTTTCTATATTTTGGGTTTCTTTGGTTTCCCGACCTTGGTTATTCTGGTTTTGGTTATTTCTTATAATACGATCTAGTGCGATCTTGGCATTTGGTTCTCTGGTTTTCGGCTATTGGGTTTATATGCGGCCTTCTCTTAGTTCACGACTTTTGGTTTCTTGGATTTAGAAATTCTTCAAACATGTCTTCCAATAGGATGGGGGGCAGGTGTTGACCGCTTTTTTGACAAGGTAGTCACATGTCGATTATTGACTATTCGGAGTACTCGACATTCGAGTATGAACTCATGGAAGCTCACAGTGATTTGGTTGAAGTCGCGAAATGCTCAGAAAAACTTTGGTAATTTGGTTAAGTCCCGAGATCAGTATTCTTCAGTTCGACACCCTGGCTCGACATTGTCTGGCAAAGGTATTAATATCCCAATTGGTAACTTGGATTTTTGTATTCCCTTTGCATTTTGGAATTTCATATCCCCATGCTCGGATATAAAATAGTGGGATACAAAATGAGGTATGGCATCACGGTTTAAAGTTAAGGCATCGGTAACCCGAAATCACAAATTTGTATTTGGGTTATTTAGGGATCGACATCACTTCTCTTCTCCGAAATTTTTATATCCTCGGATACAAAAGTGAGTGGATACGAAATGTGGATTGTTGTCTTCGTGACTTAGCACTTGATGGTTCGACCAATCATAGGTGTAATAAATCCAATTCCGTATTTGGCTTTTCGTATTCGGCTAAGCAACAAGGGAGGCTTGGATTTTGGTTAACACTTGGGGTATGGAATATTCTTTTCATATCCGAGGAGACGAAATGGATTGACTTGGCAAGGGAGTGCTTCGACTTGAAGCATGGGGAATGGTGAACTCCCAGGTTCAGTACCGATCCCAGGATACAAAATACTTGGGCTTTTGTCCACAAGCTCACCTATAAATATCCACGCACTTGGCTTATTTTAGGATCTTTTGGTTCCTTTTTCCTACATGTGGGAATCCTGGTTTTAGAACTCTTTAATAGCCCATAACATGGATCTATGACCTTTAGATGTTCTCTTGGACTTGTGTACTTCACATAGAAGATCCCCTCCAGCACTTTGGCACTTGGCTTGCTCCTTTGGACATATTTAGACATTAGAGTTTACTTGGAACATTTTGGCATAGCTCGAACATAGAAGCTTTTGAAATACTAGAGAATTGTTTATAGAAACAAAAAACTCGTTATGAAGGAGTATTCAGACTTGAACTTTATAAGTGATATCGAGTATAATATGTCAATAATAAATTCAAATTAAGAATCTGTAAGTTGGAAATGTTCCAAGTGAAATTCTATGGCTATTTCAATGAAAGGGCTGAGTGCCTTGAATAACACTACAATAAAACCGATGTATACAAATATATATTTTGAAAAATTATCACTGATTTGATTCCAAATGATGAAAATCCCGTAACATTGTTATATGCTAGCAATTATCGCGATACAGTTCATAACAGAACTTTGAGCTCACTAGAAGTCAAGAGACATATTCTGAATTATTCCACAAGTTAAACAGTTTATCGCCGTCTGAGAGAGTTGATTGATAGAGTAAACAATTGAAACATAATAGCATACTCATTCACAAAGGGCTCGACCCAATTGATTTTGGAGAAAATTGATTGGTGAAGTTGGAATAAGATTCCATAATTGACCCCAAGTGTATGTAGGAGGTTGATAAAGCTCGGGATATGCCCTAGCGGCGATTATGTAATTTTTTGCATATATCTAAGTCATTGACCAATCTTTTTCGAAATAAAGGAGTTTTCTTTCTATTATATACTTGATATAATGTGGTTATATTAATAAATTAATTTAATTAAAAGTATATTTAATAGAAATCCATAAGTGGTATGTTTTATGACACTGGTTACAAAGTGTTTTGACCGTGAGTAATTTATCATGATGAAAATAAATATATCATTTTAATTATTCCTAGTCAAGATGCATCAAGACTAGATATCGACATATTTATTGAGAAGTACGCGGTTCTCTCCATACATTGGGCATTGTACTACTCACGACTGCTGGGGGTACCAAGGGTTACGTATTGATAGTTATTGGATAACTATAGAATGACCCACTCGACAATTTTATGTTGGTTAATATAACTAAGATCGAGAAGAAAATATCAATGTGACAAATTTACACAGTCCTCCTAACTTGAGAATACTATTGATATTCAATGTGGAAGCTCCGCTTTGATTATAGTTAAATCATGTCATTACGTCCATTGAATGACTATAGTTGTGTCAAGTGAAAGCATTGGAAGTGAAACACTATTCAAAAGAGGATTCGTCTCCTTTGTTATATGAAGTTAATATCACAATCAACTGATGTCAACTCAAAGTCAAAGTCTTTGGCTAAAGCATTTCGATTAATAACAATTATTATTATTTAACCAAAGATTTTGTATTTGGACTATAATGTTGAATGTGGATGATATTGGCATTTTGACCATTACCAAATTCCATAAGTTCTAATGTGATATAGTTTTGAAAAAGAGAATTGGTGTAAATAACTATCACTATCAGGTACTACTTACAATAAGTAGAATTGGATTTTAACAAAATACGTGTAAGCGATGAATTTAGCCAAAATGTCACACCGCTTGCTAAGTGACGTGTGAACGATAATATTCGAATAGTTCAATTTTAATCGCTGACTGAATTTACACCTTTGAGTCGCACAACCATAATGTTGAATGCTTTGAGACCCACATAATCTAGTTAATTTATAATCATTATAACAGTGGTGTATTTGTCAAAGGTCGTGATAGTTTAGAAGAGCAAATAAAAGGCTTTTACGGCATCCTAAAACATTTTTAGAGTTGACATATTATGTATAACCTATTGAAAAAGTTGTTTTATTCAAGCGCAACTGGTTTAGCAATGATCCTGGTACTGAAATCAACGTACATAAAAATTGTAAGCTTATAGACACATCACATTACTATAAGTATGATCCTTTCATATTAGCCAAGCAAACATCACAAGTTTATTTTACTCCGTATCCGTCCGTAAAAAGTGATAAAGCGGATTGGTCTACCGTAATTAAAACAAAATCTTGGTTTATATTCGAAGAATTTACCATTCCAGAAGATGCAGCGTATCAAACGAATATAAAGCAAAACGTTGAAATAATAAAAACTGATGATGTTGATTTAGGTTCGTTGTAACATGAATCAAATGTTTTAATATAAGCATTTGAGAGTACAGAAGAAAACGATATCGAAAATGATACTAAGACCGATTCAGAAAACGATGATGATTGATAATATTTGTATCAGTTGTTGTATACATATTCTGAGTTTTAACTACGTTGTACAATGATATGTTTTCTAATAACGAACGGATATGATTTACTAAGTTTACGAATTGATGTAGTGAACCTATATAATGTATGTTATGAGTTTATGGATTGATATACTGTATGCTATTAGTTTTATTCATAATAGATACGCTAAACAATATCTGTTGTTATTATACGAAATGGTATGTTTGTGATAGATATGCCTCTTAGGAGGACAACCCATCCAATCTTCTCCTGCAGGTGCGAGCGACACAACACTAGATTTATGTCCGGTCGCAGAGATCGTACCCAAAAGTGTAGGTTAAGTATTTAATTTAGTGATTGCTTCTTATTTAAATTTTGTTAAATGCTTGCATCGTATTTTCTACAGAGGCTTTGAGATCCAACCTGCAGATTTTATTTTATTTGTTCTTAGATCAGCCTATATCAACAGGCTAACCTGTTGTTATTGTTGAATATAACAATATGATTTTTTGTTTGATGATAACAAACATATATTAATTTATAAATGTGTTTGTAATTGTGATACTCATATTACATCTCACACAGAAATAAATATTTATTGAATAGAATACTATTACACATAATTTAATATTCAAACAATATTTTTATTCAAATAATATTTTATTTCAACATTTGAAATGGTACATAATGTTTGACTCCACTATTGTACATTCAATTCACATTTACATTGATTCCTCACTACAACACTCATTTCACTCAGTTACATACACTCAGTCACATGTACACTCATTCACATATACACTGACACACTTTATCTTCATACTGCCTCAGATCTAGTTCAGTCACCTGTATACCTATCACAGAAATACACACAGTAAAATGGAACAAAAACAGAACTTACTTTTGACAAATATAAGTTTATTTTAAATTTTTATTTACCTCAGAATTTCTGATTTTTTTCTCACTATATTTGTAGACTTGGTCTGATATATATACATCTATTTGAGTCTTGACTTCTTGTGATATTCACAGTGATTCACTGTAAATATCACAAGACAGACTGAATACTAGTACCTGCAGATCAGCCTCAACATAGCTATAGCGGTCTGCTGAACAAGATCGGCCTCGACTCACATTTGTGGTCTCTGCTAATCTTGACCTGCTACGATACATCGTATAGTGGTCTGCTAATGTAAATAGAAAATATAATTGCACATTCATAATACATGTATACACATACATGTGTATGTGGGTGTATATATATATTGATAATATGCAAGGGAATGCATGAAGCATACATACACAGGATGACAACAACAAATGGATCATCTCAAGTACATATGATGCTCAGCTTGGACCATATATGGTGTTCAGACAAGGAGCAAATAATGCAAGCATGAATCAAGGCAGTGGGATAAGCGTAGCCAAGTGATACAAGTATACAAATGTATAAGTCAAGTTTTAGCATGCACAAGGCAAAACTGGGAACTCAACAAGTACACAACAGTAGCATCTCACAACAGGGCCAACATAACTTAGAAAGGCTCAAAATAAACAAGTGATATAATACCAAGTCAGGATTTCAAGTCATCCCAACATAGCAAAGCTCTAAGTAAAAATAAGACACTCTCAAATCAGCATAAATAAGGCTAGCAAAGAAAGTGAAAAACATGTACATAAGCAACAAGTGTAAACTGGTTCAACATAGGCAAATGTTAACAAAAGGGTTAAGACAGTGTAATATGCATGCACAGCCTGAACAAGCAAGTGGTCGAAAACTCAAGCACATGGAAAGCAAAGGCACGCACAATAAAATACACAAACACATCAGTGAAGCAACAATGTCTATGGAACAACACACAGGTGCATCAGGTCGCAAACAACAAAGCTACATAAGGACATGGTTCAGCAAGGAGGAAATGTACAAGGCGTACATGACATGGTAGAGCACAAGCATGTACAAGCGTACATTTGAATGCACTAAACCAAATCAACCCAAGTGAAAATGTGTTCAAGCAGTGGCATGCACAATCGTTCAGGTGCAGCAACCTCACAAAAGCAACATATCAAATGGAACCGGAAAAGCCCATGCACAAGCGAACAATACAAAAGGAACATCAACACACAGGTGTACCAAACTCTTAAATACAATGCACTGCAAAGCAATAAGATAGTGCACAAGCTCAGGTGAAAAGGCAGTCATGTAGCAACAAGACAGAAATAGAATATAAATGTCAAGGCAAACACAAGTGAGAAACTATTCAAATGGTTACAAAAAGAAAAAGGGTTTCTTTAATTTGAAATACAATTTGACTGGTTAAAAATCGGGAAATGTTTCAATTTGCAAATGTAATTTCGACAAGAGAATATTTGGACAAAACATTTCAATCTTTCAAATGTCTTCCTGATTATTCAAAATTGCCTAATTTGGCAAAATATTTTAGGAATTTTATTTCCCAAATAACAGTGAGAAAATCTCGGTACAAATGATAATTGCAGAAAATTGTTATGAACACATCAATGTAAAATCAAAGCATGAATTTATCAAAGGTTCGTTTTTGGGTAAGGATGAAATCATGGCTTCAAAACATTCTAGAAAATCACATGTGTGATTTTTACAGCTAAGAAAATCAAGCAAAATGTTTCTTGAAATCAATCGCACACACATGGCAAGTCATCGTGAAATCAGAGATATCAAAGGGTCTTAAACCCTATAAATCTGTGCAGTTAAAGCCCCGCTAAAGCCGTAAAATCCACGCTATAGCCCGTCACGCCCTTTAACCGCTATGTTATTTCTATTTAGCACTGGTGAACAATAGATCCTCTTTGAACCCCACTATTTTCTGCTACACCCGCTAAATCAACATTGTTTAGCATCTACTTTAGCAACATTAATATACAAAGCTTGATTTGACTAGATCATTTTTTAAACAAATCAATAAAGTAAGTGTAAAGAGATAATTTGAACACATAAATATCTAATATATGGTAGAAATTTATTATAGTCATCAAGTATAATATGTATAACCATGATGTTCTTTGATTTTATTATATAATATAAATAAATATTAGTTTCTTCTACACAAATGATGCAAGAATGATAATTAATTAATTTTGAAATACTTATTTTTACATCTCCACTATTTCCCCGCTTTATCCCATTTACATCTCCACTGCTACAGAACTGTTAATGCCTTAACTGCACAGCTATAAATACATCACCATTCATCATCGGCATTGCATTGAAATAAATAACCAATCAAGCAATTATCATAGAAACAAAATTCAAAGTACTCACAACAGTTCAGAGTTTCGATCTCAAAGAAACGCCAGATTGCCGACCAGAGGACAAGCATCAGAAACCATCGAAGAATCAATTTCAATAAGAGAGTATCGAAGTCACGATTTGGAAGGATGACAAAACCCCTAATTTCTTATTCAGTGGCCATTGAAGATAAAGGAGCCGATATGTCTCAAATGACAGCAAAAGAAAAAGGGCTTACTCATTTTATTTAACCTTGTTTTAAAAGGTTTTTTTGCCTTTTCATTTTTGATTTAAGTTGTTCTTCTTATTGTAAATCAATCTATAGTTTTCTAGTTTTCTATAAACTAGGGTTCCAGCTATAGGATTTATAGTTAGGGAAAATCTGATCTCGGATTTCCAGCTAAAGGATTAGAACAATAGCCACGGGGTCGCGGGTGTATAGGTGCTGTATGTGGGATATTGTTGTTAATACCTATATAAAAACCTTGGAAATGCAGTAGTAGGCAAGGGTTTGCCTAAGTTGGGTAAATTCTGTATCGTTTATTTTCTGCATTTATTTATTCTGTTGTGATAATTTTTATATTCTGCAAAACTGCAATAAACCCTATTCAACCACCCTCTAAGGTTAATTTAGATCCTAAAGTTGGCTCCATTGGGATGACATTTCTGCTCAAATAAGGAATGTCATCCTCGTCGAGGTTCTTGTAAGCATAAGCTTATTTTTTATTTCAAAATTTATATAAAATATGTAATACAATATGTTTTTTAATACACATGTTATTGTTTAGGTTCAGCCCAAAGATACTGATGTCTTTCTAAACCACTGGAATAAGAAAATGAGAACGAAAAAGACACAATACACAAAGCAAAAAGGGCAGCAAAGAAGCCTGTATGGATAAGAGAGGAGGTTTGATTAGGTTTTCTTCGATTGTGGGATAGTCACAAGGTGATGGTAAGTTATTTAACTCGTTTTTATTTTCTGCTTTGTATACCAGTTAAATGAATTGTATAGGAAGTTTCAAAGAAAAACCGAGCAAACAGGAATAAAAATCCTACTTTCTAAGTTGGCTCTAAGTCCTTCTCACAACATCGATGAGAATTGGTATGTATGATGAATTGTATTTGTAAGTAGTCGCAACATTGTTTAATCATATTGGTAACATTGTTCATTTGTATCACTTCAGATGTCGATTCTACAACAGGAGCCTACCCTTGTTGATGTGTTTACCCAGAATCACACGGTCAAGAAAACCAACTAGAAGGGTAATGCTTCCTATACCTGGATGGACGCTAAGTTCGAGCATGTGATGGTAAGCATTCATAATATGTTCTATTTCACATTATTCATTTGAAATTGAATTATTAATATATGAATTAACTATTTGCTATCGCAGGAGAGATACCAGGCGGAGATTGCTCGACTAACGCAGTCTTCAAGTCATTACCCGATCTTAGAGAAGTGCAATCACATCTGGATGCCATCATTGGCCCGCCTACCCAGACTAGGCGGTATGGTTTCGGAAACATAGAGGTAAAGTATTTTGTTAACTAAGTTACAAATAATATTTAATCATGATTTCTAATAGTGCAAAATCCTAAACTTGCTAATAGTGCAAAATCCATACTTGTTCTAAGTAGTTTGGATTGTTTTAAGTAATTTATAGATCTAGATATTTTTACAAAGAAATCTTGTTTTACTTCAGACCTAACACATTAGTCAGTATATATTTTTACAAAGAAATATGTATTCATAATCCAATAAACTGCACTTCTATAATACCTAGTGTTATTTATACATGTGACATTGATTGTGAAATCAAAAGAAGTATTGTTGCACTAATTAGTTATACAAATTAAGATCCACCACAGTTACACAACCAAAGAACTTACATGTTCAGCATCACTTCTTGCAAGTATAACATCTTAAATATAAAACAAAAATGATGATATATTTAAGTTATTTGAGATCATTATATCAACCTTGATGATACATAGAATAATATAAATTGAAACTCATAATATAATAAATTACAGGTAGCGAGGACCCATGCCTTTTACAGAAGATCCTAGCAGGAGGAGGAGATCGCCATGCTCCGTCAGCAGGTGGCCGAGCTATAGGATTGGAGGAAGAGTGGACTGACTACCATGCTCGATGAGCGGATCACTGCATATTTTTTCGAGCATGAGAGGATGCCCATGGATGAGGATAGATTAGATGATGATGGAGACCAATAGGGACTTGTGTGTTTTGAGTATTTTGTCTTTTGTAAATATAAACATATGTTTTTGGAATATTAACATGTGTATGGTTTTTTGATATATATATATATACACACACACACACACACACACATATATATATATATATATACACACACACACACGCGCACACGCGTGCGTGCGCACGCGCGCGCACACACACACACACACACACACACACACGCACACGAGCTGTTATGTATTTGTTGGCTTGTTATGGAATTTGTAATGCTGATATCTATAGTCTATACGTTAGTTTGTGGTATAGAGTTCGTTTGTGATATATATGTTGGTTTGTGTTTTGAATTTGAGTACGTATGATATGTTGAGTTATTTGATATGAAAATATGTTATGGTATTTGTTGTATATGATGAGTTCGAAATGAATGGATTGAATGAATATGAGTTTGTGTGGCCAAAAAGAAGAATAATGGTTGGAAAACAACAAAAGTGTTTCAGTATAGCGACGACTAGTGACGATTAGTGACACCATTCTGATCACGTAAAGCCACGGATAGCGACAGCTGACTACGGTCTGTTATTCAGGCTTGCTACGATTATTAACGGCTTGTGACGGTGTATGTTTACAGGCTTGCTACGGTTACGACGGCTTATTACAGTTTATGAATGCAAGCTTGCTATGGTTGGCGACGGCTTATGACACATGATTGAGAGACCATATAAGTTGTCATGTCTCACGACTAACCGTTATTAACAGTAGCTAGTTTGATTTCGAAGTCGACGCTAGATGTGTTGCTATTTGATTCGCGTTGGGTTAAATAACGATTTTTTTTAGCTAAGTTTGGTAACGGCCCCCGACTGTTAAAAGCCATAGCTAACCGATTTTTTCATTTCAGAGTAAATAACATTTTCTTTATTTTAAGAAATGGAAAAGTTGGAAATGTTAGATACTTATTATTAATGTAGTAAATATGGCTGTTATTGAACATGACAATCCGTTGTCCGCCTCGGTCCAAAGCTATAAGTTGTCCGGTCCGTGTTCGTTCTATTCTCTTATAGGACAGAGCTTGGACACACTCGTGTTTTGTCCGATCTAAAATGTTAGATGTTTTTTCTATTAGGGACAATTAACGACAAGGACAAAAGGCAACTAAATTTTATCTATAAGGACACGCGCTTAAAAATTTATCCAAAAGGACATAACCCTAACTAAAACTTTTCGTCGCTCCTTTCTCTCTTCTTGATTTCAAATCCGTGCGTCGCACCTTTCTCTCTTCTCTGATTCGATCTTCAGCAATTGTCTTCTAACATGTATATCGATCGCGACTCTCAATTTTGATTAGTTCGATCTCGCGCATATTCAATTGCTGAAATCGTTCACGAAATTAGGGTAAATTAGGGTAAACTCGATTGCTATAATTATTTTGGCAATAAATATGATTTAGTGATTTTTTGAATTCGTGAATTCGTCATATAAAATCGAACGAGAGAGATGAACGAGAAAAAAATCGCTGGAATTTTTTTTTTTTTTACGGTGAAGTTAGCAGCAATTTTTAGGTATCATTTTTCTATTTTTTTAGGGATCATTTTTCTTGTACTAATAGTGCTATGCTGTCTTGTTTATAGTTTTGATACTATATCAGTTTTGAACTTGTACTGTTGCATTAGATTTGCAACTCAATCGAAATTATGTCATTTTAATCAATCAAAGTGGGATGTAAACATTTTTTGTACTAGTTTTCCTTCAAAATATCAAAGCAGTTTCTAGGTGTCAGTTCTATATTTTTATAGGTATCATTTTTATATTTTCTAGTTGAATTTAAATCATAGCAGTTTTTAGGTATCAGTTTTATATTTTTCTAGTTATCATTTTTATATTTTGTAGCTGAATTTACATCATATCAGTTTTTAGGTATCAGTTTTATATTTTTTTAGGTATCAGTTTTATATATTTTTTTTGGTTAAATTTACATCATAGCAGTTTATAGTTATCAGTTCTATATTTTTTAAGTATCAGTTTTATATTTCTAGTTGAATTTACATCATAGCAGTTTTTAAGTATCATTTTTATATTTTTTTAGGTATCAGTTTTGTATTTTCTGGTTGAATTTACATTATTATATTGGTATAAGTTTTGATTGTGTATGAAATTCTTGCAGATACTGCATGCTGCTGGAATTTACTTGAATTCAAGACTGGATTGAGTAAAAGTAAATGCATGAATGCATGCTTGGAATGGGGAGCAGTGTTGTATGTACTTATATTGTGCAGGAAAACAATGTATCATAGTATATCAGTTATGGATAGTTGTAGCTATCATATGATACAAGTGGGTATTATTGTGTATTATTGAGAATAATCTCATTTTTGTGATAATTGAATTGAATCGATTGCTATCATTTTTTAAATCAGTAGGTATTATTGAGAATAAATATTATTTTTGTGAGATTTGAATTGACTAGAAGGGTGTTATTTTTTTATCAGTGGGTATCAGTTAGAATTAATGTTGTGTATCAAAAAAAGTCAATTACCAAAGCAAACAACACAAATCTACCTACTTGCCACAGTTCTCGTACACAAAGCTATAAAAATGAGACTTAAAAAAATATAAAAATGATACATAAAAGCTGCTTTAATATTTTAACGATAAAAGTAATACAGAAAATGTTTGAATCACAATTTAATTGATTAAAATGAAATAAATTCAATTGAATTACAAAGCTAGTGCAACAGTACAGCAACAAAATTAATGCAGCAACAAAAAGTAACTAAAAAAAACATAGCACAGTGAATACAGTAAAAATGATACCCAAAAAAAATATAAAAATGATACCTAAAAACTGCCGTAATGTTTTAAATAAAAAGTAACACAAAAATTACTTATATCAGAGTTTGGTTGATTATAACGAAATAAGTTCGACTGTAATACATAGATAATGCAATAATACAACTACAAAATAAATACAACATTAAAAACATAACAAACGAATATAAAACAGTGTTAAATAAACAAAATATTTACGTATAAAAATGATACCTAAAAACTGCTATGATGTAAATTCAACTAGAAAATATAAAAGTGAAACCTAAAAAAATATATAAATGATACCAAAAATCTGCTATAAAGTAAATTCAACTAGAAAATTAAAAAATGATACCTAAAAAAAATATAAAAATGATACTTAAAAACTGCTTTGATATTTTAAAGGAAAACTAATACAAAAAATGTTTACATCCCACTTTGATTGATTAAAATGACATAATTTTGATTGAGTTGCAAAGCTAATATAATAGTACATGTACAAAACCGATATAACACCAAAATTATAAACACAAAAGCATAACACTGTTAAAACACGAAAAATGATACCTAAAAAAATAGAAAAATGGTAACTAAAAACTGCTGCTAACTTCACCATAGAAAAAAAAAACACAGCGACGAATTTTTTCTCCTTAATCTCTCTCTTTCGATTTTCTACGACGAATTCACGAAACCAAAAAAAGAAGACATTATATTTACTACCAAACGAGTCATAGCAATCGAATTTACCCTAATTTCGTGAACGATTTCAGCAATCAAATATGCACGAGATCGAATTAATCAAAATTGAAAATTGCGATCGATATACATGTTAAAAGACGATTGCTGAAGATCAAATATGAAAAAGAAAACAATTCGTGTTGGAAATCAAAGACAAGATCGAGAAATGTGAGATAGCTGATTGCGGAGGAAGAGGAAATAAACGCACATGAAGAAGAAAAGAAACAGTGTATTGTCCTTTTGAGTAAAATTTTAGTGGGCTGTCCTTATGGTTAAAAAGGCATTTAATTTTGTCTTTGTAAATATTTTCCTGTTTCTATTATCCAAAGCTATATCGGACAGGACAGTCCGTTGTCCGGTTCGGTCCGAAGTTATATGATGTTTGATCCGTGTCCGTCCGAATTCTTATAGGATAGAGCTTGGACACATCTTTGTCCAATCCGGTCCGAGTCGTTTACACCCCCAGTAGTAAATAGTTGTCAATCTATCGTATCAATGAAAAAAGAAAATTAAATAAAGCTAGTATCATTTTGACTGATTTTCAGAATCAAAATCCGACAGATTGTTTGTTCCCTTTTACAGAAAAACAAAATAATGCAATAAGAAAATCAAAAAATATAAATGGATTTCTAAATTGTATCATCGTCAATTATGGAAAAAATAAAAATGTTATCTTACTATTAAACATTGCAAATTATTTTCTACCATTTACATATCGATGATCTTGAAAGCTACAGCCAACTGATAATCCTATAACCATTTATTGCTAATATTTTAAAGAAAGCAACAATTTAATTCAGAATAAACGCTCCCGTTTCAATCTGTCAATGGTCGATTCCCAGACAAATTGTTAATTATTTATTAACCGAATCACTTACACTTAACAATACACTAATGATGTGGTTTAACTAGTACCCACATTCATTAATTGTTGGTAAATCCAGTACTCTGGTAACATTTCAATAAAAAGTGGTACCTAAATTTTTATGTAAAGAGTCAAAACTGATTAATGACAGCAGAATGTACTAAACAATGAGTTGCTATTTCTTAACAATTCAATCCATATTTGCTTATATGTCAAGTGATCTCTGTTGCAAATTTTTAGTAGGTACGTTAACAAAATACGTCTGAAAATGCAGTTTACACAAAAATAGCAAATGCCGGTCCAATTCATTTAAATTTGAACTCGTATATTAAGTATCAAATATGATTTAACTTACGGGTATTCCCTTCCTTGTTCAGTAAAGTTTAGTATCTCATTCAATGTTGTTTCTCATAGTTGGCAAAACTAAGGATCATCCACTAATATTTAAACCCTCGTAGCTTGATAGATGCCCCGTTCATGCAAAAAGGAAGTACAAACAAAAACAATATATATAAATCATATCATATCATATATCTCCATAACAATTATCAACTACAACAATGCTCCTCCTAGAAAAAACCATCACTGCATTGCTTCTCTTCATTCTATTCCTACCATCGCTCTCCTCTTCATCACCAACCTCAACTTTCAACATCATCAACTTCGGTGCAAAACCCGATGGAAAGACAGACGCATCCGGCCCACTAGCAAATGCATGGGCTAAAGCATGCGGGTCAGCAGGTCCCTCATCCATTTACATCCCAAATGGAACATTTTACGTTTCATCAGTTATGTTCAGAGGACCATGCAATAATCAACGCGTCGCTGTATACAACAGCGGCACACTAATAGCTCCCTTGGATTATAGCACCAACTATATTTGGATTGGTTTTATGTATGTGAATGGAATATCGGTTCACGGTGGAGTCTTCGACGGCCGAGGGCAAAGCTTTTGGAACTGTAAGGCTGCTAGACGAAACTGCCCTATCGGCGCTACTGTGAGTTTCCGTATCAAAATATAACACAAATCGATCTTACATGATTTCATTACTGTTAGGACTAATTAATCAAATACGTACTGGTTGTTTTTATTACAGTCTTTAGCGTTCAGCATATGCAGTAATGTACTGGTAAGCGGGGTTACATTGCGGAACAGCGAGTTGTTTCATATGTTGATATTTGGAAGCAACAATGTGATCGTTAAAAGATCCAATATTAAAGCTCCTTATGACAGTCCCAACACTGATGGAATTCATGTGGAGAAGTCTGATCGAGTTAACATAACCAGAACAACTATAGGAACTGGAGATGATTGTATATCTATGGGTCCTGGATCGACCAATGTCTTGATCAAACATGTATATTGTGGACCTGGACACGGCATTAGGTATGTATAATGTTTATATTTCATAGTTACAGATGAATTTGCTATGAAATGCATATTTATATACCTAACGTATTTGAATTTTGTAACGAAGCATTGGGAGTTTAGCTGAAACGGAGCATGAGGATGGAGTTCAGAATATTACAGTGAAGAATGTAGGGTTTGATAACACCATGAATGGCTTCAGAATCAAGACATGGGCAAGGCCAAGCGATGGGTTTGTACATGGAGTTAATTTTCAGCATGCATTCATGAAAAACGTCGATAATCCAATTATTATTGATCAAAATTACTGTCCCTATGATAACTGCCCAAGACTTAGTTCAGGCATTAAGATAAGCGGAGTTTTATATGAGGATATTAGGGGAACATCAGCTACACCTGTGGCTATAGATTTCGACTGTAGTTCGACTCATCCATGTACGGATGTAAATTTAAGCAAAATAAAGTTGACATATGGGAACAAGTATGAGGCAAGGGCAACCTGCAAAAATGTTGAAGGACGGATATCTGGAGTAGTTGTTCCTCGTCCTACTTGCTTTGGAAGATGAAAGATTTGATACTGCATTTGGAATAACATAGCGATATATTTGGTTACTTATGTATATTTTTAACATGGAAGATATTATCTTACAGTTATAATTGGAAATACAAGTGCCATTCTTCTGGTTTTTATGTTGTTGCTTCAAAATATTAGTAGAATTATCATTTACCAGGTTTGAACAAGCTCGCTGTCTTTCCGATCATCTGGGTTGCCTAAACGAATATTAGGCAAGACTAGGGCCGGCCCAATACATTCTGTTGGCCTAGGCAATAAAAAAAAATTGCTTGGAAAAGAAACCTAGGTAACCACCAATGTACATGACACGAATCGACCCCAAGTTGCTGGATTGCTAACAAGCTGCAATACCACCCCACCCACCACATCTTCAAAGTTTTGTTGCCCTATATTCTTTATACATCGACATATCTGAAAGCATACTGACCAACTTGTTGCCCCTCCTCCACCGCCTCCAGCGTGCTGCCCTAGGCGATGGCCTAGCCCGCCTACCCCTTGGGCCGGGCCTGGGCAAGACTGAGAATGTCCAAATTGTGACCCAAATATATGTTAGCGAATATAAATTACCTCTATAATTGCATTTAGAAGAAAGGCAAGAAATTGTTCATGGGAAAGACATAGATTGGAGAGATGAAGATAAACAATCAATTCTCCACTCTGTTGTTTAATAAAGGCAGGTTATCGAACATATGTATATTGGAAGAATTGATCAATGACCGAGCTAATCAAAGGTTCAGTTAGGAGGACAAGAACTCTATTTTGTAAAAATATTCCGTATAATATTAGCATATGACTTGAATAAGTGCTTGTTTTACTCAACACAAGTTCAACTAAGAATAAAATTTTTAAAAGAAACTATCATATTATATTAGAGCATCTCCAACGGTTTCTCGATCAATAATTACGATTCAGCTGATTACAAAATGTAATCATGCGTGTTCCCCAATAGTTTCGAAGATTGGACGCCTGTTCAACAGCCTCCCCATGTTGGTCAACCATGTAAATGAGCCTTTTTTTAATACAGATTAATTTTCTGTTTTGCCTTTAATACTAATTTGTTTTGTTTTGATGATCTATAAGTTAAAATCATAAAAAATTGTTGAATTCAAACAACATTTTTAAAGAGTTGCACTGATAAAAGAAAAAAACTTAAAGCTTTTTTTATACAGAAAGCATAAAATTCGCTAATTCAAACATCTTACATCATACAGTTGCATTGTAATATTTAATTATTACTCGGATAGGGATTGTCCTCAGTCCCTCCTTAAACTAACACAAAGTTGTATTAAACAAGTGATTGTATGTTAATCATGGACACGAACCTTATGTCAAAATAATATATTTCATTACTCTTTAAGTTTAAATCTTATGCAAAATGCCAAATGCTTAAGTAGACTAAAATGCCATCTTATCTGTACTAATTCAAGCAACAGTTAAAGAAAAAAAAATGTCAAATATGGGGCAGTTGTTCAACGGGCTCTCCAGTATGGGCGCCTGTTGAACAGGCATCTTGATTCAGGGGCCTGTTCAACATGCTCCCCATACCGGGGAGCCTGTTCAACATGCTCCCCATACCGGGGAGCCTGCTGAACAGTTGCCCCACCTGATTAAGTTTTTGTAGCCAGAATTGCTGAATTTTGAACCAATTCATATTTTGGTACACTACTGGAAGACAAAATGGGTACAATTATTACCTACTCGTAATAATTAACCTTTGTTGGAGATGCTCTTAGGACAGATAAACAATCAACTATATATTAAAGGTACATTATTATTACCAGAAATGTACAATTATCACCAAAAGTAAGAAATTACCACCAAATGCATTCATAAGCTGTATTATTTGTAAACGCTAATTTTTCATTGTTGAACATCGTCTTTAATTGATTTGGATATATCTTTTTCCATGTAGACAGCTAGAGTACCACGTAGCATTTATCTCATATACAGTTTCTAAGTTAGATTTTCACTATTCATTGAGTAAAAGCTTTTTCAACAATTGCTTAATCCAATAGCGGAGCTAGCCCTGTTCTGTTAGGGAAACAATTTTATTTTACAAAAATATTAACTCCAAAAATGAAATTTACCCCTAACGAATGTGAAAACATCAGTCTTAAAGACAATCCAGATAATAGCAAACACACAGATCTTAAAGAAACAATAAGTAAATAGAAAAAATATGGGACAAGATGCAGAATTTTTATAGTAGACTGGCATACTCCAATTCAATCAATCATTTATTTTGATCTTGCTAGTTTTTTTGATCTTTTCGATCTCAATAAGTTAGCCTTTGATCTAGGTTACAAGTATTTGAATATGTAACAGAGAAGATAAAAGTGAGGAAGAAGCAACAATTCAATGAAAAAATGAAGTCTCTTCCTAAGTCCGATCCTAAAATTCTCTGTCTCCTTTCTAGTGGTAGATGGTCAAGTATTCATAGGTGCATCCGTTAGCGTTGGGCTAGAAACTAGTACTTAGTAAAGTCTGGAAGTTGAGTTGAATCATCATTGAGAAAACCAAGCAAGTGTGACTTCATGTTATGACTCGGTACCAACTCATGGCTATGAATCGGTGACCATGCATAGGCTTAGGCATTTTTTGGATTTTTCCTCTTGAGTCATCTTCATATCTTCCAGTTGAGTTATCTAGTATAGTTTTGAGTCAATCCAAGTTAGTTTGATCATCCATCCGCACGACCCTTTCAAGTCCATTCAAGCACGAGAATGAGTCGTCTTAAATCACTGAAAACTTCATAGATCCAATGCAAAGGAGTATTAGGGCCTGCCATATGAGTCGCAGTCCCGAATGTCAATCACACATATTCCGTACAGAGTCATGAAGGTGACTCCACGGGTTATGTGGTTTGCTCCATATTCCTTCAAGTTGCTCACTTATGCGTTCTAAGTGCTTCTAATAAGGTTCGATCCCAATTTAATCTTGTTTCAATTTTCTAAGTCCAGTTAAAGCTAATTTGGTCCATAAGCACATAAACATTTGCTCCTTCAAGGTATGTATTTTGGATAAAAGATGTACTTTGAATGAGCAAAAGTACAAATAATCTAAGTCTAATGATGGAACATTTCGCTTGCTTTTCCAGTCGAGTCCTCAGTCAAATTCCGAAAAGTATGCTTTCCAGCAAGTCCGAATTAATACCAGATTCCTTTATTAATCCAAGCGTGATCCAAGCAAAGTTCTCTAGCTAATTTGGGTGAAGCTTTATTCCAAATCTTTATCTAATCTAGCCAGCATTCAATCTTCAAAAATATTTGGTTAGGCTGACTGAATTTGCTTAAGGAGAAGTTATTAGGCTAAGCTGACCGAATTTGCTTAAGGAGAAGTTATTAGGCTAAGCTGACCGCTCAAGGTAAAGTCATATGCAGAGTTGATAAAACCTGCCCAGGTTGACAAAACTGCCATGCCAAACTAAATAAATCCGCTTAAGGAAAAACTGTTAGGTTGAGTCAACCAACCCTACTCGAGGCCAGGCTATCAGGCTAAGCCGTCTGAATTCGCTTATTGAAATGATGTTAGGCTAAGCCAACCAAATAGCCGCTTGAGGTTAACTGACCAAGGATTAATTTCGCTTAAAGAAAATGGACCACGACCCAATCATGCTCTACGTAAACCGAACAAGAATCGATCCTACTCTAGTTAAACCAACGAAGAATCTACCATGCTCAAGACAGAGTAATCTATATCCAATCATGCTTACAGTAAATCGACTAAGACTCAATCATGTTCGAGCAAAGCTTTCCAACGTCCCATTTTAGATTCCATGTCTTCTAAATTCCCTACATTGGCCTCATCGGGTTATCTTGTCTTCATTCTATGTTAAGGAATTTCTGGACATTTTTTCCGCAAAATCTCTTTGCGTTGAACATGGCCTATCTTTGGGCCCTATATAAACCTAATCCAGCCACTCTCTGAAGAAAGATATCCAAAGATAATACATTGATTTGGTCGCTCCCCAACGAATCAACCCACTTCTTGCACTTCTGCTCCAAACCACCATATTTTTTAGACCCAAACCATTATATTCTTTAGGCCTAGTTATAGCACTCCAAGCAACTTTGTGATATTTTCCATTCCAAATAAAGTTGGCATAAGTCTTTTCTATTTTCTCAATGGATTTGATAGGAATGTTGTGGGACTGCATCCCATACATAATAATAGCTGTGATGACAATGTGAGTAAGTTCTATCCTTATAGTTATGGATAAAAACTTGCTTGACCAGTTATCAATTTTACTTTGAATGATTTCTTGAATTTTTGCACAGTCTTTGCCTTTGATCTGATTAAAACTCAGAAAAGAGGCCCTAAATAATTAACAAGAAAATAACCTTCTTGAAAGTTTAAAAGCTTGAAAATTTCCTCTTTATTGTTGCATTTTCTCCTGAAATAGATCTTGCTTTTGTTGTCATTAATTTGAAGTCATGCATATTTTTCCATATTCCTAAAAAAATGACCATAGCATTCTTTAAATCTGCATTTATAAAAATAAGAAGATCATCAGCATATAACACATAACTAATACATGGATTAATTCTGTTAATTGGTTTTATTTCTTAATTAGAATCTCTATGTTAATCTAGTAGGAAAAATACTTCATAGAAATAATAAATAGATATAGAAATAGTGGGGCCCCTGTCTTATAGCTCTACTGGTTTTATTAAAGCCACCGGGGGATCCTTTAATAAGGATAGAAAATGAAACATTATTAATTCACTCTTTAACCAATGCACAGAATAAGTCATTAAAACCAAATTGTTTCATAATATGAATAATAAATTCTTATTAATTATGTAAAAAGCCTTATGAAGGTCAATTTTTATACACAATTTATTTTGGCTCCTTGATTAAAGTTTCTAAACATTTCATGAGCTAAAAGAGTATTTTCACTGATAAGTCTATCGAGTATAAAAGCACTTTGGCTTTCAGGTATAATATATTTAAGGAAGACTTTAATTTTATTGCTTAAAATAGTAGCAATAATTATATATAGAAAGTAGCAATAAGAAATAGGTCTATAATCACCCAGACAGTTAGGGGCTTTAACTTTTGGGGACTAAAGCAATAAAAGTATGACTGATATTTTTAAGAATATTTCTAGAAACAAAGAATTCTTTGACTGCATCAAATATCATAAATTTTAGATAATCCCGATGCATTTTATAAAATTTAGCACAAAAACCATCAGGACCAGGACTTTTGTCATCATTTGCATTAAAAATGATATTTTTAATGTCCTGCATATTAATTTGAGCACAAAGAATTTCAGAACTGTTAGCATGAATGATGTATTTAAGATTTTTTTTTGGAAAAATCAGAGTGGCTTTCCTCTGAGTTATATAAATCATAAAAGTAATCAATGGTTTCCCTTTTGAGAGTAACTACATCATTCAATATTTTGTCATTGCTACCAATAATTTTCCCAATGTCATTTCTGTGCTTCCTACCAGACATTTTAGCATAAAAAAATTTGTTAGAAGAGAGCCCCATTTAGAAAGCCAATCTACTTTAGATTTTTGCTTGAGATTAGTAGAGTCGATATGCAATTCATCAATAAGTTTTTTTTGCATATAAAAAAACTCATTTACTATGTCACTATCAGAATTATCAAATTTAATAGTATTTGGAAGACTTTCACATTTGAGTCTCTTTGAGATAATAAACTATTTTACTATTATTCCAAGCTTTCAAACTATCTTTAGCTTTAAAAAGAATTTTTCTAAGCTTGCATTAGGCAGTACCATGATTATTAGTAGATTAAAACTGTTTTTTAACAACAGCTAAAGAGCCATTGTCAAAAGCCTAACGATTCTTATATCTAAAAGGGAAGTTAACATTGTCATTGAGATTTTTCTCAAAATCAATTAGACAAGGGTATGATCACTAGTAGCTTGAGGAAGGGCATAACATGCAAACTTAGGGAATAAATTGATAAAAGTATGATTAACAAATATTTTGTCAAGCTTACAGTGTATATTCCTAAATTCACTTGATTTCCGGGTGAATTTATTACCTTTTAAAGTTGGTTCAACTAGAACTGTTTTAAGCAAAAAAATTAGAAACAAAAACTAATTTTTGAGAAGGGATATTATTAATACCACATTTTCCAAAGGCATACAAGATAATGTTAAAATCACTTAGAAGAATCTAATGGTTAGTGTTCGAGAACCCCAAATTATCACAAAACCAATTGGCAATGTAAAATGTGGACTCTTAATATTTATACAGAATTTATTTTGTAAATTCCCCGATGTGGAACTTGTCTTAACACGCCCCCGCACGTATGACATACCCTGAGCATTACACATGGATCTTATTGGGAGATGTGGACAAGTGTGGTGGTTATGTGCATACGAATTAAACCTTGCTCTGATACCATGTTAGAGAACCCTAAATAATCATAAAATCAATTGGCAATGTGAAAGGTGGACTCTTAGTATTTATATAGAATTTATTTTATAATTTTCCCGATGTTGAACTTGTCTTAACACACTCCCACACATATGACATACCCTGAGCATTACAAGTGGATCTTATTGGGTGACATGGACATGTGTGGTGGTTATGTGCACACAAATCAAACCTTGCTCTTATACCATGTTAGAGAACCCCAAATTCTCCGATGTGGGACTTGTCTCAATAGTCAGAAATAGTTTTGTTGAATTGTTCTAGGTGATTCCAAAGTGGATTTTGTCCTTATCTAAGTTATAAGCATATATAAAAGTGATGTCACTATTTTACCCACCCTTATTATTGAATTTACAATGAATATATTGTGGGTTAATAAAATACTTGATAAGATCCCTAACAGAATTTTCCCAAACAACAATAATTCTACCTTTGTTATTAGTAATGTTATTGTCTTTTAAATTCCAGTTATTCATATATTTATTATGGAAGTCATTGGTACTGTTACCATTCATCTTATGTTATAATATTCCAATGATGCTTGGCTTGTTAGTGGCAATAATATTAGAGGAATCAAATTTTCTTTCAGGGGAATTAAAACCCCTAACATTTCAGGTTATGGTATTCATTGATAATAATATAACAAAAATGATATAATAAAGGATATCACTCCTGTTAGACCAAATTATGGCTCTAACACCCAAATTGTCTAAAATTGCAGAGAATAATAACAAGAAATGAGAAAAAATGCAACAAACACACCGGATTTATAGTGTTCGGCATTAACGAGCCTTTGTCCACTTTATATGACTTAGATTATATGATTGAATGCAAGTACAATCAATAAATTCCCTCAATCTCACTCTTACAATGATAATTCACTCAATAATTTCGAGATATAATTGATTAGAGATAATGGAGAGACAGTAATGGTGGAAACAATACTCAGAATTGCCAAAAGATCCTAAAATAGCCAAGTACTGGGCTATTTATAGGTGATTTCTTTAGGCGGTTCGTGAGGACACATGGCACAAATCCCGAGGATCTCGGACCTGTTCGTGGCTTAATGAGAAAGTGGTCAAAATGGCTGTTCTGGGCACGTGGAGGTGGATCCTTGAATTCCGGTTCGTGGGTTACCAAGTCATGTTCACCATCTACTGAGCACAAGGTCGGGTCGTGATGCCTTGGCATGAGCTGGTCGTGCTTGTTTGGCATGAGCCGGTTGTGGTGACTATGGCGAGCAGATGGGGGAAGGTGGTTCACAAGCTGGTGATAGCTTGGGTTCACAAAACCAGGTTTATATGAGCATGAATATCCTTATCCATCTGAAGGTAAGTTTTTATATTCTTGGTGGCTTAGTCAAGAAGCTAGCCAACATTCTGCCCCCTCAAAGTACGTTTTATCAAAGATGGAACGTGCTTCGAAATTAATCAATACGCCACTTTCTGAATAGACGATTGCTAACAGTCGTGTCCGTTTGTATTGTCACACTGTTTCAAAAGATCGCGTTTCTGACGAGTATAAATACAGGATTGAGTTTCCAATTATTTTTCTGCTTATTGATTAACTTCGACCTTATGAATTCTGGAGCATACTGTGACTAACTCTTCAGGTAAGTCTTTAAATTTTCTTATATATTTTTAGAAATTCATTACGTCACGATTCATATCAATAATCACTCATCACGAGCCAATAGAACACCAGGTGGCTTGTTTAAGTCTTCGTGGTCCATTGGACTAGGACGATCCTAATAAGACAAAAAGGGGAAGATTAGAATCCTTCGTATGGGCTATATAAGCCACCCCTTCTCCTTTTCACCCTTCTTCTTCTCTTTATTACTGTCGTCGCATTCTCCTTTCTAACTTCCAACCCTAATTCGAGTACTCCCCCAAATCCACGTGACTTTGAAATCGTTCGCTCAAGGTAATAGGAATGGATAGGTTTTTGATTTCGTTTTCAATTCCTTTGTTCGAAATTGCGTGGTGATTTGGGTGCTAAGTATCCCTTCGTGTTTTCTCCGATTTTGATGGGTTGACCGCTGGTCTCGAAGTCGTCGCCAGCGTTAACGATAATGGTGGCAAAGCTCGCGGAGTTGGGGTCTTCCGCAGGTAGGAGAAGGATTTGATAGAAAGGGAGATGAGTTCCAGTAATTCGTTTCGTGAATGGAGTGGTGATGCATTGGGTGATTTCAAATTGACGAAGAGAGGTCGAGAAATGGTTCGGATAAAAGATGGACATTAGCAGTACGAATCGTGAGGAGGGGCTAATTCTTGGATCGGATCGTGGAGTGTGGTGATGAACTCACTCGCACAGAAGGGGGTATAAGGTATCGGTTTATGGAAAGGGATAGTGAGGCGGGTCGTGGTGATGGCTCACGAGACACACATACACGAGTCGGAGAGTCTTAAATCTTAATTCTCAAACCAGGTTCAAATCATGACCGGAACCTTCGTTCACGAGCAGCACCAGATCACGATCCGTCTCACCATTACGAACTCTTTCCTTCGAGCCACCCCTTGGTCATGAGCCGATCTGACAATCATGAGCCGATGTGTATTCATGAAATGTGCTTGAGCCGCGAACCGGTCCTCTCCATGACGAGTCGAACCTTATCACTTCACAAGCTAACCCGATCTTTGGCCAATCCTTTAACTACTTCTGAATAAGTAAAAATCAATTAATCGAACACACCAACTAATACTTCAGTCGAGAACCCAGTGTGATCTGAATAACTCAAGGAACGGTTAGGGTAGAGCCCTCGAGACGTACTTCTTAAGCTACATGAATTGACTTGTCCCGAAGCCGATTCTTATTACGCGACTACACTTGCCTTTAAAATATCAACTGGCTAAACACGCCAACCCATGCTATAGCTAGAAGTCAAAACGACTAATTTTATGCTTATCTGGTTAACTTTATGCTTTTCTTTTCAGTACCGCACACACTGGTGCACTCAATACTAGCATGTGCACGGGGTTCACGGGTAATTTTGTTCTAATCTCTCATGTTTATTCGCCCACACAGCCATGTTTGGTAGACGCTCAACAAGAATATTAGAGAAAAGTACAAATCTAGAGTCATCAAATTATTATAATCTCGATGTACTCCCTTCGGATCTAGAGTGGAGTAATTATGACTTCGATTATGAAACATATCTTGATACAGAATCAACATCTCCTAAGAGCACATCACTTGAGGAAGAGGAAGATGATCAAGGTCCTGATGAAATCAAGAGTACTAAGGAAGTAAAGAAAGAGAAACTGAGTGACTCTGTAGCCTCCAAACTAGACAATATAAAGTTAAAGAAAATATGCTTGAGACATGGGATCCCCTGGGTCAATGTGAAGATCCCATAGGAAGGAGACAGACCCCATTCTGCTCCGGAGGGGTACATGGCTATCAGTAGAGTCATGTTCGTGGTAGGCGCCATTCCTCTGTTTCCTCCAATCGTCGTCGATCTTCTGAGACAACTACGCATTGCTCACATGCAACTCCATCCCAATGCTTACGATGCTCTATATACCTTGTACATCGCATATGCAGAGATTCTAGAGACCGAGCTTACCTTCAAAGATATGAAATTCTATTATTATTTCAAGCATCGTTCCACGGGGACTCTGAGCTTCATTTTCTTCGAGTCAATCCCCTCCAAAAAGGTCTTGACAGATGGACACAGTAATTTAGGAGATGCTAAATTGACTGCTTTTATATAAACCATCAAGCTGGATGTGCGAGGAAGTGGCTACAGTCAAGTAGGTTCCAAATCCTTCGTTGCATATTCCAATTGTATGATCAAAGTGCTATAATTTCTCTTTCTCTGTATAGCTCATAATTTCCAAATAGTAGAGGGTTTGATGTACGAGGACCGGTTATCCCACCTTTTAAAAAGCAAGTCGGACCTCTGTAAAATTATGAGGTGTATAACCGACGAGAACCTCCACAAACACCATCTTCTGGATGTAAGATTCAGGCTCGGTCCAGGCGGCAAGCCCCACAAGTATGTGCCCCCTACTCAGACAGTTGAGGAATCTAGTAGCATGCCCCAGGCCGAAGGAGAAGTGACCACGGAAGCCACGAAGACGACCAAATTTCATAAGAGTCCTTCGCCGATGATTGACCAGAATGATGAGGATTTGAATGTATACAAAGGAGATGAAATTTGTGTTGATGAGTCAAAGGATACCTCAGTTTCTCAGGGGCAGTCTCCTCCGAAGACTCCACCGCCAGTAGAGCCTAACACTCATGACACATTAACAAAGGAGCGGATATTCAGGGATTTAGAAAAGATCCCTTTGCCAGATAACATCTGCACCTCTGAAGATTTCGGAGAGGAACCGTTCTTCCTTGTCTTCGAGGAAGAAACCACTCCCACCAAAAATAAAGATATTGCACAGACGAACCAAGCTTTGGGCTCTGGTCTATTGGGGGGATCACACGGGATACACAAATCACATGCACCACTTATCACAACACCCATATACTAGTTGTATTCACGATCCTTATACCTATTTGTTATTTTTTGTAGGAAAAATGCCTCGCCGCTACTCCTACTCTCATCGTGACCTTCGCAAGAACACACTCAAGCACACTTCCGTAACTGAGCACAATCGCAGTGATAGTCGGGGAAGTGATAGTTAAAGGCGTCATGTTTCTTATCAGTCCCATTCTATGCGCTCTTTCTCTCCTTCGAGGCAAGACCCCGAGAAGCATCATAGTTGTCAAGTGCCACACGCGGGGGGCAAACAACTTCCCAAGGCTCCGACTCCCCCGAAGTGTATACCTCCTCCAAGCAAGCCTTCCAAGAAACATCGTGACCCCAAAGACAAACACAAGGATCCCAACAAAGATTCGGAAAAGGAGAAGGCAACTCTTGTTCCTTCTGGTCAACACCAATTGGACACTACCATTGTACAGGAGGGTGCCCTTACTTCTGAAATTAAGGCTAAGCTGGAGCGTTTACGAAAGCACTTCCCTGATATTTACTTTAACAGGATGGTTTTCGTTCTAGATCTTGAACCGATTCCTGAGGACTGGGATACCGAAGTTATGGGCCAAGTCGGTCATGTGGCTAAATAATATAGGGCGATGAAGAAACATGTCAAGAATCTTTCAGATGTTATCTGCCGCCTGGAAATAGATGCTTCGAGAGCTAGGGTGAAGATTGATCATGACACCAAGGCCAGGAGCAAGGCTGAGAAGGAACTTGAAGATGCACAGGCTTAGCTTGCTTTAGCTCAACGAGATGATGAAAATTATAAAACAGAGTTGGACAACGCTAAGAAACGTTTCCATCTTGAGCTCGATTCGAACAGCCAAGAGCGTATGGCTTTAAAAAGGAGATAGGAGATCTCAGGATGGCAAATAATGAACTGAAACCATTATAGGACCGATTTACTACAGAAAAGGCTGCATGAGAGAAGGAAAAGGCGAGCTTGGCTGACAAACTTGCTCATGCTGAGGGATAGGCGGCTCTTGCCGAGAGTAATGCCAATGATGCCCTCAAATCAGCCTCCACTGCTATCGCTAAGCTTGCCATAGCCGAACAGGAGATAGAAGGGTTCGACGAACTATTGATGGACTTCTTTGCTCACCTCATTCAAACCCGAGACATTTCTTGGGTTAAGAATTATCTCACCACCTTGGTTAATGTATGGGATATGACCGTCGAGGGCGAAAAGCAACGCTTAAAGTTGAGGAAGTCGACGAAAGCTAGCTTATGCAAACCTTCCTCAAGTGTCGAGAGCCCGAGGTTTTAGTGGAGGGTAGACGTCAAATTCAAGAGGATGTGGAGAAAGAGAGGGTTAAGCTCAAGGGAAACGACAAAGTTGATGAAGGATCAAGCTCAACTGCGGAGCCCAAGACCTTAGAGGTTGAGGAATATAACCAAGATGATCCATTGATCTCCGAAGTCCCAGTCCCTCTAGCTGTTGGGGTTTCTACTGCAGCTTCGGGCGAGGAGTCAGCGAAAGGTATCTCCATATTCTCTCCGCAATTTGTCAAAGCTATGTAACTTGTCGTCGCATAATGGAGCAAACAATTGAGAAGAACACATTGTCTTCCAAACTAATAACAATTTCTTCTCATGATTTAGGTGTCAAGTCTACTGAGGAGGTTGCAGAAAAGCGGGCAAAGACCGAGAAGATCATTGTGCCATCAAGTACCGAAGTCCTTGAGGTTCCAAAGCAACTTGAGGTCGAATCAACTGAGAAGGTCATTGTGGTATCAAGCACCGATGTTCCTAAGGATGATGAAATCATTGAAGCTTTACAAGATACTGACGGTGGCCATGGGGATGAAGAAGAGGAGGTTACCATCACGGGGGAGATCAAGGCAGATGACAGCATGACTTTGACCGACATGAAGGCCAAAAAGGATGAACAACTGGCCTTAAAAATAGAGGAGCAAGAGCCTCTAAATGTGCCACCTATCTCTGCAGCTGATCCCAAATCTGGGTTAATTATAAGGCTGTCTACTAAGTCGATAACTACACAGCTTGCATCCCAATCCTCCGACCTTCCACAGGATCCTCCTTTGGTTAAGAAGAGAAGGAAGAAGCATGGCAAATCCGATGCCGATAAGGAGGAGCCGAAGAAGGAGAAGAAGCCAAGGTCATCCCTAAAGCCTAAATAGCATTTTTTTTTTATGTTTTTAGATCTTCCACTGGCCTTGTGATGTAGTTGTGAGAATGGCCCTCACTTATCACTTTTTGTTCTAGCTTTGCTTTGCATTAGTAAATGAATTTCTGTTTCTTTTGTGGTGTTTTGTACCTGCAAGTTTATCATACTTAGTCATACATCATATCTAAGTTAGAATTATATGCAATAAAAATTTAAAATTCCTGCACTATGCATATATGTGTATGAGTATGCCCCTAATCAATCATTAATATAATGCCTAGCTAGGGCTTATTGAGGATTGATTTGAGTCATATATGTTGCCCCCATGTCTGGAAATGAGGGGGTCGGGCTCAGCTTTCATTCTTATTCCTGATTCTGCAGCAGGAAAGGAGCCCTTTCGCGACATTTAATCAAAACGCCTTTATACTCTCCTGTCATATGCCCAGGATAGTTTGAACTCAGCTTTCAATTTCCTCCCAATCCTTCAGTGGGGTATGAGTCCATTTGCGGCGCTCAGTCATGGACGCCTTTATACTCTCTCATCGGAGGTCAAGGGTAGAGTGCGGTCGAGACAGTCTTTTAAGTCATGGTGCACCTTCACGCCTCGTGGATAATTCCTGTGCTTTATACTCTCTCTTAGGTCATGAGAATTAGAGTGTTGATGGTCATGTCATTTACTTTATTGCACCCTCAACATTCTGCATACTCTTGAAATTCTAATTTGATAGAAGGCACTTTGAATTACATCCTTCTAGATTGCTGCGATGTTTTATAGTGAACTTCGTAATTATGACAACTCATGTAAGTAAAGAATGAAAGAGTAAATAAGAAATGGTGTGGTAAAAGTAAATGACACACAGTGTTTTATAGTGCTTCGATCGAATCATGACCTACATCCACTTTATAATCTTTTGCTTATACAACTAGACTATTCTAGGCAAGTCGTGCCTTTTTTACATGGTCCTAAAAATAAAAGAATAACAATGACAATTTCATGTCAAGTAATGCCTCAAATGCTGGGCATTCCACACTCTGAGGATATCGTCTCCATCCACGGTCGCTAGCTTGAAGGATCCATTATCAAGCTTCCGTAGGATGGTGTATGGTCCTTCCCATTTCGGACCCAAATGTATTAGGGGTGGAAGATACGCTTTAGAACCAAGTCTCTGGGTTCAAAGGTTCGGGCTCGAACCTTTTTATTGTAATATCGGGCTACCTGCTATTTGTGTCTCAAGGGATGTAGGTCTGCTTCGTCCCTCTTTTCTTCACCCATATCTAGGGATTCAAGGAGCAACTTATTATTAGTCATCAAGTCATAATAAGTTGTTCTGTGAGATGGTACTTCTAGCTCAACCGGGATTACCGCTTCTGCTCCGAAAGCGAGGGAAAAGGGTGTGGCCCGTTGCCGACTTGTAAGTTTTCTTGTAGGCCCATAATGCCAAGGGTAACTCATCGATGTTGTATATGACGTAGTTGTATACACAATATATGATTTTTGTTTGATGATAATAACCAAATAAATATTATTTTAATTGTGTTTGTTACTGTACTGGTCTATATATACATCACACATAGGAATATAATATTTATATTTAAATAGAATACGACTGTACAGAGATTCATTTATTATATTCATATAGTATTTTATTAAATTAAATATTATATTTCAAACATTCAAACAGTACAACTATTTATAACTCCACTATTTATTCATTCAAACAATACAACTATTTGTAACTCCACTATTTATTTAATTCACATGAGATTGTACTTGTAAATAAACTGAATACAATAGATAAGTTTGTTTGACAACAATAAAATAATATTTTATTTCAATCAAATTTTTTATTACAAATATCAGTACAATTTTATCACTCTATATATCTCATATACTTTTATACACAATCACTCACTTATACAATCATTTTTATACACTAACACTATCACTCAATTGACATTTCAAAAACAGACACACACTAATGTTGTTCTTGTCTTCAACTTCAGTCTTCTGAATCTTCACGTACTCCAATCCAGTTCACCATATGCGTACCTATCACATATAGAAGAACACATAGTACACTGCAACAAAAATAAAATTCAATAAAAAAAATAAAAATTCATTTTTAAAATTTTATTTCCTCAGAATTACGGTGTGTTTCTCATCATTTTTCTAGACTTGGTCTGATATGCAGGGACAAGAAAACTTGTCTAGATGGCTGCATATACACACGTGTATATATATATATATATGTGTGTGTGTGTGTGTGTGTGCGCACTGCCTCGCCAATCCAGTGTGCAACTGAGGAGTAGCCGCGTGGATCTTCTCAACTCAGTGCAGCATGGTCAACCTAGTCAACAACTCAAAGTGGTCAAGACAGCTCAACACAAATGGCCGAGCAAAGTTCAAATCAAAATGGCCAAGAACAAAGCAGAGCATGCAAATGAAAGTGATTAACATATTGATGCAGGTGGTGTTTCATGCTATTAGTTCAAGTATGTAAATGGTGCAACCCAAAATTCAAAGATGGTCAAAGCAATTAGATATGTAAGCTTAGTCAACAGCAAACCAAGTGGTGCAGGATACAAGGCAGTGACAACATGAATATACAACAACAAGATCAAGTAAAAGTGGACTAGCATGGTGTGTATGTGTGCACAATACATGATGGCAGCAGTATGGAACAACATTTCAAGTTGACGAGCAAATACAGGCTTAAGGGTCGAGCACAAGGCTGAAGAGCACATTGGTTCAGCAAGCATGCATGGTCAGTGGAGTACAAGTCATCACCAACATGATGCATGCAAGTGTGGACAAAGTGGAAATACACAAGTATTGCTCCAGTGCACATACAAGCAAGAGTTCAGGTACATGGATAATACAGGGTATCTAATGCAAACAACTACAGGTGCACAAAGCCACAAAAACACAAGACAGTACTCGTCAATGCACATGCAAGAGCAAATGGACATATATATACACATATATATATATAGATATGAGACAAAAACAGACTAGCAAAGCATGGGCAAGTATGGTGATACATGTAAACAACATGGATCATACAAGTGCAGTACTCATTCTGATTAGTAAAGAGTCAACATGATGCTCAAGAAATATGTGCACAATGTAAGTATAGCAGGAATATGAAAATGGAAGTATCAAAAAACTGGTCTGCCAAGATATGCCGAAGGACAGCAGTTTTAACAAGTTAAACTCATGTACAAAGTTTTGGAAGCAAAGACTAGATACCCAAGTACAGTATGAAAATGATTTGTGTAGCAATTGTTCTTATCAAGTTACTCCTCTCTGCAACAAAGACATGTCAGTGTTTTTTAAAGTTTTGGCAAATTATGGCGGCAAAATAGCAATACAAGAATTGTAATATAAACAAAAGTCATGATCATCTCAATGTTCCGAAGCATATATGGCTAGTGCTAATCACAGACATGTTCAAAACACCAATGTAACAATAAACAAGGGAGTGACGTGATCAAATGAAACATCCGTTCTTATCAATTCAAATCTGATCAATGGATAATTCCAAATGTTCATCAGTTTTTTGTTGACAAATTTTAAATTCTAAAGAACAATCGTCAACAAGAAATAAAACGATGACAAGTGTTTCAGGAAAATTGATATACGAGTTAGGACTCAATCAAAGTTCCCAAAAAAATTATTCAAGGTTGTAACCAATAGGGATCAATTCAAAAGTCCAAAAATCACAACGCAAGTTACTCCACAAAATTTGAATTTTTTAAACTTAATCAAATTCCAGAAATCGAAAAAATATCCAGAAGCAATTCTAGAAACCACAAAGATTTCAAGCCCAAAATATACGCAATATTAGAACAGATCTAATACGAAATCAGAGCACAAATTTAGGATCTATTAATCCTATAAATACACCTATTTCATCATCGGCTATGACCATCGAAATCCAACAAAACCAATTCGAATAATTCAAGAGAAAATCACTCACAATTTTTAGGGTTTCGATCGTCAGAGGGTAATCCCAATTTGATCAAGCAAAGCCATCAAAGCACTGAAAGAATCCAACAATTCAAGGCATCACAGAATCAATTTCATCATCGAATCGATTTGGATTTGGGAGAATTCCAAAAACCCTAGGCCGCCATTTTATTTCCAACTAAACAAAGAGATCGGGCCAAAAGTAAAGTGGTGAAGAATGTATAAAGGGGCCAACCAAGATTTTAAAAGGGACAAGGATTTAAAGTTTTTTAAATAAAACCTAGGGTTTTTATATGTGTTCTTAAGTTTTTTATTGTTGTTTTTTGTTCGTTTCAATTCGTAATCAAGAGATAGTTTTCTAGTTTGTCTCTAAATTTAGGGAGACGAATTACAGGATTTGTAATTCGAGGAAATCTTGTTTTGGGGATAGTAACCAGTGCAGGGTTTTGAGCATAGGGTTAAGAACAGTTGGGAGCGAGTGTCGTGAGTTTACAGGGGATTATAAGCGTAGAGATTGTTTTAACTCCTAGTAGAAACCATGGGGAATGCAGCAGCAGGCAGGGTTTTGCCGAAGCTGGGTATATCTCTGTGTTATTTATATTGCACATTTATTCTAATTATTATATGTGTTGTTATTACTTAATTACTTAGCGAAAATCTGCGATAAACCCTATTCACCCCGTCCCCCCAGGGTTAATTTAGATCCTACAAGTGGTATCAGAGTAGGTACTTTTTATTTTTCAATAACTCTAGAGTAATGGATTTCCCTAATAGTGAGTTTTCTAGTTGCCAATCCAGCGAGAATTTTTCCAATATAACCCCAACTATTTTTGATGGAACAAATTTTTTATATTAGAAATTAAAAATGGAATTTTATTTAAAATCTGTTAATACTAGATGTTGGGATATTATTAAAAATGGGTCTGATACGCTAGAAAAGAATGATATTATAATTAACTCTCGTGTTACTCACATTTTATATTCTTATATTAACAATGATCAGTATAACCATATCTCTCATTATTTAACTGCACAGGAAATCTAGAAAACTCTCGACACGTTATATGGAAGAAAAGACAACAATGGCTCAAAACACTCGATTGCCAACTCAGTTTCAGAAATACGCTTGACAAGATTTACAAAAGATGGATTAGATGAGGATGAGGAATCAACAGATGACGACCACGGTGAATTTCCATTTAAAAGGTTAATTTTTCTTTGTGACAAATTAACTAAAAAATCTCAAATTGACAAATAAAAATTTAAAATTTGAAAATGTTGAGTTGAGCAATAAAAATCATGATTTGGAATTAAAACTTGAAAACGTTAAAAAGATTGAAAACTCGAATTGCAAAAAATGTTTAGATTTGGAAAATGATTTAGTTCATCTTAATGAAAAATTTCAAAAGCTTGAAAAAGGAATTGAGTTTCTAAAAATAAACGAGATTGAACTAAAAAGAAAAAATGATTTTTTGCAAAAAGAGTTGGATAAGTTTAAGAAGGCTAAAAATTCCAAATATGAAATTTTAGAGAAAGAGAGTTTATTGAAAATTGAATCGATTTTGAATGAGCTTGAAATTGAAATCGAGAAAATCAAAATCTCAAGTGCAATAATTGTACAACTTTTCAAAAAGAATTATTTGAAATAAAAGAAAATTTCAAAGCCTTTGAAAAAGAAAATGTGATTTTGAAAAATAACGAATTTGAAATTACTTGTATAAATTTTGAAAAAGAAATTGAAAAATTCAAGGATTTTGAAAAAAATGAAATTGAAAAGCGTAAACAATTTGAAAGAGAGATTTTTGAGTCTAATTCAAAAATTAAAATGCTTGAAAACAAAAATATGGTTTTGAAACAAAATGATTCTAAAAAGAGAAAAATCACTATAAATCGTTGTTTGAATATAACAAAATAAAATAGCGATCTTAAATCTAAAATTCAACGACTTGAGTCAATATTGGCTAAATTTTCTAAAGGAGAAAAATCATTGAATATGTTGTTAAAAAACCAATTTTTTGTTAAGAATAAGAAAGGACTCGGTTTTGATAAATTTGATCAAATTGAAAAGTGTGATTTTAAAAATCCTTCAAACCGCTTTGGGAAAATCGATCAAGTTGAAAAACTAAATTCTAATGATTTTAAAAATCCCTTAAACGGCTTTGAAAAAGGTCGATTTGAAATTTCAAACTCTAATAATTTCAATGGATTTTTAAATCATAAACGATATGAAAACTC
Organism: Allium sativum; assembly: GCA_030737875.1. Taxonomy (NCBI): domain Eukaryota; kingdom Viridiplantae; phylum Streptophyta; class Magnoliopsida; order Asparagales; family Amaryllidaceae; genus Allium; species Allium sativum. The sequence goes on along the minus strand of CM060918.1, from coordinate 494,268,196 downwards.
GTTTAGAAACAATTCAATTAAACTAATTTGGATTCCAAAAAATAACAAAATGAATTTGATTAGCTTTAAACGAATTTGGGTTCCAAAGGGTACGTTAGTGGATAATAATGGATTATTATATAAACGGGTTTGGGTATCAAAACGTGTAAACGAAGATAAGAGTGGTAAAACAATTTTTGTTAGACCACTCGATCCTATAAACATTTAGGTACCGGGGATAGGCTAAGGAACAATTGTGTTTAAAAGATAAAAATTCAAATTGTTTCATTTTATTGGATTGCTTGAAGTTCCTTAGCCATAGATTCAGAGTTGGAGATTCGTTGGATCACATCGATTATGGTAAGTCAGGTATGATCTCTAAACTCGTATTTTTATTTTAATTCCTTTTCAGTTTATTTTCCTTTTTTTAGTTTTTATTTCTTTTATTTTCTTTATTTTTTACTTGGCTGATTTTGAAATCATTCATTATTGATTGTTGAAATTCTTGGATTATAAAAAATTGATTTTTTTAATGATTTCAAATAATTATCTTCAGATTTGATCATTGAATGTTTCTTGTGCTTGTCTAAAATTCTCTAAGAATGTCATTTGTGATTCTTGCTTTGAAAATGATCTTGTGCTGCTCTGATAAGGAAATTGAATTAATTCGTTTGAATATCTTGGTGACTAGATGATAAATTGAAAAATCAGTGATTAAATATCTTTAAATTCCATAGACAATTTGAATTAAATATATAAGCGGTTTTAAAATTGTCTAGGAGCAATCAGCATTAGAAATATTAGATAATTTCATATTCTATTGATTGATTTTTGAAACTGATTTTCAAACTTGCATTGATATTTTCAAAAATTCCTCTTTAAATTAATATTTTCAATTTTAAAGTTATTTTTTGATTATTTATTCAAAAATTGAAATCATTGATTGATTTGTACCATTTTGTGACTCATCAAAATTATTAATAGATTTATGAATTTGTGATGAGTTGTGACTATGGTATGTAACACTCTGAATTTTTCCGTGTCTATTAAAAGAGCGAATTAAAGAATACTTAATTTTTAAAGTGAGAATTAAGGGAAACGGGTTACGCCATTGCGTTCGTCTCGAAATTCTTCTTGGAATAGAGTCCAAGTTTTCGTAAATCGGACTTCGTATGAGCAAGTTATGGCCCTCAGAAGTTTCAGCAATTTAAATAAATTAAAAACAATTCAAAGTTAAAAATTCAAAATTCAAACTAAAGACGAGGAAGCATGCTGGGCGGGATTTTTCTCGCCCCAGGCCAGGTCGACCAGGGGGTCGACCTCCCCCATACAGGTCGACCTGGTGGTCGACCTATCCCCCTCGCCCAGATCCAAAACTGTGACGATTCTGACTTGGTGCTGAATCTTTTCTGACCTGTTGCTGAGTCACTAGGGCATAGGTGGCAATTCTAGATAACTCTATCTAGTCTGGATGGTTGTGATTGCTCCTAAAATAATCTAACGGCTCACATAAGATTAAACTTCTATAATAGCAACCCTAGTCCTCAAACCCTAAATCACACAAATTCATTCCAAGTAGCCACTATGCTGTCCATGACCGTTCTAGCCTAGCCACCATTTCTTCTTCAATTAGAAAACAAGTTAAATGCTACGAATCAAAACTAACATAGAGAATTGATAGTCTTCTTCAAGGGATTGTTTTTCAGTTTCAGAAAACAGATCCTAGAAAACTAGACTTTCTTTTGTTTGTAAGTCCTGTTATTATTTAAATGTGAACGGTTAAAAGTTATGATTTGTAATAAAGTGAAAACTAGCGTTATTCCTAGTTGTAAGATAATGATGATGCTAATTCATGTCTATTCTTGTAACGATTCTATCGTATATGCTTATGAGACTATTGTGGTTATTATATTAATGTCAAACCAATCGTTTATTTGGTGACTTATTCATGTTATGTTACATGCAAGTTGTTAGACTATTGTGGTTATTATGATGATGTTAAACCAATCATGTATTATGTAAATTCGGTGACTTTTTCATGTTATGTTACATGCAACTTGTTAGGCTAAGACATGTATTATGTTTAGATCTACATTTAGATCTATGAAAATTAGATTCAAGATAAAAGTTCACACTCACATGCCTAATTGAACTTGTGTAAAACCATATGCTTAAGATTCATGTTTATTGGATCCAAAATAAAAGCTCACATTCACATGCCTAGTTAAACTTGTGTAATTCTATATGCCTAAAATTCATATTTAGTTGGACCCAAATTGCAAGTTTACATTCACATGCCTAGTTGAACTTGTGAAATTCTATACGCTTAAGATTCATATTTGTTTGGATCCAAATTGCAAGTTTACATTTACATGCCTAGTTAGATTTGGGTAATTTCATATGCTTAAGACTTATGTTAATTGGATCCAAAAATGAAAGTTCATTGTTTTATGCAAAAATTTATATGACACATGTTTAGTTAGATCCTTATTATGTTGTATGAATGGCACATGTTCCCTTCTTTCCCCTTTTGTATATAAGTTAGGCTAAGTTACGAGCCTAACATCCTATGTGAATTTTGTGAACGTATGACGGGGGTAACGTTGGGAAAAACCTTAAATTTATATTATTAGCATAATTTGGCCCATAAATATATGAATGATTAGTGGCATAAAAATGGTATAATTTATATACCAAAAATTATGAATATGATTTAGAGGAAAAAATTGGGCATGACTTGAATGACAATAATTGTGGAAAATTTACATATAAATATGAAAAGTAAATATGTAAATTAAGTAAAAGACGAATATGCCTAACCCGAGATTAGATTGAGTTACGGTACAAGATTGCTCGTAACCGTCCGACACATCCAGCAATCGTAACAATATATATCTAATGTGAGAGGCTAGTGCATCAAGCCCAATTAGATTGAGTTGTGGTTTAAGACTGCCCGGAACCGACCGGCACATCTAGCAACTGCAACAATACATATCTAATGTGAGTGGTTGGTGCTTTAATGAATGAATTAAAGCTAAGATAGGAATGGTAGGGTTAAGTTAATTAAGGCAACACTTAACCAATGCAACATGTTAACTAAACTGATGGGTGGGGTTAGGTTAATTTGAGAACACTCAACCATTTTAACATGTTGATTAGGAAACCCTAGTAACGGGGACCCATTTCAGCAGTAACCCACATAGATGTATCATGGTACCCAGAACTAAGCAGGGTGGGTCATGATTACTGGGCTGATTATAAGCGGTCAAAACAACGGCGGGTGATGCGTCATTGTAGGTTCCGATGGAGTGCGGTTGTGCACGTACTCTGGAGTGGAAAAAGCAGGCACTGGGCATCAGTAGTTATATTCTGTGCATCTTGAATTGTGTCGGGTTGCTACCATAGGATTTGATACACCCCATTGTGGGATCAACATAGGTATCTACAATCATGCGGGGCCGAATGACACAAGTGTAAACGTATACGAGTAAGAGCCGATCGATAAAAAGGGGATCATTTATCTTGAACACATGGTGCTAGTTAAACACTTGTAGGGGGTGCAGAGAAGTGAAATGAGTGCGATAGCATATTCAGCCTTATTATCTTATTTGCAGGGTGTTGTCCTAGATTCAGTTTATTCATGTCATAACCCTTTTTCTTGTTTACATGATAAATATACACTGGACTTACCAGACTCATGTCTGACCCATTTTCTTTCGTCTTCTTTTTTTCCGTTTCCTCCGCCGTGTCCGCAGGGAGGGAATACTTCAGCTTAGATCGGATCATTTCCAACTTGAAGAGAGTAGATGTATTGCTTGGGATCTTTTTTCCTTAGGTTATGGCTTTGGATACTCTCTTATTGGGGATTTATGCTGCCTTATTGTTGTTTTAATGCTTCTTTATGTTTTAATTCAAGACAGAGATTTTGTTGTAAGAATTTGGAAGTTGGTTTGAGACAGTTTTTGTAATGTTTTAACTGAACCACGTACTTATGAAATAAATTTAGTTTTTCCGCTGTGCTCCACCGAAGTTAAGACATTCCTTTTTTGAGTGACCTTAACGGAGGTGGAGTGTTTCACTTGGTATCAGAGCTGACGGTTGCCAAATCAGACAAAAAAATTTTGGAAACTAATTTTCAAAAAGAAGTTTAAAGAAGCATTTTCAAGAAAAGGTGTTATTTTAAAAAGGCATAATTTTCCCCCAAAGCCATATGCACTATCTTCCTATCCTTTGTTTTGAATCTTTTCTTTTTCGTTTCAGCATGTCTGGGGATCTTAACCTTCTAGAGGGTGTGCTGGTACCTGGCTGGTTCAGAAGGTACCTAGAGTCTAGGGCTAATGACGCAGGCCCAGCAGACATTACTCCTCCCCCAGTTACAGTTGTTCCTCCTCCTCCTCCTCCTTGTGCAAATGCTTTCTCCAAGATATGCAGGGATTTTTGGGCCATGGGTGGAAAGAACTTTAATGGGACTGAGTCATTTGTAGAAGCAAGAAACTGGCTAAAAGAAACCAAGGACTTGTTTGTTATCTTCGAAGTGGACGATAGGCAGAAGATACAGTTAGCCATATGGTTGCTTAAAGACGAAGCCTCTTATTGGTGGGAAGTTACTAATACTGAGAGACCAGTTGAAACTTGGGAGGATTTCAGAATGAGGTTTGAAATGAAATTCCTCTCACAAGCTGAACGTAGCCTACAGATGGAGAAATCCTTAGCTCTCAAACAGGGAAGTATGTCGGTGAAGGAATACGTCAACCGATTCAACCAGCTGGCTAGATTCGGACTAGAGTTAGTGAACACTCCCCATAAGAAGGCTTTCCGTTTTATTAAAGGGTTGAATGAGCCACTGCACAGCCTAGCTATGTCCCATATACCTATGGGTGCAACTTATGAGAGACTGGTGTACATGGCACTACTACATGAGGAAGACAAGGATGGCAAGAAAGAGGCAAAGGTGGAAGTACCAAAATAAGAAAGTGGAGGGATCCCAGAATAAGAAGACAGACTCAAAGAAGGGCAGGAAGATCAATAAACCTCGTGACAAGAGGAAGTGTTATTTTTGTTGCATTCCTGGACATTTGATTAAGGACTGCAGAAAGAAAAAGAGGAAGATGGGTGGTGGTTTTCACTGCGACGAGACAAGACACATGGCTAAGGACTGCACAAGAAAGCAAGGGCAAGGGCAGAGGACTAGATCTACTTCTGAAGGGCAGGTTCACGCTCTCATGGCACCTCCGCAAGAACGAGGTAGAAATATTTCTATTGAGAGTTTAGTTTATCTTTTTGATCATACTGTTCGTACAATCTTTGATTCTGGCGTGTCGCACTCTTTTATATCTACTGTTTTAGTTGAATCTCTGTACCTAGACACCCGTATAGTAGAGGATCCCTTGGTTGTTTCAAATCCAATTGGGGGCTCGGCCTATTAGTCCATGATTTGTTTGGATTTGGAAATTTCTATACTAAGCGTTGGGTTTAGATGTAATCCCTATGTTTTGGGCTTTACGGGTTATGGGTTGATTCTAGGCATGGATTGGTTATCCACTAATGGTGCCATCCTCGATCGTGAAAAGTGAGTAGATAGATTTATGACGCACCTCGGTAACACTCTCGAAATCTCTTGTAATCCCATACATTCTGTTATGCTTAGCTACCTAGAATCTCTTGATGCGTCTGTTGAAAACTTGCAGTCTGTTAGAGTAATCCGTGAATACTCAGATGTATTCGAAGAGGTGAAGGGCTTACCTCCAAAGAGGGAGATAGACTTCCGCATATACCTTGTTGATAATGCAAAACCTGTAGGTAGACACATGGCTCCAAGGGAGAGAAAAGAGCTCAGCAAGAAAGTCAAAGAGCTGCTCGAAAAAGGGTTTATAAGGCGGAGTATTTCTTAATGCGGTGCTCCAGTAGTATTCGCAACCAAAGGGGATGGTTCACTTCGCCTATGCGTGTATTATAGGGAGCTAAACAAGCTAACCAAGAAGAATAGGCACCCACTTCCAAGAATAGACGACTTGTTTGATCAGCTTGTAGGTGCGTCGATTTTCTCCCAACTAGATCTGGCTACCGGGTTTCATCAGCTAAGAGTGGCTGAAGACAACATTGATAAGACCGCGTTTAGAACCCCTGATGGTTTCTTCGAATGGTTTGTCATGCCTTTCGGCTTGACAAACGCACCTGCTTATTTCGTTGATTTGATGAGCAGGGTGTTCAGGGAGTTCCTTAATAAGTTTGTGGTGGTCTTCATAGATGACATTTTGATTTTCTCGAAGAATGAAGAAGAGCATGCTTTGCATTTAAGGGAAGTTATGGATACTCTTTGTGCACATCAACTGAAAGCCAAATTCTCCAAATTCCATTTCTGGAGAGAAGTAGTGAGGTTTCTTGGACATGTGGTGTCCAAAGAGGGGTAGTTGTGGACCCCGCAAAAGTAGTTGCGGTGCAAGATTGGAAGGTTCCATGGAATGCAACCGAAGTCCAAAGCTTTCTCAGGCTAGAGGGTCTTTACCGAAAGTTCATTAAAGACTTTGCGAAAATCTCAGCCCCACTCACAAGATTGACAAAGAAGAACCTAACTTTTGCTTGGGATTTGGATTGCGATATTGCTTTCCAACATTTGAAAAGGGCTCTAACAACAGCCCCAGTTCTGACATTGCCTGATGGGAGCAAAATGTTTACCGTATACACAGACGCATGCGGTACAGGATTAGGCGTTGTCCTGATGCAAGAAAGCAAGGTAGTTTGTTATGGAGGAAGACAATTGAAGGTACATGAGAAGAACTACCCAACTCATGATTTGGAGCTAGCTGCCATTGTTTTTGCTCTTAAGTCATGGCGTCATTATCTACTAGGAGAAAGGTTTGAATTGTTTACTGACCATAAATCATTAAAATACATTTTCTCACAGAAAGATCTTAACTTAAGACAACAAAGGTGGATGGAATTTCTGGCCTCATATGATTTTCAGATTTCCTATACCCCTGGCAAAGGCAATGTAGTAGCAGACGCCTTGAGTAGGAAGATGCTGACCTTAAGTCCTCTCTTTGTGGAAAGGCAAAGCTTGGAGTACATAGCAAACTTCAACTTTAGACCCTCCTCTGAAATTGTACCTGGTTTGTTAGCATCGCTAGAGGTGCGACCTACTCTTTTGCACTCAATAGGAACTGCGCAACGAGAAGACCCTCAGCTAGTTGATATGATGGATAAGCTAATTAGGGGTGAGACTTCTAGTCACCTCAATAGATACTCCATCGATGATAAGGGTTGGTTGAGACGGGATGGAAGATTATGAGTCCCACAAGCAAGGGATTTGGCGAAGACGGTTCTCAAAGAAGCACACCATTCTAAGCTGACCATACACCCAGTGGAGACAAGATGTATAAAGATATAAAAAGGGTTTTCTTTTGGAATGGCATGAAGAGGGATGTAGCTGAGTTCGTCGCTAAGTGCTTGATATACCAGCAAGTCAAAGCGGAGCAGAAGAAGCCTGGTGGTCTGCTTCATCCTCTAGAGGTCCCACAATGGAAATGGGATAGCATTTCGATGGACTTTGTGGATGAGTTGCCTAGGTCAAGAAGGGGCAATACCAGTATTTGGGTAATAGTGGACAGGCTCACTAAAAGCGCTCACTTTATACCTATTAAGAGTAGAAGGACTGCCTCGTCCCTAGCATCCATTTATCTTAAAGAGATAGTTCGACTCCTTGGGATACCCTCTAGCATAGTGAGTGATCGAGATCCTATCTTTACAAACGAGTTTTGGAAGAGCTTACAGGAGGCTGTAGGCACACAATTATGCTTAAGCACGGCCTATCACCCCTAAACCGATGGTCAAACAGAAAGGGTGAATAGAATGTTGGAAGACCTCTTGAGATTGTTCATTCTCGACTTTGGAGGAACATGGGAGGATCATCTCCCTTTGGTGGAATTCTCTTACAACAATAGCTACCATGCCACCATAGGCATGGCGCCCTTCGAGGCTTGATATGGAAGACCATGCCGATCACCAACTTGTTGGTGGGAGTCTACATACAAGCTCGTACTTGGGCTAGACATGATTAGAGAAACCTCAGAAAAGGTGGACTTGATAAGAAGACAGATAAAGGTTGCACAAGATAGACAGGAGTTCTACGCAGACAAAAGAGGGACTGACCTTGAGTTTGAAGTTGGAGATAATGTGTTCCTTAAAGTATCTCCTTTGAGGAATGTCATTCGCTTTGGGTCCGTAGGAAAGCTAGCACTAAGATTTGTAGATCCATTTCCTATCATTGAAAGGATTGGGACGATGGCTTACAGAGTAGAGCTACCCGAAAGACTGGCTGGAGTTCATAATGTTTTTCATGTTTCTCAACTACGAAAGTGCTTACATGAGTCTGTGGAAGTTGTGGAGCTAAGTATACTAGAGGAAGTATAAGTGGAATGAGAAGCGACTATGAGAAGAGTTTCAACTCGTATCTTGGGTACGAAAGTCAAAAGGCTACGCAACCGAGAAGTTAAGCTTGTTAAAGTTCAATGGAGTGACGCTGAGGAAGACGCGACTTGGGAAACTGAGAGAAAAATACGCGCAGCCTACCCTTTTCTTTTTGAGGGTACCTCCTTGATCTCTCTTTCCATAAGTTTATTCATGCTTATATCTATCTTTTAAGTATATCTACCCGGTTCTATTCTTTATCCTTAGGTAGAAACCAATGGATGTAAACATGTATTTGAAACATGTTATGATTGATGGTTGCGAGTGGTTGCTCGTGGATGCATATACACACACATTAGGTACTAGATCGGCTCAGTCACTTTCATATTGCATATGCATATATGTATTTGTATATGGATTGGAACTTGATGTGTTATCATATGGACGTTGCATTTGTATGAATGATTGTGTACTCATGTAGAAAGTATGATTAGGAATAATTGCATGCATAATGGACTCATGGCACTAACATAATTTTCATTAAGGAGGTCTACTGAATCAGTAGACCACCTGATTTTGCATTAGATAAGGACATGTACACAGACTATGCATATGATCATGAAAGCATTAGAAGTCTTTTAAGGACAATGGACGCTTGTGTTTGATAGTTGAGTAGATGGACGATTGGATGGTAGGATATACATTCTTCGTGACTTGAAGATTTCGGGGACGAAATCCTTTAAGGAGGGGAGAATGTAACACCTGAATTTTTCCGTGTCTATCAAAAGAGCGAATTAAAGAATATTTAATTTTTAATGTGAGAATTAAGAGAAATAGGTTACGCCATTGCGTTCGTCTCGAAATTCTGCTTGGAATAGAGTCCAAGTTCTCATAAATCGGACTTCGTATGAGGAAGTTATGCCCTCAGAAGTTTCAGCAATTTAAATAAATTAAAAACAGTTCAGAGTTAAAAATTCAAAATTCAAATGAAAGACAAGGAAGCAGGCTGGGCGGGATTTTTCCCGTCCCGGGCCAGGTCGACCGGGGGGTCGACCTACCCTATACAGTCGACCTGGAGGTCGACCTACCCCCCTCGCCCAGATCCAAAACTGTGACGATTCCGACTTGTTGCTGAGTCTTTTCTGACATGTTGCTGAGTCACTAGGGCATAGGTGGAAATTCTGGATAACTCTATCTAGTCTGGACGGTTGTGATTGCTCCTAGAATAATCTAACGGCTCACATAAGATTAAACTTCTACAAAAGCAACCCTAGTCCTCAAACCCTAAATCACACAAATTCATTCCAAGGAGCCACCATGCTGTCCATGATCATTCTAGCCTAGCCACCATTTCTTCTTCAATTGGAAAACAAGTTAAAAGCTACGAATCAAAACTAACTTAGAGAATTAATAGTCTTGTTCAAGGGATTGCTTTTCAGTTTTAGAAAACAGATCCCCGAAAACAAGAATTTCTTTTGTTTGTAAGTCCTGTTATTATTTAGATGTGAACAGTTAAAAGTTATGATTTGTAATAAAGTGAAAAACTAGCGTTATTCCTAGTTGTAAGAAAATGTTGATGTTGATTCATGTCTATTCTTGTAACGATTCTATCGTATATGCTTATGAGACTATTGTGGTTATTATATTGATGTTAAACCAATTGTTTATTTGGTGACTTATTCATGTTATGTTACATGCAAGTTGTTAGACTATTGTGGTTATTATGATGATGTTAAACCAATCATGTATTATGTAAATTCGATGACTTTTTCGTGTTATGTTACATGCAACTTGTTAGGCTAAGACATATATTATGTTTAGATCTACATTTAGATCTATGAAGATAAAAGTTCACACTCATATGCCGAGTTGAACTTGTGTAAAACCATATGCTTAAGATTCATGTTTATTGGATCCAAAATAAAAGTTCACATTCACATGCCTAGTTAAACTTGTGTAATTCTATATGCCTAAAATTCATATTTAGTTGGACCTAAATTGCAAGTTTACATTCACATGCCTAGTTGAACTTGTGAAATTCTATACGCTTAAGATTCATATATGTTTGGATCCAAATTGCAAGTTTACATTTACATGTCTAGTTGGATTTGGGTAAATTCATATGCTTAAGACTTATGTTGATTAGATCCAAAAATGCAAGTTCATTGTTTTATGCAAAAATTTATATGACACGTGTTTAGTTAGATCCTTATTATGTTGTACGAATGGCACATGTTCCCTTCTTTCCCCCTTTGTATATAAGTTAGGCTAAGTTACGAGCCTAACATCCTATGTGAATTTTGCGAACGTATGACGGGGGTAACGTTGGGAAAAACCTTAGATTTATATTATTGGCATGATTTGGCCCATAAATATAAGAATGATTAGTGGCATAAAAATGGTATAATTTATATACCAAAAATTATGAATATGATTTAGAGGAAAAAATTGGGCATGACTTGAATGGCAATAATTGTGGAAAATTTACATATAAATATGTAAATTAAGTAAAAGACGAATATGCCTAACCCGAAGTTAGATTGAGTTACGGTGTAAGACTGCCCAAAACCGCCCGGCACATCCAGCAACTGTAACAATATATATCTAATGTGAGAGGTCAAGCCCGAAAGAACCCGAGGTTAGATTGAGTTGCGGTGTAAGACTGTCCGGAACCGACTGGCACATCTAGCAACCACAACAATACATATCTAATGTGAGTGGTTGGTGCTTAAATGAATGAATTAAAGCTAAGACAGGAATGGTAGGGTTAGGTTAATTAAGGCAACACTTAACCAATGCAACATGTTAAATAAACTGATGGGTGGAGTTAGGTTAACTTGAGAACATTTAACCATTTAAACATGTTGATTAGTAAACCCTAGTAACAGGGACCCATTTCAGCAGTAACCCACATAGATGTGTCACGATACCCTGAACTAGGCAAGGTGGGGCACGATTACTGGGCTGATTATAAGCGGTCAAAACAACGGCGGGTCGTGCATCAGTGTAGGTTCTGATGGAGTGCGGTCGTGCACGTACTCCAAAGTGGAAAAAGCAGGTATTGGGCATCAGTATTTATACTCTATGCATCTTGAATTGTGTCGGATTGCCACCATAGGATTTGATACACCCCATGTGGGACCAGCACAGGTATCTACAATCATGCAGGGCCGAATGACACAAGTGGTAAATGTATACGAGTAGATAAAAAGGGGATCATTTATCTTGAACACATGGTGCTAGTTGAAACACTTGTAAGGGGGTGCAGAGAAGTGAAATGAGTGCGATACAATATTCAGCCTTATTATCTTATTTGTAGGGTGTTGTCCTAAATTCAGTTTATTCATGTCATAAACCTTTTTCTTATTTACATAAATAGTCACTGGACTTACCAGACTCATGTCTGACCCATTTTCTTTCGTCTTCTTTTCTTCCGTCCCCACCCCCTGGTCCGCAGGGAGGGAATACTTCAGCTTAGATCGGATCATTTCTTGCTTGAAGAGAGTAGATTTATTGCTTGTAATATTTTTTCCTTGGGCTATGGCTTTGGATGCTCTCTTATTGGGGATTTATGCTGCCTTACTGTTGTTTTAATGCTTCTTTATGTTTTAATTCAAGACATAGATTTTGTTGTAATAATTTGGAAGTTGGTTTGAGACAGTTGTTGTAATGTTTTAACTGAACCACGTACTTATGAAATAAGCTGTTTATATGTCTGTCTTGTAAATTATCTGTATCTTTTACCTATAATGCTCCACCGAAGTTAAGGCATTCCCTTTGTGAGTGACCTTAACGGAGGTGGGGTGTTTCATGGTACAATTCATAACTTAAGGAAAAGTTATTTTAAATCTCATGATGATTGGACAGATTTTATAATATCTTTGAATTGGAGTTTATTTCACGACCATCTTCTATATCTACCATATTTCTGTCATTCATCATGGTTTTATTTAATTTGGGGAGTTCTAATTACTCTTGGAATTAAAAATAAAATAAAAATAATTAAATAAATAATTTATCCTTGGTTTTCACTCCCATTTAAAAGTCCTCGCAGTTATGCGTGGGTGAATTACCTTAATTTCTATGTGCTTCCAATCTCACTTAAAAGATCTTTGGGCTGTGCATGGATGGAACTCATTAGAGAGGATAAAGTTAAGTTACTACTAAGCACATTTAAAAGACCATTGGTCTATGCGCGGTTAGGAAGTGCTTAACACATTTTTGACATATTTAAAATCTTTAAAATTCATATTCAAATATTCAATTTTTATTGAACTCTCCTCATTCTATAAAATCCATCGTAAATCCATTCATTCTGAAAGTGAAATTTGCTTCTGATTTAAAGATTATTATGATTTTTGTTTGATTAAATGGGATTTGTGATATATATATTCTCTCTCAGAATTTGGATTCATATTTATGGTTTAAATTTGTCATTATTTCGATCTCTATTATCCTTCTGATGATAATAAAAAGGGGAGAATGGTCAAGATTTTAATTAATGAGTATTTAATTCAAAAATCTTTTAAGATTGAAAATTAAATATCTAGAGGGAGAATGGTCAATTGGATTTCATCATTCATGTTTTCCACATATATAGGGGGAGTTCAGTTGTAGGGGATCTAACGAATAGGGGGAGTTCAATATTCACTGTCAAACACATTTATTATGCACAAAATCTTTTATTTGTTTGTCATCATCAGAAGGGGGAGATTGTTGTATATGACGTAGTTGTAAACACAATTATATGATTTTTGTTTGATGATAACAACCAAATAAATATTATTTTAAATGTGTTTGTTACTGTACTGTTCTATATATACATCCTAGACAGGAATATAATATTTATATTTAAATAGAATACGACTGTACAGAGATTCATATATTCATACAGTATTTTATTTAAATTAAATATTATATTTCAAACATTCAAACAGTACAACTATTTATAACTCCACTATTTATTCATTCAAACAATACAACTATTTGTAACTCCACTATTTATTTAATTCACATGAGATTGTACTTGTAAATAAACTGAATACAATAGACAAGTTTGTTTGACAACAACAAAATAATATTTTATTACAATCAAATTTGTTTATTAAATATATCAGTACAATTTTATTACTCAATATTTCTCATATACATATATACACAATCACTCACTTATACAATCATTTTTAACACTGACACTATCACTCAGTTGACATTTTAAATACAGACACACACTAACACTGTTCTTGTCTTCAACTTCAGTCCTCTGAATCTTCACGTACTCTAATCCAGTTCACCATGTGCATACCTATCACATACAGAAGAACACACACAATAGACTGCAACAAAAATTAAATTCAATACAAACAAATAAAAAATTATTTTTAAATTTTACTTGCCTCAGAATTACAGTGTGCTTCTCATCATTTTTCTAGACTTGATCTGATATGCAGGGACAAGAAAACTTGTCTGGATGGCTGCATATACAAACGTGTGTGTATATATATACACTAGTACAGAATACATCTGTTGCGTCGACATATTTGCGTCAGTTGGGTTAATATCTGACGCAAATGATATATTAGCGACTGTTTTTTAACCCAATGGTCGCAATTATTCCATGATAATGAATTTCAATATCATCTCAAATAATTTGCGACTGTTTTGTTTAAAACCGTAGCATAGGTTCAAATAAAAATTTATGTGCGAATTTATTTGCGACTGTTCTATATCTTCACAGTCGCAAATACTCCATGGGCTAAAAATCTATCAACCTATGCAGAAACCAAAACTCTAATTTGTCAACACGTGTCTCTTAATCAGCGGCATCCCAAAAATGAACTACGGAACAAACAATTGCAACCACAAAACAGTTAATCTTCCGTTTCCACTACGCTGTCTTCTTTCTTCTCTTTCCCCTTTTCAAATACCTAAAATCGCACTTAACAAACATTCAGTTCTCTCCCACAATCTACCAACTCCATCTCGAACACAAAAATTTCAGATGTAAAATGAATGGTCATCGTGATATACCATGCCGATTTTAAGGGTTCTCCATGTGCGATTTTTCTGATGTACCCTGACATCCTCTGGAGCTTACAACTTTCGAGCATGGTAAGTTTAGTAATTTCGTCTCTAATCTTAAGTTCTCATAATTTTTTATTTGACATTCACACATACAATTTTGTTTAAATTGTTCCTCTACTGCGGGTGACAAATTATAAACTTTTGTACACCTTGATGCTTTAATCGGTCCACCAAATTTACACGCTTCCATATATACTTTCAACTGAGATCTTATTTTCAATTTTTCATTCATATTTTATACTCCCAGTTTTGTACTTCGCTGTTTTGATAGAAACCTACGTATACAGTTTATAAGTAGGAATGGTCTAAGATTTGATTTCCATGGTCGATTGTAACAGTAGTAGATGATCTCAATTTGAATCTTCAAACAGTTAGGTTTTCATAAGTGGATAGGAAAAGTTCACAATTGAAAATTAATTAACACCGGACTCGGATATGATTTTCACCGATAAGGCTGAATAAAGATATTGCTTACTACAGGTCTATTATGCTTAAAAGATTGGAACCTTTTGTTAACTAATCGACAAATCTGAGCATCACTAATGGGAGAAAATGGAGACTACTTCGATGGGTGTGCCTTCCTCTTCTTCATTGGCAGCTTCATGCCTTCTCGACTGATAATGGAAAATCACATCTTTGCCCAGTCGTTTGTAATTCAGGTTCTACCTTCCTCCATCTTTAGGTTCATGTTAACATTCGATTCAGATTATTCTTTCCTTAATAATAATTAATCACGTCCATTGTTTAGTTAATCACAATTGATTTGATGACCTCCAATTTTGTCTAACCACTATCATTCTCTTTTTACTCTCAGTTAGTGATTCAATCCATAGATCTGTTTCCTTTCCATGTTTCGACATTTAATGGTTTAGCATGTACTTTATGATTGAGATAGATGACATTCATATGTGTTCTTCCTTTTGGACTGGGTGGTTTTATTCAGTACACGTCGTCTCAGTAAGTTCTTTCTCCTTTTATTGCTCGGCATTTGCATGCTTTAACTTTATGTGCGGTGATGTCATATGTCGGTGAATTTTTAATCACAACCCAATTTTTTTTACCAATAACCAATTTTCTCTCCTTGATATTTTTCATCAATTAGACAGTGATGCTTTGAATGTGTGTCAGTTTCTACAATTTCTTTTTAGGTTCAAATAGTTATCTTCCAACTTGACGAGTCAACAGATACAATAAGCATGAGAAACTATCTCACATAAGTTTACTAAATTGGGGCTTTAAATAAGTTGTGTCTATTATTATTACTGTTATCGCCTTTTCTTAGTAGAAGAAGTCACTTAGGAATGTTAAGTCCTCACCTGAATTGTTAACCTTCTTCAAAATTATATTTCACACTACTAAAATATGTTGTCTTTTTATGCATTGGTATCATTATGATAGTGTGTGAAAAGTAAAAAAATTCACCTGGCATAAATTCATATTGCATCGTAGTGCGTTGTTAACTTATTTAAAGGTTACAAGTGAATTTTATAGTGTAGCCAGATTTTCACTTTTTTGCACTGTACAGTGATGTACAACGAAAATTTTTAATTCTTTAATTTGTCTTTGTTGCAAACATGGAATCGACATGAATTTGTTGATTCTTTATAGAATACTACTACTTTATATTATATAGTTAGATAAAAAGGCTTTTATTCTGTTGTTATGCAAAAACACGTACATACATATTTACACATGGATGCTTATATATACATAGATATATCCATATACACACATATTCAAATTAAACATAATACTAGGAAATGATGCAACTATAGGATACCTTTTATATTATATACACAAAGTATATCCTCACAGTACAGGGATAAAAAGCAGTGAAAGAAATAATTCAGCAAATTTGATATTGACTGATGTCTCATGTATAAACCAAACGAATTATATAGATATTGTTTGACAGTAGGTGCAAAAATGGAAATGTGTTTAAAGTTGAATGGTTGATATTTAAATTTGTAAAAACTGCAGAGATACTAAAGCAAAATGAAAAAAACAAGAGAATAAGTATGGTGCAAGGAAGAAGAGTCATACTTATGTTATTTTTTGGTACTGAGTTTGTTGTGGTTAGAAAAGAAACAAATTAACTGTAAATTAAATTAGTATAACTGCATTTCATATAAAATTCTAGACATATATTTATAATAAATATACCAATATAAGAAAGGGAATGTGGTAGTGATAATAAAATATGACTATTTGGGTTTCTGCAAGTTCTTTATTACCATCTAATTTTATTATCTTGCATTTTCGAGCAAACAAAATAATAGCAATCAGTTAACCTATCGATGGAGCTTTAAAGATAGCAGAACTAAAATATTTCCTACACATAGGTAATGCATATTTATAGTTTGGTGAGACCCTGTAGAAACATCATTTTTCAGATATTTGTTTACATGTTGTTACGACTATCATTCAGTTTTGGTGCTTTATGCTATTTATTTCAATCAAAAGGCCAAAGCTATTTTGTTTTACACTATGCAAAAATAGAGTTTTTTCCCCTCCTTTTTTTGGTTATATAAAGCTATAATGCTAACATATAGTTGAAGCTATATGCGTGTATAGATTGTTTTGACTTCATGTTTTAGCGCATGTAACTTTAACTCTTGGTTGTTTCTCCATTTCTTGCACAAACCTTCTTAACACCATGGGTGTTTACAAGGCAAAGATCGTAAGCTTTGTACACAATATGGTCTAACATGTCAAGCATGCTAAGTTAAAGCATGAGTAATATTAATTAAGCAACTATATTTTATCATGCTATATGAGCACTTGAAATTAAAATGCATTTTTCTGGTATAACTAATAATATTTTACTACTTGAAGCATTCTTATAATAATGTCAGAACTAGAATGATTTTAGAATTGTTATTCCTATCTACCTATCGCTATCAAAGTTTGAAGTTAAGTAATTGAAACAAATATCGAACATTAGCTACTAGGATATTATTTGTTTAACGCGCTCAGTGAAAATTAGGTTATGGCTTTTCTTTTACTTTTATTGCCATGTGTAATTTAATTTTCCTGATACCCAAATCATACCACTATGCTTTACTCGAAACTATGACTTCTTCTCCCTTATTTTTCAAAATCCGTATCATTATAAAACATTAAGTTCATTTGGTAAAACAATATTGAGATATTTGTACTCTCCATTAAGCACTGATATTTCTAAATGTTTTGAACTTGAAAAAAATTCATATTATATTAACAGGTACCGACAAATACTTTTAACTTGGTTATGTTTGTTTGATTACTAACTGCAATCAGTTTGGTTGATGTTGTACTGGATGATAAGTAAATAGATTACGAGATTTAATTAAGAACTGCAAGATATAATTTGAAAATGTTGATGCTTCTTTTTATAAAAAAGAAAAAAAATATAGATTGACCTTTTGTATGGCTTATTGATGACCTAATGAATTTTCATTGATTCCATGTACTCTATGTTTGGTTTTGAGTAAGCTCTATTTACATCCTTATGCATTCAAAATAAGATTATACGGGTTTAGGGAATTGCTTTTGATTGCTATTCGTCGATCCAACTATTTTAATATGTTTGTCATTTTTATCATATGCGTGTATTTGCACATATTCATACTGTTTATTTATATGAAACCAGAAAAGAGATACTTACGTTGTTGGCCCTTTGCCATAGTTTCATATCCAAATTTAAAGGCTAGGATCATCATAAAATTCCATATGTAGAAGTAAATGCCATGTATTACTAATTTGTATGTGTTAGGTTGAGTGAGGGTTACATATGAAAAGTCATACTTTCCACCATGCATAGAATAAATGTGTAACATTAGCTAATCAGTTACAAACAATAAAGGAATGAACTTTAATCACAAATCAGTTATGAATATATAAAAGTTGCTTACAATTTTTAGTATCAGCTACAAACAATAAATTATTTATAAATAGCAGCAAGAATTGTATGAAAGTTACATAAAAACGCAGGTTATTTTTAGTGTCCAACATCTTCTTCAATCGACACGTGGCATGCCATATTTTCTTCAGTGTGAAGATTATTATTATTTTCCTTTTTTTTAACACTTACCAAATTCTATGATGAAAAAGGATTACACTCTTCAAAGTACAAGATTTATATTTAAGATGACCAGGTACATGTATATTTAGGTTTAATGTTCTGCTTGATAATCCTTGTGTGTATGTGTGTGTGTACGAGTAGAAATGGTACACGTAGAGGAGTTGTAGCAATAGTTAAAAAAAGATATTCATGATTTTTTCTGCAATTTTGGTTTATTCAAGCCAACAAAAGCTGATGCTTCCACTTTGACTAATATTTATGACAAAAATAACGGTTGGAAACTTTTGAATAGCTTTTTCACAAGGAAATATATAGTGGAGTGACATTTCAGTCTCATGTTGTTTTGCACGATCTTAATTAGGACACTGCATAATTCCACAAAATTATCCTTACATAATCTGCATTATGGTTGTAAGTCAGTAATTTGAAAATATTTTTGTGATATATCATCTAACATGCCATGAATCCTAAACATGTTTACTTACTTTAAATACATTCATCAATATATATATATATATATATATATATTAAATATTGTTGCTCTGCATTTTTATTGATGCAAGGCCTAAGATAGAAAATATACGTCAAACTACTTTTTTGATACTAATACTTCAAACATCCTTATTACTATTTATTAACATTATGCACTTACCCGTGGGGTTTGGGATGGATGAGTGTTAAACCAGGTAGGAGTTTGTAACTGAATGTTTGTGGTTGTGACTGGCTGGTAAATGAAGGCGAAGTATGAAAAATAGCTAAGTTAGCCAAGTTTTATGAAAATTAAACAAGCTTTTGAAAATAAACAGTATTTTCAAAAATTAACCATGATAGCTGAGTTTTGTAAGAGCTAAATAAATTGTACAAATCAAATAAATTTAATTATATCATGATAGCTGAGTTTGCAACCGAGTTTTGAGTATATTTAATTATTGTTCCCTAGTAACCTCGTTATATCATATGTATGTATGTGTGTATGCGTTTTACGTATCACCATTAGATTATGTCATGTGTGTACGCGTTTTACGATCAACAAATTGCACATGATATAGTATATGTTACATTCACATGAATTGCACAGGTAATTATCCAATCCACCAATGTTTATCAAATAATGTTTCAATGGATACATAATGAGACATGCAGAAAAGTAATGGGACATGTTTTGGTGCTCGTCACATTTCAGTTTGTATTTTCTTATTCAAGGAAGATGACAAGTCCATATATTTATTTTAATTTTGTTACTTGGTGAAGTTGACGGGTGTGTACATTTTTACTGATGCTTATAAGCCGTCAACTGCTTGTAATTCAATTTTTTTTAGTTTAAGTGTTTGTTTATTCTCCTTTAAACAAGAATGGTACTCAAGTCTTGCAAAATGTGAGCTTACGAGGGTTAGAAGTTTGAAGCTTGTTTGATAAGGCTATACTCATTTTATCATGCTATAGTTGTTATTTGGCTTTAAAGGACATCAATAGTGTCCACCGCATGAAGAGTCAAAACATTGGACTACTAAAGTTTTTACATTTATGGAAACTCAGTTTGTGTGCGTCACTTTATTTTATTTGGTTTTTTTCCCACTTGCTACTTAATTACCTTAAGGTTAGCATTAGATAACATATACATTGTTTTTATATGGATGCAATTTGATCTTTGTATCATCTATGCAATATTTTTTTAAAAATCTCTTTATTAAACCTTTTATTTTATAGAATTCTTATCCATTGAATTTTCTCTTTTGGCCTTTTACTTTAAAAGTATTTTAATTAACATAATTTTGACTTTTGAGGTTATGCTCCCTGTTATTTTTTCAGTTCCTTTATTGTATTATTACCGCTATTGGTGATAAAGCGCAAAGAACAACAGATGCCATGATGACAGTGCATATTTTTACTGGTAATTAGGTATTACAAGAACAGATGCCATTATAACTAACTGGAAAACTACAGATGCTTTTTGGAATTATTATTATTTGGATCTTCTCCTTTTTTCCATTTTCAAGTTTGTATGTTTTATCTATATAAACTAAGAGAACCTTAGGAGATTTGCCTCTACAATCACAAGTTCACCGTCTTTCTTTTTTGTTGAAGTAATATATTGAAATCCTAGTTTGGTTTTTGTTCTATTCTACTCTTCACAATTATAAAATATTATAAAAAACATAGACATATTAATGAAACTAACGCAAAATTGTGACATTGTTACAGATATATTAAAAAAAATGTTCTGCAAGATTAACTAAGAAGTCGCAGATTTTTTTGTTTGTTGTATAATGTAAAAATATACCATTCTCGTTGTTTGCTGCCATAAGTGCGAGCTAGTGAAAGACGAACAAAATACCTCAATGTAAACAATAAATTTTTACAAAGGTTGCATGTATAAATAATAGACTAAAGCAGTTTGTAAAAGTACGAAAACCAGCTGCATAATATCAGTCCATGTTATTTTTGTATATAGATGCCTTAGCCTCTTCCATAATATCAGTCCATGTTATTTTTGTATACATTTTATAACCGATAATATATAGGTATGAAACGGTAAAAACCAGCTGCATCTACAAATGTCCTCCCTGATGCTTTATCTCCCATATCATGTGTATTCCATTGCTTTTAAAAAGAATCAAAATTTGTAAACTATAATTCTTTCACTAATCTATGGAAAATATGCTATCAATCTGCTATACTTTGATTAATCCTCTTTGCCTGTTCAACTAACATTGCTTAATATTACTCAGGGGTTTATAATGATTTGGATATAATATAAGACATGATACCTACTTGCAGGAGCATTAAATAATTTACTTGAACGCTCGATTTATTGATTTAACTGTCATTTCAGTTTACATACAATTATCACTACGTATTACATGTATGACAACATGTATATAAAATTTCAAAAACATTATGTTTGTCTGTCTATTAACATGTTAACTAAATGGCACCAAAATTTATTTACCAACTGATTTGCATTTGTACTGAATTATTTCTTTAGTTGCGGCTTCCAATTTTATCTCTCCATGAGTTTGAACTGCGCTTAGCAATGCTCTCCATGTTGCTGCTTTTTCTAACACTTATTTAAATTATCCGCATAGCCTCTTTAAAATGCCTGGACCTACCAAGAAAATTAACTAAGCATGTATAATGTCCTGAGCATGCTTCTATATTGTTTTATGCTTCTCATACTATCAAATATTGTTAATCCAGTTTGTGATAGAGCGTTGTCATGTGGGTTTGCACTAATCATAATTTTCATTCTTAAAAATTCAACCTTTTTACATTGATAGAGTGTTATCAAGTACTTTTAATCCAGTTTTTGACTTTATTTTCTTAAGAGAACCATGCTCTGTGCTGATAAATGATTTTGATAGACTTCGAGTTTTAATTTAATTCGATCAAGACAAATTGCTATTCTAAAAAGTAAAATTTTGACTGTTAATGTATTAAAATTAATTAATTGGAACTTGCTATAGTTCGAGATAGCTTAATAGTTGGTGATGCATTAATTACAGACAAACCTTTTTCTTGATTCCAGTTTCATTCTCATTCTTAAAAATTTGATTAACTGCTTGCTATATTTGATTAGTTTTGTTTTGAATCTCCGTGTACCCTGTGACCTAAATATTATGTTTTCTTTGTTTCCAGTTACATATAATTGGTTTTAATCTTCGGTATATGCACATGATGTCAATTCTCATTTTTATTCTTTGATAATTTTATGTTTATTTACCAATTTCATTTTAAGAATAACTATCGTTATTTTTATTAGTTACCATTTATTTTTAAGTGAATTGTGTATATGTCAATATTTTTCTCTATTATATTTTGCCTTTAAATGAAAATTCAGATTTACACGGTGCAAATTAGAACAAATACAAGGAGAAAATGATTCAAATGAGCGTACTTAATTATGAATGTCTAAGTTAGAGAATACTTTCATGCAAATGAATAAATTCTAACTAAAAGGAAACCATTGATTAATTGGTAGAACAACATTTGTTAGTAAATTGTCTGTGTCTGTTTAATTTAGGCTTGGGACAAATTGAAACTTTAGCGTTCAATCACTGGTATTAGCTCACTGTTGTAAGAAAAAGATTGCATTTAAGAAGGTAGTGCCAATATGAAACTTTAGTATCTAGCAATAAAGAAGGCAGCGCAAATACTCGGCACATTGCAAAAACCATGAATCAGAAACAAGTATCAATTTGATTTTATCCAATTTTAAGGAAATAATTGATATTTCTTGCCTATTATTCTTTTTGTTCTATTGCATATTGCAAAAAGTCATGAATCAGATCTTTTTAGCAAGTAGAATGATTCCAGAAAATTGCTGTAGCCTAGTTTACAATTTTGTATATCATCCCAGTTGTCAACTAATAAAATATATTCGTGTCCTTGTTTCTTTTACGCAGGAGCTATTGAGAAAAGAAGTTAGCAAGAAGAATCGTGGTTTCTCATTCTCTATAACTATCTATTCCTCTATCTTGAATTTGTTACAGCATACCCTTATTTATCTATATAGCTCCACCTTTATTTGTTGCTTTATAGCACAGATCAGAACATACTATTAATTAGCTTTCTAGGATGCTCTCCATGCAGAAACCAGAAGACAGCTTTACCGTGGCTGTCATTATTGGCACTGTTTATTACATTTTTTTATACCTGAAGACCGCAAAAGACAATGAGAGAGATTTCTGATATTCACCACTGAGTGTCCTCATTTGGTAATATACTTCACTTTAAGCCAACTTTTTTTGCACCTTTTTTTTACGCTTTTTTTTTCCTCTTAACAGCCCATTATACGCTACTATTTTTTGTATCAAAACATGTATACACTACTGTTTTGAACATATGGCACATATTCAGGTGTACCATCATTTTAAAATACTAGCCTAGATGTGACAGCCCGCCCCGCACCAGCCTGCATTTCCTCCAAGAGTGCGCTGTACACATGCCCAACTAGCATGGGACGGTCGTCAGGAGAAAGGAAAGAAGAGAATGAACTAATCAAGAAACCTGTAGAATGTCTCACAGCGCATCGAACAAAATATAATAATAACATAGTTGACATAAAACAGGAGAGACGGTGCATAAGCTGAAAATCAGAACCAAACATCATAGCAGCGGAAAATTCAGAATACAGCTTATTACAACTTTCAAACTGTCTCAAAGCAAAAGAAAGCTAAAATGGAAGATACACCACCAATGCCCAAGCAGTGATCTTCAACAACACAGGGAGAATACTATATATATGCTACGTGGAAGCCTCCTGCTCGTCTCCGGATCATCTACCCGTGCATCACCAGCTAACCTGCCTCTAGTCTGCTCGTGTGAGCACCCAGAGTAATAAGAGGAGACATAAAACTCTGGGTCAGACATAAAGCCTGGTATGAGCGATAAGCATCTAAATAGAATAATAACAGGTATACTAAACCATACCTGAACCTGGACCTGCAACCAAAGAGTTAGTACCACATACCGTACAGTTCTCTAAGGTGCCATAATGAATAATGTAAAGAATACGGGGGTGGGGTGTGTATGTCATAATGATAGCAACCAAATCATCCATAGCAACCACCCTCACATCTCTCACTCAGTGCGTAAAGCATACGATATCTACCACTTTGGAACACTAGACAAATTGAGGTAACGACGAATCCCGACTTGTAGAAACCCTGCTGTGACCAAGCCAAACACTTGGAGTCATGACCAAACATTTCAATGACCCACTTCATTGGTCGTAGCCCTTGGTTCTACCAATGCCATAACGGCCCTGAATCCGCCTCCGTACCTCCTACCATAGTGGTCCAAAGCTACAGACATCGTAAACCCCTTAGCACGCGTCCCGCGGCAAAGCCCAACCATGAAGCGAACTCGTTGATTCCCATCTAAATCTTGAGCTCTAACTTCTCATTTGGACTTCCTTTGCATCTCGGGTTTTGATCGAGTTGGAGTAGGTCTTCAGAAGAGTTGTTGTACAGTAGCAGCCCTAGAATACAGTTCGGTTCGGTGGTCATTACCCTCGTCGGTTCGGTTCGGTAGTCCTTCCTTGTCATCTTTCCATTCAGTTCGGGTCGGGCACTCCACTTCGGGTCGGGTCGGGTGTCCTTCTCTGGGTCGGGTCGGGTTGCTGTCTTCCTTCCAGTTCATGCTCCTTCTCCGATCAGCTCCCTTGTTTTCCACCTACTCCGATCCGATCCCTTCGCCTCACTCCAGTCCAATCCGCTCCGCTCCCTAGCTTGCTCTGATCCGATCCGCTCCCAATATTCTTCCGATCTGGCCCCCATTGTTCTTCCGATCTGATCCCCTTGTCCACTCCAACTCTAAGTAAACGGCCTTCCTTCTCGCCAAGCCTCCTATATGCCAAACTCAGGTTCGGGTCGGGTTTCTTGCCCAGTTCCCATATCCGATCCGAGCCCTCACCCGATCCGATCCGGTTCGGAACCTGCACACACTTCTGCAACTTTCCAGCGAGCTTTCTACGCCATTCGGCGACGTTTTCGACCAATTTAACTATTCTAATCAATCATAAAACATACCATAGAATCATAACAACATGTAAGAGCAACCACAAACACCAAAACCATGAATTTACATGTCAAAATGGATCAAAGATGCCCAAAATCCTATTTTTCCCTTAAGCATGATTAAATAAGACTAATCATAGAATCAATAAGACTTAACTAAATCGAACCAAATTTCTAACAGAGGCATAAAATATTATTTAAGAATTTCTAAACATTTTTCCAGAATTTATCAGTGTATAAATTCGCTAATCTTCACTAATCACCCTTAATTAACTGTAATTAGTGTCAAAATGATGCTATCACTCACCTTTGCCACAACTAAAACCCCAAAACTGAAATATTCTCTGATTTGGCGTTGTTCCCAATCTTACACAGCAGCTCTACCTCGGTTCTCGTGCTAATACTCCTTGATTTGATGTTTGCTAAGCCTAATCTTCGATTAGGAAGTGATTAAGAGGTGTTTTGAAGAGATTTAGAGGGCGGAGGCCATGGCTAGGTTAAGAGGAATGAATAGTGACAGCTGAAAAATGAGAAAAGGGTATTCTCCAAACCCTAACAGCCCTTTTTCACCCCTAATCCCGAAATTCCCCTTTGGGCCTAGCTGTTAATCACCCGGTTAAGCCCAATTAAGCTGTTTTTCACCATCTGAAACTTGTTTCAGCCATATCTCCCAAACAGTGAGCCCGTTTGGCTAATGTGACCACTCTACGGAAAGAGAAACCATCATCCGGAGCCAATGGAAGTGGTTTCAGGTCAAAATTCTTTTCTAGTCAAAAGTTATGGCCAAATCAGTACCAACTAGGGGTAAAATGGTCATTTAAAAATCGGGAAAAATCATGAACATGGGAAATGGCCCCATTAGTCGTCTCCCAAAGTTACATGACCATACAACTTCGTATGTGAAAGAAATAAATATCCTATGATCCTATGATGCGTAGAATGCGGGTCGTTACACTAGATGCACACATTCATTTCAGCATACGCTTGTATTTGAACAATGTTCCCGTCATTTTGATACATGTACATCCTACATTTCTGTAGGTCATATAACACCCAATAGTAGGGTCACTGTTAAGATTGTCCCATTAAATTGGATTAACTTTTAAGATATATACACTAAGCCTAGCTGTCTATATATAACTCAAACCATTTGCAGTCACCATCTTTCAAGGATTCAGGTATAAAAAATTCAGAACACTATCGATTCCACATTCTAACGAAAGGTTTCCCTATCGAACATGCAAATTGGGATTCTGCTGTGTTTGAAAACTAATCCATGGATTAGTCAATGCAGCATTAATGTACTTGGTTTTTAACTAGTTTTATTTGAAGTTTTGAATATGTAAAGCTTAAAATACAGTAGTTTCTTAAGTAAGTTCAGTTTCAAAACTTTGAATATATTTGGCAGGAAATATAAATTTTCCTATATGAATTGTTACCTTAAAATGTATAAAGATCTTTACTGTAAAAAATTTGGATTAACATGAATTTAAGTGAATTCCTAAAATGCATGTAAGCTTTAAATATATTTAAAAAAAATCGATGAATTGCAGACACATGCCTATTTTTTAAATCTGCCAAGTGCAAATTCCTGAGGTCTCGAAGGTTATTTAACATGAGCTTTCAAATCTATGATAGTTTCTTATATGTACTTCTAATGAAAATATGACTTTCAGTCTGTGCACTGAATAGATGTCTGGACATCAAGATACAAGGTTTAGAAGTATTCTGACCATTAATATTCATGTTTTTTGCTTCGAATATTTATTTTACTGTAATTTCCCCTTATTTTTATCTATGTTCCTAAGCTTAATGGAATTTTCATCCGCTGGACATTCAATAAAAAGCTACATGCATTTCTGTACGTTGAACTATATAGCATTTGATATTTTGTGTATATAAATCTGTCTTTTTTTTTGTTTTCCTGTATGCATGTCTCAACCCTGGTATTTTTTAAATTTTAATTATATTGTCCATCTATTTTCCCCTATTTCCAGTACAAAATAATTTCAAATTAAGATACAAGTGTTGCATTATTTATAATGATGATATTATAGAATTCTACAGCTAATTGTTCTTTGGAACCACTATTCTTAATGATACAAGTGGTGCATCATACTGCCTACCACTTCCAGTCACTGAATTCATCAACATTAATTAACTTTTACTTGGATAACTTTTGATGTTCAAAGGTAAATTACATGCATATCATGCCCAACTGTTCCTGGCAATTTTTTTCCTTGTTTTCCATATACCATACCAAATCTTTTCTAACACACTGTTTTTCCGACATATTGTACCAATTTCTTGAAATGATGTATCCATGTTTTAGGTAGCATGCATTCATATAATTCTTATGTATGTACAAATAATTGTATTTGTAGGCTTTATTCCTTTACAATTGTATTGCGTCAATACTGTTTATATTAGTAGTACACTATTACTTGTGTTCTATTTTCAGTATTGCGTGAATTCCATTTACAGTCCAGTAATATACTTGTGTTCTATTTACAAAATAATTGAATTATCTTACTTGCTTATTAATATGCTTGTGTTCTCTCCTTTATCAGCTTTCTGCTTTGCTCAACATGGAGTAGAAAAACTACAAATTATTTACGTTCAGTTCACATTACAACCTGGAGGAGAAAAACACGGTACTTTTCATGTCACTATTTTGCAATTTATGATCAGTTCCTTTGCTTATTTTGTAGCGTACAATTTTACAGTCTAGATACTATATTTGATATATTTTCAATTGCAGTCAAAATAATGCTATGTTGGTTTTTTTGGCAGATGCTAATTCAAGTCAACCATCACAAAGATAAATTATGCTATTTTTAGGTTTAAGCTGGATGATCCATTTTGTTCTTTTGTAGTCATGTGAAGAATGCTAATTTCTGATGAAATTAGTATTATGTAAGTATTTACACGATCGAATTGGTTGGAGCTTAGCATATGACTAGTTATTACTAATGCAAACTATTTTTGTTGTATGGTTATCAATGTTAGTGTTTTTTTTTTCAAATGATATAAGATTTTGTGAATTGTGTACATATTTCTTGTGTTCATATATTTTGTGAATTGCTTATGATGTTGAACTGTATTGACAGCTGACAATCATAATGGCTGAGATGAAATGCTGTTGCATTAGACCTTTTGAACTCAGAAGCTATTTGCTACTGTTGTAAATAAAACACAGTCGCAAATGCAAAACTTATCGCGTCAACTATTTTAAAAGTTGTTGAACAAGGTCAAAGTTTTGAAGTTAAATATCGGTTTCTTGCTACTAGTGTAAAACAAACCGTCACTAATGAATTATACTATAGCGACAGTTATCATAGAATACCCGTCGCAAGAACCTGTATATGGCGACAGTTTTAAAACAGTCGCAATAAGTTTACACATTTTGCGACGGTTGCATATGCGACTGTTGTCAAACAGTCGCAAATAAGCTAAAAAAACCGTCGCAAATAATCTGTTTTCTAGTAGTGACATGTGTGCACTGCCTCGCCAATCCAGTGTGCAACTGAGGAGTAGCCGCGTGAACCTTCTCAACGCAGTGCAGCATGGTTAACCTATTCAACAACTCAAAGTGGTTGAGATAGCTCAACATAAATGGCCGAGCAGAGTTCAAATCAAAATGGCCAAGAACAAAGCAGAGCATGCAAATGAAAGTGATTAACATATTGATGCAGGTGGTGTTTCATGCTATTAGTTCAAGTATGTAAATGGTGCAACCCAAAATTCAAAGATGGTCAAAGCAATTGGATATGTAAGCATAGTCAACAACAAACCAAGTGGTTCAGGATACAAGGCAGTGATAACATGAATATACAGCAGCAAGATCAAGTAAAAGTGGACTAGCATGGTGTGCACAATACATGGTGGCAGCAGTATGGAACAACATTTCAAGTTGACAAGAAAATACATGCTCAAGGGTCGAGCACAAGGTTGAAGAGCACATTGGTTCAGCAAGCATGCATGGTCAGTGGAGTACAAGTCATCACCAACATGATGCAGGCAAGTGTGGACAAAGTGGAAATACACAAGTATTTCTCTAATGCACATACAAGCAAGAGTTCAGGTACATGGATAATACAGCTAATGCAAACAACTACAAGTGCACAAGTCCACAAAAACACAAGACAGTACTCGTCAATGCACATGCAAGTGCAAATGGATATATATATATACACACACACACACACACACACACACATATGATACAAAAACAGACTGGCAAAGCATGGGCAAGTATGGTGATACATGTAAACAACATGGATCATACAAGTGCAGTACTCATTCTGATCAGTAAAGAGTCAACATGATGATCAAGACATATGTGCACAATGTAAGTATAACAGGAATATGAAAATGGAAGTATCAAAAAACTGGTTTGGCAAGATATGTTGAAGGACAACAGTTTTAACAAGTTAAACTCACATACAAAGTTTTGGAAGCATAGACAAGATACCCAAGTACAGTATGAAAATGATTTGTGCAGTAATTGTTCTTATCAAGCCAATCCTCTCCGCAACAAAGACATGGCAGCGTTTTTTAATGTTTTGGCAAATTATGGCGGCAAAACAGCAATACAAGAATGGTAATATGAACAAAAGTCATGATCATCCCAGCATTCCGAAGCATATATGGCTAGTGCTAATCACAGACATGTTCAAAACACCAATGTAACAATAAACAAGTGAGTGATGTGATCAAATGAAACATCCATTCTTATCAGTTCAAATCTGATCAATGGCTAATTCAAGTGTTCATCAGTTTTATGTTGACAAAGTTTAAATTCTAAAGAAAAATCGTCAACAAGCAATAAAACGATGACAAGTGTTTCAGGAAAATAGATGTACGAGTTAGGACCATTCAAAGTTCCAAAAAAAATTATTCAAGGTTGTAACCGATAGGGATCAATTCAAAGGTCCAGAAATCACAACGCAAGTTACTCCACAAAGTTTGAAATTTTCAAACTTAATCAAATTCCAGAAATCGAAGAAATATCCAGAAGCAATTATTTAAACCACGAAGATTTCAACCCCAAAATATACGCAATATCAGACCAGATCTAATACGAAATCAGAGCATAAATTTAGGATTTTTTTAATCCTATAAATACACCAATTTCATCATCAGCTATGACCATTGAAATCCAACAAAAACAATTTGAAGAATTCAAGAGAAAATCACTCACAATTTTAAGGGTTTCGATCGTCAGAGGGCAATCCTAATTCGATCAAGCAAAGCCATCAAAGTACTGAAAGAATCCAACAATTCAAGGAATCACAAAATCAATTTCATCATCAAATCGATTTGGATTTGGGAGAATTCCAAAAACCCTGGGCCGCCATTTTATTTCCAACTAAACAAAGAGATCGGGCCAAAAGTAAAGTGGTGAAGCAAGTATAAAGGGGCAGACCAAGATTTTAAAAGGGACAAGGATTTAAAGTTTTTTAAATAACCCATTTCAAAAGGGACAAGGATTTAAAGTTTTTTAAATAAAACCTAGGTTTTTTTATATATGTTCTTAAGTTTTTTTATTGTTTGTTTTTTATTCGTTTCAATTTGAAATCAAGAGATAGTTTTCTAGTTTGTCTCTAAAACTAGGGAGACGAATTACAGGATTTGTAATTCGGCGAAATCAGGTTTCAGGGATAGAAACTAGTGCAGGGTTTTGAGCTTAGGGTTAAGAACAGTTAGGAGCGAGTGTCGCGAGTTTACAGGGGATTGTAAGCGTAGAGATTGTTTTAACTCCTAGTAGAAACCTTGGGGAATGCAGCAATAGGCAGGGTTTTGCCGAAGCTAGGTATATCTGTGTGTTATTTATTTTTCGCATTTATTCTGATTATTATCAGTGCTGTTATTATTTAATTTCTCAGCGAAAATCTGTGATAAACCCTATTCACTCCCCTCTAGGGTTAATTTAGATCCTACAATCGACCCACATGGCTTTGGCCCACTTCAATCTCTTCTCC
Source organism: Allium sativum (assembly GCA_030737875.1). Classification (NCBI taxonomy): domain Eukaryota; kingdom Viridiplantae; phylum Streptophyta; class Magnoliopsida; order Asparagales; family Amaryllidaceae; genus Allium; species Allium sativum. The sequence goes on along the minus strand of CM060918.1, from coordinate 494,237,162 downwards.
AGAATGGACTTAATTACTTTGTTTGTCGCTTACCAGTCCATTTGATTGTGGGTGCGCCACAGTGGTGTACCTTTTGTCGATATGATATATCTGGCAAAAGTCTCAGAACTCAGTGCTATCAAATTGGGTTCAATTATCTGTTATGACGATTTTCGGAATCCCAAATCGACATATAATGTTTCTAACGATGAAATTTATCATTCGTTTGGTTGTGATCGTGGTTAACGGTTCTACTTCGACCCACTTAGTAAAGTTATCCACGGCCACAATGGCGAATTTTGCTCCGCCCTTCGCTATGGAGAGGCTTCCAATAATGTCAATTGCCCAAACAGCGAAGGGCCACAGACTCATCATCATCTTCAACTGGCTGGGACGCGCCCTGGGGATCTTTGATAGCTTCTAGCATGCGTCGCAATGTCGTGCATAGTTAGCTGCATCTTTGTTCACAGTAGGCCAGAAATAGCCATATCGCGGTATCTTCTTCGCCAGCGTTTGCCCTCTAGTGTGGTGGCCGCATTCACCTTCGTGTACTTCTTTCAGTACCCGTTTGATGTCATCATGGGCTATACACTGGAGGATAGGCATCGAGAATCCTTGTCTGTAGGACTTCATCTTGCATGACATATCGAGAGGCCTTTCTAATAACAGCACGCTTCTTGCTTTTCTTGGTCGGAAGCGTTCCATTCATCGGGAAGTTCTTTAGGGGTGTCATCCATGATTCTCTTTCTGACTCAGTTTCCAATATAGGATCAATTTCCATCTGATTGATGCTTGGAGACTATAGTACCTCTATCAGGACCATCTCTGTGTCCTCAGGGTTATCAGAACTATCCAACTTGGCCAACTTATCAGCCCTCTGATTCTCTGATCGGGGGATATGTGTTATGCTGTAGTGTTCTAGGCCACCCAACAATTTTCTCACTTCCTTCAAGTATAATACGAGCGTTGGCCCTTTGGCCTGAAACTCTTCATTGACCTGGTTCACAACTATCTTGGAATTGCAAAAGATATCCAGTTTCGCTATCCCCAACTCCTTTGCAACCCTAAGCCCGACGATCAGGGCTTCATACTTTGAGTCATTATTCGTGACGTGGAACTCTAATCTCAAAGCATAGTATATCGACCGTTTTCGGGAGTTACAAGTACAACTCTAGCGCCAGATCGTCTGTCATTCCTGGCTCCGTCAGTATGCAGTTTCCAGGTGTTGGGGTCAACTAGTGGTTTTGAGGTATCAACTTCTTCACTCACTACATCGTCCTCTGGGATAGTAAATTCTACTATAAAATCTACCAAAACTTGCCCCATTACCGATCTTCGGGGCTGAAAGTTCAGATCAAACTGACTCAACTCGATATTCTATTTGAGTAGCCTTCCTGACGCCTTTGGTCTCTGTAACACTTGTCGGAGCAGATGGTCAGTGTATACACTGATGGGATGAGCTTGAAAATAATGGCAAAGCTTTCTAGATACGATCAGCAGACTATACGCAAGCTTTTCTATCTTTGGTTAATTCCGCTCTGCCGCCGCTTGCTTCTTACTTACGTAATACACAGGTCTCTGGACTTTATCTTCTTCTCTTACCAGGGCTGAACTTATTGCATGGGATGATACCACGAAGTATACGAAGAAATCCTCGTGATCTATCGGCTTGGACAATATCTGCGGTTTTTCCAGATGATTCAGGAGGTTTTGGAAGGCTTCCACACAATCAGGGGTCTACTTGAAATTGCGTTTCCTTCGCTTTATCAAGTCGAAAAATGGAAAGCACTAATCTGTGGCTTTAGAAATGAATATACTTAATGCAGCTACTTTCCCAATGAGGCTCTACACATCTTAGATTTGCCTTGGTTCTTGAATGTTCCTGATTGCTGCAATCTGATCTGGATTGATTTTAATTCCACATGAACTAATGATAAAGCCCAAGAATTTTCCAGAGGTGACTCCAAATGAACATTTCAGAGGATTGAGCTTCATCCCATATCGTCTAAGGATATCAAACATTTCTGCTAGGTCGATAGTATGGTTGGATGATTGTCTGGACTTCACAAGCATGTCGTCCACATGAACTTCCACCGTCTTCCCAATATAATTGTAGAACATCCAGTTCACTAGTCGTTGGTATGTAGCTCCAGCATTCTTTAGACCAAAAGGCATCACTACATAGCAGTACAGTCCCAAATCTGTGATGAAGCTGGTATGCTCCTGGTCCGGAACATGCATGGGAATTTGGTTATATCTGGAATATGCATCCATGAAGGAGATGATCTTGCGACTCGTCGTCGAATCCACTAATTGATCAATTCTAGGAAGTGGAAAAATGTCTTTCAGACAAGCCTTGTTCAAATCTGAGAAATCAATGCAGGTGCGCCATTTTCCGTTGGCCTTCTTTACCAAAACCGGGATTGAAATCCATTCCGGGTAAGTTTAATCTCCAATAAATCCATTACTCCTCAACTTCTCAACTTGTTCCTTTAAGGCAGCTGACCTCTCTGGGCCAAGCATTTGCTTTTTCTTCTTAACAGATGGGTGCTTCGGGTTGATGCTCAACGAGTGGCACATAATTAATAGGGATATCCCATACGTGTTAGCATGGGTCCAAGAAAACACATTTAGGTTGGCCTTTAGGAAGTTGGTCAATTCTTTTGCACGAAGACGGTCTAACTGGGATCCGATCTTCAAGACCTTTACTGGGTCATTATCATCGATCGGAACATCCTCAGTCGTTTCGTTAGGAGTCGCCATTCTGCCCCTGGGTTCCTCGTCCTCTCTAGGATCTATATCCTTTGCGGGTGGAGGAGTACCCTTTGGTTCTATGTTTAATCCTTTTAGCAACAATTTCATTTCTGCTGTATAGTAGGCCCGTCCAGCGACTTGATCACCTCTGACTACTCCCACTCCTGCATCTGTTGGGAATTTCAATAATAGACACCAGGGAGCAATGCAAGCCTTGAATTCTGCTAGGGCCGGTCGGCCCAAAAAGGCATTATAAGATGATTCGATATCCAATACCACAAGCAGAAGAATTCTCACTCTCCAGAGATCTCTTTCTCCCAGAGTTACTGATAATTCCACATATCCAATCGGAGACACTGAGGCTCCATTGAAGCCACGTATCCATCCATCATAGGGGTTCAAATCTTTTGCTTCAAGCTTCATATGATCAAATGCTTTCTTAAACAGAATATATATTGAACTACCATTGTCCACTAAAACCTTGTGGACCAAAGCGGGACCGATAGTTGTTGTGATCACTAAAGGGTCTTCGGTGGGGGAATGAACTCCAATACTATCTTTATCACGAAAGATGGCGTCGTCAAACATTGTTTTGTTCTACTTTACCGGGGCTGCAACTTCAAGATTACTGCATTTCCCTACTTCGAGGTGTTTGGCCGCATTCACATCCTGATCCACTGCCCTAAAGTTGTGCCCAGCAGGATTAGGTCCTCATATTATAGTGTTGATGACAATGTTTTTTCCTTTATGCTGAGTAGTAGGTTTAGCGACAGGTTGGTTTTGATTCGAGGCCTGCCCAGCTTGCCCCCCGTCTCTCGGAGCAATCTTGTATTCGTCCAACTTTCCTTCACGAAGTAGTTTTTCAACGACATCTCTCAAATGACGGCATTCATTGGTGGAGTGACCATGGTTCTGATGGAAAAGGCAAAATTTAATGTCTCACATTCTTTCTTCGTCGAATCTCTCGGTGAAGGCCTTTTATACTAAAGAACGTTATAGGTGTCCAAGAAAATATTCTCTAATGTATCATTTAACGGTGTGAAGTTTTCAAAAGTCTTGAACCAAGGTCACTTCTGAGAATCATTCCCCCGATTCTTCTTCCGACCATTATTCCCAGATTGGCGGCCATTACCCTGTTTCTTATTTCCAACGTTAACCTCTACCTTTCCTGAACTATCGGCAGATTGTTTGATGGCCACGTTACTCTGTATATCTTCTTTATTGGAAGCCTTTCTCTTTCGATTGGCGTATATCTCTTCCCGGCGTAAGCGAACATTTGCTTTTTCATAGAATATTTCTCTAGTTAGTGGCAGCTTGCCGGCTAAGTATATTTCAAACTCAGTATCTTTGTCTACTCCGTCAATTAAAGCCATCAAGACAGTCTGTTCGTGAGGATCTCTAACCTCCGTGACCGCTAAGTTAAAACGATCTAAGTATGACCTCAAAGTTTCGTCAAGGCGTTGTTAATGAGGGATAACTCAATGACATTTTTAGACCTTTGAGCATGAAGCCGGAATTGATTTACGAATTGTTCACTCAATTCCGTGAAACTGGAGACCGATCGTGCTGGCAAGCGGGTAAACCACATCAATGCCACATCCTCTAGGAATATCGAGAATGCTTTACATTTTACTGCATCGAGAGCAACGGCAACATTCATGTACCATGAATATCTCATTATATGCTGAACTGGATCCGTCCTGCCCAAATAGCGGTTCATAGTTGGCATGTTGAATTTCCTCGGGAATGGACATCTAATATGTCATCAGTAAAGGGCATATGACTGCGGTATATACCCCAATCCTCGTTTCTCTGTCCACGTCTATTTGCCGTGATTTGCCTAACCATTGCTTCAACATCAACGTTAGTCAATGTAGATTCAGGATCGGCACTCCTTTCCCTGTGGGGCCCTCCAATGTCTCTTCGACGTGCTGCCTTGAAGTCCGGGGCCTGAGCAGAGCTTCCTTGTCCCCAGTTGCTACGTTGAGGGCAGTTCGTGATCCCCTCAGGGGAGCGGTTCATGGTGCCATCTCCCTAGCGGCTCGTGAAGGCATCTTCCTGGTGTCTCGTGAAGGCATTTGGCGGATGGTTCGTGGTGACCTCAGCTGGGCGGCTCATGGTGACCATTTGCGAGCGGGTCATGACCCCCGCGAGCCATGAGTTGGGGAGCTCACCTCAACTTGCTTCTGAGTGCTTTCCTCGTTAGCCTCGTTTGCAGCTTCGCTTGCTCGCAAAGCTCGTGAATCCTTGGATTTATTTCCAGTCATAATGTCTTGGCTTTGTTGAAATCTTCAAAAACCAAAAAAGGGAAGTTCGGACTATTTTCTTCGAACTTGAATATCCAAACAGTAGAGCAATAATCCGATATGTTGAGACTTCAATTCTTAGTGAAAGCACCAAAAATGTTAGACCAAATTATGGCTCTAACACCCAAATTGTCTGAAATTGCAGAGAATAATAACTAGAAATAAGAGAAAATGCAACAAACACACTGGATTTATAGTGGCTCGGTATTAACGAGCCTACGTCCACTTTATATGACTTTGATTATATGATTAAATGCAAGTACAATCAATAAATTCCCTCAGTCTCACTCTTATAATGATAATCCACTCAATAATTTCGAGATATAACTGATTAGAAATAATGGAATGACAGTAATGGTGGAAACAATACTCAGAATTGCCTAAAGATCCTAAAAAATGCCAAGTACTGGGCTATTTATAGGTGATTTCTATAGGCGGTTCGTGAGGACACGGGCATAAATCCCGAGGGTCTCGGACCCATTCGTGGCTTGATGGAGAAGTGGTCAAAATGGCCGTTCTGGACACGTGTAGATGGATCCTTGAATTCCGGTTCGTGGGTGACCAAGTCATGTTCACCATCTACTGAGCACAGGGCGGGTCGTGATGCCTTGGCACGAGCGGGTCGTGGTGGTTTGGCACGAGCGGGTTATGGTGACTATGGCGAGCCGATGGGGGAAGGTGGTTCACAAGCTGGTGATAGCCTGGGTTCACGAACCAGGTTTATATGTGCATGAATAACCTTATCCATCTGAAGGTAAGTTTTTATATTCTTGGTGGCTTGGTCAAGAAGCTAGCCAACAACTCCAATTGATCGGCAGATTAGTACTTCTATCTTCATCCATGTTCTCCATGTCAACTATGTCACTTTTAACTTCAATATGATCTGAAACTTTGACACCCTTCTTTTTGCATTACTTTTTGTTATGAATTTTCAGATGGTCTTCCCACTCTGGATTTTTAACAATATATTTTCTTTGAATGTTTTTTGAGTAGAAATACCATCACTGTTACTCCCAATTATTTCTTGCATGCTCTTCTTCTTGTTTTTTCTTTTTGTCGTGAATAGGTGAAGAGGAGGAGGAAAATAGAAGGGCGACATCCTCTATTAAGTGTTGTGGATAGGAACCTTATTCATGCCAATCTTGTCCATATTGACATATTTTTGATTCATAAGAGACTTTCTAGATAAATTGTCTGCATTTAAAATTGGATCATCCATCAGAGTGGGATGATTCAATAACTATACATTAAAATCCTCTACATTTATTGATTTGTTGGTAAATTAATCTATAATCTACCATTAGACTGAAATTGCTTAATGGATTTTTCATTCTGCTGAGAAGGGTCTATAGAAAATTAATTTGAATTTATGCCAAATAGTTGTGATTTTGGGCTATCTCCATGTCTTCAGCATAATTTGTTTTGAAGGAATCCGAGTCTTTTTTTGCTTCCTCATTTTTGAATGATTCAAAAAAGAATATTTTTCAGAAATATTGTTGTTTTCTTTATGTAGGCTTTCAAAAACTTATTTGGTTAAATTTTGAGGCTGAATAATTTCTGCAACTTGTTCTTGAAATGGTACACTATTTTCCTAAATATTATGATTTTCTCAATAATTCTGAATCCGGATTAATAATGCCAGAGTTTTGACCCATTTTTCTTGTCAAAATTGTTTTGTTGAACACATTTCTGTGAGACGATCAAAACAAACACATTTCGAACATCTTGGAGGAATCCATTCATATGTTATATGTTGAGTGATTGAGCATGTAGAGTAAAATATGCCTCGTTAGGTAAGTTTGAGTCCGCTTTAATCTCTACTAGAATTCAAGCATAACCAAGACTTGTTTCTCAAGCAGTTAGTTTATCTAGCTTTAGAGGAATGCCCACTACACTGGTAATGGCACTGAAAGCTTCTTTGTCTCGGAGTTGAGGTTTAACTCTGGTAATCTGATCCAAACAGGCATTGCTGATATAACAACTCTGTTTAAAATCATTTATTTAGACCATTTTTCAAAAATTATTGGTTTCCCTCCAATAAAATAGGGTCCTCCTCATATTAATTTTTCACAATCGATTTGATTTGCAAAATTAATTATAAAAAAACCCTTGTCTCTTGTAAAATTTTCGAACATACCAGATGGATTCCATATTTTTTCCATAAAATTTCTGAAATGATGATAATAGGGTCTGGATTTAACCACATGAGTAACAATCGAATTACTCCACTTAGCAATGGTTCTATTATTAATCTCCTGTTTCATAACTATGATGCTCTTTTCTCTAATTTTCACTGAAGGAATATACTCAAGATCGAAACTAGAAGGTAAACCTACATTTTTAACTGGATTTTCCCACGTAGATGATATTGTTGAATCTTTTAAAGTCGGATTAGCATCAGAACTGGCAGTTCTTGATTACTGTTGCACTTGAGAATTCTTAATCTGATTCTATTGATTTAGAATCTTAGAAATCTGAAATGAAGATTGATTTTTCTCTGTGAAGGTGTTCAGTTTATGAATTTTAGTAAGGGACAGCTTGGCTCAGGTCCTGTTGAGTTTCAAAAAAAAAAAAAAAAAACTCCCTATCTAAAAACTTTATAAATTAGGTTCTTATTTTTTGAAAATCAACAAAAAACAACGTAAATATTTACCAAACTTCAAAATTTAAATCAACACATAATCATCATGGTATCATGCATTAAAACTGCAAAAAAAATCAAAAATATGCACGCTTCAGAATTTTCTGCAATTTTCCGTATAATTGCCGACATTATAACAATTATATCAAAAAAGTTGCAGAATTTCATGCAACTTTTGATGATTTGCATGAAAAATTCACATTCAAAACCTATACTGATTACGATATTCAAGTATTGCAGGAAAATCAACAGAAATATAATAAAAATTGCATGCGTATTAAATATGTTTCATCTCCAGTAAATTGCTGCAAACAGTGCAATTATTTGCAATATTTATTGATATTCATGCACCTCTTTCATTTAGTTACATCACCTGTAAAATAATTGCTGATACGTCAACAACTATATATAATAATTGCAGGCATTGCTACATTTATTCATCTTCCTTTCAACATATGCATGTACTATGTGAATAATTGCAGAATTGTCTGCAATTATTCATAAAAAATGCTGATATTTCAGCATTTTTTTGTGCAGAATACTTCCGCAATATTTACAATTTTTTGGAATTATTTTTTATATACAGCAGCGCAAGAAAATAGAAAAACATGTTACTACAGAAAATAAAGATCCGCTTTCCAATCAAACTTACATAAGAATGTGCAGTGAATAAACTTTGAAATAAGGATGCGTGGGGAATTTCCACTTTTAGTAAAAGGAGATGTGTATGCATACAGAACAAATGGACTTATTCGTGCATACAGATGTCTCCCGTTCATTGCTAAAAATATGTTTCATGCTCTTACCTTCATGCTACTCAATGGTCTAGAAAAGCTGCAACGTTCCTACTATTATCTAAAATATATGCAGTAGCATATGTTCCAACTACTAGTTATAGTAATGAATGTAAGAATTTTTATTCGTCTCATTATGTGCTCCATATAAAAAATATGGAATTATTAGTTTAATATTAAATGTCATTATGTGGTCGTTTATGGAGTCCGCTGATTTGATAGGATAGATTGAAATAGAAGGTATATTCCTTTAAATATTGATATTCTCTATTAACGGTCAGCCTTGATGAACGGTTGAGATTATATCCATAACGGAATTTAGCCCCTCTCTCTGTCTATAAATATAACCCAATATTCATCGTTAGGGTTATTGAAAAGACATCACAAATAATAGTCTGGCTAGAGAAAGAAGGCAATTTTCAGATCTACAACTTACAGATCTACATCTCATTATCTTCTTCTCAATCAATGTTTATAAGTACGATTTATGTATTGTTTGTAACTAAGAGTACGGTCAAGATCTTAAACAAAAATACAATAATGATTAAAAATCAAGTTCACTTGATATTATGTTTACATGTGGTATCAGAGCGAGGTTGAAGATCATATTTTTAGTTCAAATTCATAGTAAAATCATGTTGGTACTATGTTTTTCTGCAATTAATCAGTTAGATTATTATATGATGTCATGCATAGATTATGTTTATTCAAATTACATGTTAATATTTTTTTCCTAACTGGTTTAGCAATTTATTATGATTATGATGCAATAATTATTTTGGGTCTATTTTCATTTTTTTGTATCACTAATTGGCCAAAACATGCCTTTTGTGTCAGAATTGAATGAAATTTTCATAGTTGATTGAAAACAACAAGACCTCTGAGCAATCATCGCCCTGTTGTGAATTTTTACATTTATGTTTTTACTTCAATCATTTAGACCCGCAAGATTGCATTTTTTATTGCTATTCAAGCAACAGCTGTAATGATGATTCATGATAATTGAAATTTCATATGATGTTTTTACGAAATTTTGGTTGAATAGAATTAAACTTGCTCCTTTGAAGTACTTATGTATCTTCTTATCATTGAAATAAATGTTGATGACACTAATTTACATTATTATTTGATCCACATAACAACCAATTGCATTTATTTCAATAACAATTGTGTTAAATGTGGTTGTTACGATAATAAATCAATTAATTAATTGTCATAAATTCATTAATTGTTTCGGTAATACTAAATTAATGGTGGAGCAAGTTGTTATTCGGTAAATGGAAAGGCATATATTTTTTTATTTGATGCATTTTCTAATCAAATAAATATTTATGACTTCACTCATTGAAAATACGTTTCTTTTTTATGCATAGATTAGCATAAACTAAATAGAAACAATAGTTGATTTGTGTTATTTGATATGATTTTTTTTTTTTCTATGTCATTTTGTTATAAGTTTATGTGACACTTAATTTTAGCATTCAAATGTGACTTTCCTTTTGTAATTATTTATGAAGTCCGTTATGTACTTATTTAAAAAATGTCATGAATATAACAATATATTTAAAGAAAAATTTGTAATAGCTATAATTAAAATATATTAGGCTATAGTTAGAATTTGTTCACTTTGACATTTTGTGATTTTTTTATGGTGACATGTATAACCTAATGAAGTCAATATTCATATTATATCGCTTTGATTATCAACATAGTGGTAACAATTCAGTACATGAATATTGTAATTCACCAAGATTAATACATTCAGCAGTAAAATATTCATATTATATTGTTTTGATTATCACCACAGTAATAACAATTCAATACATGTGTATTGTATTTTCTCATGATCAATACATTTAGCAATACAATATTCATATTATATTGTTATCACCACAGTGATAACAATTCAATACATGTATGTTGTACTTCATTATTGTATGACATTCATGTTACTGTTTGTAATCTGCCATAACAAATTCAAAATATGTCTTGAATGTTAGACTAAGTAATCTTGTTGTTGGTTAAATTCTTAGCATAATGTTTTACCTACAGTTAGACTATGCATCATAAGTAAAAATAACCATTAAGTAGATGACTTAGTTATGTGATTGAGCATGTATAGGATATCCACAATTACCGTACTTATTTAATTACAAATCACTTATTTATGTTTAGAACTTGGTCATGAATGTTATATATAAATTCCAAAATTTAACTGTTGTGAGATCGTTCCAATATTGCAGTTCCTCAAACTACCTAACTTAATTCCTTTGTCAACTCAGTTCCTGAACTAAATGGAAATAATTATAATGAATGGAAAGAACATGTTGAGTTCTACTTGGGTGTACTAGAGATATGTTGTAACGACCCGCATTCTCCACATCGAAGGATCGTAGAACATTTATTTCTTACACATACGAAGTCGTATGGTCATGTAACTTTGTGATACGACTATTGGGGTCATTTCCCATGTTCATGATTTTTGCCAATTTTTAAATGACCGTTTTGCCCCTAACTGATCTTGTTTTGGCCATAACTTTTGATTGGTAAGGAGTTTTGACCTAAAACCACTTCCATTAGATCCGGATGGTGGTTTACCTTTCTATAGAGTGGTCATATGTGAATAACAGACTTACCGTTTGGGAGATATGGCTTAAATAAGGCTTAGAAGGTGAAAAACTGCTTAACCAGGCCAAATGAGGTGATTAGTGAATGGGCCCATAACCCATTTCGGGATTAGGGTTATGGGGAGGCTAAAATGAGCTAGATTTTCATTCTATTTTAGTTTTCTAGCCGCCACTTACCTCTTATAAACCCTAGCAATGGCCTCCACTTTCTAGGATCATTTCTAATCACCATTTTATCAAGGATTAGCCTAATCAACACCAAATTAAGGAGAAATAGCACCAAAGCAAAGTCGGAGCTGCTTTAGACATTGGTATTCGCCCAAATCAAAGGAGTTTCAGTTCTAAAAGTATTAATTGTGCCAAAGGTGAGAATAGCCTTGGTTTTACACTAATTAAGGTTAATTAAGGGTAATTAGTGATAATTAGTGAATTTATACATGATTAAATTCTGGAAAAATATTTATAAATTTCGAAATATTGTTTTACGCCTCTGCTAGAAATTTGGGATGATTTGGTTAAGTTTTGCTAATCCTAACATTAGTTATTGTTAAACATGATTAAGGGGAAAATATGGATTTTGGGTATGTTTGATCCATTTTAACATATCAAATTGTTGTTTTGGTGTTTGTGGTCAATTCTACATGTTGCTATGATTGTATGGTATGCTTTGTGATTGATTAGAATAGTTAGAATAGTCGAAAACACCGTCGTATGGCGTAAAACAGTCGTAGGAAAAGTTGCAGGAAATGACCCAGAGCCGGATCGGATCGCCCCCCCCCCCTATCCGAACCGACCCGATCGTGAATGTGAAGACCACAAGCTGGAGGACTGCTTGCACCTGAAGCTCACAACCCGACCGGACCGGACCGTGGAGAGCTATCACGACCTGACCCGACAATGGAGAGCCATCACGACCCGACCCGACCATGGAAAGCCATCACGACCCGAGCCCTCCATTCGTGAGATAGCCTCATGAGCCAAGCATGTCACCAACAACAGATCACGAGCCAAGCCAAAAGGGAACCACGATCCGTAGAGCATCCATTATCACGAACCAGATGGTCCCACGATCCGAAAGTGGTGCCACGAGCCATAGGTCACGAGTGGAGCATCATCATGAGCCGAGGACAGGAGGGCGATCCACGAACCGATCTTCGAGTCTAGACAACGAATGAACTGAATGGAACTGAAGTACTAATGGGATGATAATGACCAAAACCAGAGATGCAAAGGTAGTCTAAATGGGAAGATTGTATTCAGGATCCAGTTGGGAACCAACGAGTCAACTTCATGATTGGGCCTTGCTGCGGGACGTGTGCTAAGGGGTTATCGACGTCCATAACTTTGATTCACCACCGAGACGGATGTTAGGCTACGGATCAATGCAGTAGGGTAGTTATTACTCCATGGGGCAGAGTGATCGTAGCATAGCAATGAGCCAGTGCAGTGGAGTCGTTATGACTTCATGGGGCAGAGTGGACATAGCAAGGACTAGTGGCTATGGATCAGTGCAGTGGAGTCGCCATGACTCCATGGGGCAGAGTGATCATAGCAAGGATTTGGGTGATCAAAGTGGTGGAAATCGTATGCCTTACGCACTGAGTGAGATGTGAGGATGATGTTATGCTTGATTGTTTGACATCACTATGACATGCACACCCCCACCCCCGTATCTTTACACCATATGTTAGTGTCACCTTAGAGTATTGTGCATCTTGTTGTGCTAACTCTTTGGTTGCAGGTCCAGGTTCAGGTATGGTTTAGTATACCTGTTATTGTTTTGTTTTGCTGGTTATTGCCCATACCAGACTTTTGTCTGACCCAGAGTTTTATGTCTCTTCTTATCACTCTAGGTGCTCTTAAACGAGCAGACTAGAGACAGGTTAGCTGGTTGTGCACGAGTAGCTATCCGGAGATGAGCAGGAGGCTTACACGTACTATTCTATATATATTCTCCTTGTGTCGCTGCTGGTCACTACTTTGGGCAATAGTAGTATACCTTTCTTATTTTGCTTTGGAGACAGTTTTAGAAGTTGTAATAAAGATGATGTGGAAAATAAGCTATAAATTTGGATTTTCCGCTGCTATGATGGTTGAAGCTTTTAGCTTATGCACTGTCTCACCTGTTTTATGTCAAGTTATGTTATTATTATATTTTATTCGATGCGTTGTGAGATATACTACAGGTTCCTTGTTAGTTCAAATTCCTTTCTTTTCCTTTCTTTGGCGACCGTCTCGTGCTAGTTAGGCATTGGCACAACGCACTTTCATTGGAAATGTCGGCTGGTGTGGGGCGGGCCGTCTCATTTGGTATCAGAGCTCTAGGTTGTGTAGTTAACCTAGGGAAAGACACCAGAGAGAGATAGTACGTATGTGAGAGTGCGTATTTGTGATATTTTGGTTTTCAAAAGATATATATATATACTATTATTATATTTAAGGATGAAGTCTCTCTGCACTGGCACCACTGAAGAGATGGTTAATTGTTTTCTCCTTATAGATTGAACGATGAGCCGATATACTATGGGTACTGGTAAAGGAGCTAATAATGGGAATGCTCCTGATATGAGGATGATGTTCACTGACCTCATGAAAGAGAAGCTTAGGGATGTTCAGAGGGCAGCTCCTAATGCTGCAAAGGGTGGTGGTGTAGCGGTGCAGGCACCTAAGGCCGATTTCACCAAGCTATGCAAGGGTTACACTAGCCTTGGTGGGAAGTCGTTCCACGGAACAGAATCGGCTACAGTAGTTTAGAACTGGTTGGATAGCTATGGGCGTATCTTCTAAGACTTGGGTATTGAGGATGCAATGAAGAGAAAGCTAGAATCCCGTCAGCTGCAAGGACGGGCGATGAATTGGTGGAATGCTATTAAGGCGGCTACTCTAGAGGATCAAGTTATATGGGATCAGTTTAAGTCCCGATTCAGTGATAAGTTTATCCCAGCTGCTCAGAAATCAGAGTTGTTTAGGAAATTTATGGAGCTTAAGAAGAATGGTAGGGCAGTCTTAGAGTACATAGCAGAGTTCGATACTTTATCGAAGTATGGATTATCCCTTATCGATGCTGCCGAGAAGAAGAATGAGAAGTTCATAGCTGGTTTGGATGGATACTTGGGGGAAAGGCTTATTAACCACATCGATGAGACGTTTGAATCGATTGTGGGGAAAGCATTGAGGTCAGAGAGTCTTTACCCTAAGTCGAAGACTGAGGTTGCATCTGCAGAGGAGCCAAAACCGCAAGCAAGCGGTGGAGGCAAGAATGGTTCTCAGAACAAGAGAAAGCAGAATCAGACCAAGGAGGGCCAGAAGAAGAAGAATAAGAAAGATGTTGAATGCTTTAGCTATAGCAAGAAGGGCCATTATGCTAAAGAATGTTGAGCAAAGACAGCGGACTGGAAGTGCTTCAACTGCGGCCAAGTGGGACATCACAAGGATAAGTGTCCGCAACCCCCTAAAGAAAAGCAGATTGTTAAAGCATATGCTATCATTGTTGTTCCTTCTTCGTCGAATGCCCCGACTGCGGCGGAGAAAGGAAAGAATGTCCACATTCAAGGTATGCTTTCTGTTTGTGATATTCCTGTTCGAGTATTGTTTGATACCGGAGCTTCCCGTTCCTTCATATCTAATGACCTGGTAGATAGGTTGGGATTGGAACCCGAGATAGTCAATAGACCTTTAGCAGTGACGAACCCGATAGGTGGTTCGACTAGCCTTAGCATGATTTGTCATAATGTGGTCTTATCGAGTCATGGATGTATGTTTTCTTGTGATTGCTTTGTTTTGGGCTTTACTGGGTTTGGCATTATTTTGGGAGACGATTGGCTCCAAAGATACGGGGTAGTAGTAGACTGTGAGGGCTTTTTTGTGACAGTTAGGGCAGATGATGGGCGGAGGATAGTGTTGGGTGGTCTACATAGTGATGGGGTAATGGCTAGTTTTCTAAATTCCCTTGACATCCCGCATGATGAGTTGTCAGATGTGCCCGTGGCTGGCTAGTATCCGGACGTCTTTGAGGAAGTGATCGGACTTCACCACACCGAGAGATTGAGTTTCGTATTGATTTAGCGAAAGATGCCAGGTCTATAGTGATTCCACTTCGTCGTATGGCACCAAGGGAGCAGCGAGAGCTCGGGGTGCAAGTAAGCGATCTTTTGAATAAGGGATTTATCCGAAGAAGTGTCTCCGAGTGGGGAGCACTAGTTGTGTTTGCTACCGAGGCAGATGGTTCCCTTCAATTGTGTGTGGACTACCGCGAGTTGAATAAAGTGACGAGGAAGAAGTATCCTCTACAGCGGATAGATGATTTGTTTGATCAGTTGAGTGGTGCGAGAGTGTTCTCCCAGTTGGATCTCGCAATAGGTTTTCATTAGCTTAGAGTGGAAGCTGAGAGTGTAGTTAAAACGACATTTCGGACGCCGTCTGGATTTTATGAGTGGTTGGTCAAGCCATTCAGGTTGACCAATGCACCAGCATATTTTGTGGATCTTATTAATAGGGTATTCAGATATCAGTTGAATAAGTTTGTTCTTGTGTTCGTAGACGATATTTTGGTTTATTCGAGGACAGAGGAAGAACACAAGGAACACTTTAGGATAGTGATGGAGGTATTGAGAAAACACCAATTGAAAGCAAAGTTTTCTAAGTGTCACTTCTGGAGGAGGGAAGTGAGATTCTTGGGCCAAGTTGTTTCAGAGAATGGTATTGCTGTGGACCCCACGAAGGTGGCTACAGTACAGGATTGGTCTACGCCCTAGAATGCAACAGACGTAAGAAGTTTCTTGGGATTGGCTGGATATTATCGTAAGTTTATCCAAGACTTCTCCAAGATAGCGGCACTGTTGACTCAGTTGACCAAGAAAAATCAAGCTTTCGCCTGGATGAAAAGAGCGAGAATGCATTTAAGAGTCTAAAGGAAAAGTTGACATGTGCACTAGTGTTAGTCATTCCTAAAGGGAATGAAGAGATGACGATATACACAGATGCTTGTGGTACCGGACTAGGTGCTGTATTGATGCATGGAGGTAAGGTTGTAGCTTATGCTAGTCAGCAACTAAAACCGCATGAGAAAAGATATCCTACCCATGATTTGGAATTGGCAGCAATCGTGTTCGCGTTGAAGATGTGGGGACATTATCACTTGGGAGAAAGATTCGAGTTGTTTATCGATCATAAATCGTTAAAGTATCTTTTCTCTCAGAAGGATCTAAATCTCCGACTACAAAGATGGTTAGAATTCTTGGCTTCCTATGATTTCGATATCGCATATACACCAGGAAAGAGCAATGCAGTAGCTGATGCATTGAGTAGATTACATGCCAGTTTAGGGGCTATGTTTCTAGAATGGAAGAAACTGGAGTACATCCTGGGTATGATTTCAGACCAAAGTGCAAATTGGATCCAGAAGTATTAGCAAGTTTGACGATCAGACCCACTTTGATTAAATGGACTGGTTCCAGTCAGAGGGACGATCCTAACTTATTGGAAATCATCTCCAAGTTAGAGATGGGTATCGATAAGGAGATGGACAAGTGTGGGCTTGATCGAGATGGATGGCTTAGGAAGAATGGAAGACTAGTTGTGCCCAATGTCAATGGATTAAGAGATGAAGTGCTTGGAAAATGTCATCACTAAAAACTGACTATACATCCCGCTGGTAACAAAATGTATCGAGACATGAAGCAGATCTACTACTGGGAAGGGATGAAAAGAGACGTTGGGAAGTTTATATCCAAGTGCATGAATTGCCAGCTACTTAAAGCTGAGCAAAAGAAGCCTAGTGGTTTGTTACTGCCATTGGAAATTCCCAAATTGAAATGGGAACAAGTCTCAATGGATTTCATTGATGGGTTACCAAGGACCAGATCGGGCCATGATAGCCTTTGGGTGATTGTGGACCGATTAACTAAGAGTGCAAGGTTTATACCCGTCAAGTCGAATAGAACGGTAGCTAAATTAGCAGAATTGTATATGAAGTGGGTAGTGAGATTTCATGGAATACCCAAAGGCATTGTGAGTGACCGAGATCCGTTGTTCACTAGTGGATTTTGGAAGAGCTTACAAGAAGCGTTAGGATCAGAATTACATCTCAGTACCGCATATCATCCTCAAACCGACGGTCAAACAGAGAGGGTGAATCGAGTATTAGAAGATCTCTTGAGGGCTTGCATATTGGATTATGGAGGATCATGGGATGAACATTTACATCTAATGGAGTTCGCATATAATAACAGTTATCAATCCAGTATTGGTATGGCTCCATATAAAGCTTTGTACGGAAGACCGTGCAACTCACCGTCATGTTGGTTAGAAACCAGTGAGAAATTTATGCTTGAACCAGATGTGAGAAGAGAAACTTCAGATAAGATTAAGATCTTTCAACAGCGAATGAAGGCTGCCCAAGATAGGCAGAAGAGTTATGCGGATAAGAGGAGAAGAGATTTAAAACTCTACATTGGCAACTTGGTGTTTGTCAAGATTTCTCCATTAAAGAGCATGATACGATTTGGCAGGAGAGGCAAGTTAACACCAATGTTGGTCCATTCCCAATCTTCGAGAAAGTGGGGAATTTGGCATATAAAGTTGAATTACCAGATAAGATGACAGGAGTTCATAACGTATTTCATGTTTCCCAGTTAAGGAAATTCGTGCACGACCCCGATATGATTATTTCACCTAATCAGTTGGATGATATCGAAGTAGAACCCGAGACGGTTAGGAACCGCAAGCCGATTCGTATCGTCGAGCACGATACGAAGAAACTTCGAAGGAAAGTGGTGGATCTAGTCAAAGTTCAGTGGGGGCGAGAATGAGAAAGACTGTACTTGGGAAATAGAGGAGAATATGAGGAGGACGTATCCAGAACTCTTTGCCTGGTAAGATTTTAATTGCGACTTAGTTTTCCGCATGCTAGGATAGACTTGTTTGTTTGTTTTTGTATGTTTTATTGTTGTAAATGGTTGGTAGGCATGCGGGATCCTTTGCTTGTTTCTTAGTTAAGGAATTTCGGGGGCGAAATTTCTTAAGGGGGGAAGAATGCAACGACCCGCATTCTACGCATCGAATGATCATAGAACATTTATTTCTTTCATATACAAAGTCGTATGGTCGTGTAACTTTAGGAGACGACTATTGTGGTCATTTCCCATGTTCATGATTTTTGCCGATTTTTAAATGACCGTTTTACCCTAGCTGATCTTGTTTTGGCCATAACTTTTGATTGGTAAGGAGTTTTGACTTGAATCCACTTCCATTAGATCCGTATGGTGGTTTACTTTCGTAGAGTGGTCATATGTGAAAAACGGACTTACCGTTTGGGAGATATGTCTGAAATAAGGCTTAGAAGGTGAAAAACTGCTTAACCGAGCCAAATGAGGTGATTAATGAATGGGCCCGTAACCCATTTCGGGATTAGGGTTATGGGGACGCTGAAATGAGTTAGGTTTCCATTCTATTTCAGTTTTCTAGTTGCCATTTACCTCTTAGAAACCCTAGCAATGGCTTCCACTTTCTAGGATCATTTCTAATCACCGTTTAATCAAGGATTAGCCTAATCTACACCAAATTAAGGAGAAATAGCACCAAAGAAAGGTTGGAGCTGCTGGTAGACATTGGTATTTGCCCAAATCAGAGGAGTTTCAGTTCTGAAAGTTTTAATTATGGCAAAGGTGAATGATTAGCCTTGTTTTTACACTAATTAAGGTTAATTAAGGGTAATTAGTGAATTTATACATGATTAAATTCTGGAAAAATATTTATAAATTTCGAAATATTGTTTTACGCCTCTGCTAGAAATTTGGGTTGATTTGGTTAAGTTTTGCTAATCCTAACATTAGTTATTATTAAACATGATTAAGGGGAAAATATGGGTTTTGGGTATGTGGTCAATTCTATATGTTTCTATAACTATATGGTATGCTTTGTGATTGATTAGAATAGTTAGAATAGTCGAAAACGCTGTCGTATGGCGCAGGAAAAGTTGTTAGAGATGACCCAGAGCCGAATCAGATCCCCCCCCATCCGAACCGACCCGATCGTGAATGTGAAGACCACGAGCTAGAGGACTGCGCGCACCTAAAGCTCACGACCCGACCTGACTGTGGAGAGCTATCACGATCCGACCCGACCGTGGAGAGCTATCACGACCCGACCCGACCATGGAGAGCCATCACGACCCGAGCCCTCCATTCGTGAGATAGCCTCACGAGCCAAGCATGTCACCAACAACAGATCACGAGCCAAGCCAAACAGGGAACCACGATCCGTGGAGCATCCATTATCATGAACCAGAGGGTCCCATGATCCGAATGTGGTGTCACGAGCCATGGGTCACGAGTGGAGCATCATCACGAGCTGAGGACAGGAGGGTGATCCGCGAACCGATCTTCAAGTTTGGACAGCGAATGAACTGAATGGAACCGAAGTACGAACGGGATGATAATGACCGAAACCCGAGACGCAAAGGTAGTCCAAACGGGAAGATTGTGTTGGATCTAGAATAACCCTAGAGGGGGGGTGAATAGGGTTTTTCACAGTTTTTAACTGAATTAAAAACTTAACGAGATATATAATAATAAACTGATCACAGAAAATAGCAGAAACTGAAATGCAGAAAATAAATCACACACAGATGTACCCAGCTTCGGCAAAACCCTGCCTACTGCTGCATTTCTAAGGTTTCTACTAGGTGATAGAACAGTTCCCACATACAAGACCATGTACACTCGCAAACACTGCTCCTATTCTAACCCTACGCTCAAATCCCTAGACTGATCCAATCCCCTAGATCAGATTTCCCGAATTACAAACCCTGTAACTCGTAATTCCAGATTTTACAGACACTGAAACTGGCAGTCAACACCTTGACTGATATCCTAGACTTAACAGATCTAGACACTGATTCGTTTGTTTACAAAAGAAATTCAAAATGCAAAAATAAAAACAATACAATTTAAAATAAAAAAGAAAAAAAAAACTAAGGAGATTAATTTAAAGGGGTCATCCCCTTTTTCACACTAGGCTTTGTCAATGAAAAACTTGGCCGGCCCATTCCCTTTTCATTTGTAAACCCGATCTCTTTGGGTCTGAAAAAAATGGCGGCTTTGAAAGGAGATTCAGAGCTAGGGTTTCTGAGATTTAGCACCAAATCGAACTCGTATTCGTTGAAAAGATTTGTTCTCTGATGATCGGCTTCTCGTCGATGCCTCCTTATCTTCTGAGAATAAAAATGGCGGCCAGGAATTGTTCTAGGGTTTCAGAAACAAACCCCCAAATCGATTTCGATGCTTGATTGAATGACGTTCTCTGGTTGCTTTGATTCTCCTTGTTCCTTGCTCGATGATTTGGGCCTTTCAGACGATCAAAACACTTGAGAATAGAAAGTAAGTTATCTGAAAATTCTCGCTTTGAATTTCTTGAATTGATTTTGTGGGTTTTCGATTTCTTGACTGTTGCGTGTGGATTCAATTTCGATGTTCTCTTGTTTTTGGTTTCGATCGATGATTGCCTGTGATGTAAATGGTGATGTTAAATAGGGATATAATCGAACCCTAATAACTCTGATTTCAAAAAACATGGCTCGATCTGATTATGCTGCTTTCCTCGATTGAAATATTTCCCCTTTTTATTCTCGGCTTGAATTGATTTTCCCCTTTTAGAAAAATCTCGGCCTTAATTGTGATTGAGTAATTCTGGAAAATATATCCTTGAATTTCTTTGCATGATTCTCTGCCTTGATTGAATCCTAAAGGAATTGCCTTTTTCGATTTAAAACCTGTCTTGAATTGATGCTCTGTAAATTGCTTGCCTTACTTTGTTACCATAGATTGAATTCAATCTGCATTTATTTGAGTAAAACAGATAGATAATATCTGTGGCCCCTTTTGATCCTTGTGTGATATCTGAATAATATGAAAAACCAGTTTCTTGCCAAAAAGTGATTGTGAGATTTGTTCTTGCCAAGTATGTTTCCTGATTGCATTTAATCACCATATTGACATGTTTTCTGCCTTGAACATGCAACAATAAACTGCTGTAACTTGTGACCATTTCTTGCTTGAATCTCTTGTGTTTTGAGTCGATTTCCATAGTTAAAAAAAATATGCTTGCTGAGCTTTATTCTGCCAAATCATCATACCATATATAATTCGATTTAATGCTGAAATTGATTGATGATTTCTGGAACATAAATGTGATATCTTGCCATGCTTTGACCACTGTATTTTCTGGAAAAAAATTGTATATAACTTGCCAAAAAACATGAGCACTATTTTTCCAGAGGAAATATGTGATTTTTTTTGAAAAACAATCAAATACTTTCCCTTTTCCATAAACTGACTTCTTCTTGCACAAGATGCACGCTGAACAATTTGGAAGTTTTGCTGTTTTATATATGCTGAACTGAAGTTTGTGATCTGATTTGTAATTGTTGACTGCTGTGTACTTTGACTTGCTCCATCACTATATTGTAGCTACTTTCACCATTGATCATTTGTGCCATAGCCATGTACATAGTTGAATTGTTTAAACATGTGGCCACTTAGACTCTGCATATGCTGTATGTTTTCTTTCTGCTGAGTTGATCACTTTGGCACCCTTGAACATGCTTTTGATGTCTCGACCATGCTGTACTTTAGCCTGCATTGATGTTGTGCTAACCACTTGACTCGGTTGCACCCAATCTTACACTGTCTCGACCATTTGAACTGTATTGAGTTCCACCATGAATTTCTTGCTTGACATTGCTCTATTGTGTATTGTTATGCCACTTCATGTTAGCTGCATGCATCACCTTAGCGTATCCCTTCTTGCCACTTTGGTTTGACATTTCTGAAACTGAAATGTGCTCGGCCCTGCACTTACTCGCCATGTACACTGTTTACCTCCTGCTTGCACTTGATGTTGGCTGCCCCTCTGTGTACTTGTTCACTTGAGCCACTTGAAACATGATGTGCACACCCATTTTCATACTGATTTGACCTTGTTGAATTTGCTGTTGACTTTGAATTGAACTTGAACTGGCTGATATATTGAGGCTTGTTGTACACTTGATCATGGCTCCATGCTTGCTGTATTGTTTGGGCTGTTGCATGTTGACATTGAGTTTTAGCTTTCCTGTATATGTGCCATGACTTTTCTCGACTATGGTTCGACCCCTTTTCATTGCCGTTTTGATTTGAACCATGTTTGAACTATGTTGAGCTTTCACTTGAATGTTTGTTGTAGCACTGAGTCGAGATGGTCCACGTGGCTCCTCCTCAGCTGCACACTGATTGGCGAGGCAGTGCACACGTGTATTTATACACGTGTGTATATGCAGCCATCAGTCGGATAAAAAAAATCAAATCGAGTCAGAAAAATGATGAGAAACACACCGAATTCTGAGGCAAATAAAATTTTAAAAATAAAATTTAAATCTGCATGTGTTCAGTTTTTTTATTTCTATTGCAGTGTACTGTGTGTGTGTTTCTGTGAATGACAGGTATGAAGACGATGACTGGACTGACAGTGAAGTACTGTGAAGACTGAAGACTGAAGACAGAAGATTAAGAGACAGTGTCTGTGAAAGTAAATGTATCAGTGACTGTATAAGGATATGAAAATGTAAAGACAATGATTGCATATAAAAATGAGATGTATAGACAGTGTTATATTGAGGAGCTGTGTAACAACAGAATTGTACTTATGTTTGTAAACAAGTTTCTTTGAAATAAAATATTATTTTATTGTTGTTAAACAAGCTTGTCTATCATATTCAGTTTATTTACAAGTACAGTATCATGTGTAATATTTGTGAGTGTGTACAAATAGTGGAGTCATATAATTTGTACTGTTTGAATGTTGAAATATAATATTATATTTAAATAAAATACTCTGTTAATATTTGAACTTCTGTACAGTAGTATTTCATTTAAATATAAATATTATATTCCTGTCTGTAATGAGTGATATAACAGTACAATAACAAACACATTAGAAATAATATTTATTTGGTTGTTATCATCAAACAAAAATCATATAATTGTGTATACAACACCGTTATATACAACAATCTCCCCCTTTTGATGATGACAAACAAATAAAAGATTTTGAGTGTAATAAATGTGGATATTTGAACTCCCCCTATTTAAATGCTCCCCCTACAACAGAAACTCCCCCTATAACTATGCATGAGTGAAATGTATGAATAATTAAATTTTCAAAATTAAAAATATTTATAAAATATTCACTCATAAATCAAAATCTAATCCATTCTCCCCCTTTTGTTATCATCAAAAGGATACAGATTTTAAAATACAGATGAAAATTGACTAAAAACATAATTTCAGCTTAAGAGGAAGAACAGTCATCATAAATCTCAATCAGTCAAACAAAAAAATCATAATATTCTAAGAACAGGTGGCATATTTCACATTGTAGAAAATGACGGATATACGATGAATTTTATAAAAATGGAGAAAAAAAATTCCAAATATTTTCAAAAGAATTTTATAAGATTAAAGCACCAAAAACGGTGATGGGTTTGGATTATAATTAAAAATTCAATTTAAGTGAGAAAATCGAATAATCTCAAATCTCAATATCTATTAATCAACAAATCATAATACGTCATAATATTTTCAACACATTTCACAGATTAGAGAGATGGATTGATAGGTTGATTTTTACACACCAAGGAGAATTTCAATTTTATTTCAGTTTTTAACACATTTTTTTTATTTATTTATTTAAGAGCACAATGACCATGCATAACCAGAGCTTGGATTTTTAAATGAGGTCAGTCGCAGCTTAAATTATAAGTTGTCTCTTAACCATGCATGACCAGAGCTTGGATTTTTAAATGAGGTTAGAGACACACTTATATATTTATTATATATATTTATCATTTCACCTTTTAAAAAGAAAACACTCCTTGGTATAAAACCAATATATGGATGATAGAAAATGTGGTAGGTATAGAAATGGACTGTGAAATAAATTTCTAAATTAATTTTATTATGAAATATGACTAACTGTACCGGGATTATTGAAAATTTTCAATTATCACTAATTCTGAATAATAATATAACCACAATTCCATCACAAATATTTTCACTGTTTATTTAAAATGGTTTTAAGAAGAAATTAAACTCTCCACATTTATATAAAATCATAACGGATGGCAGAAGGGTGACAAGTAATGAAGATGGCCATGAAATAATTGCCAGTTCAAAGATATTATAATAAATATTTAACCATCATGAAAATCTAAATAAAATTCTCCTCTTGTTGTGAAATATACTGCAGTCATAATTCATCACAATTTCTAAATCTGATTATAATTTTGATGAATTATAAATACAGTTTAATTTGGATATTGATTTCAATTTCTGAAAGAATAATCAATAAATAATTTTAAAAATTGAAAATCAATTACAAGAGTAATATGCTGATCTATACATGACAAGAGGGAAAAAAATACATATATACAGCAAAAAAAATATGCAGCACTTTTAAACTGATACCACATGGTGTCTCTACAAAGTGAAAAATCAGAACAGATGGATGAGACAAATATAAGGCGCTTCTGATACCAAATGTTCTCGCTTTCTCGAGGATTTTAATGACACCCCGGTGGCAAACAAATGGTACCTCAGTCAACAGAAAATACTTAATTACAAAGCAAGCAACTCAAGCACACAAATTTCATTTATCAGAACACGACAAATCTTTGATACTAAATCAAGCAGTCCAAAACAAAATATTTACAAATCAATTTCTTATAATCAGAGTAGCATGATTCCAAAACAAACATTTTTCAAAAGCAGTATCAGAGCAGCACAGAGAAATCAGTATCACAACAGACTTGTCAAGATGTTGGTCACATAAGGTGGTTTATGATCCAAGATTTGCAAATATACACTATTTTAAATCATTTGAAGAAATGTAAAAGTATTATGATTTAATGAATCAATCACACCAGGTTATATTTCAGATTCAAGATATGTGTGGGATCCAATAAATCAATAATTTCAAATGATTTTAAACAGACATATATTCAAATCAA
Organism: Allium sativum; assembly: GCA_030737875.1. Lineage (NCBI taxonomy): Eukaryota > Viridiplantae > Streptophyta > Magnoliopsida > Asparagales > Amaryllidaceae > Allium > Allium sativum. Next base: position 494,212,020 of record CM060918.1, on the reverse strand, counting down.
ATAATCATGAAATAGCAATGATTTTCAAAGACCATTTTTAAAAAAAAAATTCAAGAATTTCTCAAAACTATTTCTGACAAGCCCAAGAGAAATTTCAGGTCATTTACATCAAATTTGAAAATATTCATGATCGGGATAATTTATTTGAAATCACATGAATCTATGTCAAGTTTTGAAATATAATGAATCAGTCACACAAGGTTGATAATTTCAAATTTAGGAGGTGTGTGATTATTCAAAATATTAATAATTTCAGATGATTTCAAACAAACAAATTCTAACCATGATGATCATGAATTACAATGATTTTCAAGATGTATCACTGAGATTCTAGACAATTTAAAATTTCCAAGCCAATCTGAAAAATAATGAAAATATCACTACTGATAAATAATAGAGTGCTGTAATGAGTATGTTATTTTAAGCTTTCCTAAACTGAATTAGTGAAAACTCAAAACAGCAGTGACGTGTGAAATTCCATCAAATTTTCAGATCTTCAAAACTTTAGAATTCTGATTAACAGTGTTCAGGATATGACAATTATACATCAACACTGTTATGAATTCAGAAAACAGAAAAAGAACTTCAAAACTATTGCAGAAATTTACAAGATTAAATTCAGGATATGGAAATGATTAACACACGATGATTTTATACAAATAAAGCATATTTCCAGAAAGATCATGAATTCTGCAACTGGAAGTTTAATAAGTACAGACAAAAAAGGAATATGGCAGTGTCAAATCAAAAACAAAAAAAACAGAAGGAGATAGAGGAAGGAATAAAAACAGACAATAAAAGAAAAGAGAATATACAAAGGTGAGTTTAGAGATCATACCAGAATCCAATGTAAAGCAGAATCTCTAACTCAACAAATGTTGGCCTAAGGAACTGTAAATGACACAGAATTATAGACAATCTTGATTTCAAATTTCTTTTCAGCACAGCAGTTCCTCAGCCTTCACTGGTACCTAGCAGTTGAGAGAATTAAGTGGTCTAACAAAATTTGTAAAACCACTCTGAAATACGTTTACCACTTTTGGTACCCAAACCTGTTTGTATAACAAACCATCAGAATTAACCTTTGTACCCTTTGGAACCCAAATCTGCTTGAATTTAGTCAAAGTCGTTTTATTTTTATTCGGGATCCAAGATTGTTTAAATGGTTTATTATAAAACGATTTCTCATCACAATTTCGATTCAAAAAGCCTTTGAAATTTTTAGAGTTCAAATTTTCAACGTAGTTCTTTCCAAAGCAATTTGAGGGATTTTTCAAATCATTTGAATTTTGTTTTCCAAAAACATTATTCTTCCCAAAACCAAGACCACGTTTATTTCCAACAGAAAGTTGGTTTTTCAACAACATATCCAAAGATTTTTCACCGTTTGAAAATTTAGATAAAATTGTTTCAAGTTGTTGAATTTTAGTTTTAAGATCATCGTTTTCTTTTATTAAATCTGAACAACGACTTTTAGTGATCTTACATCTTTCAAACTCAGATTTCAAAACCAAATTTTCATCATTATGCAATTTGATTTTGGTTTGGGACTTAGCCATTTCAGAATCAAAATATTTTCGACTTTCAGATTCAAGTTTCTTCCAATTTTCAATTTCGATTTCAAGCTCTTTCAAAATCAGATCTGTTTTCGACAAACTATCATTTTCAGCGTTTTCATGTTTGGAATTTTTGATAGCCTTGAAATTTATAAATTCCTTTTGTAAACAATTGTTTGCATCTTTCAGCTCAATCTCGTTATCTTTTAAAATTAAAATTTCTTCTTCAAGCCTTCGAATATTATTATTGAAATGAATGAGATCAGTTTTTAATTTCAAACAATTTTCACAATTAGAATTTTCAAATTTCACGACATTTGACAATTTTGATTCCAAACAATTTATCTTGTTGGTCAACTCAGAATTTATAGATTTCAGAGATTTATTTTTCGATTGGAGTTTGTCAACAGATTTGGTTAAATCAACACAAAAATAAACCAGATCTTCATATGAAAAATTTCTTATCTCATCATCTGTTGAATCTTCATCAGCTGATTCATCTGTTGAACAAAGATCTGGATCTGAGTTGACAGTTGAGAGTTTTGAGAGGTTGCTGTCGTTTCCATATCTTGTAATTAGAGTTGTCCAAATTTCCTGCGCAGTTAAATAATGAGAAATCAGATTGTATTGATTATCATCAAGGTGAGAATACAGAATATGTGTAGCACGAGAATTAGAAGCTTTATCTACCATGTCAAAACCATTGACAACAACATCCCAACATTTAATATCAACAGATTTTAAATAAAATTCCATTTTGGATTTCCAATTTAAAAAATCTGATCCAGTAAAAATAGTTGGAGATGAGCTGGACTGACACTCTATCGACTGACAACTAGGATTCACCATATCTCTAGAGTTAAAGAATACCTGCTCTGATACCACTTGTTGGATCTAGAATAACCCTAGAGGGGGGGTGAATAGGGTTTTTCCCAGTTTTTAACTGAATTAAAAACTTAACGAGATATATAATAATAAACTGATCACAGAAAATAGCAGAAACTGAAATGCAGAAAATAAATCACACACAGATGTACCCAGCTTCGGCAAAACCCTGCCTACTGCTGCATTTCTAAGGTTTCTACTAGGTGATAGAACAGTTCCCGCATACAAGACCATGTACACTCGCAAACACTGCTCCTATTCTAACCCTACGCTCAAATCCCTAGACTGATCCAATCCCCTAGATCAGATTTCCCGAATTACAAACCCTGTAACTCGTAATTCCAGATTTTACAGACACTGAAACTGGCAGTCAACACCTTGACTGATATCCTAGACTTAACAGATCTAGACACTGATTCGTTTGTTTACAAAAGAAATTCAAAATGCAAAAATAAAAACAATACAATTTAAAATAAAAAAGAAAAAAAAAACTAAGGAGATTAATTTAAAGGGGTCATCCCCTTTTTCACACTAGGCTTTGTCAATGAAAAACTTGGCCGGCCCATTCCCTTTTCATTTGTAAACCCGATCTCTTTGGGTCTGAAAAAAATGGCGGCTTTGAAAGGAGATTCAGAGCTAGGGTTTCTGAGATTTAGCACCAAATCGAACTCGTATTCGTTGAAAAGATTTGTTCTCTGATGATCGGCTTCTCGTCGATGCCTCCTTATCTTCTGAGAATAAAAATGGCGGCCAGGAATTGTTCTAGGGTTTCAGAAACAAACCCCCAAATCGATTTCGATGCTTGATTGAATGACGTTCTCTGGTTGCTTTGATTCTCCTTGTTCCTTGCTCGATGATTTGGGCCTTTCAGACGATCGAAACACTTGAGAATAGAAAGTAAGTTATCTGAAAATTCTCGCTTTGAATTTCTTGAATTGATTTTGTGGGTTTTCGATTTCTTGACTGTTGCGTGTGGATTCAATTTCGATGTTCTCTTGTTTTTGGTTTCGATCGATGATTGCCTGTGATGTAAATGGTGATGTTAAATAGGGATATAATCGAACCCTAATAACTCTGATTTCAAAAAACATGGCTCGATCTGATTATGTTGCTTTCCTCGATTGAAATATTTCCCCTTTTTATTCTCGGCTTGAATTGATTTTCCCCTTTTAGAAAAATCTCGGCCTTAATTGTGATTGAGTAATTCTGGAAAATATATCCTTGAATTTCTTTGCATGATTCTCTGTCTTGATTGAATCCTAAAGGAATTGCCTTTTTCGATTTAAAACCTGTCTTGAATTGATGCTCTGTAAATTGCTTGCCTTACTTTGTTACCATAGATTGAATTCAATCTGCATTTATTTGAGTAAAACAGACAGATAATATCTGTGGCCCCTTTTGATCCTTGTGTGATATCTGAATAATATGAAAAACCAGTTTCTTGCCAAAAAGTGATTGTGAGATTTGTTCTTGCCAAGTATGTTTCTTGATTGCATTTAATCACCATATTGACATGTTTTCTGCCTTGAACATGCAACAATAAACTGCTGTAACTTGTGACCATTTCTTGCTTGAATCTCTTGTGTTTTGAGTCGATTTCCATAGTTAAAAAAATATGCTTGCTGAGCTTTATTCTGCCAAATCATCATACCATATATAATTCGATTTAATGCTGAAATTGAGTGATGATTTCTGGAACATAAATGTGATATCTTGCCATGCTTTGACCACTGTATTTTCTGGAAAAAAATTGTATATAACTTGCCAAAAAACATGAGCACTATTTTTCCAGAGGAAATATGTGATTTTTTTTTGAAAAACAATCAAATACTTTCCCTTTTCCATAAACTGACTTCTTCTTGCACAAGATGCACGCTGAACAATTTGGAAGTTTTGCTGTTTTATATATGCTGAACTGAAGTTTGTGATCTGATTTGTAATTGTTGACTGCTGTGTACTTTGACTTGCTCCATCACTATATTGTAGCTACTTTCACCATTGATCATTTGTGCCATAGCCATGTACATAGTTGAATTGTTTAAACATGTGGCCACTTAGACTCTGCATATGCTGTATGTTTTATTTCTGCTGAGTTGATCACTTTGGCACCCTTGAACATGCTTTTGCTGTCTCGACCATGCTGTACTTTAGCCTGCATTGATGTTGTGCTAACCACTTGACTCGGTTGCACCCAATCTTACACTGTCTCGACCATTTGAACTGTATTGAGTTCCACCATGAATTTCTTGCTTGACATTGCTCTATTGTGTATTGTTATGCCACTTCATGTTAGCTGCATGCATCACCTAAGCGTATCCCTTCTTGCCACTTTGGTTTGACATTTCTGAAACTGAAATGTGCTAGGCCCTGCACTTACTCGCCATGTACACTGTTTACCTCCTGCTTGCACTTGATGTTGGCTGCCCCTCTGTGTACTTGTTCACTTGAGCCACTTGAAACATGATGTGCACACCCATTTTCATACTGATTTGACCTTGTTGAATTTGCTGTTGACTTTGACTTGAACTTGAACTGGCTGATATATTGAGGCTTGTTGTACACTTGATCATGGCTCCATGCTTGCTGTATTGTTTGGGCTGTTGCATGTTGACATTGAGTTTTAGCTTTCCTGTATATGTGCCATGACTTTTCTCGACTATGGTTCGACCCCTTTTCATTGCCGTTTTGATTTGAACCATGTTTGAACTATGTTGAGCTTTCACTTGAATGTTTGTTGTAGCACTGAGTCGAGATGGTCCACGTGGCTCCTCCTCAGCTGCACACTGATTGGCGAGGCAGTGCACACGTGTATTTATACACGTGTGTATATGCAGCCATCAGTCGGATAAAAAAAAATCAAATCGAGTCAGAAAAATGATGAGAAACACACCGAATTCTGAGGCAAATAAAATTTTAAAAATAAAATTAAATCTGCATGTGTTCAGTTTTTTTATTTCTATTGCAGTGTACTGTGTGTGTGTTTCTGTGAATGACAGGTATGAAGACGATGACTGGACTGACAGTGAAGTACTGTGAAGACTGAAGACTGAAGACAGAAGATTAAGAGACAGTGTCTGTGAAAGTAAATGTATCAGTGACTGTATAAGGATATGAAAATGTAAAGACAATGATTGCATATAAAAATGAGATGTATAGACAGTGTTATATTGAGGAGCTGTGTAACAACAGAATTGTACTTATGTTTGTAAACAAGTTTCTTTGAAATAAAATATTATTTTATTGTTGTTAAACAAGCTTGTCTATCATATTCAGTTTATTTACAAGTACAGTATCATGTGTAATATTTGTGAGTGTGTACAAATAGTGGAGTCATATAATTTGTACTGTTTGAATGTTGAAATATAATATTATATTTAAATAAAATACTCTGTTAATATTTGAACTTCTGTACAGTAGTATTTCATTTAAATATAAATATTATATTCCTGTCTGTAATGAGTGATATAACAGTACAATAACAAACACATTAGAAATAATATTTATTTGGTTGTTATCATCAAACAAAAATCATATAATTGTGTATACAACACCGTTATATACAACAGATTGTACTCAAGATCCAGTTGGGAACCAACGAGTCAACTTCATGATTGGGCTTTGCTGCGGGACGCATGCTAAGGGGTTATCGACGTCCATAACTTTGATTCACCACCGAGACGAATGTTAGGCTACGGATCAGTGCAGTGGGATAGTTATTACTCCATGGGACAGAGTGATTGTAGCATGGCTATGAGCCAGTGCAGTGGAGTCGTTATGACTTCATGGGGCAGAGTGGACATAGCAAGGACTAGTGGCTATGGATCAGTGCAGTAGAGTCGCCATGACTCCATGGGGCAGAGTGATCATAGCAAGAATTTGGGTGATCAAAGTGGTGGATATCGTATGCTTTACGCACTGAGTGACAGATGTGAGGATGGTTGCTATGCTTGATTGTTTGACATTATTATGACGTACACACTCGCACCCCCGTATCTTTACACCATATGTTAGTGTCACCTTAGAGTATTGTGCATCTTGTTGTGCTAACTCTTTGGTTGCAGGTCCAGGTTCAGGTATGGTTTAGTATACCTGTTATTGTTCTGTTTTGCTGCTTATCACTCATACCAGATTTTAGTCTGACCCAGAGTTTTATGTCTCTTCTTATTACTCTGGGTGCTCTTAAACTGGCAGACTAGAGACAAGTTAGCTGATTGTGCACGAGTAGCTGTTCGGAGACGAGCAGGAGGCTTACACGTACTATTATATATATATATATATATATGTATATGTATATATATATATATATGTATATATATATATATGTGTATATATATATATGTATATATTCTCCCTGTGTCGCTGCTGGTCACTACTTTGGGCATTAGTAGTGTACTTTTCTTATTTTGCTTTAGAGACAGTTTTAGAAGTTGTAATAAAGATGATGTGGAACATAAGCTGTAATTTTGGATTTTCCGCTGCTATGATGGTTGAATTTTTCAGCTTATGCGCTGTCTCACCTGTTTTATGTCTAGTTATGTTATTATTATATTTTATTCCATGCACTGTGAGATATACTACAGGTTCCTTGTTAGTTCAAATTCCTTTCTTTTCCTTTCTTTGGTGACCGTCCCATGCTAGTCAGGCATTGGCACAGTGCACTTTCATTGGAAATGTCGGCTGGTGCGGGGCGGGCCGTCACATATGTTGATTCATGAAATTTTTGATTCATGACAACGAAGGAATGAAGATCGAATGAAGAGTTAGTTAATATATTTATGTGTGTTTGATTGTGGTAGAATCTTATCAAAATATATCCTCACATATTATAACATAGAAGTACAAAGCACAAATATATATATATATTATATGTGTGTATGTATGTGTGTGTGTGTGTGTTAATGGCATAACACATCCATTACTAGGGTTGTTAACCCCAAACCAGTCAACTAGTTCAAAATCTACCGGTTGACTAGTAGGGAGAAAACAACCCAGTAACGGCTATTTTATGAATATTCAAATATATATTTATGCATATATACATACGTTTTCATTTTTCAACCAGTTGACTAGTGAATTTTTGACCAGTCCACTGATTCGATAATAACGGTCTTTTTTCTGAAAAGTCGTCTCCCTTTATGAAGAGATTCCTATCCATTTCTGAATAGAAATGGCTGCTTCTTTTCATTATATTTATTCGTGTAAGGTTATTAACCTTACTGATTCTTCTTCTAAAATCTGATCTTTATTTTTGAATATTCTTGCACTCTAAAAGCTTTCTGAAAATTCAAATTGCTTTTGAATCATTCAATTTACTTCGTACTTGTTGATTCAACAAGCAATCTACTTCCTTTAAATATTCACAAACACATTCAATATCTGAGGATAAGATTATAGAAAGGGTGCTCTCAAACTGTTGACTAATCAATCTTACTTAGAACACAATCTAAAGTCAAGACTCTTATTCTATTGTTGAAATCCTGTTGTTGGTGCGTGGGTGTATTGATCAAAGTCCTGTTCGAGTTGCTCAGGCGTAAAGCCATTGTTGGTGATCGGGTGTCTTGTAAACTCGTTCCTCCATGTGAAGTGAGGGTGTTGCTAGTGAAAAGCCAAAATAAGTCTAGGACTGTACGTAGGATGGTGCTCCGAACCAATATAAAAATTATTGGTGTCATTTACTTTACTTTACTGCATTTACTTATTGTTTATCTGTGATATCATTATATTAATTTTATTAAATTTTACTTGCATAACTATTGCATAAGTTTATTATATATCACATTATCTAAGCTTCCGCATATTCATATCAATCCATATTACTCGATCCTACACTAGCATTTGTTTCAACAGGGATAAAACTATGCCGCAAACAAAGAATGAAAGGAGGATTCTCCAAAGAAGAAGTCGACGTCATCAGTATCCGAATCAATATTTCATTCTTTTGTTGATTATGGTTTCCTTGCGTTTAATAACGTGTGCATTATTATAATGAAACAAATGTATTTGTTTTTCTCTCAAGCATTCATGAATAAATAAATTTTGTTTTACTATATATAACACATTTAAAAAGATTAATTAACTGAAATCTATGTTATTAACAAGTTGAATATTTATATACGATGCTAATTACAAGTATATCAATATATATACACATTAATTATAAAACGCGTTTGTTATAATTATAAATCTATATAGACTTGATAAAGCCAAAATAAATAATGGAAAAACAAATGAATACAGCTTATTTAATATGTATTAAAAAATATATCAACGTATATATATATATATATATATATATATATATATAAGTGCAAAAATTAATCTGGATTAACCAGTTTAACATCCATCAGTCGACTAGTGCCTTTTATACCAATCCACCGGTAGCCCGTAGTCAGCAAAATTTTACTGCTACCCGAATCTCCTATTTCAAGCCCCTCAAACTCATTTTCTACTTCATTTCAATCTCTCTAGCTTCCCAAATAAAAACCCTGACTTTCAAGCAGCAACAAAAATCGAATTTTTACCCCTCAAATTATCAAATCTTTGGCTCCTCCAACCAAAAGAACAAGAGGTGCTTCTTGATCACAAGAAAAGACAATAGGTCCATATATTGATAATGGCTTTACAATGATATTGCTAGAGAAAGGTGGAACAAAAAGGAAAAACTTAAGTTCCTCAAAGGCGATTTCGTAAAGTTTCCGGACTTCGAATCATATGGATTGCAAAGATTAACTCAAAGAGGAAGGTTAGGATCACTAATGGACTATGCGCAAAATAATCTGAAAATCAATGTGGTCATGGTAAATTATTCCTCACAAATGTCAATTTAGATCATTATACTCCAAGAAATCCAAACAAGTGTGCATGAAGCTTAATTTATGGTAAACCAATTTCCCTTTTCGTATCAAGAATGGGGAATATTTTACATTCTCCAACTGATAGGATATCGTTATAAGACTTAAATTGAGATTGATGTACGTGGTGAAGTAAGTCATCATTTTATTGACGACAATTCTGATGGTTCTAGAACTAAAAGCTTAAGGCCCATGCTCGACTACTACACTACGCTTTGACACCCATAATTCTACCACAAACTGGAACTTTTGATTTGGTGTATGCCGAGAGTTTCCGGGTCTTATATGTTATCTACGACGATGTACAAACAAATTGGATGCAAATATTTTGGATCACATATTACTATTTACTACCGGAACCCCGACATATTTTTCCTATGGTGAATATCTCATGCTTCTCCTTACTCACGAGGAAATACCTGAACCGGCATCTGATAAAATTGAGGTAAAAAATTTAGATCCCAAGAACTTGAAATTGATGAAGCTGCCACCACCGGTTCATAGTACAATGAGATTAGAAGAATGGAAAAATAGAGAAAAAGGCCAACCTTCTAGCACTACTCATGCAAATCCGGAAGATGTCCGGCTAACTAATCAATCACAAATAACTCATTAAGCAATTGATGTAATAGCACAGAATCAACTTTTACTTAAGCGAATGGATAAGAAAATGGACAGGAAATTCGACAAAATTAAAAACTATGTTGGAAATATGTGGAATGCAATTCCATATTCAACCTCTACGTATACTCAAGCTACGGATCTGGGTAAAAGGCCAGTCCCACCAATCAATTGGACAACATCGGAAAGCACAAGTTCCGATACTTTTTGAAGAAGCTTTGGTAGTAAGTATGTTTTTTTTTAAATTTGAATGAACTTAAGAAACTTGTACTAAATGGTCTCATTTGCACTACGCATTCTATTTTATTTTCGTACTTGTCTTTGAACACTATTGGTATGCTTTCTAAACTCTATGAACTATCTACTTATGTTCTCTACTATTATTGATTACTATTGCTTATCATGGCAATATTCCTTTTAATCAATAAAAAAGGTGGGAGAAAATGGTAAGTACATACACTAACAAGTTGCTGCAAGAAGCCATATATTTAGGGGGAGAAAATAATTTTTCTATAAGATTACAAGAGGTTGTCATCAATAAAAAAAGAGGAGAATGTTGATTCATGAGATTTTTGATTCATGACAACGAAGCAATGAAGATCGAATCAAGAGTTAGTTAATATATTTATGTGTGTTTAGTTGTGTTAGAATCTTGTCAAAATCTATCGTCACATATTATAACACAGAAACACAAAACACACACACACACACATACATACATACATATATATATATATATATATATATATATATATTGTGTGTGTGTTAATGGCATAAAACAGCCATTACTGGGGCTGTCAACCTCGAACCAGTCGATTAGTTCAAAATCTACCAGTTGATTTGTAAGGAGAAAACATTCGAATAACGACTATTTTATGAGTTTTCATATATATATATATATATATATATATATATATATATACATTTTCATTTTTCAACCAGTTGACTAGTGGATTTTTTGACCAATCGACTGACCCGACAATAACAGTCATTTTTCTGAAAGGTCATCTCCTTTTATGAACAGATTCCTATCCATTTCTAAATAGAAATGGCTGCTTCTTTTCATCAGATTTCTTCGTAAAAGGTTACTACTCTTCATCTATTATACATACATCAAAAACTTGATTTCTAGATCATCAATTCTTCTATTAAATTCTAATCTTTATTTTTGAATATTCTTTCACTCTAAAAGCTTTCTGAAAATTCAAATTGCTTTTGAATCATCGAATTTATTTCACTTCTTGATGCAACAAGCAATCTACTTCCTTTAAAACTTCACAAACACATTTAATATGTGAGGATAAGATTATAGGAAGGGTGTACTCAAACTATTGACTAATTAGTGTTACTTAGAACACAATCTGAAGTCATGACTCCTATTGCCTTGTTATAATCTCGTTGTTGGTGCGCGGGTGTAGTGATTGAAGTCATGTTCGAATTGCTTAGGCGTGAAATCCATTGTTGTTGCGCGGGTGTGTTGTAATTCCGTTCCTTTGAGTAATGTGAGGGTGTTGCTAGTGAAAAACTAGAAGAAGTGTGGAACTGGATGTAGAACGGTGCTCCGAACCAATATACAAATTCCTGGTGTCATTTACTTTACTTCGTGTACTTATTGCTTATATGTAATATCTTTATATTAAGTTTATTAAATTTTTACTTGCATAACTATTGCATAAGTTTATTATATATCAGATTATCTAAGCTTTCGCATATTAATATCAATTCATATTACTCGATCCTACTCTAGAACTTTTTCAAGATAGACTTGGGTTTGACTATGGATAAACCCGTTGATCTTGCGGTTGGATCCAAAGAGGATGAGGAACTTTCCCATGATTCATGGATTAAAGCCAGTAAACTATGTCTGAAATTCCTACGTCTGACCACTGCATCCAAGGTTATGTCTTCCATTCATAAAAAACAAACCTTAACTACTAAGGAATACCTAAAGATAATCATTGAAAGCTTTAAGCATGGCGACAAAGCTGTTATTGGGAAACTCATGGCTGAACTAACTACAGCTCGCTATGATGGTACCAAGACTATGAAGCAACATGTACTTGACATGACAACTTGGCTGCAAAGTTGGGTAAATTGGGCATGAAAGTAGTTAATTCATCCCTATTCCAATTTATTCTCAACTCCTTCCCTCCATAGTATGGACCTTTCTAGATTCATTATAACACGAATACCGAAACATGAAATGTGAATCAATTGACCAATAAGCTAGTTCAAGAAGAGACTAGAACTAAGCAGCAAAGCAACTATATTGCTAATGCAAATTACATGCATGCGAATGGGAATGGGAGTGGGAAGAACAAACTCGGAAAGAAAAATTTGAAGGACAGTAAGAAGCGTTCCTCTAATCAGAATAGTTCTTCCAGCCACTCTAGTCAACCTACATCAAAGAAGGTTAAGAAAAATGATAAGTGCCACTTTTGAAAAAGAGTGGACACAATAAGAAGGATTGCGTAAAGCATAGAGAATGGTTTAAAAAGAAGGGTAAGCCTCTGGCTTTTGTGTGTTTCGAATCAAATTATGTAGAAGCACCTTCTAACACTTAGTGGATTGACTTTGGATCTAATGTTCATGTTTCAAACTTAATGCAGGGATACCTTACAACCCAGAACATAAGTCCAAATGAAGCCTACCCTTACATGTGAAATAGGATGAAAGCACAAGTAAAAGCCATTGGAAATATTCGTTTAACATTAAATATTGGTTTTCATTTGTATTTAGAGGACACTCTTTATGTTCCTACCATTTCTTGTAATTTGATTTCCTTCTCTAACTTGATCTTGATGGTTTTTCTTCATGTACACTGGTGATGGATGCTTTAAGTTGTTTTAAAACAATGAATTAGTGGGATCTAGAATTTTAGTTAATGGTTTATATCAAATTACTCTTGATAATTCATTTTCTGAATCGCTTAATGTAACCTTGCATCCTAAAATGGGTTTGAAATGTAGTAGGGAAAGCGAGAGTTCTTCATTCTCGTGGCATAAAAGATTGTCATATATCAAGAGAAAGAGTTAACTCATTAGTGAAAGAAGGAATTCTTCCAATTTCTAATGTCACTGATTTTGAGGTTTGTAAAGATTGCATTAAGGGTAAGCAAACTAAACATACCAAGAAAGGAGCCATAAGAAGTACTGAACTACTTGAAATTATACGTACAGACATATGCGGATCTTTTGATTATCCATCTTTTGGTGGAGAAAAATATTTCATTACCTTCATTGATGATTACTCACGCTATTGTTATCTTTACTCTTTGCATGATAAATCTCAATCTGTGAATGTTGTAGGATCCTACGTGACTGAGGTTGAGAGACAATTAGGTAAAAAGGTAAAAATCATTAAACCTGACAGTGGGGGTGAATTGTTCTGTAGTACACAATGCTTGGTTCACCATGGATGAATGGTATTACGGAGTGACGTAATCATACACTTTTAGAAATGGTTAGAAGTACGATGAGTTATCAAACTTACCCATATCATTATTGATGCATGCCCTTATGATTGTTGTATATATCTTGAACCGGGTTCCCAGTAAAGTTGTCCCTAAAACACCTTTTAAGATGTGGAAAGGATGGAAACCCAATTTAAGACGTTTGCGTGTTTGGGGATGTCCAACAGAGGCACGCATTTATAGTCCAATTGAGAAGAAACTAGACCTCAAATCCATCAATGGTTTTTTTATTGGATATCAAGATAATTTAAAAGGTTATAAGTTTTACTATCCTAATCATAACACTAGAATTGTAGAAACTGATAATGCTAAATTCCTTAAGAATGGCGAAGTCAGTGGGAGTGAACCAGTAAGAGAAGTGGTCATCAGAGAGATTCAGGCAACTATACCAATTCCTTTTCCTAGAATTTCGACTAACATTATTCTACCTAATGTCATTGGCCCAACCAATAATGTATAATCAATTGTCAATGATCATGCACTTCATCATTTGCCTATCGTCATTGAACCGAATGTGAATACAACACCTGTGGTAGCATTGAGGAGGTCCACTAGACCGTGAAGACCAACTACTTCAGATGATTACTTGCAAGAATGTGAATTTAACATGGGATTGGAAAAAGATCCGGCTACATATTCATAAGCCATGAAAAGTGAAGACCATGAGAAACAAATTGATACCATGTTTGAAGAGATGAAATCTATGGTTGCAAATAAAGTTTGGGAGTTGGTCGATTTACCAGAAGGACATCAGAAAGTCGGCAGTAAATGGTTCTATAAGACTAAAACATGTCTCTCTTGGTAAAATCGAACGACATAAAACTAGACTTGTAGTTAAAGGGCCCCATCAAAAAGAGGGCACTGATTATAATGAGACTTTCTCTCCAGTTTCAAAGAAGGATTCCTTACGAATCATCATGGCTTTAGTAGCTCATTTTGACTTAGAGTTACATCAAATGGATGTGAAAACAGATTTTTTGAATTGGAGTTTAAAAGAAGAAGAAGTCTACATGGCTCAGCCAGAAGGCTTCATTATCGATGGAAAGGAAAACATGGTCTGTTTGTTAAAAAGATCAATATATGGACTAAAGCAAGCTGAAAGCAAGCTTCTCGGCAATGGTACCATATGTTTCATGATACCATTACCACCTTTGGGTTCATTGAAAACATAGTTGATCGGTACATATACCTGAAGATCAGTGGGAGTAAGTTTGCATTTCTAGTTCTATTTGTTGATGATATCTTGATAGCAAGTAGTGACCTTGGCTTAGTACGGGAAATCAAGGACTTTCTTTCTTAAAACTTTGAAATGAAAGATATGGGAGACACTTCTTATGTGATTGGGATAGAAATATTCCGTGACAGATCACGTAGGATTTTAGGACTATCTCAAAATTACCTATATCACAAAAGTTTTGGAAAATTTTGGCATGGCGTCATGTGATCCTAATACTTCTCCAACTCAAAAGGGGGACACATTCAGCTTAAGTCAACATTCTCAAACTGAGTTTGAACGTGATCGAATGAGAGATATCCTTATGCATCTCTTGTAGGGAGTTTGGGATATATACAGGTTTGCACTAGACTAGACATTAGTTTTACATTTGGCATGCTAGGTCGCTACCAAAAGCAATCCACGCATTGATCATTGGAAAGCTACAAAGAAGGTGTTGAGGTACTTCCAAGGAACAAAGAAACTTATGCTCACATTTATGGGTGTTGATCACCTTGAAGTAACTGGATACACGGATTCAGATTTCGGTGGATGTGTGGACAGGAGGAAGATCACTTTTGGTTATGTATTCATGTTAGCTGGTGGTGTTGTCTCATGAAGAAGCGCAAAGCGATCCATTATAGCATCATCCACTATGGATACTGAATTCATAGCGTGCTTTGAGGCTACGATTCAAGCATTATGGTTGCAAAATTTTATTTCAAGGCTTACAGTCATGGATTCTATTACTAGACCGCTGAAAATTTATTGTGATAACATCGCAGTTGCATTCTTTTCAAAGAATGATAAGCATTCTATGGGTATAAAGCACATGGAGATGAGATACTTATCAGTCAAGGATGAAGTTCGGAAGAAAAGATTGCTAATCGAGCACATCAATACTCGTGCTAATATAGAAAATCCATTAACTAAGGGGTTACCACTAAGGGATTCAAGCAGCATGCTGAAGCAATGGATCTTGAGAGTGACCAATAATGCCGCTCTTCTTATTTATGAAGTTGTGGATTGCTGAGTGCTTTTATCATGACACTTTTTAAGTATACATTTTTGCAACTTCTAAAACTTTCTGTTTCATATTATGGATCTTTATGTTTATGTACATATCAAAGTAATACATGATAACAAAACTAGTCTTTCATAAAGACAAGAATGGGGACCATTATGGTTACTTCTACTCATACATACTTAGTTGTTTTGATTGTTAGTTAGTGGTACATGGAAGAGACTACATTCTTTAATTAATGTAGAACCGCCATGATCCTAATTGATGATTCATATCTACTAAGTGTAATTAAGATAAACTTATCAAAAATATCATTTTAGCATTTATGCACGTCTTATGTTTGTTTCTGTATGACCGTTAAACCATTTGTCATATGGACCAAGTGGGAGAATGTAAGAATTTTTATACATCTCATTATGTGATCCATATAACAGATATCAAATTATTAAATTCATATTAAATGTCATTATATGGTCATTTATAGAGCCATTGATTTGATAGGATAAGACTGAAATAGAAGGTATATTCCTTTAAATATAGATATTCTCTATTAACGGTCAACCTTGATGAACGGTTGAGATTATATCCATAATGAAATTTGGCCCCTTCTCGGCCTATAAATATAACCCAATATTCATAGTTAGGGTTATCGAAAAGACATCACAAATAATAGAATGACTAAGAGAGAGAAGGAAATTTCCAGATCTACAACTTATAGAACTACATCTCATTATCTTCTCTTCAATCAATGTCTATAGGTATGATTTATGTATTGTTTGTAAATAACACTACACCAGAAATGCCAATTAGATAGTTTTTGGATCGTATCTAATTTGATTAGGCAGTGCTTTCAGTCGTATCAAATTATGGCGTCTTTATTTATTAGATACAACCTTAAGCCGTATCAATGATGAATTAGATAAGGTCATGAGCTGTATCTAATGATGAATTAGATACGACCAAGAGTCGTATTTAGTTTTCAATTAGATACAGAAGTTGTATCTAATTGATCGTTAGATGTGATCTTAAGCCGTAGCTAATATATATATATATATATATATATATATATATATATATATATATATATATATATATATATATGTATATATATATGTATACATATAATACAATTATCTTTATAACCCATGAGAACTACCTTGGTACTATATAAAGCAAGAATGAATAAAACTATGTAGCCGCAAAACATAAATCTACAACAGACGACAATTTCTCACAATGGAATTTTATTTATACAAAATATCAGAGTTAATACAAAATTTCATTTTAGACAGCAAAAGATTAATATAAAAACATAGATTTCATAAAACAAATCATAAAACAAAAAAGACAAACCAAAGGGAGAGCGACTTCACGTGCTTAAAGAATCACACCATTTCTGAAAGTTGAGCAGCATGAGCTCTTTCTCCTTTTGACCATGCATTCGCAGCCTGCAGATAAGATTTCTCATACCATAATTTGGTACAACAAAAATATATGCACCAGAAAAAGGAAAAAAATCTTACGCTCTTAAAATAAGTATCCCTAGTTTCCTAATGTATTTAAATAGAAGGCATGAACACTTCAAAGAGTAGGAAAAGCCACAGGAAGAGATTTAGGAACATTACACTGAAACTCTTCATGTTACCTCTATCAATTTTCGTCTTCAGTTGCAATAAAATATGTGCCTTCTATTACCTCTGTTCGTGACCAGATGTCAATGTGAAGGGAAATGCAACAACATACACAAACATTAAGCCACTGTCAACTCAAGTGTGAGCGTTTGTAATTGAAGCAACTAATCATTCAAGCCCAAAAATACCGAAATGTTTGTTTTTTTAAGATAAAAAAGCAATATAATGTGCAATAATGATGGGAAGAAGAAATCACCTTAAGCATCGATGATATAAGTGCAATATAAGTTACCTACAAGCTGAAATAACATTTACAATTAAAGTTAAATCGCAACTCCTGAGCAAATGTTGGCTTGGATTTATTTCACCTTGCACTAGCATTTACAATTTAAATGTAATCATTAATTGATAACGTTCTATTGATTAAAAAAATGTTGTGCCCTGCATCACACTAGAAGGTATCATCTGAATTTAAAATTTAGTCTATATGAACGTGAAAGCCAACAAAAAAGATACAATGATACACCTCAGACCAACTTATACTATTCTCATGAAAAATACCAACATTCTTCTCTGTAAACTGACTAAAGGAAGTACCTGATATATCAAGCAATGCTTCCAAGGCCTAAACATCACAATGAAAGAAAAATAAAATTACACGCTAATAAGGGAACTAAAAAAAGATTGACGTATGAAATAATGGTTCAAATATTAATGAATGTAATTTGACAAACGAGGAACAATCATGAAAAAGTGACTGTATATTTTTTTATGCAAACATGAGCACCTAAACAACATGCATTAGATTTGATTCAAAGTATGCATTTTTTATACTACAATAGAATCTAGTCGCCCATTAATACTTCAAAATCTAGTAAGAAATTGTTTTGATTCAATAAAAATGTTATTGTAGCATCTTAACATATAAAAGAAACAAAGCGACCAACTTATTAAGCTGCACTCAAACAAGAAAAAAAACTTTTTTGCCAAATTCCTTGCCTCAGAACTGCACAAATGACAGCATGGTATTAAAAAACTAATTTCCTCGCAGGCCAGTCAAGTCAACATTATTTTGCTTGTTTAGTGTCATACAAAGTTGACATATTTTAACTTGCTATATTGACATTTAATTATTATTATTATTTTGGGTAGTGCAGCTTCTTATATGTTATTTTTTCAATGTGAGATTCCATCGATTTGCGTTGATACGGTGTTCATGGTATTTGGTATGATGTAGTATTTGGAAGTTAGATCGGCGATAAACAAAACACGCACCTTGCATCTTTGTGCAACATCTTGAGTAGCAAGCAAATGTTAGCACTTTTTTCTTAGATTACATTTAATCAAAAGCAAAAACAGTTGCAGGTAATCATCATCCAAATATCACCCAAATCAATGAAAACTTTGCAAATTAACTATTTAAGACAGTACAACTCAAGGTATGTCCTAATATTCATATTCAATTCAGCTTTGACAAATACTAGATGTTTGATAAGATGAAAGCAAAAGAACTCACCGATAATTGGAAGATGAAATCTCCGCAATCATATGACTACGGAAGGATTATACCAAAATTGGAAGATGAAAAAAAATATTCTAATTTATCTAATTCTACCAAAATCTATTTATCACTCTTCCAATTAGACTCAATTCTCATAGAACTCACCGAAGTGAATCCTGAGTAGTGCGGAGGGAACATGGTGACTGAATTGGGAAGAAATAATCTTTGGCGTTGTTAGCTATTGGTGGAGAAGTGGAAAAGAAAAGTGGAGACGAAGGGGATAGGTTTTCTCATCGAATTAGGGATCGTATGATATTAGGAACGGTGAGAGATGAAAATTAGCGGGGATCTAGGGAAGCAAAAATATGATGCGGATCTAGGCCATAGCAAATGAACTGATCCGAATGTCTGAAGATGTAGGGTTATATTTTAAGTGATAAGGGTGGTGTTGATTGCAATGAAAATTTGATACGGCGGCAAAGGAAAATTGATCGGCTATCAGCCGTAGCAAATTTAGTACAGCTTAAAACCGTATTAAATCTCCGCATTCTGATGTGTCAAATTTGTTATTTTGGTGCAGTGTAAGAGTGTGGCCAAGATCTTAAACAAAAATACAATAATGATTAAAAATCAAATTCACTTGATATAATGTATACAATGAACCTTTGCGAATAGTTAAGGAGTTGGTTATTGCTACTAGTACACGGAAAAAATTAAGATTTTCAAACGTATAATCATCATATACCATGGTATCATTGTTATTAAATTAGAATTTTAAAGAACACATAGATGCTTAAAATTAACATAGGCATCTTAGATGCGAACGGAAATAAACAAAGAAAGAAACACTTGCAAAACTAGATATAACACAATAATCTAGTAAAATAATTATCATCCCAAATTCAAACACCATACCAATCATGTCATGTCACCGTAACATGTAGTCAAATCCAAACCACAACACTTTGTACGAATCATATATACACGGCATATAAACCTTTCTCTCTTATACCTCAATTTCCATTAACATGTCTCTATAACACCATCAAAAAACTCAAAAGGGTGAAAATGGAACAAACAGGGCTTAAATATTTCTTCTCCACTTGCACATAGAAGTTCAAAATGGATCTGCATGAACATAATTTTGCTATTTCTCCCTTCTGAAAAAAATAGATTACATACACCAGATCAAATTCTACACGATAAATGCTCCACTCTAGTTACTCTACTTCCGCAAGGTAATCATTAATCTCAGCTATGGTGAATACCCTGCAGAATAAATAATGAACGACTTAAGATGATCGGATATATTAGTGGGAGAAAGAAAATGCAAAATACAATTTTCTTTTATCTGAAAGGTTGGGCAGTATTAAACACGTATGTAATAAAAGTTATAATAATTTTAGCATGCATTTTGGTCAAACTGTCACATGCAGATGGGAATTGGATTAAGATATCCACCCCTATAAACTTGTAAATAGACCAAGGAAATATATCAAGCACTTTTCTACATCAATTTCTGTACTAAAGGGTTTAGCATCCAAAAATAGTGAGAAAAAAATAAAAGACTCCCATATAAGGTAAAATAACATACTTGAATTTCCTATATCAATGCTGATAATCCCAACTTCCATATTCTTTGGATGGAAGTATTCCTTCAAACCTGCCAGAAATACCAAAATATATTACAAAATACTACAATCATGTTAAACTGCAGCTCAATTATTATACCACAAAATTGATTGATCAAAGTTATTAAAGTTTGTTCTGCTGTAGTATCATCATACCATAAAATTGATTGATCAATTAAAATTACTCTTCAACGATGGAGAAGAGAAGACCGAAGTACCTATGGCTATTCCAACGGCTAATAGCCATTGGCGGTCGTTGGAAGCCGTTGGAATAGTGTTCACGACTTCCAACGGCTTCCATCGGAGCCGGCGGATCTGTTCCATTGGCTTCCAACAGAATATACCATTGGTAACCGTTAGAAAACAATGTCTATATTGCAGTTGGAAACCGTTGATAGCCGTTGGAAATACTGGTTATTTTTTTATATAACAACAAGCCAGCTTCCTTCCAGCCTTCCCAACTCATTTCATTTCTATTCCAGTTCTATTTCCAATCTATTTCCAACCAATTCCACACCTATGCGACACATATATACCACTAACACCACAAACAATCAAAATATAATGCATAAACATACATACATACATATATATATATATATATATATATATATATATATATATATATATATGAAACAAAAACTATTTACACATCCAAAAAATCATTCAAGCATGTCCACAAAGCATACCAACATATACAAACATTCAAAACAACCATCCAAACGTGTGAACAAAGCGTACCAATGTATACAAACCATCAAAACATATCCAAACTTGCCTCGTTATACATCAAAACAAAACATATCCCCAACCGAGCATCAAACACATACCTCTAGATGCATCAAACACAGGGCTCAAGATGCATTGTTATTAAATTAGAATTTTAAAGAACACAGAGATGCTTAAAATTAACATAGGCATCTTAGATGCGAAGGGAAATAAACCGAGAAAGAAACACTTGCAAAACTAGATATAACACAATAATCTAGTAAAATAATTATCATCCCAAATTCAAACACCATACCAATCATGTCATGTCACCGCAGCATATCAATAAACTTAAATGTGTAAATAACACAGATACAACCAAATCCACACAGTCAAATCCAAACCACAACACTTTGTATGAATCATATATACACTGCATATAAACCTTTCTCTCTTATACCTCAACTTCCATCAACGTGTCTCTGTAACACCATCAAAAAACTCAAAAAGGTGAAAATGGAACAAACAAGGCTTAAATAGTTCTTCTCCGTCAGCACATAGTGTTGAAATTGATGATTCAAATATTTGTGAAGAAGAAAAGATTGATTGTCAAATCAAGTAATTAGCTTTATATGGAATAACTTGGGTGCCAAGTTTACTTGGAAGTCAAGAAAAATTGGGCATGAAGTATACTTGGAGGTCAAGAAAACTTGGGTGCCAAGTTTACTTGGAGGACAAGAAAACTTGGGTGCCAAGTTTATTTAGAGGTCAAAAAATCCCTCTATATAAATAGAGAGGCTTGCTCATCTTTTGAATGACAATAGTGCTCTCTTCTTCATATCCTCAATAAGATCCCTATTTCTGTATAAATTATAGGGTGAGAAATATATCGAGTGTTTTTGTATTCCTCTCTTATGTACTCATTTCTTCAGTGAAATAAAGAATAGTTGTTGGGTCCGTGAACGTAGGCATAGCCGAACCACATTAAATCTTTGTGTCTTCTTATTCTCTTCTATTTTTGTTCTTTTGTTTGGTGATTATTTTTATTGAGTTAGTGGTTGATAACTAATCGACAAGCTAGATCTTGTATTTTGTATTGCTTCCGCATTTGTGCAATTTTTGCACAACAGTTTGGTATCAGAGCTAGCTGTCTTGTTCTAGATCAGTTACCAATGGCTAATTCTTTTGGTAGTAATATGAAAAATTATGGCGTCACCAAATTTGTTAAAAAAGATATTTTTGGGGCATTGAAGATTAAAGTGAAGACTCATGATGGTGTTCTTCAGCAACAACTTCATTCACTTAGAGGAAGAGATAAGATGCAGATGCGCCTTGGAGGAGATATGCATAGGACCCACTTCATGGGCTCTAGAAGAGGTGCTTGCTATTATTGTAAGAAGAAGGGACATTTCGTACGAAATTGTCCAGCTCTTAGAAAGAAGAGAGAGAACAAAGAGAAAGTTTCAATTTTGACAGCGGTTAGATCAAATGCAGATAGATGTGATAGTGATACATCATTATTTTCAGATAATATTTCACCATTAGAGACTACAAGTTGGGTGATTGATTTTGGAGTCTCTTGTCATATGACGCCAGATAGGAGCTGTTTTGTCAGTTATGAGAAGATTGATGGCGGAGAAGTTCATTTGGAGAATGACACATCTTGTCATGTTGTGGGCATTGGTAGTGTGAGGTTTAAGATGCATGATGGTGTTATTATGACTATCACGGATGTTCGACATGTTCCGATGCTGCA
Source organism: Allium sativum (assembly GCA_030737875.1). NCBI lineage: Eukaryota > Viridiplantae > Streptophyta > Magnoliopsida > Asparagales > Amaryllidaceae > Allium > Allium sativum. The sequence goes on along the minus strand of CM060918.1, from coordinate 494,189,171 downwards.
AAAGAGCGTGTTGTCAGTTGGGGCTTTGAGTAGACTTGGCATGAGGATAATAATAGATGTTGAGAATTTGAGAGTGACGAAGGGTTCCTTAGTAGTGATGAAAGGGGTGCGAGTCGATGATATTTATATGCTTCGTGGAGAGACAGTCTTGGGAGATTCAGTTATTCATACTGATTCTAGTACTGCAGATTCTGCTCAGTTGTGGCACCTTCGTTTAGGTCATGTTGATGAGTAGAGCCTGGAAGTATTGAAGAAGCGTAGATTAATTGCCGTTAATTCTCAATTAAAGCCTAGCTCTTGCGGAGATTGTTGTTTTGGAAAGAAGAAGCATGTCACATTTGATGTTGGAAGACCTAGAGCTACAGAGTTTCTAGAGTATGTTCATTCATATATTTGGGGACCCACCCCAATTGCATCTTTAAGTGGAGCCAGTTTCTTCGTCATATTTGTGGATGATTTCTCGTGTATGATTTGGGTCTATTTCATGGAGACTAGATCCGTAATATTTGCCCAATTTCAGAAGTGGAAGACCTTAGTTGAAAAGAAGTCAGGAAAGCGGCTGCAAGTTCTTAGAGTTGGCAATAGTAGTGAATTTGCGTCACAAGAATTCACTAACTATTGTGCGTTCGAGCATGTACTTAGAGATTTTTCTACGAAGTCACATTCTTTTGAAGTGGCGGAGAGCATGTGTCGGATATTATGGGAAAGAGCTATGAGCTTGAGACAGACTGCTGGTCTAGAAGAGGGATTTTGGGCAGAAGCGATATCTATGATAGTATTTCTCATCAACCGTACACCTTCTATTGCCATAGATATGAAGATCCCAGAAGAAGTATGGAAAATAGAGTATGTTGATTATTCATGCCTTAAAGTGTTTGGTTGTTCAGCTTATTTAGAAGATGAGAGACATGATAGGCTGAAGCCTAGAGGAAGCAAGCACATTTTGTTAGGCTATGGAGAAGGAATGAAGAAGTATAGGTTGTGGTGCAAAACAACTAAGAGAATTGTGACTAGTAGGCAGACGATATTTGATGAGAGGTCTTTATTGAAGGTGGAGCCTCTATCAAGTGATGACGTTAGGAGGACACAAAATTTCCAAACATGTTTGGTGTCATCAGATTGTTTTCATATTCAGAGAGAAAGTGGTATTTCCGATGGTACCATGGTTGATGAGAAGATTTCAAAGGTTCAGACTCTAGGTAGAACTCGGTCGCAGTTAAGGCCTTTTAGTTCAGTTGGCCCTATTGGTAAGCATATTTGTAATGATGATTATTCATCTTATGCTTTGAATGTTGCGGAGCTTGATGTTGAGTTTGATAAGGTAGACTTGGTGAAGTCGAGTAAAATTTTTGAAAAGGAGGTTGAAGTAGATAATATTGAGTATGTCCTCACTCAATGTAGGATGGAGAAGGTGAAGCGCGCTATGATATCTCCATTAGTCTCTCAGATTTCTGTATCTACAAGTTTGTCTCCTTCATCGGATTTTCTGAAGAATTTTGATATTTGTTCATATGCATTTTGCTTGTTGATGTGCATATTATCTTTCTTATGCTTGAGAAAGATTTGGAAGCTCTGTTTGGGTAATATGGCCCAAAGTAGCTCACATTGAGCTTGATGGTGTAGACCAAACAATTTGTTGAGATGAGATGATGAAGAAAGACAGTCATATTTGAATCAAGGTGGAGTGTTGAAATTGATGATTCAAATATTTGTGGAGAAGAAAAGATTGACTGTCAAATCAAGTAATTAGCTTTATATGGAATAACTTGGGCGCCAAGTTTACTTGGAAGTCAAGAAAAATTGGGCATGAAGTATACTTGAAGGTCAAGAAAACTTGGGTGCCAAGTTTATTTGAAGGTCAAGAAATCCCTCTATATAAATAGAGAGACTTGCTCATCTTTTGAATAACATGCCAATAATGCTCTCTTCTTCATATCCTCAGTAAGATCCTTATTTCTGTATAAATTATAGGGTGAGAAATATATTGAGTGTTTTTGTATTTCTCTCTTATGTACTCATTTCTTCAGTGAAATAAAGAATAGTTGTTGGGTCCGTGGACGTAGGCATAGCAGAACCACGTTAAATCTTTGTGTCTTCTTATTCTCTTCTATTTTTGTTCTTTTGTTTGGTGATTATTTTTATTGAGTTAGTGATTGATAACTAATCGACAAGCTAGATCTTGTATTTTGTATTGCTTCCGCATTTGTGCAATTTTTGCACAACACATAGAAGTTCGAAACGGATCTGCATGAACATAATTTTGCTATTTCTCCCTTATGAAGAAGATAAATAACATACAATAGATCAAATTCTACACGATAAATGATCCACTCCAGTTACTCCACTTCTGCAAGGTAATCATCAATCTCAGCTATGGTGAATACCCTGCAGAATAAATGATGAACGACTTAAGATGACCGGACATATTTATGGGGGAAAGAAAATGCAAAATACAAGTTTCTTTTATCAAAAAGGTTGGGCAGTATTAAACACGTATATAATAAAAGTTATAATAATTTTAGCATGCATTTTAATATTTTGGCCAAATTGTCGCATGCAGATGGGAATTGGATTAAGACATCCATCCCTAAAAACTTGTAAATATACCAAGGAAATATATCAAGCACTTTTCTGCATCAGTTTCTGTACTGACGGGTTTAGCATCCACAAATAGTGAGAAGAAAAATAAAAGACTCCCCTATAAGGTAAAATACCATACTTGAATTTCCTATTGTTAATAATCCCAACTTCCATATTCTTTGGATGAAATTATTCCTTCAAACCTGCCAGGAATACCAAAATATATTACAAAAGATTACAATCATGCTAAACTGCAGCTCAATTATTATACCATAAAATTGATTGATCAAAGTTATTAAAGTTTGTTCTGCTATAATATCATCTTACCATAAAATTAATTGATCAATTAAAATTACTCTTCAACGATGGAGAAGAGAAGACCAAAGTACCTGATAGAGCTGAGGACCATTATCATCACACCCAGCAATCAACAATGAAACTCCAAACGGCCTCAAACCACTAAACAAACAAGGAATGTAATGCTAATAGAAAACTATAATCGGTTCTACGTAGAAACCGTAGGAAATGACGGTACCAATAGAATTGCATGGCGCATTCATGTTGTTACCTCAAACAATATATACGCCTACCATCAATCAAAATACATTCTTCAGAGGTTAAACCATATTAGAGCATTCAACAATTCATGGTGCAGATTTTCAATCTTCCTGACCCCGAATTGTTGAAACCGAAGATTTTCCAACGATTTTGCGAATAGGTGTTTGTTCAACAAACGCCAAGACATCAGATGTTTGTTGAACAAACGTCCGCTTTTTAGAAATGTGGGTGCTTGTTCAATAAACGTCCTATGCCCAGACGTTTATTGAACATACGACTAGACTTTACGCCAATATTAGGCGCTTTTGGCCATTTTTTTCATTTTAGACATTTAAATGATTTTATTTTTTAATATAAACTAATATGTCGATATGTCATCGCTACGTCTGGTGAAAACTGGTAGACGCATCATTTGATATTCGACAAACGTCAATATCAGACCAGCTCATGTTCCGCCTGATGCTGCTGAACCTGCAGGCAGCCTTCGGATCTTCCACGACTTGCTTCCGACTATTTGGCACCTAGTTACTATGGCTATTGCGCCTCAGGTATACATTTTATTAATTATTATGTATATACACAAGCGCTTTATTATACATGAATGTTAATTGTTAATTAATGTATAATCATACGTTTAGGTTTGACGCATTACCATGCGGAATAATTGGTTACGATGTATGGCACACCATTATGAAAATTTACCACAGCCAATTTTGGTTAGACTTCGTGCGTCACAATTAGGTGACTTCTTAAATGTACCTAGATTTGCCCATGTAGACCTCTGCCTTGTAAAGGATCTCAGTGAGCTATGATGGCCTACTATACACACTTTTCATTTTCTTGATTTCGAGTTAGAGCTGATTCCTTTATATTTTTACATGCTCACCGGGATAGAGGTAGGTCGCTCCGACTGTGTCTCTATTCTCTTTAATCTGCATACAAGGAGACTGAGACTTATCCCGATCATTTATCGGGTTTAGGCTGTTTAGCCAAGAATTTGGTTAGAGGAGGTGTTGTTACCCTTACTATTTTGCAGCAGTATATAGTAGATCATCAGGCAACTGAGCAGATGCATACTCTGGTGATCAGTGCATTTTTGTTATACCTTTCTGGATCCACATTTTTTAGCAAAAATAAGGGGACTATTAGACTTGGTTTTTTGACTGGTCAGGTAGACGTTGATCATTTGCGTATATATAATTACGGTACTGTTTTTCTAGGTTATTTATACATAGCATTGGTTATTTACACGGTACAACGCTCCAGACAACTTTATGGTTTCTAGTACATTCTTCCATTTTGGTACTATGAGAGCATCGCTAACACGCACCCTAGACTTGTCCCTGAGGCGATCAGTACACCATATTCCCTAGACTGCGTCGTTGGAGTACGGTTGTGCATGTTCCTCGTGTTGCACATGGAGTGCATACCAAGCTTATGGAGACGCGACAACAGATGGATCTAAGGCAGCATGGTAACATTATTGTACGTCCATAGGAGTAGTACATGGGGTTATAGGGTCTGGTCCTGCGCATCCTCTCACCTTTCAGTATAGTATATCGAGATGCGGGGTTTGCTACTAGGTATCTACTTGCCCATTCATATGGTACTTGGGGAAGCTTGCTGGTAACATGGTAACAATTTGTATTCCCTTTGATCCGCTCCTATATGACGAAATGTTTGGCGACATACGGGTAGGACCAACATATATTCAAGGTATGAGAGCCGCAAGATGGGTAGACGATGAGCCCTTTACAGTTGGTGGAGACTTCGAATGCATATTGGGTTCCAGTTTCCCCACGAGCTTATGCTTTGCAATATTATTTTCGGTGTTTGTACTCCGACCATATTGACCCGTCTATAGATTCTGGAAGAGTTCTGGTGCCACTTGCCACATTTGAGCATATATCGTCCCAGTACACACAGCTTGGTGAGTTGACCCCACTACACCCAAAAAGCTATTTCACCACGACTTTGAGCCATGGTAAAATGACCTATGGCATAAATTTTACCATTGCTTAAAGTTGGGACAAAATAGAATTTTGCCATGGTTCAAAACCGTGGCAAAACATCAGTTAATAACGGCTCAAAGCCGTGGCAGAATCCCAATTTACCACAACTTTGAGCCTTGGTGAAATTCCGTTCTGGCAAGCTTCCACATGAAGGAATTGTACAGAGAATATTAGATGTTAAAAGATGGAAACATGCATCAAGTATCAGTTCAACTCGGTTTACCATGTAGAAGCATTATGGATAAAGACTACCATTGTAAAATTCACTAGAAAAATGAACCACTGAAAACAAATATCCAACTGGCTATTTACATTACACGACACATGATGAACACACAGACTAAGGAATTGTTCTTTAAGTAAACGCATTTGCAATCAATAATGCACGACAGAGTAATAAAAGCCAAAATTGTTTACATTAGAAAATTAATATTGCTCAAAAGAACAACTCAGAAACATAGTATATACATTCACACAAGATACAATATAAAAATAGCTTCCTCTGGTTCACAAAAGTGCGCCAACCAGTAGTCAGGAAGTGCCTTCTAAGGGTACCCCCTATTAATAATGAATTTGATGCCCACCAAAGATCATAATTTACAAAATATTTATAAAAGAAAGAAAGTATTGATCAACATACATATCTTTTGATGCATTAAGTGCTTCTTGAGCAGCTAATCTTCTGGCTACTTAAGTTTATATTCACAGCTGCATAACTCCATATTTTCTATTTGCACACTGAAATTTTGATTCTGTTTCATTAGATCTGGCAATTTTAATGTCAAATCACAAGATTGACATAAAAAAATTTTAATGTCAAATCTTGTGATTGACATTAAGCAAGTTTAAAAACTTAAGTTTAAACTTAAGTTTTTAAATCACAAGATATAAAAATTTATATGGGAATTTATATAAAAAATTATATGGGAATTTTAATGTCAAATCTTGTGATTGCCAGATATAAAAAAAATTATATGGGCATTTGCAAACAGATTGACATTATTTGAAGGCAGACAGCGCATCCACCACTAAGCAAGAAAATAAAAAAAAATGATTGCATCTTCCCACCAGGATGGTAAGCAGTGCAGTCGTCCAATCTTAATTGGGAAAATAAGAGCCTTACCTTAGGTTCCAGTTTAATTAGTTCTGAATTCTTAATAAAACCTCTTTTAATGAAATGCTCAACATGTCTTGCCACAAAGAAGTATAACGTAATAAAGATAGAATGAAACCTTAAAGACCGTAAATTATAATCTAATTTAAATGCAATTCTGTCTAACAAGAAAATCAATTGGTTACAGAAACCTAAAATAAATTCTAGACAGTTAACTTGCTCAAGACATGTACTTTGAATATATACATTAATAAAAGATATTTCTTATGTAATATGATATATTTCATATATCCTGTCAGCATAAGTGCAATTGTAAAGCAGACAAGCGAGTATTCAGAAGCATTATGTGGTGTAACAAATGATATTTTGGAAAAACAGAGGAATTACTTACAATTTGAATTAGAAGTATTGCTCAGCATGATGGAATTGAACATTCAATACACAAGCATTATATCTGAGTCTACATTTTCAATGATTTTAATCTTTTTAAACTTAATTCAAAAGCAACCCAAACATAGGATTAATTTATCAGCACTTCATATTAACAACAAAAAAACACAAGCATTATATTTAATTCAATAACACTATATTTTCAGAAAGTTTATATATGTATGTGTAGGGAGTGATAGCAACCTATGTGTTTTCAGAAAGCATAACATTCAATACCCCGTTCCTTCATATGCATCATCTAACTCCAACTGCGATTTTTATCAAAACAATAACATCAAAGATTTTGAAATGTAGAGTACAATAACTTTTAGACATCGTTTAGCTAGTATTCTAAATACAAAAAAGAAGAAAAAGATAATTGTATGTGCATTTACCTCATGGCCATTGCCAGAGAATTCTCTCTTGGCATTCACTCACAGTAGTTCTTCGAATCGGTACAGTTCCTTCAGGGCAAAAATCTCCGTTGCTTCTCCACCATTGTATCCCATTGATGTTTCTTTCATCCGTGTTATTGTGTTCTTTAAGTTCTGCCTAAGAACACATAATTTTCTAAAAATCACATACATATATGCATATGCACGTATAAATACAGAAAAGAAAGGAAAATTGAAGAATGCACACCAATGGCTTTTGACCCTTTTCAGGATGATCAAATGCTGGTTGCAAGAATTTAGTTGCATAATGTAATTAATATTAACATTACAAATAAAATTTAGTGTTAGTTGCATAATGTAATTAATATTAACATTACAAATAAAATTTAGTGTTAGTTGCATAATGTAATTAATATTAACATTACAAATAAAATCTAGTATTAGTTGCATAATGTAATTAATATTAACATTACAAATTATAAGATGCCACTTGAACAATATGTCTTCTAGTATAATGAAGAATCTAATATGACTTCATTATATATAATTACGAAACACATTACCCAAGTAGCTGGATGAAATCTAAACAAATGAAGTTGCAAGAATTTAATCAAACACTTAATATGCGTTAGGTGATTAATGAAGAAGGAAGAAATAATGTTAGGAGTATTCTCTAGTTCTGTAAACTAGGTATAGTGCGCAGTCATCTTTCTGAGTACCACCCTGCCTCCAAGGCAAACAAGTAGTTCAGAACACACATCCCTTCATTTTCTTCACGATGGCACAACATCAAGGATGCACAAACACACCACAATCATCTCAATTTAGACAAACCACACAACCACAATTAATCATATTATGTCAACACAAATCACTAAAACTTCAATTCCCAAGCTAAAACGGTGACAGTAACATTTTACCTTTGCTTAAGCAAGCAGAATAATTTTTATTATATCATAATAATATTCCACTATTGCTTACCGTGCTGCAGTCGAACTGACGTGGATTCAAGAATTAGGTCACGGGTCGATTTGTGGATTTCTGGATGACACTGGTGTCGATTTGTGGATGCATGATTGAAGAAGCAATGCATTGATGTAGATTAAGAATACAACGGATTTGTGGAACGGAAATTGATTGAAAAAATTAATTGAAATTTATGGATCTGTGGAACGGAGCGCTTTTTTCTAAATAATGCGCATCTTTTCCTAAGAAGGGAGGGTGAAACGAAGAACTAAAAAATTAATAGCAGGTTGTTGCAACGGTTTCAAGCCGCGCTGAAATTGGTATGGCTCGAAACACTACTTATTTACTTTAATTAGCACAGTCTAAGACCATGGTAAAATTGCCACGGCTTAGAACTGTGGTAAAATTTGCACATTGGGTGTGGTGTAGTGCCCCCCGCCTCACACTTTTAGGGTGTATGATGTACAGGTAGAGTATCCATTGTAGTATCCATCAGTTGACTCTCCCAGTGTACCATCAGCCGAATTGTATCATCCACATCAAGTATGTAAGCTTTTAAAAATTCATTTATATCATACCGATAATCAAAGATCAATAAAAAGAAACTGGTTAAAATAGAGCAAATGCACAATACCTAAAAAACACCTCAGTGATCCATGGCGGCTGTGAGATCTAACTTCTCATCACCCTCTCCCCCCTCTTTCAATGCCGCTTTCCCACCTCTCCCTTCACGCTCTTCTCCACCCATCCCCCCTGATCCACCACCTCCTCGTGTTAGTCCATCATCTGCTAACCCCTCTGATTTAAATTTGGGAGCGACCTCATCCAATCCAGATCTGGGTACTTCCAATTATTCTAGTGATTCGCCTCTTAACCCTAATCGTGCTCAAGGTAAATTTGCGATTAATCTAAATGTCAATCTGAATTCCTCGAATTCTTCCTATCTCTCTTTCACCAAGTTTGACTATGCGTCAATTTTTAGTTCACTTCCTCGAAATGCAGGGGTATTCACGCCAATACATTTTGATATTGAGAGTGATGGCAAACCAAAAAAAAACCGACAGATCTGGTAAGGAATGAAGGCATGAAGTACTGGAGCAATCACCTCGTTGGCTTCTTCCTAGATGGTAATCTGTCTTACAATTCTGTTGTTACTTTTCTGAACCGATATTGGAAATTGGATGGCGAGGTTGATATAAAATCTGATGGTATACATTTTTATTTCAAATTTTCAAATGAAATGGATAGGGAGAAAATACTTAAATCTGATCCGATTTTTATTAGAGGTCGAATGTTTATAATTACACGCTGGGATCCTTCCATTGGAAATTCCCAAGCATAGATTAGGAAAGTGCCGATGTGGGTTCATTTCTATAGAATTCCAAGCATACTTTGGACACTCGTTGGGATTAACTGGCTTGCATGTCACGTTGGGAAGCTTATATGCTTTGACAACAGTACTGAAAGATTGCAAAGATTTCGATACGCTAAAGCTTTGATTGAAATTTCAGCAGAATTTGAATTACCTGATAAAATAGAGGTTGACGGCCTAGGTGATAATTGTCCTTTTGTTAAGTTAACTTATGATTGGAGACCTCAAAGTTGTACATTTTGCAAAGTTTTCGGCCATGACACTAATAAATGTGAACACAATCCCAAGGCTATGAAGGATAATGATGTGCAGGAACAGGTTGCCACACATGTTAAGAATCATGCTTCTATAGATCAGAACTACAATAAAGTTTTTTCTAATGCAAATCAAAGTAACTGGACAACAGTGAATTCAAAAGCAAATAAATATTGGAAAAGAAAAGGGGCGAATAACAATAAAGAAGATGTTGCTTCTAAGGATGGTAAGAAGACATATATGAATCCATTCGAAGCTTTAGCTACTGCAAACACTGATAAGACCAATGGGGATGATATAGATTTGACTGAACAGGCAACTCAGATTATTACGAAAGCTGAGAATGATGGATCTTCACATCAGAACATTTTAATTAATACATCTTCAGGCCGAATTCATGGAGCTTCTATACATGGAAAAGGGGTTACAATTGGAAACCAAAATTGTTTGAATACGACTGGTATTGATTTGAATGATACATTCCTTGGAAATTTATTTTGTGACAGTGAAGAGGGTTTGATTAATACACATATAGCTGCTGCTGATTTGGGAGCGTCCATTTCTTCATCGCCTTCTTCCCTGAGCAAATCTTTCTCTTCTGTCCTAAATGCTACAATGTCTGCTCCTTTTGTTAGTACGGCCAGTACATCTTATACTGCTATGTCAACAACATCACCTTACTCTCACATGGCACCTCCTTCTCACTTTATTCTTCCTCCACCATCCAATGTTAGACCATCTACTGCCTCACCACTTATGTCATCATCAATGAGTGGTAAGCAAAAGGAAAGGAAGAAAAAGCAATAATCTGATGATGATGATTTGAATGATGGGTTAGATTATAGACCAGAAGACGTTATGCCAGCAACTAATTCAAGGAAATCTGGAAGACATACCAGAAACAATATCACTTATATGCTTGTGTCTCTTCAATTTAAATGAGCGTGATTTGTTATTCTTAGCATGGGGCGGTTGTTTCAGATATTTTAATTTGTTTAAGTCATTTTTCGGCTGGCGGCTAGAGTATTCTTAGCAATGCTGCCTCTTTGGTGGTTTGCTGCACATTAAGGGATTCTGTCAATTGTAATACGGTTTCTGTTTTGGTAGCCTAAGGCTAGAAAATGTCAAGAGTCTGTATTAAGCTTTATTTGTATTCTTTGGATGTTACTCTTGAAGTAGTGAATAAAAACTTTCACTTGCCTTTCAAAAAAAAAGTTTCGTTTATATTAGTTGTTCTCCTATTCTTTGCCAGATAATAATTCTTGTTAAAATATCAGTATTCGTTGTACACGGACCATGATAGATGGCGGCTTGCTTCATTTGAGCGTATGACGCTTGAGAACACGCAGTTGAATACAACTTTGCAGGAGCACCAGGCTCATTATGAGGCGCAGATAACTGAGTTACAGGCCCATATCGAGGAGCTCTAGAATAATCCTCATGGTCCTGATCCACCTACGCCTACTGATTTTGATGACGTCAATGATTATAGTGACGCTGCGACTGATAGTGGATCTGATCACACTGACTGATGTACTGAATTAGATGGTATATGTGGTTATTAGGCAATGTTTATTGTACTTCATTTGTTGTGATCTATGTATTATTTTGCTCAGATGTATTGCAGACGTATTGCATTTGGTACGTGCAGCGATATTAGTATTGTTTATGTGTTGTGTTATATGCTATTATTGTCCATGTCATGTGATTTTTGTGTAGATGTAATTATTTTTCGTATGATGTACTCTTTTTCATTATTGATCATGTTATATCATTTCAGTGTTGATGTAATGTTATGTCACTTCGACGAATATATATTGTTTGTTACATTCATTATTGTTCTTGATTATGTTTGTCGTCCAATTAAACTTCTCAAGTCAATAGTTCATCATATTGAATGACATTTCGTTGAGGCACACATAAGAAATAGGTACTAAAACTTAGGATACAACGGATGATAACTAGAAAAATATTTAAACAAGCAAACCACATGTTACGTTCAATCTGAAGGGATTCTAAAGTAGTTCTAAGACGTTGTATCTCTTGTTCTAACTCGTTGGCGTAAGAAATACCCCTTGAACATAACGGTCGTTAATCCATTCATAGTAGCTACAGTCATTCGGCCATAATGGACATAACTGGATCCTACGACCAATATTTTCTTCATCCGCTCTTACCACTACCTCCACAGCATACTCACAGTGGCAACAAACGGGATATGAGTCAACCTGTTGATCGTATGGAGGTTGAGTAACTGAAGCTGATCGTACCTCTTGTTCATATTGAAGTTGAACAACTGAGAATTGTTCTGTCACTTGTTCAGTTAGAGGTTGAGCATCTAAAACATGATGATCATCTTGTTCGAAAGGAGGTTCAACAGGTTCCTGAAGTCTAAGTTGGCTCAAATCTGGGTACTCTCGACGCACATCCTCGTAATGTTGCTCTTGGTATTCGATAAGTCAATCTACATCGATTATTGGACTATCTAAAGGATCGTAAGCTGACCACCGGTCAAAATCAACAGATGAGGGCCATGAGGACATAGCTTTGGGTATGTTAAGTCGTGGGGAACAAAGAGCTTGTTTGAGTGAAGAATTGTAAGCAAAACAAATATTACAGTACATATATATAGCTACATTGTATCTAGTGAATAAAAAAACAAAAATGATGTTAATAACACCCTTAGATATTTACACTACAGTCACGTTGTTCTCGATGGCAAAAAACAGACAAAGTTGATGTTGATAACGCGTTGCTACTCACAATGTAGCCACGATGTATTGATTAAAGAAAACAGACAAAGATGATGTTGACAACACCATGCTTGTGTAGTTGATACTGTTTAAGCATACGATTTCCAAAGCTTATGAAGTTTAACTAAACAGAGGGCGACACGAATCGTCTAACTCCATATATATTTTCAACAAAGGACATCTGATTGTATAACTCCTTAATTTACATTATGGGGTTTGGTTAAATCATTACGACAATTAGTGTATCCCGAATGTTTAGCTAAACATAGGATGACCCGAATCGTTTAACTCCATATATATTTTTTCAACAGAGGACGACCCGATTGTTTAACTCCTTAATTTACATTATTGGGTTTGGTTAATTTATTACGATAATTAGTGTATCCCGAATGTTTAACTAAACAGAAGACAGCCCGAATCGATAAACTCCATATATTTTTTTTCAAGAGGACGACCCGATTGTTTAACTCCTTAATTTACATTATTATGTTTGGTTAATTTATTACGACAATTAGTGTATCCCGAATGTTTAACTAAACAGAGGACGATCTGAATCGTTTAACTCCATATATATTTTTAGCAAAGGACGACATGATTGTTTAACTCCTTAATTTACATTATTGGGCTTGGTTAATTTATTATGACAATTAGTGTATCCCGAATTTTTAACTAAACATAGGACGATCTGAATCGTTTAACTCCATTTACATGTTTTTTAGCAGAGGACGACCTGAATCGTTTAACTTCATTCAACTCAACCGGTTTAATTAATTAATTTGGTATGGTTAGTGAACCAACCAACCTCGATTTTTTTTTTGAACTTAATTTAAACATAACTCAAACTCTACAAGACCAAATTAAGTACTGCAAAATTTATTTGAAAGCTAACTTCGAATAAGTCCCGAAGATTTTTGTTTGGACAGATTCTGGTTTATTTTTTATTTAATATAATTATTCGAAATTCATTTCGTAAATTATATAACTACCACTACGCGATGACCTCGATTTAATTAATTATGGTATATATTCGTATAAAATCGGAATAAAGAGGCCTACCTGATTTATTTTTCCAACCTAACCCATGTATTATAGGATAGTGTGTTGAGTTGTCACAATCAGTCAAGACCGATGTGATGTAGCTACAGCAGAACTACTTTAATCATATTTAAAGAATACAACAAAGCATACAAACATGACCCAATACAACAGAACTACTAATACAGTAAAGCATACACTCAATTGCATGGTAAACGATAGCACCTAGCAGGCATTTCATTCTTCCATTTTGTTCAATCGACTTACCTTAGCTTGCATCTCAAGTGGGTATTGGACTCCCCTTTCTGTCAGTGGAGGATTGATTCAACAAAAAAGTTTACAACTTTGATGCCCTTGGCGTGTCTCTGCATCGATATACGCTTTACAACCGTAAAAGCGACGTCCTGCATTCGTCTGACTTTTAGATAGGGATGGCAATTAGAACCGAGAACCGAAAACCCAACCGACCCGAAAAGACCCGAACCCGAACCGAACCCGATGGGTCTTGGGTCGGGTCTAGGTAATGAAAAATGTCATCAAGACCCGATCAAACCCGACCCGCATAGACCCGACCTGAAAGACCCAAACAGAAAGTATAGAAATATATGTATTTTAGTGTTATTATTCAACCGGACCCGAACCGCTTCGACCCGAACCGAAGCTCGGGTCGGATCGGGTCGGGTCCAGATATTTGAAATGTATAGTTTAGACCCGACGAAACCCGACCTGCCTAGAACCGAGACCCATCACCCCTACTTTTAGAGACAACAATGTTAAAGTCGATGTCGCAGTAGCAATGGACAACACGACCCATCGTACCAGAGCTTGACCTATCGTGGTTTTGACGTGCAATTATGCCCATCAACCTAGCATGGAGTGAATGCGAGATCGATTTGGGATTCTTGGCTTCTACATTCGGTTGAGTAGCACTAACTAGTTCAGCCTCCACTTCTTCATCCACCACTTGAAATTGAGTCTCTGGAACAATTTCCACATTCACGTTGTGTTCATATTCAACATACATGTTAACCATGATTTTGTAATCGATCTCCCAATCACTCATTTTGAACCTAGATAAAAAAATTGAATTAATTATCAAAAATGAAGAAAACTGAATAAGCGAGTAGTATACAACTGTAAATGGAAGCGTATAATATATAGATATGAGTGTGATATCCAAGAAAGACGAGCAACGTAGCTACAGTGGGTTTGATTGTGACATTACACTGCAGCAACATGGTCTTCTTTGTACGCATATGGAAGCGGTAATCAAGAAAGACGAGAAACGTGGATATAGTGAGTTTGGTTGTGACATTACACCGCAGCCACATGGTTTTCTTTGTACGCATACCGAAGTAGAAATTCAAAAAAGACAAGCAACATGGCTGCAGTAGGGTTGATCGACGTGGTTATAGTAGGTTTGATTGTGACATTACACTGCAGCCACATGGTCTTCTTTGTATGCATACCAAAGTGGCAATTCAAAAACGACAAGCAACGTGGTTGTAGTGGGGTTGATCGACGTAGCTACTTTGGCTTTGGTTATAACATTACACCGCAGTGACATGGTACTCTTTGTACTTTAATTATATCAAGGAGACAACTTTATTCAATGACAGCTCTCCCACCCATTATATTCAATTGGTGCCACAAAATCTTTATACAATAGTGAAAAGGCTTGCAGCTTTTATTACTCAAACGAATTCCATTATATTCGATATCTTATTTATTCCAAAACTTCAAAAAGTTAAAATGTCCATTGAAGATTATATGTTCTCCGATGACAACTACGAAGAATTTGATGATATGACACATGGTCATTTTCGTCGAGAGGAGCTAATAGCTACACTACATTTTGATGGAGAATCTAGCAGGCAACATGGTAATTCTGTTGAAGCCGTCGACATAAAAACCAACGTCATTTGTGGCACAACGAAAGACTAATGGAAAACTAGTTTGTTCCAAATCCTACGTACACAGATGAAAATTTTAAGAGGAGATTCTGCATGAGGCGATCTGTGTTTCTTCGAATTCTACAGTGTATCCAATAGTATGACTTATACTTTATCTACAAATGCAATGCATCTCATAAGAATGGACCTGACTGGAATTCAAAAGATGATAGTTGCATCACGTATGCTAGCATAAGGAGGATCGGCTGACGCTCAAGATGAGAACTTAAAAGAGGTGGAAAGCACAATGTAGAGTGCATGGACCATTTTTGCCAAGCTATCATAGATAATTACGGCAGTACTTACGTAGACCAAACGAGACCGATATAGCAATGTTAATGAATATGCATTGTAGTAGAGGATGGTCTGGAATGTTAGGTAGTTTAGACTGCATGCATTTGGAGTGGAATTGTCTAAAGGCATATGCCGGAGCTTATCAGGGTAAGTCTCGTACGTCAAGTACTATTATCCTTGAAGTTGTAGCATCGTATGACTTATGGATATGGCATGCACTTTTCGGAATGTCGAGTTCGAACAATGATCTTAAACGTAGTTAAACATTCAACGTTGTTTAATGATTTAGCAAACAGTAGATCAGCTCCCGGTACTTTTACCTTAGAGGGTAACACGTATAAACATGGATACAATCTAGGTGACGGTATATATTTGGAATGGTGTACCATTGTCAAGACAATTTCAAACCCACAAAACAATAAACAATCAAGGTTTGCAGCAATGCAAGAAGGACAAAAAAATGATGTTGAAAGAGTGGCGTTCTTCAATCCAAATTTGTCATAGTCAGTATCCCATGCAGATTTTGGTCAACAGTTAAAATGACTAAGATAATGTACACTTGTGTTATTTTACATAACACAATCATAGAAGATGGAAAAGACATGAAAGATGATTTCATTTACGAGAAACCTATAGCACCACCTATTGTTTGGCATGGCAATATGATTGGAAGCAAAACTAGAGCTTGGGTTTCATGTAGCAAGCCAAATATCCTACCGTAATGCTCATACATCGAAGACTCCAAAATGAACTAATAAACCATCTTTGAAACATTTTTAGAAGTCAATGAAACTATGTATTTATCACTGTTGTTGCTTCGGTTGTTCTCGTCTTTTATTGTAACCGTTAATTGTTTTGGTATAACTAGAGCTATGTTTTGCAATTGCTTTGTCAATGTGAATAACACAATAACTGCTTATATTCATAGTAACATACAACTATTGATTTCTCAATGATATCACCTACTAAAAGAAATGCTTACATTAATAATAAAACACAACTATTGAAAATTTAACAATACAGACGTATTACACAGTCAACAACAACTCAAGACATTCTCTTCTTCGCCTCATTATTTTTCTTCTTCTCGACTCTTATTTTGTCGTTGTTTTTCATTCACGTGCGTAGTATCCATTAATATTATTGCATCTTCATCTTTATCAGTTTCCAACAAGAAGTTGATCGAGTCTAAACAATTTTCTTGGTGTTGACAGACTTTGCTCTCCATTGCACGATCATATCTTTCATCAGACTCCTTTGGAAGTTTTCTGATTTCAGCTTGATTTCCTACAACGGCTTGCTTTTTTTGGCCGTATGGCTCCTTCTGGCCCAATATATCGGTTATCAATAGGGGTTAAGTCTTCTACAAATCCTAAACTAAAATTGTCTAGCGATTCTCTAGGACTTGAACTATCTCTCACTCTTAGAGCTTTTGCACGACCATTGTTTATTTGGATATCTTGGACAGTTTCCTCAAATGATGATTTCCATTTCACGTGATTAACCAAGAGGTCATACACATGCATGAACTGATAGAAATGAGGTGCTTGTTTACTGTCTGGTTTATATATCTGTTTGAATAACTTGTTTGTGGCAAGTCTCTGCAACAATAATATAATATTTTAAGTAGAAAACTACGACACATTATAGCAACCAATCTTAATTATATCTTACCATATAGTTTCACTTTTGAATCCGCTAGGGTTACTCTACTTCAGCTTGAACATCTAAGAATCAAAACACTAGGTTTGATGATTGATTTTACAGTAACGGCTTTTGATCGAAGCTAAGTTTTTATTTCGATCCATGTTTTTCCTGTTGTACAAATTAGTGATTCTACCCCTAGAAAGTTTCACCACTCCGATCGGCACCTTGAATAGGATCGAGGGAAAGTGAACAACAAATGTAGCAAAGATCAGTCTTCCGTAGGACTCCAACTTGCAGTAGTAACCATTCCACCTATCAGTTGTGTACCATCTTGTAAATCAAAATCTTCAAAACTACTTCTTGCTGCATCAACATCAAATTCAAAATTCTTTTAGTTTAGAAATTTTGATTTGTGGAAGACTGGTTGTTGAAGAGAGAAGAAGAGTGATATATTTATAGGAGGGGAAGGAAAAAGAGACGTAGAGGAAATGGTTGTTAGAAGTCAGGTGTTTGTTCAACAAACGCCTGGGGAAAAAGCCGTTGTAAGCCAGGCGTTTGTTGAACGAACGTCTGACATCAAGGGTCTGTTCAACATCCACCTTATTCTAGGTGTTTGTTGAACAGCCGCCTGATTTTAGGCATCTGTTCAACAAGTGTCTGCTTAGTTCGGAGATTCCAACACCGAAGCCTTTGAAATCCACACTATATGATGTTATGTAACTCTGCTGTAGCACCTTTTGGGTGTAGATTTCACAAAATCGGAAACATACACCTCTATTGGAGATGCTCCTAGCATTGCTTGTGAGTTTGAATACAAGTGTAAGTAGACCGGATGGCGTGAATCAAAATACCAAACCAACTCATACGCATATGAAACTTAAACAGCTAGCGCAGTTGATCATAGGGTTGTCAACAGACACTTTCAGATACGGACAGTGTCATATCCGTATTGGCATCCAAAATCATTTTCGGATATCGAATATCCGTATCAGCGGATATGGACGAATATCGGATAATTATCCTATCCATTAGCGATTAGTAAATGAAGAAACATAATTTTTTTTAGTTTAACATAAATGTGTTTCAAACTCATTGGTTACAAAATTATCAATGCTAAATATGATGATAATAAATAGGTTTAAGCAGTTAATATGCATTTTGTGCATATAATATAAACTTACAACTTAATAAAGCAATAAATATATATATCTTTCATCGTACTAAAATACATATAATTTCAATCATAATCTTGAAAAAAAACAATGGATATTTTCCGAATGTGGATATCCTCGTATCCACATCCATTTTTTTTAAGATATTGGATATTTATCCGCTTTTTCAGATACGGATGGGAACGGATTAAGAATTTTTCGAGCATTCATTGCAAGCTTAGTTGATTCAGACTGTTTCCACAAACCAACACAAAATTTACAATAAAAATAGTTGGGATGAGCATTGTTTGGGGAGAGAGGCAGCGGGCAGGAGAGAGGCAGGGAGAGGCAGAGAGAAAGGTTTGTTTGGGGGGGGGGGGGAGCAAGGGTGAGAGTGAGGGAGGGAGAGGGGGTAGGGAAAAGAGAGTTGCACAATCTTATACACACAAAAAACACTTACCCAGACTGAGTAAATTCTTGCATTACGCCTGCAGTTTTCCTAACAAGTTGTGCTGTGGGAATCAGCTCCTGCAGTTGGTTCAAATAATAGCAATCAGTTACATGCAAAAATAAGTATTATGCTGCACAGGTTGCTATCAGCATATTGAACAGGAATATGTGTGGCGTATTGAGTTCTCATAACTAAAAATAAACGAAGTCAATAAAAAGTACATGTTTGAACAAATGTATAACCAATTCTTTTTATTAGTGGCAGAAGTAAATATAGGTATCAAAAATACTCGATACCTAGCTGTCACTGCACCTCCATACAGTGGCATTATCAAAATAAAATGTGAACAAATTCATCCAAATTTTGGAATCGGTTCCAAATTGATGTTTAATTGGAAGCAGCGGACTGTGGCAACCACTGGATTATTGTATGGAGTGATTTGAGTTGAAAACTAAGAAGCAACAAAATTATGATTTCAAATTTGAATTAATCTGAAGGGCTGTTGGAAAAAATTGATCGAAATCATTACTGGATTATTGATGAGAAGGACCACTAAAATCAAGTGACTCGAGCGAGTGGACGATCTACACAGGGTTTTAGGTCTTGGGTTTATACAGTGAATGTTCTACTTGAGTGTGTGTGTTTGGGGGGGGGTCTATACTTTGAATGTTCTACTTGAGTATGTGTGTGTGTGCGCGCACACGCGTGTGTGAGAGAGACTTTAAACCAAAATTCTTGGATGACTTTAAATTGCAATTATTGGATAACTGCTTAAAATTGGAGGATCAAAATCAAACTTAGATTAGATTACTGCTGAACAATGTATTAGAATTCAAATTTGCAGCGATTGGATTATTTCTTTAATTTTATTGTTTAATATTATTTTTAAGGAAATGAACATTACTTCTATTTGTTTAATAGAGCTTAACGCTTTTTCCAATACATTAATGACTACAATCTACATATTTTAACATATATTTATTGTTTGTTTTAATATTCTGTTGTTTCCTTCTTAGAAGTAAAAGCAATATTTTAAGCAAGCATTCAAAATATTTCAAGTGAAGTAGGATATCTTTGCCAATAACATAATCGCAGTTATCCAGCATTAGATAACTAGAGACATAGTATGAGTCACGATCCAAAAGATCAAGACATAGCATGAATGCCATCCTTGTAAAAAGATAATTGTCGAGCTACTTAGCAAATTAATCCACAAAAAACATTTGACGGATTAACCAACTACTTTAATAAATAATAATAAGAACTTATTAGAGAATAGCGTGAAAACAATACCGTATATATTGCTTATCATGCTGTTTTTTGGCCCTGCATAGAAGAATAAAATTACAGATGATGTAATTATTCGAGGTGGGGTAGAAATTGGAAATACTACAAAAATGCAGAGTTAGATATTCATGATGTTTGCACGTGTGAAGATCAGAAATTTAGTAAGACAAAATCAAGAAGTTGAAACGGTAATTAAGCGACAATCAACTCAATGTTCAAGTGATTGTTGAAGTTATTAAATGCACTTATTGCAAGAGCTTCAATATCTTCTATTTTAGACATGAAAAATTCGCATTATATGTTCATTTCAAAAATGCACTAGTTTGTGTCACTAGAGACAAAAATTAAGTTTTTTTAACCTTAACAATTAATTTGGTAAATCTTGCACGAAGAGCCAAATGTAATCGTGTTGACAACTTATAAAAAGAAGTTTAAAAAAATTAGGTCTGTTAGCCTACTTTGTGAAATAGGCAACACAAAGTCAAGAAACCAAACATTGAAGGGTATTTTTAATCATAAGACTTCGGTTCGGATTGGAGGAAAACACTACAATTCAGATTGATAGCTGCAGGTGTTCGGATCGGATAGAGTCCTCTGTTCGGATCGGGTTAGAGCAGCATATTGGTTCGGATCGGATAGAGTTCTCTGTTCGGATCGGTGATCTTTTACTGGATAGATTGGTGAGGCATATCCAATCGGATCGGAAGGCAACTAAATCTCGAATGGATCGGAAAGCCATCTGCTTGCCACAACACTGGAGCGGAGCGGAATAGGTTAGAGAAGGACAGACGCCCAAACCAATCCGGTTCGGATCGGGTATCCCGATCCGAACCCCTTACCTGCACGTCTCCGACCCGCACCCATGATCCATGTTAATCTCCTGTAAAGTCGCCTGGAGAACCGGACCGGCTATGACTAATTCCTACCCCTAACGTCCTTCCCTTTGATGCGTTGTCAACCTGATAGTTCATCCGAACCCAAAGAGAGTGCGATGGATGACACGTGGCCCGACCCGGATCAAGTCTCAAGCAAATTCACACCTATAAATACCCCGTCTGGAGACAAAGAGAAGGATCTTTTTTCAGCACTTAGAGAATTCAATCACCTCCATCATCCGAACTCCATTACTCCCGGAGAATCCAAACCATCTTTCATTTCTTGTTTTAGTCAATTGAGTGAACAAAAGTGAGTTGTGAGTGAATATTACATTGTATTTGCAATTGAATTATTGAATATAGTGAAAAATAAGTGGACGTAGGCATTTGTTCGCCGAACCACTATAAATCCTGCGTGTTCATTTTTATTTTTATCTCATTTTATCTTGTTTCAAATCAATTTGGGTGTTAGAACCACTTTTGGGTCTAACATTTTGGTGCTTTCACTGAGAGTCCTCATCTAAATTCTTTATTTTCCGGGATCTCTTTCTACTTTTTGGACCGTTGAGTTCAAAGAAGTGAATCCTTAAGTTTCTCCGCTTTCTTACATTCGTTGAAGTAATTGTCAAAGACTCATGGCCAAAGGAAAAGGCAAGGAAGTTCAGTCTGTTCAAGGAAATGGAGCTGGCGAAGATCAGCAACATGCTGTTGTAACAAGGTCTCGGGGGCAGAGTTCAGTAGCAGGAAGAATCAATGCAGGAAATCCGAGCCGCCAGCAGGGGGAGAGCTCCGATCCGATCCAGGTAGGAGACTCTGAAGCTGTGCATTCCCCCAATCTAAACCGACCCGAGCTGCTCGTTGCATACCGATCCGACCAGGCACCCCAGCTCCGATCCGACCCGACTTCCTACCTCCGATCCGACCCGATGCTTGGTGAAGCTGGAACCTCTACTCGAGTCCCTACGAATGCTCCAACTCCAGCTGCCAGGGTTGGTGATCAGGTCAATCCATCTGCGCCCATCACTCAAGGAGATTTCTCGCGCTTGCTTGATATGCTTGAGAGCACGAGGGAAGCTATGAGAGTTCATGAGCGCACTAATCTCATGATGCAGGAAAATATGAGGCTCATGAGTCGGGAGATTAGTGAACTCCGTCGGCAAAGAACTCCATCACCGGTTCGTCACACACCAGTAGATCAATCTTCATCTTCCGAGGAAGAGAGGCCCCGTGAACGGAGGCCACTCGAACGACCTCAGAATGTGGAGCAGCTGACATTTGGATCTTTGGGATCTCGCGAGGATATCGCACGAGCATTAGGAAACGATGACCCCACTCGGGGGCAAAGACTCCAGTCCCCTCTTCCCGAGATCGACCGGGAACGCAGGGAACGGAATCGAGCAGAGGCAGCTCGAAGAAGAAGGGCATCTCCTGAGCAAGAGCCCAGAAGGAACTCGGATACTAGGGCCAGGGAACCTGAGCAGCCCCTAACTAGTGCTGATGTACAGGCAATGGTTCGCCGAATTATGTCCGAGAGCCAGAATTATACAAATGAAGACTATGGCATTGAACGAAGCCATACTCCGTTCACCGACGATATCCTCGACTTCCAATTTCCCCGACGCTTTAACTTGCCACAGATGGACAAATACAACGGAAGGACTGATCCAGGACAGCATTTGATGCGGTATTCGTGGCTCATGAATGCCGCTGCTGCCCCTGATGAAGTGAAGTGCAAAGCATTCCCAATCTACCTAGAAGATGTGGCATTATTCTGGTTTACCCGACTTCCTCCTCGTTCAATTTCTAATTACAAAGAACTAAGCGAGCGTTTCATGAACCAGTTCCGACTACATGCCCGAAAGTCCAAGAGTGTTATTGAATTGTCGAGAATCAAACAGGCACCAGGAGAATCTTTAAGGGCATATCTTGATCGTTTTAACCAAGCCGTAACTGAGGTCAGTGACCCGCACGAGCCCACTATTCTGATGGCATTGAAGGAAGGAGTCGATCCTGAATCCGAGTTTGGAGACTACCTTTCTGGGAAAACACCCCCCACAAGGGCGATATTCTACGAAAAAGCCGATATTTATCTAAGACGAGAGGAGGCCAGGGCAAACCGAAAGAGAAAGTCTGAGACAGCTTCAAAGGAGAATGTGCAGAGTAATATTGCCGTGAAGCAGTCTGGGGAAAGTTCTGGCAAGGTTGAAGTAAATGTAGGAAACAAGGGTGGAAACAGCAATGCTGGAAATGGGGGAAACAACAACAACCGTAATTCGAACGGTAACAGAAGAAACAGAAATAGGGGAAGTGACCCTAACAAAAGGCCCCGATTCCAGAACTACGAGAACTATACACCATTGAATGACACCCTGGAAAATATTTACCTGGATACGTACAATGTGCTGCAGTATAAAAGACCGCCACCTCGTGATTCGACCGAGAAAGAAATGGCGACAGGGAAATTTTGCTTGTTTCACGGAACACATGGACATTCGATCAATGAATGTCGGCATTTGAGGGATGTAATTGAAAAGCTGCTGCGTGAAGGAAAGTTGGATGAGTACAAGGTTGCCCCGAGGGACAGGGGGCAAGGAGAGCAGGCTCCAAAACAGATCCTACCTGCTCCTAAGCCTACCGCGCAGCAGAAAGGTAAAGGGATTGTCATCAACTCCATAGTAGGTGGACCTCACCCGGCAATCCGAAGTTTTAGGTCAATGGACCAATATGTGAATGCTGCCAAGCATCTAGATGTGAATGAAGGTGACGATTTGGAAGATGTCACCCCCATAAAACAACAAAAAACCATGTTCGACGACGTGGTATTTCGCAGCCGAGACAACACGGGGATACAATCTCCCACCAATGATCCGTTGGTTATTACTACCACCATTGGGCCGGCCTTGGTCCATAAGGTATTAGTAGACAACGGAAGTTCCGTTAATATTTTGTTCAAGAAGTCATTTGATCAGATGAAGCTTGAGCCCGAAGATCTGAAACCTTGTGAAGGATGGATTAGAGGCTTCAACGGAGCGACGACAGCTCCCATGGGATATATAGAGTTGCCCGTGACCCTAGGGCAAGGAGAACGTAGAAGAGTGCGAATGCTTCAGTTCGTAGTATTGGACGTAGATTCGCCATATAACGCATTTTTAGGGAGACCTGCCCTCGCTGAATTTAGAGTTTGTATCGCCCCTTGGTGCTTGTTACTAAAGTTCCCAACCGAAGCCGGGACTGGAGTAATGAGAGGGGATCAGGTTTCTGGACGGGCCTGCTATGTGGCCGAACTGAAGATGTTGATGAAAGGAGTTAATGCTGAGAGTAAGGATGCCTCGTCTCCCTCAAAGGGGGACTCGGCATAGCAATTAGAGAAATTGACCCCAAAGGAGTTGCCCAAAGGAACACCTGAAGACCTGGATCCTAGAAAAGACGAGGAACCAGAGGCTAGGAATGCAACTCCTAATGAAGCGACAGTGGAAATTCCTATTGATAAAGCTGATCCGACGAAAGTTTTGAAGATTGGTTCTCAATTGGATCCACGTCGTGCTGAAGAACTGACGGACTTCTTGAAGGCAAACTTAGATGTGTTCGCCTGGACCCATGCTGACATGTGTGGGATATCACCTTCCATTATCAGTCACAAATTGAATATAAATCCGAAGCATCCGCCTGTGAAGCAAAAGAGACGCATGCTGGGCCCAGAGAGGTCGGCTGCTCTCAAAGAGGAAGTAGAGAAATTGAAGCAAAATGGATTTATTCGAGATTCGACTTATCCCGACTGGATATCGAATCCCGTCTTCGTAAAGAAGCCAAACGGAAAGTGGCGAACTTGTATTGACTTTTCAGATTTAAATAAAGCTTGCCCAAAAGATAGTTTCCCACTTCCCAGGATTGACCAGCTTGTAGACTCGACAACAGGTCATGAACTTCTTTCTTTCATGGACGCATACTCTGGATACAACCAAATTCCTATGCATGTACCAGACCAAGAGCATACGAGTTTCATTACGAATTTGGGGCTATATTGTTATGTTGTAATGCCATTCGGGTTAAAAAACGCTGGAGCTACTTATCAGCGCTTGGTAAATAGAATGTTTTATGATCAAATAGGAAAAACTATGGAAGTTTATGTGGATGATATGCTTGTCAAATCAAAGCAGTCTTCCAGTCATACGCAAGACTTAGCGGAAATGTTTGGTATCTTGCGAAAATACCGTATGAAACTGAACCCTTTAAAATGTTCATTTGGAGTGGCGTCGGAAAAGTTCCTTGGCTTCATTGTGAGTTCCTGAGGAATTGAAATCAACCCTAGCCAGATAGCAGCGATTAGAAACATCGAAGAACCGAGGAGAATTAAAGACGTCCAAAGTCTGGCAGGGAAAGTAGCGGCGTTGAGTAGATTCATCTCCAAAGCCACAGATAAGTGTGTTCCGTTTTTTGATTTGATAAAAAGGGGAAAGAAGAACTTCCAGTGGACTCCCGATTGTATTGAGGCCTTTCAAAATCTGTTAGAGCTGTTAGAGAAACCGCCAATCTTATCAAAGCCCGTAGATCACGAAGAATTATTTGTTTATCTAGCAGTCTCGGCTCACGCTGTCAGCACAGCCCTGGTTCGAGAAGAAGACAAAGTACAAAGGCCAGTGTACTATGTGAGTAAGAAATTAGCAGCGGCAGAGCGCAACTACCCAAAGATTGAGAAGCTTGCTTACAGCCTCCTGATCGCATCCCGAAAACTTCGTCACTACTTCCAAGCCCATCCAATAACCATATACACCGACCAGCCGTTAAGACAGGTGTTGCAGAGACCCGAAGCATCGGGAAGGTTGATCAAATGGAACATAGAACTAAGCCAGTTTGATTTGAATTTTCAACCACGAAAGTCAATCAGGGGGCAAGCTCTAGCAGACTTTATTGCGGAGTTCACCATTCCAGAGGAGGAAATAATCAATGACCGAGTGGTCAAATCCGAGGATAAGCTAGAGATGAATCCATGGAAATTATATACAGATGGAGCTAAAAATGACCGAAGGTCCGGAGCTGGAATTGTCTTAGTCACTCCCGAGGGACGGTCGTTATATTACGCCCTGCGATTAGAATTTTCGGCAACTAACAATGACTCTGAGTATGAAGCCCTGATTGCCGGGCTGAAACTTGCTAAAGACCTCGGAGTAAAAATGATGGACATATTTTGTGACTCTAAGATTGTTGTTTGTCAAGTGCGAGAGGAATTCGCGGCTCGAGGACCTCGACTTATCGCCTACCTCAAGAAAGTGAAAGAGCTATTGAATAGCTTAGAGCGGTACAACATAACACATATTCCCAGAGTTGAAAACCAGAAAGCGGATAGACTGGCAAAACTGGCTAGTTCTGACAATCCAGAAGGGACTGAGGTAATTCCAATTGAAACGTTGGAATCGCCAAGCTTTGAGTCAATGGAAATTGAATTCGCTCTTGAAGCGGAACCAGAGAAGGAGTCATGGATGACTCCAATTAAGAATTTTCTTAAGAATGGGACACTCCCATCGAAGAAGAGTGAGAAAAGAGCTGTAGTTCGCAAAGCTACCAGATATGTTATACAAGACAATACTCTCTATAGACAAGGATTTTCTATGCCCCTGTTACGATGTATCGCACACGACGACATCAAGCGTGTACTAAGAGAAGTGCACGAAGGTGAGTGTGGAGATCATACAGGAGGTCGAACTTTAGCAAAGAAAATATTGCGGTACGGATACTTCTGGCCTACGATCAACAAAGATGCGGCTGATTATTCACGACGCTGCGATAAGTGCCAGAGATTCGCCAAAATCCCCAGGGCACCGTCAACCCAGCTTAAATCGATGGTGAGTCCTTGGCCATTTGCCACATGGGGAATTGATATCATTGGAGTTTTACCGATTGCTAAAGGAGGAGTTAAGTATGCAATAGTAGCCGTGGATTATTTCACAAAGTGGGTGGAAGCTGAGCCCTTGACTAAGATCACCACAAGAAAGGTGATAAGTTTTGTGGTCAGAAATATTATATGCCGATTCGGGATCCCAAGGACGATTGTTACTGACAACGGGACCCAATTTGATAGCACTGAATTCAGAAGTTTTTGCCAGAAATATAAGATAGACAAACGATATACTGCAGTTGCCTATCCACAATCGAATGGGCAAGTAGAGGCAGTAAACAAAGTTATAAAATCCATCCTCAAGAAACGGTTGGAGCGTGCAAAGGCAAGATGGGTTGACGAATTGCCCCTAGCTTTGTGGGCATATCGAACAACATTTAAAACGGCTACCGGTCATACCCCTTTCTCTCTCTCCTTTGGCTCAGAAGCAGTAATTCCAGTTGAACTGGAAGTTCCTTCCCACAGGGTGACGTATTATGACCCGATGACGAATCGGGCACTTTTACTTGAGTCTCTTGATGAAGTCGAAGAGAAAAGGGACGAAGCAGACTTGCGTGCAGCAAGACATCGGCGTCAGATGGCACGCTATTATGACAAAAAAGTTCGCCTCAGAACTTTTGAACCAGGAGATTTGGTGCTAAAGAGAGTTTTTCCATCCCTTCCTCACCTCGGCCCAAAATGGGAAGGACCCTTTGTCATCCAACGGAAACTTGAAAAAGGAACCTTCAAGTTAACGACCGTAGATGGCGAAGAAATTCCTCGAGCATGGAATGCCCAACACTTAATGCGATATTTGGATTAGAAATGCTATACTTTTTGTTATTTTTACTGTGAATTCTGTAACAAGACATGCTTTGCCTTGGGAAAATCTGATGATATGAATAAAGGACTATAAAGTGGATGTAGGCTACGACTTAGCTGAACCACTATAAAAATATTGTGTGTTACTTACTTTTATGCATTTACATTCATTAGTTGTTCTGTTGTAATTATAAAATACAGGATAACTCAGAGCCTAAAAAAGGTTGAAAACAGTTTGGACATAAAAAGAAGCACAATGATTATTTGTGCAATAAGACGTAAAAGAATGAGAAAACGACATTCTAACTCTAACTCTCCAGAGAAAGAGAGAGAGTATAAAAGCGTCTCGGACTGAGCGCTGAAAAAGAAATTCTATTCTTAACTCTAACTCTCCAGAGAAAGAGAGAGAGTATAAAAGCGTCTCAGACTGAGCGCTGAAAAAGAGATTCTACTCCGAACTCTAACTTTCCAGAGAGAAAGAGAGTATAAAGGCGTCTCCGACCGAGCGCCGAGAAAGAAATCTTTTCCTGTTGAGAGACCGGGGAATGAACAGATGACTAAGCTCAAACTCTAACTCTCAAGAGAAAGAGAGAGAGAGTATAAAAGAAATGCCAGGAAAAACAACAGGTATTGACAACACAGGAAATGCTATCCCGTTAGAGAATTGGGAGCATTCAGATTGCATGGTTAAGCATTGAATGACTTATGGAAATTGGCTGGGGACACATATGCATACACATATTTCCCCCCTCCACAACTTTGTTTCATAACTATAGACATGCATTTTTACATAAGTGCAGAACTGCTAACAAATAAACATTGCAAAAAGTGAATTATTTTTATTTACAAATGAATGAATTTGTACAGGGAAATAGCTAAAAAAGAAAGTGCGGAAGCTGTTTTTGTATCAGCACTTATTGGTTCACAAAGATGCTAAAAAGATACAGGGGAACCCACTATTTGGGTTTAGGATGAGCCTTCGATTTCTTGGCAGCTTTTTCCGCATCCTTTGCTTCCTTCTCGGCTTCAGTCAAGATTCGTTTTGATTTCTTTTTCCCTGAAGATG
The DNA here is from genome assembly GCA_030737875.1 of Allium sativum. NCBI lineage: Eukaryota > Viridiplantae > Streptophyta > Magnoliopsida > Asparagales > Amaryllidaceae > Allium > Allium sativum. Next base: position 494,160,285 of record CM060918.1, on the reverse strand, counting down.
TGGTACTGGAGCCAGTAGACTTCTTCCCGGAGGGCGGGGCACTGGAATCAAGAGAAGATTTTTTAGCAAGTTCTTCGGTAATAGATCTAGTTGAGAGCTTAACAACTAACCTTGAACCTGCATCCACAACTGCGAGGGGATTGAGGACCTCAGGGTCTAGTTCTTCGGCTTTTAATTGCAAGCACTTGTCTTGATCGGCCTTCATGGCCGCCAAAGTAACGTCATCGGCGCTTTTCGACTCCCCAGTTATTGCAACCTCCAGTTCCTCATCATGCCCCTCGTCTCCTCCGTCGTCTTTTAAAGCTGCGATCATTTCTTCATCATGGGGAGTGGTGACCTTAGTTGGTTTATTTCCTTCTCCCAAGTCTATAGAAGCAGCCTTGTCTTCCCCTTTTTTGGCCCCATCTGCGGGCTTTGTCCCAGCGGTAGCTCCTTGAGCTACATCTGTCTTTGCGGATGATTCAACACCTACAGAATGAGAAACATCGGTTATCAACTCAGGCGAAAGCAAAGGGTTTCTCATCGAACGTTCAATCACGTAGCCAAAGGTAGTAGTAGCCTTGGCAAATTGAGGAGAAAAGATAGGAGTACCTTCTGAAGACTTTTCAGCGGGGGTGACTACTACCTCTGGAGTTATTTCAGGAATGGGAGATAGCAAAGTTGTCCGGGAAATTCCCGGGTTTTCGGGATCATACCCTTCTACTTCGGGAGTTGTAGGAGCAGAAGACGAGGAGCCAGCTTCGGGAATGGTTTTCTGTTTAGACTTCCGCCTCTCTTCTTCCATGGCCTCAGCAATTAGGCGGCGCCCTTCAGCGAGGCGCTCCGGTTCATCGTCTCTCAAGTATTTCTCCATCAGCTTATCTTCATCAAGGGAATCGACCTTAAGTTCTTCTTTTTCCCACTCAACGATTTGATTCCATACTTGAACCAGAGTGGATGGATAGTCCTCGATCCAAGAAATGTTTCGACGACGAATAATATGTGCGAAGAATTCAATCATTAATTCGCCGAAACTTTGAATCTCAACCTCCGCCTCAGATAATTGCTTGCGGGCTTCCTCCGCAGATTTAATGGCACATTCCACATTGCCCTCGGCCAGAGCAGCCCTGTTTTCTGCCTCCAACAACTTCGAAGCCAAGTCAGCATTCTTCTTTTCTAATTCAGCACTCCTTTTTGCTAACTCGGCGTTTTTCCGTTCAAGCTCAACATAAGCAAGGTGTGTTTTAGCGGCTTCTGATTTGGCCTCGTCAGCTTGCTTTTTTAGTTCAGAGCGCTCCTGAGTATGGGACTCAAGCAAGTCATGATAACGCTTTTGCATGTCCTCAAACTGTTGTTTGAAATTAGAAGCGTTCTTTTGAGCGACAGCTAGTTGAGCTTGAGTGTCTTCTAAGTCTTTTCCTAAGGTTTTTAAGGCCTTAGCATCCTCCTCCGCGGTCTTTTGCATTGAGTTAGCATTTGTCATTAGAGTGCGGACGATTCTAGAAAGATTGCGTGAATACTTGAACATCTCGGAGTATTGTTTTTCTACCAAATCAATTTTTGCCTTGGCCTCATCTGCCCAATTAGAAGAAATAGGTTCAAGGGTAGGTAGAAAGGTCAGAGTCTCGAAGTAGTGCTCGGGAAATTGCTCCTTTAAATATGCCAGCTTTACTGCAGTTCCCGCATCTGGTGGAGGAGGAGCGAGGATTGTTAATTCGGTGTCCCTTCCTGAAGAAGATTCTGTAGAACCCTTGTCTGTCCTAGGTCGTTTAGTAGCAGGGACCTTTTGCTTACTTCGAGACCCGGTTTCCTTTGGAGGAGTTTTCTCTCTACTTCGCTTTTCATGGGAGGAAGTGGAATCCTTAGATGGTGGTCTATCCTCCTCCCTACGACCTTGATAGCTCTTGTATTTCTCTTGTTCCGGTCGAACTGGTGAGCGGGAGCGTGAGAGCCGAGATCGATAGGGATCATAAGGTCTTCTCTCCTCCCTACCACGGTCATCCCGGCGATCATACTCGACATCCTGAGGAGGATTGGACATGCTGCGACGAAGCTTTCTTATGTCATAATAGGATCGAGACATTGTACCTGCACGATAAAATAAACGAAGTTTAGAATCAATGGATTCATGGAGAAAGAAGTGCAATGAATGCTAATGCTGTGGTGTAAAGTGCATCCTAAGTGGTGTGTGTCCCCCCAACCAACCCGAGTCTGAAGCTAGACTAGTGCGGGCAGGCTCTTTGTCCTTAGCGGGAGTAGTTTCTTCGGAAGAAGTGAAGACTAAAGGATCCTTCCTGAAATCCTCTGAAGTATATATAGTCTCAGGTAAGGGGAGATCCCCCAAACCCTGAAATATGTGCTCATCCGTGCTAGGAACATCCCCTTCGGAAGCGTGAAGTGGCGACTCTTGGGAAGATTTTGACTTGTCTAAAGAAGTAGTTTCCTCGGGGGCAATATACCCTTCACGATGTTTTTCGGCCATATTAGCCAGTTCATCATCTTGTGTGGAAGAGGGAGAAGGTGAAGTTTGAAGAGGAGCTGTAGGAATTCCCGAGCCTTCTCCTATCTCCGGAACTGTCTCCACTGGAGGAATGTATGCATAAGGGACCGTCCCATGACCGATGCTACGGAAAACGGATAGCAGCCCATGAAAATGAAGGTATTCATCTTTAAGGACCTCGTCGATAGTCAGGAATTTTTGATCGCCATTAAGAAGATGGTGCATCCGATCAAAGAACACCTGATCTGATATCTGTTTGGGATTGTCGACTGCAAATAAAAAGGAAAACAGGTCAGGGTGATGATTCAAGTGTATAGAGTCCGGGTTCAGAAAATCAACGCTTTACTTGATTTGGTCCATCTCCTGGCGCATCCAGACTGTTGCTTTATATAGAACCATTCCAGCCTGGAATCTCCAGCTTTACTGCTAAAAGGTGCAGAGATTATCTTTCTCTTTGGGACTGATTCAAAGTAGCAGAAGGATGGAGTCTCTCGAGTCCGATGCTTGAAATTATAAAAGAAATGAACATCATCGAACGTGAGCTCTACGCCTAGGATTTCACGATATGCTATGTACAAGGTATGCAAATAGGCATATGAATTGGGATGCAACTGCATGGGGGCAATCCGCATTTGTCTTAAGAAATCAACGATGAAAGGGGAGAATGGGGGAATGGCACCGACCATGCACATCAATCGAGTGACCGTCATATATCCTTCTGGAGGGTTGTGGGGACGGTCAGAGCGCGAGGGCACTAGGGTGTCCCTTTTCATTATGCCGTATTTTAGACAAATTCGAACAAGTCGATCGTTGTCAATTGTTGATTCAACGGAGTCCGAGGGTGATTCCAATATGACGGCTGATTCAAATTCATCGGGTGCTCGATTATCACCAATCCCTCCTTCCTCTTCGAAACCCAGAGAAACTTCACTCTCCGAAGACACCTCGTCATTTTCCCGATGACCAACCCCGTAATCTGGACCTTCACTGTCCCATTCCGGATCGGACGAAGAAGATATATCCTCAAGAGTGATTTTGCTAGAAGTCTCCGGAGCTTCTTTCCTCTTAGCTAGGCGGGAAGAGCGTCTGGGCCTCATTGTCATAGAACTATTGAAGAAGCAATAGCACGGATTAGAGTAAATTATCCCGTGCCCCCCTGTGTATATGTGTGAACTAAAGTGTGTGCAGCAAATATGGGAAATGCAAAATAAAAGTACAGCAATGTAAGACGAAGCTTTGAAGAGAAAGTGATAGTCAGAGTTGTTCTTAATTCTCGTTTATGTTCGCAAGGCACTATCCTAACTGTCCACGAAGTTGTTGTCTAGAGTGAATGTTAGTTGAATTAGTTGGGTAGTCTTTGTGTGCCAAGTTTGATACGTTCGGTTCGGTTCGGATATGCATATGATAATTGGCTCAATACAAATACAGATATAGGGTCGGTTCGGATGCTTCATTAAAGCAAGATCAGTCCAAGGCAAGGGAGACAATGGGTTCGGATATAGGACTGATCTGATCGGATCGGGTGACCTGATCCGAACCGAACCAGCATCACTTAACCAGTCCATTTATTTCAACCTCTTATCCCATTCTCTTCTCCGACCCGAACCGACAGTTTCCTTCCTTCCCGTCTTTCTAAAGTATGCAACCCAAACCGATCCCCTTTCCTTCTCCTTCCTTTTTGCTCCTTCGTCTTCTACCCGAACCAACTCCAATTTGTCATCACGCTCTTCATCTTCTTCCTCTTTCCCCCCTACTCACAAACAAATCCATTCTATCACCAAAGCTACCGTTAAGGACAAATATTTGCCCTCTCCAGCCTCGCAACGCCTCGAAGTGATGGCGGATCCACCAGTAACGACGTGGAGTTCAAGCAAAGCCCCATGGCTAAACCATCCCAATCAACCACGAATTGAAATCAAAAGCAGTTACAACGAAGTTATTCGAGATTAAAAAAGCTACCTATATGTTTGATTTGAGAAATCTACAAGAAATAGTTTCAGAATATTGGAGTTTCTGACGTTTTCAATATTAGGGTTGGGAGCGGCAGCAGAAAAGAAGGAGAAAAGAAGGAAGACAGCGGTGGATTTATATAATGGATGGCGTTGACTCCTCATATTCCTATTCTTTCTCACCCGCTCGAACCGGAGTGAAGGCCCAGTAGCACAACTCTGCCTGAAGGCCCAATGTCCAAGAACCAGATCCACGAAAGCGCTTCGGATCGGAATCCGAACCGAATAAATTTCACACATTAATTTAGCATCCGACTCGAATTGAGTTCAAAAGAAGAAGAATAAAGGAAGAGCATACTTGCAAGAAGCATTATATGTCGAGAAAAATTCCCAAATTTGCTCAGAAATGAAGAAGATGTGCTCGAGTCGGACACCGAACCGAATAGAAATCTGTGCATTCCTCCTGACTGTTCTGATTCAAGGACTAGCATTTAAACGACATCAAAGCACGCTTCGTACAACAGAAGCATCCTTTGAGGGGGCAAAATGTTAGCCTACTTTGTGAAATAGGCAACACAAAGTCAAGAAACCAAACATTGAAGGGTATTTTTAATCATAAGTCTTCGGTTCGGATTGGAGGAAAACACTACAATTCAGATTGATAGCTGCAGGTGTTCGGATCGGATAGAGTCCTCTGTTCGGATCGGGTTAGAGCAGCATATTGGTTCGGATCGGATAGAGTTCTCTGTTCGGATCGGTGATCTTTTACTGGATAGATTGGTGAGGCATATCCAATCGGATCGGAAGGCAACTAAATCTCGAATGGATCGGAAAGCCATCTGCTTGCCACAACACTGGAGCGGAGCGGAATAGGTTAGAGAAGGACAGACGCCCAAACCAATCCGGTTCGGATCGGGTATCCCGATCCGAACCCCTTACCTGCACGTCTCCGACCCGCACCCATGATCCATGTTAATCTCCTGTAAAGTCGCCTGGAGAACCGGACCGGCTATGACTAATTCCTACCCCTAACGTCCTTCCCTTTGATGCGTTGTCAACCTGATAGTTCATCCGAACCCGAAGAGAGTGCGATGGATGACACGTGGTCCGACCCGGATCAAGTCTCAAGCAAATTCACACCTATAAATACCCCGTCTGGAGACAAAGAGAAGGATCTTTTTTCAGCACTTAGAGAATTCAATCACCTCCATCATCAGAACTCCATTACTCCCGGAGAATCCAAACCATCTTTCATTTCTTGTTTTAGTCAATTGAGTGAACAAAAGTGAGTTGTGAGTGAATATTACATTGTATTTGCAACTGAATTATTGAATATAGTGAAAAATAAGTGGACGTAGGCATTTGTTCGCCGAACCACTATAAATCCTGCGTGTTCATTTTTATTTTTATCTCATTTTATCTTGTTTCAAATCAATTTGGGTGTTAGAACCACTTTTGGGTCTAACAAGGTCATTTAAGAAGTGGAAAATCGAGGAGCATTATGATCACTTTGAAGAAGTAAATTCAAAAATGCTTCCTTTATGTCAACAACCAATTCACGGGATTCATTTGTGGTTGGATAAAGTTTAATTTGGTTTGTTTACTTGAATTGTTTAGTGGTGATTTTTCTAAAGCAAAGCGCACCGACATTTATAAATACTTGGAAGATTAGTGAAACTGACGCGAATCAAATGATAAATTCAAAATGACGTGCAAGAGATTAATGCTTTGTCTAAGAAGATGGCATTGACGAGACAAACTGCTATATGATTTGATCTACAAACATATATAAATAGTTCCAGTGCAATTGTGAAGACCATTTTTGGGTTAAAAAAAAATCATGAATGGTTGAATGATTATTGTATTGAATAAAAGAAAGGATAATTTTACGAAATTAGCAACAATACATTTATTGATCCGTCTTTAAAACAGGAAAAGTCCGATATGTTTATTTTTGTTTGGAAAGATCAACACTCATTAGTGTACTGGGTTATTATTATACTACTCAGCCGCAACTATTTGATAAATTGTTATGAATTACTTGATATGATGGTCATTTTGTTATGAGTTCATATGTAACAACTTGACTGCAAAATGGGATACATCACCAAGGAAACCCCAAACTTTGTTCAATCCAACCCCTAACTCCAATTGCGCACCCATGCAAGAATCAGACAACGTTATTTTTCAGAAGTATAAAAGATGATTATTTTGTACAACAAAGGATCACTGCAATGATTTCCTAAAAAGGAAGAGAGAGGGGGGACTTTTAAGTGTGTCATCGACAACAATCGAATGGTCCAAATAAGTTCCAAAAGGAGGGACGAAATGACTAACCACCCTAAATCAAATGGTATTAACTTAACTGAAAACCTGAAGAAATCAAAAGAATACATCTATCACAAGGTACATGAGTTAATAACGTTGTATACATTGCCAATATGAGTTGCTGCATGCAAACTTACTTTATACAATCTGTAATATCGTTGTGCTCGTTTTCTACCTTTCCTCGATAGAACACGAGAGTCTGCATCTAAGCCACTACTAATAGATAAAGAAAACTAAAACAATTCAACAGTGCAAACAAAGAAAGTTGGATTTCACAGAGAACACTAAGTTTTAATTCCAAGTAAAGTCAGCTAATCTACAGGGTAAAATCTGATTGAACAAGGGTTTTAGCATATAATAAAGAGAAAAAGGAGTCAGTACTGAGGACCTTCATCACCTTACCTGTGTTAGGAGTTAAATTAGACAGAGTTTCCCTTTACTAGTCCATTGAATTCAAACTTTAAAAGGGAATATTTTTGTTAAGTTGTATGAAGTACATCTAGATAGCTGATCAGGAGTGTAGAGTCACATTGCAGATTATATAATAATTCGTGTTAAATAAAGATCTTAGGTTCTGCCATTGCAGATGACTTGTCAACTCAGTGAATGGGGATTGAAAAGTGAGCATAATTGGAGCATTATTAGGGCATCTCCTGTAGGCTGGGGAAAATCCTAAGGACTAGTTTTGAAATTGGAATTTGCCACACCATTACAGGAGCAGAAACAAGTGTTTTTTTTTAATTACCTATAAACAAGTTTCTAGAGCCCGTTTATAGTGTATTAAAAAAATCAGTTAGGGATCAATGCTAAAAAAGGAGAAAACCGAAATTTCTTTTTGTTTCCCACGCTTAGATCCACACGGCCCCCGTTTAGGGTGGGAGCAAGGAAACAAGGTGATTTCCTCTTTTTTTTTTTTCTCTACCTTGTGCTGTGAAAGAACACACTGGTCATGAAGAAGATATTGATAAGGTTGATAGTACAACGAAAAAGAAAAAGGAAATCCTCCATAGGATTAACATTTGACCTCAACCACATGCAGTGTTCTCCGTCATTCCGAGCTATGCATGGCATATGATCAATGACTTCTTATTTTTTGCCTTCTTTAGTTATGCTACCAGGTTTATTGTCTCCTCTATAATAGGAGTCCGCAAAAAGTTCTAATCCAATATTAATTTTAAATATTGAGAAAAAAAGAGCACTAATCAAAATGTTTCACAAAATAGACATAAATGATTTATTCATTATTTAAATTTAAATAGCGATCTTTCAAGTATATGGTAGTTACGATTTAATTTGGAAATAAAACTTAATTATTGTGAAACCATAACAAATTATTAAACTAAAATTAAAGAATAAATTCATGTAGATTTCTCATATATTTGATTTGGAACTCGACAAAAATTGATCATCAATTATTGCATAACATTGGTAATTGATTTAGACTGAAATGAAATTTAATTATTGTAAACCCATAACCATGCTTTATAAAGTTAAGCCAAGTGTTTGTGATCGAAGCTTTGGCATTTACGTGGCAGAGTGTGCAGATTTTCCTGAAGAGACGTTGACCCTTGCAAGGGATAAAGCTGTAGAGCTGGAATTTTTTTTCTGTTATATATTCAGTTTCTAACGAACTGGAATATGAGTTTAGACAAGCAAAATGGGAACAACATTCAATATGAATGATATAACTAAAGGCATGGCTAAAGCACATAGATTTTTGGAGGACTTCACAAATCTTCCAATGAATGAATTGGCTAGCATGTATTTTCAGCAATGTTTGTGTAAACTAGTGTCTAATTTAGAAAATGATTTAGCAAATGAATGTCTTTGGCTTCAACAGTTCTTCTGATACTACTAAATACTGACGCAGTTATCTTGCCTTTTATTCTCAAGTTTATGCAAAATATAAGTTTCGTATAAGTGGCAATTATTTTTATATTATTTTCCATTTGTTCTTAAATCAATTTGCCCGTTTTCTTATTTCAATAAAAGACCTCTGAATTCTTTTAAAATATTTATGAAAATGATATTTCTAAAAAATTCAAAGGTCTCTTACTGAAATAAGAATACGAGCAAAGATATTTAAGAGTAAATGAAAAGTAACATAAAAATAATTACCATTTATACCAAACGTATACTTTGCATAAACTTTGGAATAAAAGGCAAGATAGTTGTATCTTTATTTACTAGTATCAGAACTGTTGAAGTCAAAGACATTCATTTGCTGAATCACTTTCTAAATCAGATACTATTTACGCAAACATTGTTGAAAATCCACGCTAGTCAATTCATTCATTGAAAGATTTGTGAAGTCCTCCAAAAATCTCTAGTCATGCCTTTAGTTATATCATCCGTACTGAATGTTGTTTTTCCCATTTTGCGTTGTCTGAACTAATATTCCAGTTCGTTTGAAACTGAATATCCAACAGAAAAGTCTTCCAGCTCTGCAGCTTTATCCCTTACAAGAGTCAACACCTCTTCAGAGAAATCTATATACTCTGCCACATATGAATGCCAAAGCTTTGATCACAAGCACCTGGCTTAACCTTATAAAGCATGGTTATGGGTTTACAATAACTAAATTTCAGTTTAATCTAAATAAATTACCAATGTTAAGCAATAATTAATTTATGTCGAGTTCCAAAACAAGTACATAAGAAATCCGCATGAATTTATTCTTTAATTTTAAACTAATAATTTGTTATGAGTTCACAATAATTAAGTTTTATTTTCAAATTAAATCGTAACTAACATATACTTGTAAGATTGTTATTTAAATTTAAATAATGAATAAATCATTTACATCTATTTTGTGAAACATATTAGTGCTCGTTTTTTTTTTCAATATTTAAAATTAAATTGGATTATAATTTTTTGATGACTGTTATTGTGGAGCAGAGACAATATGAATAGAGAAAGATAATGATTATTAGAAGTTAAGCAAATATAACTGAAGAAAAAAAACAGAAAAAAAGAACAAAACCCTAACAAAAGCAACTGAAATAAATATGATAGCAACACTAAAGAAAACAATAAATAAGAAGCCACTGATCATTTGTCATTGTAACACCCCACCTCTGCCAGGGCCACTCTTGCAAGGACACTAGCTTTGGAGGGGCGTTAAACGAGGTAAACATGCATGCAGATATCACAAGACAGAACATATAAGTAAAACAGAGTAAATGAAGCAGCGGATAAAACTAACATTTCAAAACCAAAGTCAAGTTACATCAAAGTACTTGGTCATTATTTTCCACAAAACATAGTCTAGAAACATAAACTGAAAACTGGAAATAACATAAAGTAACTATCCCCAAGGTAGAATAAAGCCATAGCGAGCTCAAGTCCAAACCGTACATGAGCTATCCAGAAAAGCAGCTAAAGATCCAAGCTAAGTACCAGCGTTCCCACCCTGTAAACCTAAGGGGGGGGGGGGGGAACGGAAGAAAAGAGGCGAAAGAAAACGGGTCAGTCAAAAAGAATGGTAAGTCCTATCTACTATCAGTATAAAAACTAATAAAGTTAACTGGCCATGTGAAGCAGAGATGAAGCATAGGGTGATAACTAGTATGGTGAAAAGTTAACAAGATAGATCAAGTGTGGCATCGCATATACAAGGTTAAGTTGCACCAGGTGTGTACTAGTATTCTAATCCATGTCAAGTATAATCAAGAAATGATCCCTTGGCCCAAAGCTGGCCCACATCATGAGATGACCTAAATCGAGGTCCAACTACTTGGTCTAGTCGATCGGCTCCCTATAAGCCTAACTCGTCGTGTATCGGTGTCATACGGCTTAATCATGTAATGTAGTTGACTGTGCAAGGTCCACCCTAGGGTGTATCCGGCCCTACGGTGTAAACCTCAGACACAATTCAAGTATGCACAGTCTAAACCTACCGGTGCCCATGTTCAACTCCGGACTTAATGTGCACGACCATGGTCCGCCTGAACAACCGGTGCACCATTCAGCCGTCTCTTTTGGTCTCTTACAATCAGTCAGTAATCGTGCCCCACCCTAGCCTAGTCCAGGGTCCCCATGATACTTCCAAGTAGGTTACTGCTGAAAAGGACCACGTAACTAGGGTTTCAAGCGGGTTAAGTGTGGTTAACCCTATCCTAACCATGTATTGAGTCGGTCAAGTGTGTCCAAGTAGTTCATGACTTAACCCTATCAATACATCGTGTTCAATTGGTTAAGTGTATTCAAGTAGTTCATGACTTAACCCTACCAATCCATCGTGTTTAATTGATTAAGTATATTCAAGTAGTCCATGACTTAACCCTACCATGTGGCATTAATTAACTTAATGCACCCCAACCTCTCACATTAGACTTTGTTGTGGTTACTAGTTAAGCCGGGCGGGTCCGGGTAGCTTTACACCACAACCTAGTCTAACCTCGGGTTTTAAGTGCGACATGACCAACTACTCACATTGGGTCCTATTGCTTGTAGCCACTAGTTAAGCCGGTCGGTTCCGGGTAGATTTATGCTACAAACTCAACCCAACCTCGAGTTGGCCATTCTCATGTTTTCTACATGTCATGTTCACGTTCGTGTTTTCAAGCATAAACACATGTCAAACTTTCATGTCATATTTTCAAGTCATGTTCTCATGTTATTAAGTTTTCCCAACTACCCATAACGTATTCCCATCGCACGTAAATTCGTATCAACGCAAATGGATCAAAGAGGGAACATAACTATATGACAAGGTGGGCATAAGATGGGAAAAACTACCACAAATTAAACATGGTGATATTTGAGGCCAAAAGGGGTTCAACATACTAGCCTATGGCCTCAACATGTATGATAGCATAAAAGGTGACTTGACCTCATACATATCAAATAGCATAAGGGTGATTTGGCCACAAGCTAGCATAAGGATGCTTTGGCCACAAGTTAAACATGGTGGCATATGAGGCATAAATAGGTTCATAAGCTTGCATATTGTATCATAGGCCTCAAAACATGCATAATATCAACTTAAGCAAATAGGTGAAACATGATTATGAAGGACATAGGATGATGGCTAAAAGTTCGTATATAGCATTATTAGGCTTCAAAAGTATGCATAAAACCAAACTTAGCATATAAGTGATACATGGTGATAAATGACATGTAGAAGTTGCTAGAAGTTCGCATTTAGCCTCACATGCAAGTTATCATAAGGGATATGGTAACTTCCATGTTGCCAAAATGCAACCTTTAATATAAAGCTTGAAGCTTTTAGCCCACAAGGTCAAGGTGATAGGTTTTCAAATATGCATAGAATATATTCATGCATAACATGATAAGATCAAAGCATATATCATACTTAGGCCCAAACTCAACTTGCAACATATCACATTTAACTTCATAGTTAGAATCTAAGAGTAGTATAGGGCTTACAATGCTATGAAGACTATAATTAATACAAAATAAGATTGAGACGAAGCCATACTAGCAAATCCGCAACCAAAGACGATAAACTCCACTTCAAGACTTGAGAACAAGAAGGAATAACCCCAAAGACAAAGAAAGATCCTTGTTTTGATTAAGAAAGGTGGCTCTTTTACTAGCTTAGGATACTTAAATTTTCATGAAGAGGATGGAGGCCATGATATGAAGATGGAGGCCATGATCAAGAAACATTTTGGCATAGTTTAGTTGTAGGAATGATTAATGAGGATTTAGGCTAGGTATTAGGGTCTTTTTATAGAGTTTAGGATTAGTTTTAGCCATAGGATTAACCCTAAATCAAATCTGAGCCATCAAATCACGTCACTAGCCAACAAAATTGGTCTAAACAACCCAATTAAGTGCACTAGGGCGACCTGGCCGACCAGGGAGGTCGACCCCCAGGTCGACTCTAGTGTCGACCTGGTTGGGGGGAGGTCGACCCTAGTGTCGACCCCCCTGTCGACCTGTCTGGGCGGGAATTTTCCCGCCCAGTCTGTTTTGGCTGAATTTGAATTCTAAATTCAAATTTGAACTGTTTTTGAATTTGAAATTTTCTGAAAACTTTGACGGGACATAACTTGGTCATACGGACTCCGTTTTTCAAAAACTCGGACTTTATTTCGCGTATTTTTCCGAGACGAACGCAATGGCACAGCCCGTTTCCCTTGATTCAGATTTTAACATTTAATTCTGCCTTGATTTATGTTATGACATGTTATTCAAAAATACGGGTTGTTACAGTCATACACAGTTGGAAATGACAGAGAACCCTGCATGTGTTTGAGGTCAAATGTTAATCCTACAGAAGACTTCCTTCTCGCCTTTTTCTTTTTTGTTATACTATCAACCTCATCAATATTTCCTAATTATACTAAACACGTTAAATAATATGCCAGATTCTAGAATACAGTAAGCGGTGTCATCCAATATCTATCATTAGCGGCATAGAAATATTGCAATTTGCATTCCAACATGATTAAGCAGCTTAATACAGTGCAAGCTAGCCAAATATAATGTTTGACAGACTATAAAAAACAACATAGCTTGTCGTTACCATATACAACTCCAATATTTGTCGTCAGTAGCTGAGGTTTTTTGTACCTATGAAGAAATAAACAAAGAGAAAAACTTAACCAAAATAAGATTCTTTTTATTTTTTATTTTGAAATTTGCGAGAGAGATCCAGCTATCTTAGGAACTTCCTATTTCCCCGGAGAATTGAAACGACAAGAATATGATTCACGAAGAATGACAAAATTGGCAACTTATATCAACCATTGCATTACAAAAAAGCCGGAATACGTATTATCCAAAACAGTCAATTAGATTCTACCATCTTTGAAGGTTTGTGTGAAGAGCAATTAATGCGGAGAAACTGAACAAATGTTATGAGAGCAATTAATGGACCAAAAAACCAAATTTTGTTCTCAGTCTTACAGATGTCTGTATCGCAGATTCTTCTCTGTAGCGATGACGACACCATCTGCAGCTGTGCAAGTAACAAGGGAAGGGATAAACATTCTGCTATCCGCTCAGAATTATACAAATCAAAACTATTTTGAATGCAATAAAAGTCGTTCTAAACCGACTGTAAATAGAAATTGAGTGAAAAGTTCAACTTCTTCAACAACTTACCTCTGATGCTGGCGGAAGTTTGGCCAGATCCAACATATGCGAGTGCGTGCTCGATCTGCAAAAACTTTCCCGATGGACTGTTTTCTTTCTTATTTTAAAAAAAAATACAAAAACTAGGGTTAGGAATTGAATCGGTGGATTTAGGAACGTTTTGAACTAAGGTAATGGAACCAAACTTGACCTAGCAGGACCGTAAATTTTGTACGAATGTCTGATGACCGTTCGTGACCGAAATATGTTTATCCGAGTCTGTCCAATTCTCATTTAGGACACGAGTTAGGATAACAAAATTTGTACGAGAAAAAATCACATCTGATTCGTGTTCGTTCGAATTCGCCCGAATTCCATGTAGTTCTATATATAGTTGAGAGAAAATCTAATAAAATGTGATATAAATAGTCATATCCGACCAAGTCTGTTCATGTCCGTGTCCGAAAATCATATGTTCGTGTCCGATCGATTTTATTTAGGACACGAATTAGATTAACAAAATTTGTCCGATGAAAATTTTCGTCTGATCGGTGTTCGGTTCGATTTTTTTAGTATAGAAATTGAACATACCTTCGTTCGGTCCGGTCCGACCGATTTACACCTCCAAACATAGCAAGAGAATAATGCTTGTCTCCCATTTTGTTTTCAATCTAATTTTTAGTTAGGTATTTCACCGTCTATTGTATTTACTGTATACTTATTTATCAAACCGACCGTTAGGGAAATTTCCCTACCGTAAGGATGCAAAATCAGTTTGCCTGAGCCAACTATTTTGGACTGCAAAATCTAAATTTCGCGACAATTCTTCAATGTCGAAATAACAAGCCGCCTGTCTCTCCTTCGTTTCTACATTGTTTTCTCGCCCAATATCATCTACTTCTTCTCCCCAGAATCTCATTTCTTTCACTCGATCTTCTATACTCGTTCTCCCCGCCTATTTCTCCCCAAGATCGATTCATTTTTGATCGATTCATTTTTTTTTCTAATGTAAGAGACTGATTTAGAAACCAATCTTGAATTAGATTTCAAAATCGATTTTGACCTAGATTTCGAAATTGATTTTGAAATTAAAGTTGATTTCGTTTTCCAAATAAAAATCTAACTGTATCTCAAAATCCTTCTCAATTTCAAAATCTAGTTTAAGTTTCGAATTATGTCATTTCATACAAGGATATTTTAAATTAACATCGGAATTCAAGTTAGAAATAAAAGCAGTCGATGCTCGATATTTCTATTATTTTACACATATAGGTCAAACATGAAATTGGTGCATTACAAGATGTTAAGGTTTGTTGATGCTTCTACTGCTTGTGAGGCTTTGTGATTGATGGTATGTATGAATTGTTATACGGCTTTTTATATGGATAATTCATAGTTATGATTTGTTGGAGACACTTATTTACACATAAATTGGGGTGAATGAATTAAGTCGTCTATCGGCTGTCAGCCATTAAATTAAAAGCAACACGAAAAGCATAAAGGTATGATTCTTATTTTTGTTATAGTCGAAACAGTTCAACATATGAAACAATAGCAGTAAAACTTATGTTTTTGGCAATGAACTGAATTGTTTCAGAGGTGTATTGATGGAGGATTATAAATTGACCGCAGTAATAAGTTTTATAGTCAATGGATGTCATGTAATATATTTTATATAACATTTAGGAATATTGTTTGTAGCCTCCAAGATTTTGTACTTCACGACCTTCATGTATTGTTTCCCCAAAAGAAGAGTGGTATATTCACAGAAGCAGCTGATCTGACTATTGTCTGTGGTGCTGCTCACACGCCGGTAATCCCTCTTCGTTTAGCAGTCCTAATGTACCTGTTATTTTGTATTGTTTATTGACAGGCAACCAAGTACAATTGTTTAAATGATTCCACTTTTTTTGTGGTTAAACTAGAATATGTATTTTGAGTATCTGAATTTTCCAATGCGGATGTAAATTATAAACTATTATATCAAGGAATTAAACTATTATATTCAAGTTTCATAATTCCTATACATATATTTTTGGCAGTCTGATGTACCTGCAGTTTTGGATTTGTTTATAGTCCAAGATGGATTGGTTCAGATGTGGTTGTTTTTTCCAACTCTTTAAAGTCATGGTTAGTCCACATCATAAATTTTTACTATTTATTTCTCATATTGCGTCTTTACTAACTTATATTTTTCTTACCAATGCATATAATATTGGACTCGTGTCTTATATTTTTCAAAGCAGATGCAATATGAATACCGCTAATTGTAAATTTCAAAAACAAGTTTTATATTTCTCTAACTGTTTTATATGCACTTGTAATCTTGTAGCAGTTGATTATAACACAGAGTTGTCTATGCTTTGTAGGTTAGCTACATGTCTGATAAAGGAAGGGAACATTTAGAAAGATTGTATTGACATAGCCAGAAAGATCAATTAAAGAATTTTCTGCTAATTGCTCCACATTGTTGACGTGGTCTCCCTTTACTTCAGATGAAGAGTTGCTACATGATGTAGGTTGCGTCATGTCCCTTTTGATTTAAAAAGCATAAATTTGTACTGTTTTCTTGTGAGTTCCATGTTGTTTTTTATCTTCTACTAGATAATTGTAAATTGTTGAAATTGCAGTTTCAGGACATGGGCAAGCATGGAGCAAAAGTTATTATTTTTAATTTTTGGCATTGTGATGAGGGAAATCTAGAGATAGATTTTAGCTCTTATAATAATTACTGTTTATTAGTTTATGCTTTTGCAATTAATTGTTATATATATATGCGTAACGATCGCTCATCAGAAATCACAACATCAATAATTAGCTTGAAGGAGGAATATGGAGGTAGACATCATTAGAAGGCTAAGGTCGGCTCTAAGCTCGTGCTATTTTAGTTCTTTAACCATGGTAATATTTCGGTAGCACAATAATTATTTTCTTTGGTATGTTAAAAACATACATTCTTTCGAAATCTTACACTTGCTATAACAAATATTAGACTCCTTCAGTATTTGGAAGTTTTGACTTGAAAGCCATGTCATTCTGTTGTGCATTAATGATACTGTGTCGGGCAATGAAATTGGAAAAGAAATTACAAAATGAAATAGGATTTAGTATGTATGAACTATCTCATACTGCGTTTACTATGTATACAAAAACTGTTAACTCATGCAAGGTTGCTTTGCAGACATAGTAGAATAATGTCCAAGGTTCATATTACAATGTCAAAATAACATCACAATGTGTACAGAACATCGGTGTAGTCAATAGCGAATAGTGCAAAATAGCACAAGGCTTGCGCTATGCGCTATAGCGTGCGCTATTTGATCCACTTTTTTTTTTGCATTTTTTAATAACTAATCAAGTATATTATATCTAATTGAAATTTAATTCTATGTTTTTTCATATTTCATGCCATATCCAAACCCTTCAATACTCCAAGCACAAAAACTATCATACTTCATATGTGTACTAAGTATTTGTTGATGTAAAATGCAATTATTCATATTTCATGCCATATCCAAACCCTTCAATACTCCAAGCACAAAAATTATCATACTTCATATGTGTACTAAGTATTTGTTGATGTAAAATGCAATTATATTAGAGAAAATTTAATAATTTTATATCACACATTAAAAATAATTGATGGCTCATAATATATTTGTCTTATATTATTTAAAATCTAGTTTTATATGTGTGAATTATGATAAAAGTTATTCTTATTTTGTGAGTAATGATGATAAATATATACAAACAAAATGCATGAAAAATACAATTTTGCATAAACTGTAAAATATTTTCTAATGACAAGAATTAAGTAAGAATATTAAACAACAAAAGGCAACGAAGTAAAAATTAAAAAAGTCAAAAACTATAATTATAAGTTATTTTGTGTTCAAAGATCTCACTTAGAAGATAAGGAAATATTTTGATACTTTAAGGGTAGCAAAAAAAAATTGTTGTCCAGCATACTAGACATATTGGAATTGCTTTTAGATATTGCATTTTTTTTTCTGATGATGCTCAAACAAACAAAAGAGTCTCTATTGTTTCTAGATATTGAATCTAATAGCCTAAACCAAAGAACATAGATATAGAATGGTGTATCTGGAAAACGTTTCAACCAAGCAGGGCCGGTTCGCAACATTGGGTTGCCCGAGACGAAAAATATTTTTGTTGCCCTCTACCCAAAAAAAAAAAAAAAAAAACAGATGACAGTATATGAAAATTTAACCATCAAAAGTAGCCATGCATATTTACATACTATTGCATAGAAAGACAGGTTATGCAATGGTTAATAAGGGAGATAATTACAGCATAAAGGCTCATCCTTGGCATAAGTAACCAACTCTCAACCGATGCATTCACCGCTATTCTTCCATGGCTTTGTCTCAAAAATGGTAGAGCAGCATATGTGGGGTACACATTTCCCCAGAAGACGTCCTAGACATCATCAATGCCATATTATATTAATCTTTAAAATTACACAAATGGCATGCAAAAGAACTTGGCTACTGATATATACTACTTCATTTGTATCATTTTGGAACTATACAATACCATGAGATGTGGAAAAACTGTAGTGTCACCAGCATCCTCAAACAGAAAAGTGTGGCCTAAGTTCGCGGTGTTTACAAGATGATCCACTATCACAAAAATGAAAAAACAGACATACTTAAGTAAATAAGTTTTCAATATAAACTTAACAGAAACTTGTAAAACATGGATGATCATACCACGACCAAAATGATTCACAGTATCACCAATGAATCTTCGACAATCTTCTTCATGAACGACATCAGCAGCCACGGTAATAACATGACCAGCACCCAACAGCCAACAGTTTTCTCTTATGCCTCTCAATCTATTCTTTCTTCTTGCCACTAGCACCAAATTCGTCCTCTTTCTCGCGTACTCATATGCAATTTTCCTTTTGCACAACTGAAACAAAGAAACAAAATGATTATAAAAATGACATGTGCAATTGTGTATAGAAGATATTAAAAATGGAAGTGCTGACAATAGAATATTTAAAGGCATTGCATTACATAATCCCGGTTTCGAAGATACATAATATTCATCCAAAAGTTAACAATATATTCATTCAAAATATACAACATATCTATCCAAAAATGTAAACATGTCACACATCTTTGACAATAATATATTCAACGAAAACAACTCCTTCTTGAATTTTTAGAAGCAAACCCGTCAATTATGTCATCATATTCCAAAATATCCAAATATTCTTTCTCAATGGAAATCATCGCCAACCCGCTTAATCTTTCCTATGACATGATGGTTCGAAGATAAGTTTTTATTAGCTTCAACTTAGAGAAACTTCTTTCCGCTGATGTCACTGTAACCGGAATAGTTAGAATGATTCGGTATGCAATGCATACATTTAGAAATCCACTCATATCACGGTAAGATCTTAGGAAATCAAAGATGCTAGTTGATTTGTTTATTTCCGACGGTAAGATTCTTCTTAGTTGAGTAAGTTCAAAATATAATCCTTTTCCATTGATGTCACTCTCTTCATTATGTTTTAAAAAAACCTCTAATTTCATGCAATGCTCTTTCAATTGTTTATCTTCAATGTTTTTGAATTTTGCGTTCAACAAAAATCCATAAATTCTTTCATAAATCTCAAATTGTTCGGATCGATCCTTAAGTGAAGAAAGAGCTTGGTCTATTATATGAAGGAAGTATGTAATTCTAAAATTATCTTCCAATGATTGAGTTTCATTAGCATCAACTTCTACATTATTGTCAAATTGTTTCTTTCTACGAACAACTCTTTTGTTGCAAATATGGGTTCAATGCCAACTTCATCTGCAAGTTCTCTTGCTTCATTTACCATACCTCTGTATCCTCTTTCTCTTAATGTTTCAAAAAACATAATGAGTTCTTTTATCTTAGTAATTGCATCTTCAATGTCCATTTCTTCCCTTTGAAGTATTTTGCTAACCCGATTAATACTATCCAAAATAGCATACCAAACACATAAACTAATTAAGAATTCAAAATCTTCCAAAGCATTTTGACATAGACTTTTAGCTTCTACCCTTGCCATATCATCATTAGAATTATTTGCAATATCGATTAAAGCATCTCTTAGCCCCGATGGTTGGGTTCTTATAGCCCTTACACTTTCGATATGACTTTCCCAACGAGTTGCCGATAATGCTTTTGGTGTCAAACCATTAACATATTTTCTAAGTATTTCCCATCGATGAGTTGAGCCGGAAAACTAAGTATAAATATTTTGAACATATGCAAAAAGTTTCTAACTTTCACACATGATTTTGTCATATCGCATAAAGCAAGATTTAAGCTATGACATCCACATGACGGAGTAGTATTTTGCTTTCGGAATTTTTGTAAGCATTGCTTCTTTGATCTTCTTCGCCAACAAAAATATAAGTTCATTTTGAATACTATGGCTAAGATAATGAACGTTTATTTCATTATTTACCACATGTCTAAGATGATCCTCCATGATGGGATCAAATTCGGCAACGAATTGCACAAGTTGGCAAAAAAACCATTGTTTTTTCCATAAATATTTTCATTTGAACCACGAAATGGAAGATTATTTCGAGAAAGAGTTTTTACAACGCCAATTATGCGCACTAGCACCTTCTTCCAACGTTCTCTCTTGCTCGATTAGAGATTCTACTCTTTTGTCAACTGTTGCCTCTAGTTGGAGACCTTTGTGCAAATCCACCCACTTGATAAGACTTGAAATATGTTCCGGATTATCTTCATGCTCTCGTAGCATCGCCGAAATATTGTGCCAATCATTTACTCCATTTGCTAATTTGAATGTCTTTTGTGTGCTTCTAAATAACTTGCAACAAAAGCAAAATACTTTGTCCTTTTCATTTGAATAAACTAGCCATTTTCTTTCATGCTTGGAAGAAAAGTGTCTACCATCTTCATTTTTCGGGAATTTATCATATTTTTTTTAAAACTTTGATAGGACCTTGTTTAACCAACATTATTCTTTTAGTATCGGATATTCTTCCCCATAAACCCGGAACATAGTTAATGTCAACATCTTTCTCAAGATCAAGCACAATTAGTTCATCAACACCACCTCCATCCGTATCATTTTGATTAATATTTATGTCTTCTTCATTCATGATATCCTCTCTATTACTAATAACCTCTTCATCAATATTGGCTTCTACAATTTCGTTTTCATCAATTGCTTCATTGATTTCAACGTTAATATCTTCGTTTTCATGACCACTTTCTTCAATAATATTTGAAGTTGAACACTAAGATTTTCGTATTTTTGCTTGAAACAAATTAGAGATTGAGCCAACAAGTGATTTTTCTAATTCCTCTCTTTTCCCTTTAACTCTTCTATTCTAAGCTCTAGAATTTTGCTTTCGAAAACTTATTCGATACTTATCAACTTCATTCTTCGTCATATTTCTTATACTATGCATTTCCAAATTAATAACATAAAAACTTAAAATCAGTAAAAGAAACAACCACATATGTATTTTATCAAGTAAAAAAGGGGAAATAGGACTACAGAGGAAATATTGCAGTAGTGCAGCGGTGCTTATGGCATAAATCATAGCTAATTCCCAGCGAACCAACAAAGAAAAAACATAAACTACAGCCTAAAGCTACAGGCTCTAAACAAAATACCTAACTGAAAAATAGGGGAAATCCAACGTTCATAAATAAATTTATCAAGTAAAAAAGGGAATTTGGGGAAATCGATCCCCAATCTAGTTTTAAACAGTTAGCAGAGAAGGGGGATAATCGATAAAAAAATCAAAAGCATACCTAATTGAATCCGTAAATCGTCAATCGGTGGCTATCGTTAGCCTTGCTTGTGGCTATTCTTCTTCGTCTTTTTTCTTCTAGCGACGATCTTCTTCTCTTCCTTTTTCTTCTTCTCGTGAGCGTCGTTTCTTTTCTGGTTACGATTTCTTTTTCCAGAAACTTTTTTTTTGGGTCGCGCGGGGTTGCTGTACAAGGGGGGTTGCTCTAGTCCTTCGTTTGATGCGTCTGGTCCAACAACCGGGCCTGTAACCAAGTCAAGTTCTCAGTAACAAAATATAGTGAAATGCATTGATAAAACTTGATGGAACACTAGCTAAAGCAATATGCAAACCATAGAAGAAAAAAACATGCATGCAGAATCAGAAAACATTATAGATATGGTTGCATCTCAATGGGTCTGGACTTTAATTACTATACAAAATTAAAAAATCAAATAGCGCGCTATTCTGCGCTATGCACTATTTTGCGCTTCAATAAAATAGCGCGCTATTTATGCGCTATAGGAAACCCTTGCGCTATTTTAGTTTTCATAGCGCAGAGCTTGCGCTATTTGGCGCTATAGGGCGCTATAGCGCGCGCTTTGATAACACAGCTGAACATTCATTTGTTATTTGGTATTGGCAAAAAAAAATGTGTTTGCCTTTGTGTTCGTAATGATACTCTTGGCACACTTCGGCCTTGCTTAGGATGTTTGTTGATCCTTTGCATTCTCTATGTTTTTGTTGCATGCATATCGAACTGCTTTGAATGTATATGTCTGCACTTTTTTTTGGCATTGGCATGGATGGTTTTTCCACTTTGTTGTTGTATCTGTTATCACCTTATATGCACTTGCACTCGAGTTCTAATCTGGATGGATGGTCAACGGTTTCTATTTTATTTCTTTAACGATGGTCTAATGTCCATGGATATCATGGTCCATTTTTTATTTTAATCTCTATCAGTTCAAAAGGGTCCTCAGGATTAATATCATTCTTACCGCAATATCCTTGATGTTTGACAGGAGTAACAACATCCTTTGTTCTCCAATCGATGTTTGAAGGCACATCATTTACATTTTCATACATGAATCCTTTTGTTTCCACGGAAGTCACCAAATGAGGATGGAACCCGCTATAAACCTCATTATATTCATCATTGGTGAGATCTGCAAACTGGTTAGTACTAAGCTTGAATTTATGATTTTTATCTGCATTAAATGATTATATGAACTCCAAGTTCTTTTTAATATTGTTAAAGATGCTCCTTCTCTGCATTGTTAGTGTAAGCTCGTCCATACCGAGCCATCCAAGACTCATGCTTCTCAAATAATGAGTTTGAGCTTGTAATTTCTCTAGATGCTTTTGCTTTGAATGCCAAAACTATAATGGCTAGAAACAAAGCTAAATATGTGCTTCTGTTTGTGTAGAAAGCCGCTATTGTTAAGTATGCATAATAAGTAAACATGTGCTCGTTTATATAGAGTTTGATGGTGCCTGCAAAAAAAAAAGTATTTTATGCTTGAGCTGATTTGTCCCTGTATGTGACAATTATGTGTTTGGAGTCCTAAAAGTTAATCAGCGCGTTCAAAGATTAAAAAGACTTGTAAATGGGATGAAAAATCAATAGATAGTTATGATTCTATGTCATGCCAATGATATAACAGGACTGTTATTTATTTATGTTTCTTTTTATTATTATTATTTTTTCCTAAACAACAAGACAGATCTCCATGGTCTTTTTAATCCTGAAATCATTTATTTAACGTCACAGACCTACTGATATGATGCTATTGCTTTTCAGGTGCAAGTGGAGATGTTGCAGTCCAAATATGTTACAATCCTGAGGACCTATCCCTGGGCAAACTTGTAATTTGCTAAGAAGTATTTTGTGGGACTAGAAAACAAAACCAATAATTATTTTTTGAAGGTAGTATGTTCTATGCTAACTGTGTTATTCTTTATTCATTAAGTAGTTATATTTGTGCAGCAAACATTATCAGACAAAATTTAACTTAGGAAAATTCAATAGTTTTTTGAATGAGTAAATGCGACAGTCTCATACATATATATGATTTTCATATGCTGATTTAATTATATACAGACAAGTACTAATGTATCCTCACAAGATTTGCACGCTACAGAATTCTTTCATGTTCAGCTTATGTGATTGTGCGAAGTTGTTCTGGTTTATTTTTGTCATGTTCTATGTGCAGTGGTTACATCATAATCAATCCACATGCTGCTTGAATTTAAATGCTATCGAACAAAATGATGAATTTCTCACTCTTTTATCCCCACATCAGCAATATCTGTGTGAGATTAATATGCGTGATGGCTCTGTTATATGTTATTTAGTTTATTGGTATTGACGCCTATGCTTTGCTTCATGGTTGATATTCAAGCTAATTCCTCTCAAAGTATGTGTATTATAGTTTCCATGTTATGCACTTAATTATTTCCTTTATTTTCATTAACACATGGTTGATATTCGTCATGTTTAACATTATTATCTGCTTCAGTGTATGTTAAGAAATAAGAATAACTTTTTCATGTCAAACCATGTACGAAATCGGATTTTCAGAAGTGATTTAACTGACCATGGATCTTGGATGCCATTTCTATCACATAATGATCTTTTGTGATTTGTTTTTTCCTTTTTCATACTAATTAAAGCAATTGCATGCGCATCTAAATCTGTATTTTAACATATATTTGAATCCAGTTGTTATAGAATACCTCTATTTTAATCATGTATTGAACATTTAAGCTTTATTGAAAAATAACATTTGTTTGTAAATTGCGATAGTTAACAAAATGTTTTTTTACCTTACATGCTAATTTATGGGCTATTTCAAGAGAAAAAAGTTAAGTTTATATGACTGTCAAGTGTCGAATGATTCTAAAATTTGATTGTATATTATATTCGTGTATATAAGGCAGTGAACACTCTGTTTCTAATAGTTTTATATTGTTACACTGCCCCCAAACTCAAACTCATAAAAAAAGGATTCATTTTTCAATCAAATTTTTTGTGTACATAGAATATTTTTTAATTTGATCATTGCAGTTTAAAACATTAAATCATTTACAAAAAACATAATTCGTAACTGCGAAATTCCATACCATCTGATTTGTTTCATATCCGCACCATAGGAAATATCATCAGGAACATAAAGAGTAGCCACCTTAATTATTTTGAAATAAACGTTGCAAAATATAAATTGTGATCATATATATAAATTTAATGGAAAACATGTGTGTTTTATCGGAACCTTGTAGAATTATTCCCCAAGAAAGAAATTTACAGTTATAATCATTATTTTTCTAACTACACCTGAAAGCTTTGGAATTCTCTGTTAGAAAAAAGTCTAATAGAATTCATGAATATAATTAAGTTTTGCATAAGTTATTTTACACGTCAATTCTTAATATGAAACAAATATATGTACAGGGCAATAGTTATGAACTTGTAAATGGATTTAGAACTTTCATATTTGTCATATATAAAAAACCCATGTATGCTAACATTAAAATACAAACATTAAAATTATCATACCTTGACAGCTAGAGCAATTTAAAATCTGACAATGAACATAAGAAAGGCATGATGGTATCTGCAAGTGGACATCCATTCCATGGTGGATGGTCGATCCTTTCGTATGCACCACCATCATCATCCACCAATATCATTACCTATATGTTCATAAGCATAGGAGACAAATGGCCATTGACCTCTAATAAATTTACCAACCAAATCAAATCAACCTAGTATTATCCATGCTTATTGATTTCAAATTAATGGTTATCTTCCCTCCTTTCCCATTTAGATAAATAAGAGCATAATTCAATGCATAAGGCTCTTTGCCCCCGCCGGGGGGGGGGGGGGGGGGGGGAGGGGAGGGGGGTCACATTCATTCAATTTATTTCGTCCTTTCATTTTTTTTATATGGCTGCGATTGAAATAATTTTTATAAAAAAAATCCCATAAGAGCAATATTACTGGATTCACAAGGGTTCAATTTCATTCATTTTATTTCGCTCTTTAATTTTTATATGGTTTTTCCAATGAAAAAAGTAGCTAAATAGAAGTGGTGTGTTGATGTATATATGCACGTATGTGCATGAACATGCATGCCAACAGGCGTACGTCCTACCCTGAAAAGATAACAATTCTATAACTGATGATGATAGTAATAAAAACAATAGCATGAGATGAAATATCATGTTCCTGAGGTCTTTAAAATTGGACTTCAATACAAATAATGATAGTAAAGCTCAAGCCATTTTTAGAAAATCAATCCAGACATTTCCATGGGAGCTCACTTCAGTAAGCACAAATTGCAATCTTTCATGATAACAAAAGAGGTTCGTTGAATTCATAAACATTAATATGCATTAAACAAAGGAAATATGGCTCACAACCGAAGAAGAATTCAATTTAGGATACCAAATTCGGTAGATCAAAAATTTTGACATGGTAAAAGACAACTGTTCCAATTGCCAATATCATTTTGAAATGCACGTATGCTTGTCACAAACATATGAGGAAGGATTCATATACCCTTCTATTCACAGTCTATTTACCAATCACTGGATTTGCTAAATTAGTCGGAGATAACATAACATGCGCATAATGCAAAATTGCCCACAGCGCTTATGTTACCTGTATCACAAAAATTATTTTGCTGAACTCAAAAAAGCGGATTACTCAATTAGCACACTGTTTTGTTTATTTATTTCATTTTAGGTGTGTATATTTGTAAAAGTTTCAAATAAAATCGAACTGACACAACTAGGACAAGGATACACTAACTAATCGTGCATCTTCAATAAATAAACCAAAATCGTTTACCAAAGAATGACCATGATTCCTTCAAACAAAATTGAATGTAGGTGTATCATGCTCAGAGCGCATACATGGGGAAAATATGCTTTTGCTTTTCTCTAGTTATATTAATATATGTAGAAACTTTATAGTCTAAAGAATTCAATTTAGATTAGCTATTGATGTATACCCCACATAATATTTTTTAACATAACTTTATAAAGCTTAAAAGTTTGCAATATCAATTGTGTATTTAATATTCATTGCAAAAAAAAAAATGAAGGTAGAACATCCTTCTCTTTAAACAAGGAAAAAAATTATTGAAAGCAATTTTTTTTCATTTTGATAAAACATTATAAAATTTCGCCTCTCATACATCACAAGCGCTACTCAACAAATTATTTGAAAACAACCTTACAGACTAGTTTGCTTTGGGTACACATAAAAAAGATTACTAGGTAGAATATACAAAATTTTGATGCATAATCATTTTTCCAGTTTGTTTTCCATGAAAAATTAGTCATTTAATCTAGAAACAAACACTTTACTTTATAATCTACCACTACCAAATATTATGATGCTAGCGTACAGATTTAGCGTATGACTCGAGTCCCATTTCATACTAACTTTAACTAGATGAAAAACATAACAGTGGTGGAAATACTCTTTCATCTCTTTTAGTTGAAGCATGTAAAATGTACATGTGTTTTGATATACTATATATCACCTTTTTTTCATTCACTAAACAAATACAAAGTTTGTTTTCGCAAGTATAGCTTTTATAATGCCGAAAATAAACCAAGATTCACATAAAAATAGATTAAAAAAAAAGTTTCAAAATCAACAAAGAAAAGTGTATTAAAACTAATCAAAAATATATTAAATCTAACGAAGTTATTATTCAACATAGAAAATTAATGAAATCATCTTCATCTATTTTAAATGAGGTCACGAATAGGAGTATAACTTCTCAACTTAGCAAAAGACTGAAATAAAATTTGATAACATATTCTGAAAGCTTTGTGAGGAAATGTATCCTTAGATTAGACTAGAAGTCTGAAATTTAAGAATTTCAGATGGCCAATAATAATGTGATATAACATGACTATTTTCAATATATATATAGAACTAACCCGAAGCAACAAACTGAAAAGGGCATACTGGAAAAGGAGAATACTGTACTATATATTATGTCTATACAAATTCAAGCAAACAACGTACAGTCCCAACCACTGCACCTATAAAAGAAGTATAACCATGCAACTTATTACTAGCATAAAAAGAGAAGTGTTTTTAATAGTTAAGTGATGACAGCATTTTATTTTAAGGAAAAGGGATAGACATTTATTGAAAGCAAATTAATTATCTTCCCTAACTGCAGTTTCTGTTAGCTTGATTACATGTGTATGTAAGTTAAAGACACTGAGTTCTCTATAGTAAGCATAGTAATAAAATCCCAGTTTTAAGTTAGATATTGATATTTGATAATTTTTTGTAAGCAGAAGAGGACATCACAAATGTTTCGAAAGACAATTCATCTCATTTATTCAAACAAGCAAGTAATATGCTAATCACCTTTTTTCCAGAGTGTTAAAAATAAAAATAAAAACGAGAAAAATCTAAGAAATTAATGGAACACATTATCAGTGACAAAGCAAAGGCTTTAAAACAACTCTACAGAATGAGTAAGCCACATGTAGATTTATTTTATCCAAATTTTTCCATATAGAATTACCAGCTATAAAGTCTTAAATTCTAGCTGACCATCTTCAAAGAAATTTAGGATACATATTGGATGGGAGATTACATGGATAAGCCATGTTCGGATAGATTCACCAAAAAGGACATCTTAAGGAAAATAGTAGTAAGTTGCAACAATATGTTTTCCAATCACTTAAAATTTGACAAATGCACCTGTCATATTGATTTAGATTATCTGTGTCAGACAACATTAAAATTACCTGAACGTCAAGCAAATGAGATGACATTCACCGAGTATCAAATAAACCATGGACAGTCCATTTCCTTCATGCCCAGCAGCAAGAAGGACTTTCTACAATCGAGGAACAGGTCCAATATCCGGCTTACCATCTGGCACTGCAATAAAGAGAATATCTCGTTAATCTATGGATCCTGGAATTACATGGAGCAATATAACAATTCGCATATTGAAATTATTTTTTGAAAAAAAAAAGTACACCTAAGTAGGGTTTTAGCGAGATGTTGGCACCACGTAGGGGAATCAAACTGAATACATTTAAAATGGAATGCTACACGAGGCCTAAAAAATTGATACAGAAATCGTGAAATTAGATCTAAGATTAAAACTGTTTACCAGATTAGCTCTGGATAAACCCTCGTCCTCTAATTCCAGTCTGAAACTTTCGGGAACTATAAAGCGCAATATTGCGGTTGATGTGGTCGAGTCGGAAATGTTTGGACAACGGTCCTTCATCGATCAAGGATCTGATGGAGAGGATCGATTAGAAGGCTGAGCGGCTTAGGTTCAAAGTAAAATTTAGATATATAAGGCTAGGGTTGAATAGTGAAACTTCACAGTAAGAACGAGAGGGGGGAGATGGAGAAAGAAGAGGAATGCGGTGAAACACGGAGCATGTTTTAAAAGTTATTTCACCAGTCAATCAACGGACACCAAACACTAGGATAAGCAAAAGTCGACCCAAAAAAATGATATATATACGAAAGCATGTTCAAGAAAAAACAGTGTATATGTCCACAAATCAACAATAAAAAATCTCCCTCAAAAAATGATTATGGTTGGAATAAAATATTTACATCTGAAGTGGCAAGTGACATATGATTCAAATATATATTTTTTATGAAAAAAAAAAACTATTTAATTAAATTTAATCATCTCACCGGTTTCCTCTTCTTGGTTTTGAAAGTAAATCTACATGGAAAAACTGGATGGTGAAACTTATGAAAATAATTTGAATAAAAAATAATTTTATATGGGTAAGCTATGATGATTTATTAATTATAATAAAAAAATAACATTTATTTGTAATATTTAAATATATGATCAAACGATTAAATTTCTTATACATTTTCTCTCTTTACTAGTTGATAACACAAATAGAAATCCAACCTAACAAAAAAACTAAATATTCCAACATGTACATGTAATTCTTAAAAATAAAATAATTTATTTATGAAGCATGGTCTATCGCTGTAACAACCCTGAAAATCAGAATCAATTTAAAAATTTTATTTTGGCTATTTTAATGAATTTTGAATAGTTGAAATAATTTTTTTTTAAATAATAATGATTTAAAATTTATTTAAATCGAAGTTAGAACGAATATATTTATTTTAATTTTAAAAGGAGTTAGAAATAGCGCGGTAGTTTGAAAATTTGAATTTAAACTTTGACTGAATGTACAGGATTCAGAATAAATCGGATTTTAGTGAAACCAAAAATATTTAAATCTGTTTAAAAATATCTTTCCAGAATCCAAAAATTGAAATTTCACAGCGAGAATAAAAAGTTATGGTGTAACACCCCGTGTATTCTATAACAGTGAGATTCACAAATTAAAGTATAATTAATTTCAAATCAAAGAATTAAGGGAAAAGGGTTACGCCATTGCATTCGCCTCGAAATTCTGCTTAAGATAGAGTCCGAGTTTACGCAAAACGGATAACGTGTGAAGAAGATATCTTTAATTTAAATATCGCAGCAAAACATGAAAAAAAAAAAGAATGGGAAACGAATAATGTTTAGCATTGTTCTAGGATTTGTAAGCAAAAGACTTAGTAGCTCATTTGGGTGGAACACATGACTTGCATACGAGAGGTACAGAGTTCGATCCCCGTCAGCGCCCTATTTTTGTTTTAGGGGAATGGCTTAAAATAGCCTAGTGTGAACGCAGTTCAAAAAGTGGTTTAGTGTGAAAATGGGTAATTGGGAAGATAGAGAAAAAAAATGAATATATATATAATATATATATACATATACGCATATATATATATATATATATATATATATATATATATGACGTGTACGCATCATGTAGCGTACGTTGCGCATTTTTGGTTGTCAAGGATGGTTTTTTTTTTTCGCCTTCTCCAATTTTTAATTATGACAAATTAAAGGTAAGAAAATATTTATTCATATATAAATAAATATTTATATATGGGTAATTAATACGGTAAAGGGGAAAATGTATCTATTAAATACGTATTTACATTTGAATTGGTGAACATTTAATACGCTGAGTCATTTCTGACTCATCGCTGAGTCAATGCTGAGTCATTTCTGACTCATGGCTGAGTCAATAGGATAACTCTATCCTGACTGAACGGCTATTGTTGAATCAAGCTCCATCGACGGTCTAAAACAACTCACAAACATTATAAAAAGGACCTAAGACCTAGCCTAAATCATACTATTTCATTTTAGCCTCAGGCCGCCGCCATTAAACCTAGAGCTCTGAATTAAAAATATAAAGAATAAAATTATAGAAGATGGAGGACGATTCTTGAAGGCTACAACTAGAAGCTACAACAACTACGACGCTTTAGACAACGAATTCGAGACTAATTGATTTGGGATTTTTAATTGCTTCATATTGTAAGTTCTATGTTACTTTTTAGGCAAAAACGCTAAAACAATATGGACATGCGATGAATTGAAACCGAATTTATGAACTATTGCTAATCCATTGTTTATATTATTTATCGTTGAATTATAATTTGGGGATATTGCTATGGCAACGTTGCAAGTTAAACTTGTCATGATTTTGATGTTGTTATGAATCACTTGGGCTTAATTGTTTGGCAAGTTGGACTAATACATGTCCATGAAATCGCTATGTTTATTGAAATATTTATGTTGATTAAACCATGCCTATGATGCTAATTAGACCATGGCTATGAATATTGATGGAATTATGCCTGTGGTGTTATTATACCCATCATGATTTATGAAAAATAGGGTATTGCTAGGCTATGATGAAAAGTTGAAATTGTTATAATGTTAGATATGTTAAAAACGCTAAGTTGGAATCATTATGTCTATCATGTTAATTATGTTAAAAACGCTAAATTGGAATCATTATGTCTATCATGTTAATTATGTTAAAAACGCTAAATTGAGATCATTATGTCTATCATGTTAGTTGAGAATCATTATGTTAATAATGCTAAGTTGGAACCATTATGTTTATAATATTAGATGAGAATCATTATGATAAATTGGAATTATAATGTCTATGAGAATCATTATGTTAAAAATGCTAAATTGGAATCCACTATGCCCATTAGGATTACTATGCCTTTAATGTTTCATGTTTATAATAAAATTTTTATGATGCCGCAATGACTATTATGCCTATGATGCAAAGTTGAAAACATCATGTTAAATTAAGTTGGAATCATCACTATGCCAAGTTATCACCATACTTGTATTGCAACTATGTGACATGTTATAGCCTGTTTATTATGCAAGTAATGTTATAACTGTCACATATGCCTATCACATGTTTGGTATTATTCCTCTTTATCTCTTGAACTGTTTATACTTGTGAACGAAGTACGTTTATATACGTTGGGGATACGATTGGGTAGAATAGGCAAAACTTGAATTAATTATAAGCATAAATTACGAAATTTGGCATAAGTAGAACATGAAATATGGCACGAAAAACTTGACTTGAACATGCCATAACTTGACTTTAAACATGCCTTAGTTGGGCACGAAGTTGACATATGAACATGATATCAAAATTCTGATAAGAACATGGGCATGACTTTAGAAAACAAGAAAGTGGCCAACTCGAGGTTGGGTTGAGTTTGTAGTGTAAATCTGCCCGGAACCGCCCGGCAAATCCAGTTGCTACAAACAATAGGATCCAATGTGAGTAGTTGGTCACATCGCGCTTGAAACCCGAGGTTGGGTTGAGTTCGTAGTGTAAATCTGCCCGGAACCGCCCGGCAAATCCAGTGGCTACGAACAACAGGATCCAATGTGAGTGGTTCGGTGCATTAACGAATCAATTAATGCCAAGTAGGGTTAAGTCATGAACATGAAAAGACAACTTAACCAACTTGAACACGATTTGAAGGGCTAAGTCATGAACTTGAAAACGACGACACTTAGCCAACTTGACATGACACGTAGGCGGGTTAAGTCGCGAACTGAAATGACATGCTTAACCATCTTGACATGACTAGACTAGAAAAGGATTGAGTCACGAATTACATGACTTAATCTGTTAGGCGGGTTGGGTCACGAATTACATGACCTAATCTATTAGACGAAACCCTAGACACGACCCCTTTCAGCAGTAACCCTCTAGATGTATCAAGGTACCCTGGGGCTAGGCCGGGTGGGGGCACGATTACTGGGCTGATTGTAAGAGGTGAACGGCGGCAGTGGGGTACGCCAGTGTAGGTTCGGCGGACTACGATCGTGCACGTATCCGGGGCAGACACTGGGTATCCGTAGATTTATCTGTGCATCTTGAATCGTGTCAGGGGTTGACACCTTAGGGCTGATACACCCGAAGGTGGACCCAGCACAGGTGACTACATTCGTGATTAGTCGTATGACACGGACACTTGACGAGCTAGAACTTGTAGGGAGCCGATCGACTAGATAATCGCTCCGTAGGACCCCGTACTTGGGTCAGACCCCGTTTCAGGGTCATTTCATGATATTGGGCCGTGGGATTTATTTCGTGATTAACTTGTGACACGGGCTTAGTATACTAGTGAAGTCGATGCAACGGATCTCGAACATGTGATGCTTTACTTGACTTGTCTTGACTTATCCTGATCACCTTAGTCTATCTTGTTCACCTTGACACTATTCTTAAGTCTAGTTCCAGTTCATACATGACAGGTTGTTTTAACCGTTTTTACACTGAAAGTCACTAGAACTTACTCAGTCTTTATGACTGATGACTGACCCTTTTCCTTTCGCCTCTTTTTCTTTCATCCACCCCCCCCCCCCCCCAGGTTCTCAGGGAGGAATAACTAGCTCTTAGCTTGGATATCACTTGCTTTGGCTCAGCATGTACGGTTTGCTATGGCTGCTTCTTTTGACTGCACTTGGGGAATAAGCTGTTTTACTGTTTTTAAATTACTGCTTCTTTGGCTATTATTACAAGACAGTTGTAATGAGGTTACTTGAAATGTTTGTAAAAGACATGGTTTAATTTGGAATGAAATGAAGTTCTGTTTTGCTCAGAAATTCTTCCGCTGTTTACTCAATTATTTATTTATGTTCTGTCTTGTGATAATTCTGTGATGTTATCTCGATAATACCTCTCCAAAACTAGGGCATTCCCTTTGTGAGTGACCCTAGCGGAGGTGGGGTGTTACATATGGCTAGTTGAATATTCAGAATAGTCACTATGGAATTTAATATGATTTATAGCCCGTATAAATGGCCACTATACAAATGACCTCCGTTTTCAACGAAATCATTTTTGTCGGATCCGGAATGTCAAATTATTGCTATGTTTAATTTTCCATAATTTTTAGAATTAAATTGTGAGCATGGTAAATTAAACTGCGTTCGATAGTTTTTGTTGAATTTAATCGACCGTTAAACAGGTCATTTTTCAAACGGTCACCAAATTCGATGAAATTAATTTTGTTAGGCCCGTATCGTCAAAACATAGCTAGATTTATTTTTCGGGAATTTTTGGAGTCCGTATGTGGCCCCGGTAAATTTAAATGTACGATAGAATTAAATAAATAAATAATTTTAATTTTAATTTAAATAAAAAAGGCTGAAAACGATCAATTGGGTTGACGGGACCTAGCCCATTGTGTCCGAAACGGGGACAATTGGGTAGAAACAACTTTTGTTGGGCTGAAATTGGAGTTGTTAAGGATTTATGGGCTAAAACCAATAATTAAGAGAATTTAATATTATTATATTATAAATAATAGATTAATCAAACCTTAATCCCTAAACAGTAGCCGCCGCCGTGTTCTTAAATCCATGGCCTAGAAGCTCCGAACTTCCTTCCTCAAATTCTCTCCATCCACTCAATAAAATCCCCCCCCCCCTCTTTTGATAAAACTGAAGAGCTTCTCACCCTCTCCAATTCCATATGGGGATGATCAAGTCTAGTGGAGTATTGGGTTCGGATTTTGCACCCAAACCTGTCACATTTGAACCACCGCCCAACCCCCCTGCCGTGATCGCACGCCACCGTGTGGGCCCTCCTGATGCACGCCTCATTCCTCCCCGGCGTGGTGATCTCCGATTGCCGCGAAGCTCAGTGTATTGATCGGAAAACCTTAACCTAGAATCGAACGAAGTGGGTAAAACGCGGCTTTGTGTCTGATTGAGGAAGAAAAGGGTATTTTCCTTTTTTTATTTTTTTATTGTTTATTTTAAAATGTTATCTACCTATGTTAATTCATAACTAATGCATACGAACTCGGAATTGAAAATTTTCAGAAGCACTGCGATCGTGAGTCCGAGACCTACATTTCTAGACTGATTAGAACGGATTCAGAGCAAATCAGATTTTGGACAAAAATTCAAATCTGAATTATTTAGAGTTAAAACCTACTGTGAGAAATTCTACTTTTATATTTATAATTAAAAT
The DNA here is from genome assembly GCA_030737875.1 of Allium sativum. Lineage (NCBI taxonomy): Eukaryota > Viridiplantae > Streptophyta > Magnoliopsida > Asparagales > Amaryllidaceae > Allium > Allium sativum. The sequence goes on along the minus strand of CM060918.1, from coordinate 494,125,279 downwards.
TACTTAATCATGATTGTGATATTTCCCCTACGCTGTTAAATGCTATTTGTATGACACGTGATTTGATCTAGAACTGAAGTTGTTATTTAGATCCATTAATTTGATGGTGTTTGTGTTGAATGAAATTTTTGGAAACAAAAATACCAATTTTTGTTGAAAAAGAAAACGAATTGGATTAAAATTGTCATTGTGACAAATTAAAATTATTGGATTAAGTTTGTCAATTTTGTCAATTTATAATTATTGAAATAAAATTGTTATTTTTGACAAAATATAATAATTGAAACAATGATTAACATTTTTATTAATTAGAATTGTGTTAAACAAAAAATTTCATTTTTGTTAATTAGATTAGTTGAATCAAAAATTAACATATTTGTTAATTAGAATTGTGTTAAACAAAAATTATCATTTTTGTTAATTAGATTAGTTGAATCAAAAATTAACATTTTTGTTAATTAGAATTGTGTTAAACAAAAATTATCATTTTTGTTAATTAGATTAGTTGAATCAAAAATTAACATATTTGGTAATTAGAATGGTGTTAAACAAAAATTATCATTTTTGTTAATTAGATTAGTTGAATCAAAAATTAACATATTTGTTAATTAGAATTGTGTTAAACAAAAATTATCATTTTTGTTAATTAGATTAGTTGAATCAATGATTAACATTTTTGTTAATTAGAATTGAGTTAAACAAAAATTATCATTTTTGTCAAATTAGAATAATGGAACTAAAATTATCATTTTTGTCAAAATATAATTATTGGATCAAAATTGACATTTTTGTTATAATATAATTGTTGAATTAAATTTGTCATTTTTGTCAAATCAAAATAGTTGAAATAAAAAGGACATTTTTGTTGTAATAAAATAGTTGGAAAAAAAATGACATTTTGTTGTAAGAAGATAGTGAAACAAAAATTATCATTTTTTTATATAGTTGAATCAAAGTATACATTTTTGTCAAAATAGTTTAGATGAAGAAAAATATACATTTTGTCAAATTAGAATTGTTGAAATAAAATTGTCATTTTTGACAAAATAGATTAGTTGAGCCATAATATACATCTTTGTCAAAAACAGTAATTGAAACCAAAAAAAAAAAAAAGAATTTTTTTGTCAAAGTAGATTAGTTGAATCAAATTATATATTTTTGTCAAATTAGTTGAGTTGAAACAAAATGTACATTTTCATCAAAACATATTAGTTGAAACAAAATGTACGTTTTTGTCAAAACATATTAGTTAAAACAAAATGTACATTTTTTTTAAAACATATAAGCTGAAACAAAATGTACATTTTTGTCAAAACATATTAGTTGAAACAAAATGTACATTTTCGTCAAAACATATTAGTTGAAACTAAATGTACATTTTTGTTAAAATATATTAGCTAAAAAAAAGATTTACATTTTGTTAAATATGATGGTTGAAAACAAAAATATTAGATTTGAGTTATAACAAAAATTGCATTGTTGTTAAATAGATTGGAGTTATGACAAAAATAATATTTTGGTTAAATAGATTTGTGTTTGAGCAAAAATATTAATTTTGTTGAATTAGAATTATCAACAAAAATGAAGAATCACTTTTAGTCATTTTGTTGAACTAGAATTGTCAACAAAAATGAATAATCACTTTTTAGCCATTTTGATGAACTAGAATTGTCAACAAAATGAAATAATCACTTTTTAATCATTTTGTTGAACTAGAATTGTCAACAAAATGAAATAATCACTTTTTAATTATTTTGTTGAACTAGAATTATCAACAAAATAAAATAATCGCTTTTTAATCATTCTGTTGAACTATATTTTTCAACAAAATGAAATAATCACTTTTTAATCGTTTTGTTGTAATAGAGTTGTTAAAAAAATGAATGTATCGCTTTTTATACATTTGTTGAAATAGAATTTGTATGTTAATTAAAGAAATATTTTCATTGTCACAACATACATTAGAATTTGTATAAATTAAAGAGTCATTTTTATTGCCACAACATACATTAGAATTTGTATGTTAATTAAAGAATCACTTTCATTGTCACAACGTACATTAGAATTTGTATGTTAATTAAAGAATCATTTTCATTGTCACAAAGTACATTAGAATTTGTCTGTAAGTTAAAGAATTATTGTTATTGTCAAAACATACATTGAAACTACATACAAATAAAATATTTCTTTTTATTTTTTAAAGTTAAAAATAGAAATACAAATAAAAATTATCTTTTTATTTGTCATTAGCAAAAATGTCATGTAAATAAAATACATATTTATTTGACATTATGAACATGTATATATGATATGCCAATAAAACATTCTTTTATTCGGCGTGTTAAACACTTTAGTGAAATCGTCAAATGATTTATATTTATATATAATTATATATATAAATATTAAAATTAAAATTAAACGAATCGCGTGCGGTAGTTCGCGTTTCGGAATCGTAACTTTAAACGATTATACTAAAAGATCCGACGGTCGGATTTTCCCAAAACTGGAACCTCAGGACCGCTTTGGGAAGATCTTTCCAACGATATAAATTTTATCAAAATCCAACGATTAGATTTCGAGATATGTGTAAATCAAATTTTGATAAAAATAGCGCTAGGGCCGCCTATTGACCCGAAGCATCGTTAAATTAAATTGGGCTATTTTTATATAAATAAAAATAGCGATAAATCGTTTTAAAATAATATTAACAATATGAAATGGTTTAAATTATATATATGCGTAAATTATTTGAAAAACCGAGTTCAAACTCATTTCAAATAATTATACGACGATTTAAATCGAAGACATAGAAGACGGTGATTGAAGACCGGCGATCTTCACATCGAAAGGATGACTACTGATGCCCGGCATTGGGTAGCTCCCAGTAAAGGGTTAAAGTGGTAGTTGTCCGGACGTACTTGTTGATTGTCCAGATAAGTGAGCACCTCTCTTCCGTATTGGACATACGGGACGAGGAATAAGGTGTCTCCGGTTTTGTTCAGACCTAGAACGGACTTGTAAATGGATGTGTGTCTGACATTGGATTTCATTCCATGTAAATTGATTTCTATTTAATATATATTTGTTTGGTAGCGGAGAATTTATTCTTTTGCTTAACACCTTTCTCTGAGACGCACGAGCTCAGAGGTTATATATTGGTAGTTATCAATCGCATGACGTGGATTGTCAATGTGGCATGCCAAGATGCAAATGATCGATGCTTTTGTTGAAAAGCACAGCCTCGTGGTTGATGATCAAAGCACGACCTGTTCAGGCGTAGCTTTGTGTATAGTGTTACTTCGCGAGCCTCACACCCCGGTACGAGTCAAAAACGGGATCGTGACTGCAAAGAGTGCACACGTTTCTTTCTAGCTAGAAGTAGTGTCAGGGTTTTGCAAGCCTTAACATTTTTACTTATGTGGATGATGGATTATGAGGTACCTTGGATATATTGGTTGATAGTGACCAATTGATAGGTTCAATAGGACCGGGAGACGTGTGTTCAGGCATAATTAATCCACTAAAGTATTCGTGAACCGGCCCTGAAGATCCAAGGGTTGCCCGTAGGTGTGATCCTGAGACATTTTCTAGAGTGTCTTGAATCAATGAGGAGCCATCCCTAGCCTCGACTTATGATGGAAACCCAACTTCCAATACGACATTACGGTTTTGATCGTAAACCTATATATGGCGACACAGCAGGATGAGGTACTATGCAAACTAGGATTGATACATTTACTTTGAAGTATTTTAAAACTGATTAGACACTAATAATATTAAAATATTATTTTCTACGTGTCAAGCATGTTTGATCATTTTAATGTAAAACTCTATCCTCCGGTTTACGTTGCATTGTGTGATGGGACTTAAGTCTTATAATGATTTCATTTTTCTAAAAAGCGTTGCATTGTTTTGAATAAAAATTTATTTAATTTATGCACTGGCAATCCAATGGAGTAAACTCGTTCCGCGTTAGCAGCGTGGTCCTGTGATTAGCCATATTGTTAGATAAGTTAGGAAAGATTTCTCATACCAGTCTCATGACTGACTCGTAGTTTGTTTCACTTTGCAAACTCGGGTGCCCTCTTTTTCACATGGGCAGCCAAGTGACAGGTTCAGGTTATTTTGTACATATGCTGGATTGGAGTATGCTTATGGAAGGAAGATGAAGAACATTTTTATTTTTTTATTTCTACTTTGAGACATTTAGACATCATTGATCTATGTTGTACTTGATGGAGTTTTAGACTTATTTCTATTTGCGGAGACTTTCTATTTGCTAAGTTGTATCCTGTAACTGTGCCACTCTGATGTGTTGATGTTATGATGTTGATGACATTTCTATTTTTGCTGCAATGATTAATGCGTTATGCTGTTATCTAAGATTTGGTGTTGTTGTAAATATGTTATATTCCAATGATTATCCTTGCTTTCGTACTACGGGAGTTTGGAGTCATCACAGTTGGTATCAGAGCTAAAGGTTAACCTTAGCTTTGGGGTATGACATATTTAAAACAATTCATCTAGATAGAATCAACAATATTCTAAGGCGAGTAGCTCATTAGATATAGGATTAGTAATGTCCTAGAATGAGCACAACAAAATAGCACATATTAATCAGTCATTACATCAATCATCTTTGCATATGTTCTTACTTTTACCTTTCCTTTAAAATTATCATTTCTGTTGGTCTGACTCTTTCCTTGATGGTACAAAACTAACTGAAAATGAGCACTAGATTGAGAGCCCAAGGTAGAGGAAGAGCTATAGGACCTGGAAGGGGTGAAACCCTCACTGCTCAAGGGCAGCCCACTCCCGAACCTGTAACACCACCATCTCCACCCCTACAGCCTTTTGACTTGGACAAGGTAGCCAAGAAGTTCAGGAATTTAGGTGGCGTGTCGTTCACAGGCCGAGAGACAGTAATAGAAGCTCAGGCATGGCTTAAAAATTGCGAGAAGATATTTGGAGGCTTGGAGCTTGAAGACCACCGCAAGCGTTTTATGGCATCATGGCTATTGAAGGATGAGGCTCAAAACTGGTGGGAGACTATCATAATTGGAAATAATGAGGCCGATATGTATTGGGCCAAATTCAAGGAACTCTTTAACGAGAAATTTATTCCTTCGCAAGAAGTCGAGCGTCTTCACGATCAGTTTGCCAACTTGCAACAAGAAGATAAGAATGTTTTAGACTATGTGCGGAAACTTGAAGGGCTTTCACGCTGTGCTCCTTAATTAATTCAGGGCCCCTTCCAGAAGAATAAGAGATTCATTAATGGCCTTCCCAGGAAGTATCTGAACAGAGTGACAACACACATTAAGCTTCCATTTAATGAGGTGGTCAAGATGGCATGCCGATATGAAGAAATTTATAGGAATTTGCAGCAAGACATGGAAAAGAATCAAAATAACAATAAGAGGAAGCAGGCTGACAAGAAACCGGAGGCGAGCAACTCTTCAGCTGCCAAGCCTCAAGGAAGTAAGAAAGCCAAAGTCAGATGCTTTAATTTCTAAAAGATGGGACATTTTGGTTACGAATGCCGAGCTCCAAAGAAACCAAGGAGGAATGAGTCTGGACCCAGTCAGAATCGCGGTCGGAATCCTCGGAATACTCAGGAGTGCTTTAACTGCCATAAGACGGGGCACTTTATCAGAAATTGTCCTCTGTTGAAGAAATATGAGGTGGCTCATGTATACGATGGAGCGACTGCACCAGCTTCTTTCGAAGGAGCAAGTAAACCAGATGTCTAGGGAGGTACCCTTACCATTAAGAATATTCCTGTTACCGTATTATTTGACACTGGTGCATCACGTAGTTTCATTTCTAGTGACATAATTAAAAAGTTAAATTTGAAAACAAGAAATCTTAAAGAATCAGTTAGTGTCCATAATCCGATAGGAGGTTCTCTTGTTCTTGGTTTATACTGTAGAGTGTCAATCTCCTATTCTTGTTACCAGTTTCCTATTAATTTGATCGTCATGAATTTTTCCGAATTCGATGTTATTCTTGGGCTGGATTGGTTAACAAGACATGAGGCTGAAGTTAGATGTGCAGAAAGAATTGTCAAAGTTAAGACGAAGGTTGGAAATATTATTATACCATGTCATGGCTCAGCAACCGATAGGAAAGAATTCTGGTCCTCTCTAGAAGTCACTCTTACTTCTATAGAGAGTATTCCTATTGTCAGAGATTATGCGGATGTGTTTGAAGAAGTTGGTAGCTTACCTCTGCGCAGAGAAACCGACTTTAGGATTGACATAGTTCTGAATGCAAGGCCAGTTGTGCATACTATTCGGAGAATGACGCTGAAAGAAAAAGAGGAGCTGAGCAATCAAACTAAACAGCCTTTGTGGAAGGGTCTAATCAGGCCTCGCTTCTCAAATTGGGGAGCAGCAGTGGTGTTTGTCCCAAAGTCAGACGGTACCCTCAGACTATGGGTGGACCACCATGACCTCAATAAGCAAACTCTAAAAAATAAATATCCATTGTCGCGTATTGATGATCTGTTGGACAGCTTGAATGGATCACAAGTATTCTCTAGGATGAACCTAGCTACAGGTTTCCATCAATTGTGCATTGCCGAAGAATGTGTTCCTTTGACAGCTTTCAAAGGGCCAAACTTATTCTATAAATGGCTAGTAATGTCGTTTGGCTTATGTAACGCTCCGGCCTACTTTGTCGATCTGATGAACCGAGTATTTCAGGATGTCTTAAATAAATTCGTGCTGGTTTTCATCAACGACATCTTAATCTTCTCTAAATCCACTGCTGAGCATGAAAAGCATCTGAAAGAAGTTTTGTAAATGTTGAGAAAGAATGTGTTGAAAGCTAAATTCTCAAAATGTATATTCTGGCAAGAAAAAGTGAAATTCCTCGGCCATGTTGTATCGAAGAAAGGCATTTCAGAAGACCCAGGCAAGATCTCAGCCATCCAAGATTGGAAGCAGCCTAACAGTCCTACAGAAGTCAGAAGTTTCTTAGGATTGGCTAGCTATTATCGGAAATTCGTTAAAGATTTTTCGAAGTTATATTGTCCATTGACAAAGCTGACCAAGAAGCATACGAAGTTTAATTGGACATCCGAATGTAAGGCAGCTTTCCAAGAGCTGAAATTGAGATTGACCACTGCTCACGTGTTGACCATTATTGATGGCAACCAGATTTGACAGTCTATATTGATGCTTCTATTGAGGGTATTGGTGCGGTGTTAATGCAAAGGGGCAAAGTAGTTGCATATGCTAGCCGTCAGTTGAAACCGCATGAGAAAAGATTGTTGTATATAACGTAGTTGTATACACAATTATATGATTTTTGTTTGATGATAAAAACCAAATAAATATTATTTTAAATGTGTTTGTTACTGTACTATTCTATATATACATCACAGATATGAATATAATATTTATATTTAAACAGAATGCATCTATACTGAAACTCAAATATCTACACAGTATTTTGTTTAAATATAATATTTTATTTCAATATTCAACAGTTCAGATTTACAACTCCACTATTTGCTCAACACTATAATTCACTTAAATAAAATTCATTCATATACATTTCACTTGTTACACAACTCCTCACTACAACACTTTGTTAATACAACTCATATATACTTTCAATTCACATTAACTCATATACATACACCTTGACACCTATTTATTTCACTGACTCTGTTATTTTCTTCAGCCTTCTGTCTTCACAACATCCTCACAGTCAGTCCAGTCTTCATACCTGTCACATGAAAACAGAAACACACAATATACTGCAACAGGAATTTTAAACTGAATACATGTGAATATAAATTTAATTTTTAAAATTTTATTTGCCTCTGATTTATGGTGTGTTTCTCATCATTTTTCATGACTTGATCTGATCTGTGTTTAGTCAGTTTGCATATGTATAGTACAGGGACAGGAAATCTTGTCTGATGGCTGCATATACACACGTGTATAAATATACACGTGTGCACTGCCTCGCCAATCAGCGAGCAACTGAGGAGTAGCCACGAAGACCATCTCGACTCAGTGCAACATAAAAACAACTCAATGTAAAGAAAAGCAAGTGGCCGAGGCAAGCCATATAAAGTCAAAATGTCAAACGATGCAAACCAAAGTGGTCGAGTACAAGTCAGCTTGAGTACAACACCGCAAGACAAATATATGGAGCAAAATGAAACTGGTCAGTGAACATGAAATGGTTCAGCTCAACAAATGACAACGGACAACTTTAGTTTTTTTTTAAATAAAAATAAAAAAGCATGGTGAAACAGCATGTACAATAGTGTACATCACTTCAAGAACTACATGAAACAAGATGGTCGATAAGGGTGAGCACAACATCGACCAAAAGCATGGAAGAGCACAAAAACAAGTTCACTTTTGTATGGGACCAACTTCAATAACAAACCAGGGTCAAATGCTAATGTTCATAGCAGTTCTAAGTGAAATAATAACATGGGAGGCTCAAGAACGTTTCAGCAAAATTGAAGTAAATATTCAAAACAAAATGACATGTACAAGAATGATCAACACAAATGAAGCAGCATGACCATGTTCAGTTGCACATGATTATAGAAGTTCATACAGCAAGAAGTCTAGTGTATACACGGAGTATCAATGGGTTATAAGGCAGTAGCTAAATGGTCAAGGCAGCATAAGACTGCTCAAGCATAGTAAAAACAGGTTAGTGTACATGTACAAATAGGAGATGGGGCATGCACCATACAAAACTGTTTGCATACGAACATGCACAAGTGCATGACACTAAAAACAGCAAGCAAAGTTTTAACATATACAAGAATGGCTACATCAGTGGTGAATGGAGCAATCACAATAGCAGTGATGTGCAAATGGAAAAAAACAATGGAGCCTATGCTTATAGGCAAACATCTTGGCACATGAATTACATGAATTAATGTATTGGAAATCCAGATGGGAAAATCCTTTTTGACAAGTGATTATTTATTTCCAGGAATTACAGAGTAGCATGATTTTGGTTTCCAGAAATTGATGTATAAATTAAATTAGCTTTCATGTCTTAATTTTTTCCAGTTTTATTCAACTATCACAAAGTGTTTCCAGAATTTCAGGGATCAAAATTGGCAAGAATTCTTTTCTGAAATCACAGTTTGGTTTAAATGGCAAGAAATCGACAGGAATTTTTTTATGGTGGCATTAATGCATTCATCAATTCAAGATACAAATGTTTATGTCCTGAAATCATGCGTGTATACATGGCAATTGTTAATCGAGTACACTAGGCAACAAAAGGAAGCAACAAACAAGCAAGGATCTATTGGAAACAAAATTTTGTTTCTTGTTTTCAATTTGAAATTCGAACATGGCAGCAGATAATAAATCACTCAAGGGAATATTCAAATCCAAGGTAAATCACGCAAATCAATCAAAAGGGGCAAACTAGTTTTTTCATCCAGATTCACACGTAATCAAAGACGTTGATATCATCAATTTAGTCCAAGTTCATTTTTCAATCAAAGGAAAACACGCAAGCAAAAGAGAAAACAAACACACATCAGGACCAAGTCATTCTTTTCGAAATCAAAGCAAGTTAAGGGATTCATGATCCTATTTTAACACCATATCATCATCGGCCTTGACACCGAAAAAATACAGAATGATTCTAGAGGAATTCAAAGACATAAACACAGAGAACTCACAACTTTTCCGAGCGTTTTCGATCACGATTGATCCCAAATCGATCAAGCCAAATCAGAGAATATCCAGTCGAAGATTCAAGCCACTCAAGATTAAAGGAACAAGCAATTTCATCCACCAATCGATTCGGATTTGGGGGATTTTCCAGAACCCTAGAGCCGACGCCATTTTTGTTCGAAAGGGAAAGTGATTGGTTGATAAATGAAAAAGGGTGCAACACAATCTAAAGGGGCCTGCCGTTTTGATGTGAAGGGATTTTTATTAAATTCCTTTTAACTAGGGTTTTTAGTGTTAGTTTTATTAATTGTTGTATTTTTATTTTCTTTTGAATCATTCTTGAAACGGTTTTTCTAGTCTCTGTAAAAAAAACTAAGGGATCCAGTTAGGAGTTGCTGGCAATTTACTAGAGTCTGTAAAAACTAGGGTTGTGTTACAGGTTTGTAATACGGGAAAATCTGGTTGAGGGGATATCTGTCAGTCTAGGGTTTTGAGTGTAAGGTTAGAATAGAGTAGGGATTGCAAGTTTACATGGTCTTGTAAGCGGGATCTGTTCTATCACCTAGTAGAAACCTTAGGAATGCAGTAGTAGGCATGGTTTTACCGAAGCTGGGTATCTCTATGTGTTATTTCCCTTCTGCATTTCTATTTCTGCTATATTCTATGATCTATTTATTATTTAATATTCCGTTATATTTTTAATTCAGAAAAAAACTGTGATAAACCCTATTCACCCCCTCTAGGGTTAATCTAGATCCAACAAGTGGTATCAGAGTAGGTATTTCTTTAACTCTAGAGTCATGGGTAATCCTAGTCATCAGTCCAGTGAGAGTCATTCCAGTTCATCTCCAACTATTTTCACTGGAATAGATTTTTTTAACTGGAAATCCAAAATGGAAGTTTATTTAAAATCTGTTAATATTAAATGTTGGGATGTTGTTATCAATGGGTTTGATAGTGTAGATATTACTTTCAATGCTCATGCTATGAAAATTATATATATGATTATCTTAGTACTGAACAATTTAATCTTATCTATCATTGTTTATTTGCACAGGAAATCTGGGATACTCTCAATACGAAGTATGGAAGATTTGACAACTCCAGCTCAAAACCCGAGAAAGTCGACTCAGATTCAAAGTTCTGCTTAACCGGATTTACAAATGAAAATTCAGATGGATCAATCGATGGAGATTCAACAGACAATGAGATAGAAAATTTCTCATATGAAGATTTAGTTTATATGTGTGCTGATCTAACTAAGTCTGTTGATAAACTCCAATCTAAAAACAAATTTCTAAAATCAAAAAATCCTGAGTTAACTAGCAAAATTAATGATTTGGAATCACAACTTGAATATTTTATAAACTCTTCAAATTCAGACTGCAAAAATTGTTTGAAATTGGAAACCAATCTTTCATCACAATAAAAATATTCAAAAGTTTGAAAATGAAATTTTGATCTTAAAAGAGAACAAGATTGAGTTATCATGTTCGAATAATTTTCTGCAAAAGGAATTTGAAAATTTTAAGACTGCTATAAATTCCAAACTTGAAATTGCTGAAAATGAAAATTTGGTGAAAAGTGATTTGATTTTGAAAGAACTTGAAAATGAGATTGAAAAATCCAAGAAATTTGAGTCTGAAAAACAAAAACATTTTGAATTTGAAATTGCTGAGTCCCAAACCAAAATTAAATTGCTTAATGATGAAAATTTCGTTTTGAAATCTGATTTTGAAAAATGTAAGATCATTAAAAATCGTTGTTCAGATTTAATGAAAGAAAACTGTGATCTTAAAACTGAAATTCAATAACTTAAAACAATTTTGAGTAAATTTTTTGATGGAGAAAAATCTTTGAATATGTTGTTGAAAAACCAAATTTCTGTTGGAAATAAAATTGTCTTGGTTTTGGGAAAACAAATGCCTTTGAAAATTTGAATTCGTGTGATTTTAAAAATCCTTTAAATTGCTTCAAAAAGGGTCTTTCTGAAAATTTGAACTTTGGAAATTCCAAAAGGTTTTTAAACCACAACTGAGATGTGAAGTTATTGTATAACGATCCATTTAGACAAGCCTGGACCCCAAAAGGAAATAAAACAAACTACTTTAAATTCAAAAAGATTTGGGTTCCAAAGGGTACAAAGGTAAATTCAGATGGTTTGTTATACATACAGGTTGGGCTACCAAAAGTGGTAAACACATTTCAGAGTGGTTTTACAACTTTTATTAGACCACTTAACCCTCTCAACTGCTAGGTACTAGTGATGGCTGAGGAATTGCTTGGGAAAAGAAATTTTAATTCAAGCTATTCCACATCTTTGATTTATTTAGAGTTCCTTAGCCAAGTCTGCTGGGTTGGAGATCCACATCGTCTACTACAAATCTGGTATGATCTCTAAACTCATTTTTGTATATTCTCTCTGTTTTTATTTATTCCTTCTTCTACCTCGTCAATTTTTTGTTTTTTGATTTGTCACTGTCATATCTTTGTAACTTCTTGGGCTTTCTTAACTTCCAATTGCATAATTCATATTTTTTCTGGAAATTCGCTTCATTAGAATAAAACAGTGATGTTTTTAACCATTTCCAGATCTTGAGTTTAATCTTGTAAATATCTGCAATTTTTTTGAAGTTTATTTTCTGTTTTCTGAATTCATAACAGTGTTGATGTATTCTTGTCATATCTTGAACACTGTTGATTTGAATTCTAAATTTTTGAAGATCTAAAAGTTTAATGGAATTTCATACTCCTCTGCTATTTTGAGTTTCTTCTAATTCAGTTTGGAAGGGCTTGAAGATTTATACTCATTACAGCACTCTGCTATTTATCAGTTGTGGTAATCTCTTTGATTTTCAGATTGGCTTGGATATTTTGTTTGGTCTTGAATCAATTGCTTACATCTTGAAATTCACCGTTATTCATGATCATCTGGTTTATATTTTTGTTTGTTTGAGATCATCTGAAATTTCTGATATTTTGAATCTCATACACCTCTCAGATTTGAAGTTATTAATTATGTGTGATTGATTCATTGTATCTTATGATTTACATTTGTTCAAGTGATTTCGAATAAACCATTATTTTTGGATCATGAATTATTACTCAATCTTAATGTAAATGATATGAAATTTCTTTTGTGATTATCAGAGATAATTTTGAAAATTCTTTGAAAAAATGGTCTTAAATCTCTCTATTATTTCATGGTTATTTGATATAAATATTTGGTTGTTTGAAATTATTGGTTTATTGAATCTCACACATATCTTGAATCTGAAATTAATAATCTGGTGTGACTGATTCATTGAATCTCGATCTTTTCATATCCCTTCAAATGATTTAAAATAAACCATATATTTAATCATTGGATCATGAACCATTCTTTGACTGTATGAAATGTCTTTGAACCATCTCCTTGACAACTCTGCTTTGAAAATGATAATTGTACTGCTTTGATATTGTTTTGAAAATATTTTGAAATTGCTTGTTTATGATCTGTTTGCTGCTCTGATGTTGTTCTTCAGATAACTACTTGTTCTTGTCTGCTGTTCTGATAAATGTGATTATGTCTAGTTGGGCTTTGTGATTAAAATTTGTTAATAAGGACACCAATTGGTATCAGATGTGCTGACTTTTTATATATATATTTTAATCCCTCTTATCCTGTATAGCTCTTCATATTCCTCTTGTAATTGATTTTCAATTTTAAAATTATTAATTTTTTATTCATTCAGAAATTGAAATCAATATCCAAATTGAACTGTATTTATAATTCATCAAAATCATTATCAGATTTTGAAATTGTGATGAATTGTGACTACGGTATATTTCACAACAAGAGGAGATTTTATTTATATTTTCATGATGGTTGAACAGTTATTATAATATCTTTGAACTGACAATTATTTTACGACCATCTTCATTATCTTTCATCTTACTACCATCCATCGTGATTTTATAATTATGTGGAGAGTTTAATACTTTTTTTTTTAAAAAAACCATCTTGAATAAACAGTGAAAATATTTGTGATGAAATTGTGGTTATATTATTATTCAGAATTAGTGATAATTGAAAATTTTCAATGATCCCGGTACAATCGAGAATATTTCATAATATAATTAATTTAGAAATTTATTTCACAGTCCACTTCTGTACCTACCACATTTATATCATCCATATTGGTTTTATATACTGAGGAGTTTGTTGGTTTTATATACTGAAAATAATTAAAAAATATAATATTCATAAGTGTTTCTCTAACCTCATTTAAAAATCCAAGCTTTGGTCATGCATGGTTATGAGACAACTCTTAATTTAAGCTGCGACTGACCTCATTTAAAAATCCAAGCTTTGGTTATGCAAGGTCAATGTGCTCTTAAATAAAATAAAATAAAAGGGAATAATGTGCTATAAATTGAAATAAATCTGAAATTCTCCTTTGTGTTTAAAAACCAGCCTATCAATCCATATTCTATTTTGTGAAATGTGTTAACATTTTATGAAGTATTATGATTTGTTGATTGATAGCTATTGGGATTTGAGATTATACGATTTTGTCACTTAAATTGAATTATTAATTATAGTCCAAATCCATCACTTTTTTGTGTTTCAATTTATAAAATTCTTTTGAAAATAATTGGAAATATATATTTTTGAAACTCTCTCCATTTTTATAAAATTCATCGTAAATCCGTCATTCTCTACAATGTGAAATATGCCACTAGTTCTCAGTTTATTATGATTTTTTTTTTGACTAGTTGAGATTTAATGATTATTGTTCTTCCTCTTAAGCTGATATTGTATTTGTTAGTCAATTTTCATCTATATTTTAAATTCTATATCCTTTGGATGATAACAAAAGGGGGAGAATGGATTGAGATTTTGATTTATGAATGAATATTTTATAAATATTTTTTATTTTGAAAATTCATTATTTACTTTTCTTTTCACTCATACACAGTTAAAGGGGGAGTTTCTGTTGTAGGAGGAGCATTCAAACAGAGGGAGTTTTGTTCTTCACTATCAAACACATTTACTATTTTCAAAATCTTCATATTTGTTCGTCATCATCAATAAGGGGAGATTATTGTATGTAACGTAGTTGTATACATAATTATATGATTTTTGTTTGATGATAACAACCAAATAAATATTATTTTAAATGTGTTTGTTACTGTACTATTCTATATATACATCACGGACATGAATAAAATATTTATATTTAAACATAATGCATCTATACTGAAACTCAAATATCTACACAGTATTTTGTTTAAATATAATATTTATTTCAATATTCAACAGTACAGATTTACAACTCCACTATTTGCTCAACACTATAATTCACTGAAATAAAATTCATTCATATACATTTCACTTGTTACACAGCTCCTCACTACAACACTTTGTTAATACAACTCATATATACTTTCAATTCACATTAACTCATATACATACACCTTGACACCTATTTATTTCACTGACTCTGTTATTTTCTTCAGCCTTCTGTCTTCACATCATCCTCACAGTCAGTCCAGTCTTCATACCTGTCACATGAAAACAGAAACACACAATATACTGCAACAGGAATTTTAAACTGAATACATGTGAATATAAATTTTATTTTTAAAATTTTATTTGCCTCAGATTTATGGTGTGTTTCTCATCATTTTTCATGACTTGATCTGATCTGTGTTTAGTCAGTTTGCATATGTATAGTACAGGGACAGAAAATCTTGTCTGATAGCTGCATATACACACGTGTATAAATATACACGTGTGCACTGCCTCGCCAATCAGCGAGCAACTGAGGAGTAGCCACGAGGACCATCTCGACTCAGTGCAACATAAAAACAACTCAATGTAAAGTCAAGCAAGTGGCCGAGGCAAGCCATACACAAAGTCAAAATGTCAAACGATGCAAACCAAAGTGGTCGAGTACAAGTCAGCTTGAGTACAACACCACAAGACAAATATATGGAGCAACATGAAACTGGTCAGTGAACATGAAATGGTTCAGCTCAACAAATGACAAGGGACAACTTCAGTTTTTTTTTAAAAATAAAATAAAAAAGCATGGTGAAACAGCATGTACACTAGTGTACAGCACTTCAAGAACTACATGAAACAAGATGGTCGATAAGGGTGAGCACAGCATCGACCAAAAGCATAGCAGAGCACAAAAACAAGTTCACTTTTGTATGGGACCAACTTCAATAACAAACCAGGGTCAAATGCTAATGTTCATAGTAGTTCTAAGTGAAATAATAACATGGGAGGTTCAAGAACGTTTCAGCAAAATTGAAGCAAACATTCAAAACAAAATGACATGTACAAGAATGATCAACACAAATGAAGCAGCATGACCATGTTCAGTTCCACATGGTTAAAGAAGTTCATACAGCAAGAAGTCTAGTGTATACGTGGAGTATCAATGGGTTACAAGGCAGTAGCTAAATGGTCAAGGCAGCATAGGACTGCTCAAGCATGGTGAAAACAGGTTAGTGTACAGGTACAAATAGGAGATGGGGCATGCACCATACAAAACTGTTTGCATATGAACATGCACAAGTGCATGACACTAAAAACAGCAAGCACGGTTTTAACATATACAAGAATGGCTACATCAGTGGTGAATGGAGCAATCACAATAGCAATGATGTGCAAATGGACAAAAACAATGGAGCATAAGCTCATAGGCAAACATCTTGGCACATGAATTACATGAACTAATGTAATGGAAATCCAGATGGGAAAATCCTTTTTGACAAGTTATTCTTTATTTCCAGGAATTACAGAGTAACATGATTTTTGTTTCCAGAAATTCATGTATGAATTAAATTAGCTTTCATGTCTTATTTTTTTTCCAGTTTTATTCAACTATCATAAAGTGTTTCCAGAATTTCGGGGATCGAAATTAGAAAGAATTCTTTTCTGAAATCACAGTTTGGTTTAAATGGCAAGAAATCGACCGGAATTTTTTTATGGTGGCATTGATGCATTCATCAATTCAAGATACAAATGTTTATGTCCTGAAATCATGCGTGTATACATGGCAACTGTTAATCAATTACACAAGGCAACAAAAGGAAGTAACAAACACGCAAGGATCTATTGGAAACAAAATTTTGTTTCCTGTTTTCAATTTGAAATTCGAACATGGCAGCAGATAATAAATCACTCAAGGGAAAATTCAAATCCAAGGTAAATAACGCAAATCAATCAAAAGGGGCAAACTAGTTTTTTCATCCAGATTCACATGTAATCAAAGACGTGGATATCATCAATTTTGTCCAGGTTCATTTTTCAATCAAAGGAAAATACGCAAGCAAAAGAGCAAAAAAATACACATCAGGACCAAGTCATTCTATTCGAAATCAGAGCAAGTTAAGGGATTCAAGATCCTATTTTAACACCATATCATCATCAGCCTTGACATCGAAAAAACACAAACGATTCTAGAGGAATTCAAAGGCATAAAACACAAAGAATTCACAACTTTTCTAAGCGTTTTCGATCACGATTGATCCCAAATCGATCAAGCCAAAACAGAGAATATCCAGTTGAAGATTCAAGCCACTCGAGATTAAAGGAATAAGCAACTTCATTCACCAATCGATTTGGATTTGGGAGATTTTCCAAAACCCTAGAGCCGCCGCCATTTTTGTTCAAAAGGGAAAGTGATCGGGCGATAAATGAAAAAGGGTGCAACACAATCTAAAGGGGCCGGCCTTTTTGATGTGAAGGGATTTTTATTAAATTCCTTTTAACTAGGGTTTTTAGTGTTAGTTTTATTAATTGTTGTATTTTTATTTTCTTTTGAATCATTCTGAAACAGTTTTTCTAATCTTTGTAAAAAAAAATAGGAGATCCAGTTAGGAGTTGCTGGCAGTTTACTAGGGTCTGTAAAAACTAGGGTTACGTGTTACGGGTTTGTAATATGGGAAAGTCCGGTCGAGGGGATATCCGTTAGTCTAGGGTTTTGAGCGTAGGGTTAGAATAGGAGCAGGGATTGCGAGTTTACATGATCTTGTAAGCGGCATCTGTTCTATCACCTAGTAGAAACTTTAGGAATGCAGCAGTAGGCAGGGTTCTGCCGAAGCTGGGTATCTCTGTGTGTTATTTCCCTTCTGCATTTTAATTTCTGCCATATTCTGTGATCTGTTTATTATTTAATATCCCGCTAGATTTTTAATTCAGAAAAAAAAATTGTGATAAACCCTATTCACCCCCCTCTAGGGTTAATATAGATCCAACAAAGTTACCCCACTCATGATCTTGAGTTGATAGCCATCGTGTTTGCTTTAAAGATATGGCGGAACTATCTTTTGGGTGAGAAGTTCGAATTATATACAGATCATAAATCCTTGAAATATCTGTTCACCCAAAGGGACTTGAATTTGAGGTTGCATCGTTGGTTAGAATTTCTTGCAGCCTATGATCTGGACATCTTATATACTCCAGGGAAAGCCAATGTTTTAGCCGATGCGCTCAACAGGAAGAATGTGGACAGTGCCAATCCTATCATCGCCGGTCTTATCATTACGCCTACATTAATGGATAAGATCTCTACTCTTCAGAAAAATGATAAGTTTATTCAGATGATTAGTGAGCGAGTTCGAAAGGGTGAAGCATCAAGCTTCCAAATTAACAGCAAGAGGACTCTTAGATTGCAAGGGCGAATCTGTGTGCCAGATATTCCTGAGCTAAAAAGAGAAGTTATGGATGAATGTCACAAATCTAAACTTCGCATCCATCCAGGAGTAAGCAAGATGTATCACGATCTTAAGCACACATTCTGGTGAAAGGCGATGAAGAGAGACATTTCTATATATGTTGTTGGATGTTCCACCTGTCAGCAAGTCAAAAGCGATCAACAGAAGCTTGTAGGATTGTTGCAACTGCTAGAGGTTCCAAGTTGGAAATAAGACCAAATTTATATGGACTTTATTGATGGCTTGCCTCGAACCAGAAAAGTCAATGATAGTATATGGGTGATTGTAGATCGTTTCTCGAAGACCGCTCATTTTATCCCTGTCAGATCTAATAGAACAGCTCGAAGTCTGGCGCAACTTTATTTCAGAGAGATTGTCAGACTACATGGAGTTCCCAGTAGCATTGTTAGTGATCGCGATCCGATATTTGCCAGTAAATTCTGGGAAGCATTCCAAGAAGAGCTAGGGACTAAGTTGAATTTAGGCACTGCTTATCATCCTTAGACAGATGGCCAGACTGAGAGGGTGAAGCGCATATTAGAAGACTTGTTGCAGGCATGCATTCTTGATTTTGGCTGGTCATAGGAAGATCACTTGCACTTGGTTGAGTTCTCTTATAATAACAGTTACCAACTAAGCTTGTAGATGTCGCCATTTGAAGCATTATATGGCAGGCCATGCAGATCTCTCGCATGTTGGGTAGAACCAGACAATCGATTAGTCTTGGGTCCCGACATGATTCGTGAAGCATCAGATAAAGTTGATTTCATTAAGAAGCGACTACTGGCTGCTCAAAGCTGATAGAAGAGCTATGCAGACTCACGAAGAAGGGATTTAGAATTCTCTGTTGGTTATTATGTATACTTGAGGGTTTCCCCACTGAGAGGAGTAATTCGTTTTGGGAAGACTGGGAAGTTGGCGCCGAGATTCATTGGTCCATTTCCTATTATCGAAAGGATTGGAACTCTTGCTTATAGGGTGCAGTTGTTTGACCGATTGCTAGGGGTGCATGATGTATTCCATGTGTCTCAACTCGGGAAGCATGTACATGATCCAGACTTGGTTGTGGAGGAAGCAACACAACAAGATTTGGAGATTACCTCGAGCTTAGTAGTGAGAAGGGGCCACTGAAAATTGTTGGCAAAGAGACCCAAGTACTAAGGAACAAGAGGACTCACTTAGTCAAAGTGCAGTGGAGCGGGGATCCTAGAGACTGTACATGGGAGACCGAGGATAACATCAAACAGGCTTATCCCAAGTGCAGAGTGGACATCTCCGAGTAACTCTTGTGTTGAGGTACATTTACAATATTTTGCATTTTCCGTTTTGTTTCCTACTTTACTATTGTTTCCTTTTCGGAGACAAAAAGTTTTTAAGTGGGGGAGATTGTAACAACCCGGAATATCAGAACCAATTTAAATTTTTTATTTTGACTATTTTAATGAATTTTGAATAGTTAAATTTTTATTTTTTAAATAATAACGATTTAAAATTTATTTAAATCGAAGTTAGAACGAATATATTTATTTTAATTTTAAAAGGAGTTAGAAATAACGCGGTAGTTTATAATTTTGAATTTAAACTTTGACTGAATGTACAAGATTCAAAATAAATCGGATTTTAGTGAAACAAAAAAAATTAAATCTATTTAAAAATATCTTTCCAACGAATCTGAAAAATTGAAATTTCATAGCGAGAATAAAAAGTTATGGCCAGTTGAATATTCAGAATAGTCGCTATGGAATTTAATATAATTTATAGCCCATATAAATGGTCATTATACAAACGACCTCCGTTTTCGACGAAACCATTTTTGTCGGATCCGGAATGTCAAATTATTGCTAAGTTTAATTTTCCATAATTTTTGGAATTTGTGAGCTTGGTAAATTAAACTGCGTTCGATGGTTTTTGTTGAATTTAATCGACCGTTAAAAAGCCCATTTTTCAAACGGTCTCCAAATTCAACGAAATTAATTTCATCAAAACATTGCTAGATTTATTTTTCGGGAATTTTTGGAGTCCGTATGTGGCCCCGGTAAATTGAAATGTATGATAGAATTAAATAAATAAATGATTTAAATTTTAATTTAAAGAAAACAGGCTGAAAACGATCGATTGGGCTAACGGGACCTAGCCCACTGTGTCCGGAACGGGGGCAATTGGGTAGGAATAACTTTTGTTGGGCTAAAATTGAAGTTGTTAAGGATTTATGGGATAAAACCAATAATTAAGAGAATTTATTATTATTATATTATAAATAACAGATTAACTAAACCATAATCCCTAAACAGTAGCCGCCGCCGTGTTCTTAAATCCATGGCCTAGAAGCCCCGAACTTCCTTTCTCAAATTCTCTCCATCCACTCAGTGAAATCCCTCCCTTCTTTTGACAAAATTGAAGAGCTTCTCACCCTCTACAATTCCATATGGGGTTGATCAAGTCTAGTGGAGTATTGGGTTAGGATTTTGCACCCAAACCCGCCACGTTTGAACCGCCGCCCAGCCCCTGCCGTGATTGCACGCCACTGCGTAGGCCTCCTGGCGCACACCTCCTTCCTCTCTGGCGCGGTGATCTCTGATTGTCGCGAAGCTCAGTGTATTGATCGGAAAACCTTAACCTAGAATCGAACGAAGTGGGTAAAACGCGACCTTGTGTCTGATTGAGGAAGAAAAGGTTATTTTCTCTTTTTTATTTTTTAATTATTTATTTTAAAATGTTATCTACCTATATTATTTCATAACTAATGCATACGAACTCGGAATTGAAAATTTTCAGAAGCGTTGCGATCGTGAGTCCGAGATCTACATTTCCGGACTGATTAGAACGAATTCAGAGCATATCAGATTTTGGACAAAAATTCAAATCTGAATTATTCAGAATTAAAACCGACTGTGAGAAATTCTACTTTTATATATATATGATTAAAATTACTTCATCATGATTGTGATATTTCCCCTACGCTGTTAAATGTTATTTGCATGACACGTGATTTGATCTAGAACTGATATTGTTATTTAGATCCATTGATTTGATAGTGTTTGTGTTGAGTGAAATTGTTGGAAACAAAAGTACCAATTTTTGTTGAAAAAGAAAAGGAGTTGGATTAAAGTTCTCATTGTGACAAATTAGAATTATTGGATTAAGTTTGTCAATTTTTTCAATTTAGAATTATTGAAATAAAATTGTCATTTTTGACATAGTGTAACAACCCGTTATTTTTAATGATTTAAATTCTGATTTAAATCGATATTTTTATTTTGAAATGTTCTATGGCTTCACGTAACGGAATTTAGAATTTGAATTACGTACAGTGAGATACAACAGTATTGGAAATTTCATCGGAAAATTTGAATGTTTGTCGATCGCGCAAATTTCAGTGCAAAGCTGCGCATAACAGTTCAAATTTTAGTGATTTTAAAATCTCTTCGAAACCAGTTCGGACAAACACAAAAATGAGTCCAACGGTGAAATCCATTTGGCGAAAATCGGACGTTTTGACCTCCGTTTAATTGTTTTCCTGTCCGAATTTTACGTTTAAAGGGGTCCGTAACGCGTTTTTGAATGGATCATCCTGACACTGCAAATTTTATATCGTTGATTATTGCAATATATTCATTTCTTAGTTTCGGTGCTCGGTTTGCACTGAAATTGTGAAAATTCTTGTACGGTTCATTTTTTAAACAGAGCCATCTGAGTTTGATGTGTCCATTTTCCGATCCTGCATATTTTTTCTAGTTATTTTGGGTATGTAAAACCCGGTTTTTATTTTAATAAACCTCCCACTTAAATTTTTGTTTTCAAATGCTTAGCATGTGGACACATTTAGGTCCATATTTTTCCTTACTTGCATGCATACGTTACATTCATTTATCCTTTGTCCCATGCGTCCAACTTTCCATTTTTCCATGCCTTTCTTCACCTTTACATAAGCCTTTGCACTCGTTTAAAATTCCGATGGTTCTATAATGCAAAACGTGGAGACAATATAACATGAGAAGGCAACAACTATTTCGTCCCTATTCCATTTTCTCTTGCCAACATACACATATCACTTGTCCATCCGTTCGCTTTTGTTTTTATTTACACATCCATTGGGCATTTTGAAAAAAAAACCTTTCAAATCTTTGTACTCTTGCACAACGCATGATTTCAGGAAAGAAGTGTTATTCCTCTGCATTCCTATTTTAGTTGCTGCATGTTCTTACACTATCACGATCCCCCTCATCGCTAATATTTTTAAAACTGAAAGCAGTCGGTGGGAATGATAAAAAGCGCGTGAGGATTTGTAGTTATCGATTCTTTCTTTATTTATACGGTCACTCATCTTTTTCACTCATCTTCCTTCTCTTTTACTTTTTCTGCCATTCTATTTTCTAAGCTTCAAATACTTAAAAAAATAAAAAATAAGAAAAGCTGCTCCCTTTCCAAACGCCAGATCCGAAGTTCGGCCTCCCCTTTTGCCTCGCCATTCCCCACACCTGCCTGCACCATCTCCAACTGAGCCTCCCCCTCTGAACCCTACTGTCTTGCCGGCTCCTCCTGAACGGCCCGTCCTTGCATCTCCACGCCAACTGAAACGGTGCCAGTACCCCCTCCTTCCTCCTGCCAAACCTCAAGTCACCACCCTCTTCGCGAATCTCCTCTCCGTAGTCTTCGACCAACAACCCACTCGAACAAGTACACCGTGTCTTCATTTTGGTGAGAATATAGTTGGCATAAGTGTGTGTTGAGAGTTGTTTGTGTGCGTGAGAAAGGTCAAATGTGTGTGTGTATTTTGTATTTGTATGCGTTCCTTTTGTGTGAGTTTTAGATTTATTTGTTTTTTTTTGAAAATTATACGTATATATATTATATTTTTGTGAGTGTAGTCGTTGCTTTGAGCGTTGCATGTCTGTGCGTCGGGAGTGTTTGCAGTTTGCTTGAGTTTAATTATATATATATATGTATATATATGTATATATATGTACATATATTAATTTATGTATGTGTTTTTATCTTATTAGTTTTGGAAGATTTTTATTTGTAAATGTATATTTTATTAGTTTTGGTGCGTGTATCTATTTTATTAGTGTACGGGTTATGTTATTAGTTTTGTGTGCATATATATTAGTGTTGCGTCATTTTTTTTAATGTATATACGGTTTTGTGTTTATATTTACAATATTTACATATACTGTTTTTGTGTGTGTGTTGTTTTACATATATACGTTGTTATTTTACGTTGTGTACATATATAGAAATATTTATACAATATTTTATAAAGAGATAGGATCAAGAGCACCCCAAATAGTGCAGCACCCCTTTAGCCCCTTGATTTCCACCACACATTTCCGTTTCTCTCTCCTCCTACTAACTCTCTCTCCCTCCACTAACTTTTTTTAATATAAACATGTGGTTTCAAATGAGGTGCATTTGGGGTGCTTCCAAATAGGGGTGCCATGGAACCCTCCTCTTTTATAAAAGAAATTTTGTGTTTATTTTTGTTGAATTGAATTTGGTGTTAAGTTTGTAACCCATACCCAAAACCCAATAGCTAAACCAATCCATTGAAAATTCCCTAGCCTCATCTTATGAAAATAAAAATACATTTTGAGCGGTTACCGAATTGAATCCATTCTGAGTCGTGCATGGAAGCCGTCATTTTCATTCTGTATCAATCAGTCTGCGGTCTCCATTTTTGTGCCACGGAAGGTAAGTTTATCTCACGCCCGACTCACATGTATTTTATGGATGTCAGATCAATAATGAACTGTTATATGAAATGTATAGGATTGCTGATAGAAATTGTTTGGTTTGATATATATGCACATTTCAGATGTGACACGATATTCATATGACACGTAATTGCACTAATGATATATATGCTGTGATTATTACTATGTGATTGTTGTTTGTGATTGTTAATACCCCATTTTAGGAAAAATCACTAAGGGTTGAAATGATACATACCCGAATGGACATTAGAATAGGGAAAAAACGTTATGGGTTGAAATGATAGACCTGAATGATTTTTACTGAATTTGGGATTGCGAGTTGAACTGAAAGACCCGTAGAAATCTTATAAATGCGGGTTGAAATGATAAATATCCGTATCACTTGACCATATGGTAGAAAACTATATATGGACACCGTTGGTCGTATTTTCGAAGTGTTTTGATTTAGGAATTTGATTTTTAAAATAATAACTTAAGATTTTATATTTTATATATATTTATATTTATATTTTAAACTTAAATTTTTATAATTTTCAAATTATATGTTTTAAAGTGATTTTTATAAGTAAACATAGATTTAATGCTTATTTAAGTTTTTCTTATAATTTATTTATTTTAAACTATATAATTTAATTATATAAGTATTTTAACTTTTTATATTATTATAAATAATTATTTTAAACTTATTTTCTATATTATTTTAATTATATATATGTTTATAATCTATATTCGAATTAATTTTAGAATTTTATAAACTTATATATACATATATCTATTTTCAAATTTTATTTTTCTTATATATATTTATAAACTTTAATAATAAACTGAAGATGGATAAGTAAGTAAATTCGAGGTTTAAGATCCGGATTTATGTAACGATACAGATTTAACGAATGAACTGATATAAGATATGAATTTGAATTTTTGACTTGAGCTACAAATTATGAAATAATTTGATGGAATTGAAATGTAAGATTTGATTCGAATTGCATTAACTGAATTTGAACTTAAGAGTTTAATTTCGGAATCGACTTAAACGAATTTTTACAAGGGTAAACTGAATTATTTGAATTTATAAATAACGATTTCGAATTATATGACTTGAGTTACATAACTCGGTATGTTTTGTTCAAATTGAAGTGTAAGTCTTAAATTGAATCTTATATTTCGAATTTCGAACCAAAGTGTTGGATTCAAATGAATCGACTTGAAACGATTTCTTATAAAGGAATGTTCTGAATCATTTGAATGGTTTCAAACTTGAATTTTTGCGAATATAAGCCGAACCAAAATTTTAATCAAAGTTAGATATTTAAATTTGATTTCAAATTCGAATAAGAGAATTCGTATAAATTACTTATAAAGTGATTTATAAAATAATGACCACGGTGTGAAAAATGTAAACGATAGGTTGTTAAAGAGACAAGGATCGGCTATTATCATACTCTCTGCCAATACCGAAAACCACTTTAACAACTGTGTACGCGATGGAGTTCCAGAATGAAGGGGATGATTTGGTGAACGACTGCATTTTATTTTATTTCATATTAATTACGAGACCCTGACTACCTTGAGTCAGCTTGATGTGGCTAAAACAGGAGCTACGCACAGACCAAGTGAGGTCATACCACTTATCGAGCACACTTCTTCGATATTATAATATTACTGTTGAGATTCAATTTGGGCCCTTTTGATTATGGGAGTGTGTATCGAGGTGGGCGGTAGTAGCTGTTATGCGTTACCCCCAGTCCGGCTCTGCAAACGGTGAATCCACACTGGTATTCCTTGCGTGACTTGTCACATGCCTTATACGAGCCCACTACGATTTTGTTTTATATTGTTTTATATGGAGTGCCCTCTGATCAACCTCCAACTTACGGAGGAATTACGGTACTGTATATACTATGGGAATATATAAACGGTGTAAGGGTAATCATGGTAATCCCGCTTACGCTATTTTGATATTTTACTTTACTGATAGACATTATTGTATATAGCATATTATACTATGTAGTGTTATTTTGACGGATCCTTAGAGGATGGTGATCCCAAACTCTTTTAAGTTATTAATTGCATTCATCGAACATTTCATTTGAGTTGATTTACTTCCATGAGAATGTTAGTCCTGATCCGAGTTGTATTGTTTTGCATTATTGCTCGGGTCAGATTGAGAATTCCAGTCTTCGAGATTCACTATTGGAGTTGAAGTTTATTTTGGCATTTGCTCACTTGTATCTACTCTTTCTGTTGGTCCAGTCATCCAGCTATTTATGTCGTTTCTGTTTCAAATTGTTATCATTTATTTATGTATCTGTAATTCATTATTTAAGTCTTCCGCTGTATTATTTATGTAAACTCTGATGTAAAATTTTATTTAGTAGCTTCATGAACTACTATTGCATTTTAAATTTTCCGCTGCGAGATATTATATTGATCTGTATCTGTGTCTGTAATCTGCGATTCTGTGATTTATTCTAATTACCTCAAAAGCTAATAACAATCTGTTGTTTTGGACGTTTCGAGTTGACAAGTTTTGGTCATAATAGCGGGTCGTTACACAAAATATAATAGTTGAAACAATGATTAACATTTTTGTTAATTAGAATTGTGTTAAACAAAAAAATTCGTTTTTGTTAATTAGATTAGTTGAATCAAAAATTAACATACTTGTTAATAAGAGTTGTGTTAAACAAAAAATATCATTTTTGTTAATTAGACTAGTTGAATCAAAAATTAATATTTTTGTTAATTAGAATTGTGTTAAACAAAATTATCATTTTTGTTAATTAGATTAGTTGAATCAAAAATTAACATATTTGTTAATTAGAATTGTGTTAAACAAAAATTATCATTTTTGTTAATTAGATTAGTTGGATCAAAAATTAACATATTTGTTAATTAGAATTGTGTTAAACAAAAATTATCATTTTTGTTAATTAGATTAGTTGAATCAAAGATTAACATTTTTGTTAATTAGAATTGAGTTAAACAAAAACTATCATTTTTGTCAAATTAGAATAATGGAATTAAAATTATCATTTTGTCAAAATATAATTATTGGATCAAAATTGACAATTTTACCATAATATAATTGTTGAAGTAAATTTGTCGTTTTTGTCAAATCAAAATAGTTGAAATAGAAAGGACATTTTGTTGTAACAAAATAGTTGGAAAAAAAAACATTTTGTTATAAGAAGATAGTGAAACAAAAATTATCATTTTTTTATAGTTGAATCAAAGTATACATTTTTGTCAAAATAGTTTAGTTGAATAAAAATATACATTCACTACAACAAAATGACCCTATTCCACCTTGGAACACCGTTGTAATATACATTTTACAACGGTGGGCAAACTGTCGTGTATTAAGAAGTTGTAATAGACTAATATCTTTTACAACTTTTTTGCACTGTTGCAACACCGTTGTAATATGTCTATTTTACAACTTTTTTCCACCGTTGTAATAAACTTTATTACAACAGTTATGCATCGTTGTAATAAAATATACTACAACTGTTATGCACCGTTGTGATTGACATTTGGGTTTTAAAAAAAATAAATTTTGCAAATGCAACAAAAGCTGAATAAACAGAAAATAAATTGATATAAATTCAAAGCAACAGATCCGTTCATACAAAAAACATTACAACTTTATATTCAAAATACCAAAAATAAATCATACATCATCACGGTAATATATCAATTCTTCATTACAAATAATGATTACAAATTAGTACCATCCAAAAACTCTGCTTCAACTATCAGTCTGCTTCATCTTTGCACTTCCTCAACATCCCCACCACCTGCACAATCACAAAACATGCATATACATAAACATAACCTTTGTTGCTTGAAGCTATTACATGGCTTTCTTATTTGCCTTCGTAAAATTCTTGTGCATTTTTTGAAGTTGTCTATATGGAAACCATGCAAAAACAGCACAAACTGATATGTTAATACATTGTTACCATTGTAGAAGAAATCACACAAAGTGATAAGTGGTGTATCATGTGCCTTGATTCAAAAAGCTTCATGCACAGGAGAGAAATATGGTAACATGAACACATTTTTTGTCCTATTCAAGCTAAACTAATTTCAAAGTTTAACTACAAGGTTAATTCGTAATTCTCGTTGTTTCTCTTTCGTTCAATGCTACTCTTTTTAATTCTAGTGCATAAATAGGTGCAACATAACAGCATACGGAAATAAATCTTGAAACAAATCTAATCGTAAGTAATCACTAACAGCATATACAATTTGTAGATAACCAAAACTTGTGTTCAAGGATATGTAGCATGGCCTAGGTGTGAACAAGACAAGTATCAAGTATAACAAGTGTTCTGAGTAGTTTCAAATGTCCTATTACATGTTAAATATGGCAGGAGGAACAATGCCATAGTCAAGTAAACACACAGTCAAGTAAAAACTTCACAAAGTCAAACACAGCATACTAATTGTACAGTCTTTTATTTTGCAAGGCAATGGTGCACCTCATCATACAATAAACAAAATTTATCAACATGCATGAAAGCAGACAAATCTATGTCAGCCTACATGGAACGTTAACATAAACATGCATAAGAATTGAGTAAATGATTATGCCCAAAAATCCGCGAACATGTTAGAATAGGGATGGAAGACTTAAGGCAACAAAAATCCATTTTTCTTCATGTTAAGGCAGTGTGTTCTGTCTCTATACCCTTCCTTGCATTTTTATGTCTTATTATCTAACAAGCACTCTATTTATGATGGAGGCTGCACCCGGTTCTATATAGTCAATATGCAATTTAAATGTAGTAATATGGACGTGTGTACAGGAGCTAGCATTTAAAAGTAGAGATGCGCCTATCAAGTTTTATGGCAGCAAAACAGCATAGTGCTGAAAATGTACATTGTCCAAAGTAAAATTTTGACAACATGCAAAATGTGTGTTTAGAATAGTGCGTGTAATGTCCAAGGTAAGAATGAAGCAGGAACACCATTCAACAAATATGGATGTGAACTCAACTATGCTATTTTCAACTAGCAGATGCACGATTTAATACAGCCAACAAGCGATGAAAATGCAAAAGCAAATAGCCCAAACCAATTATATTTAGCGGAATGCCAAGTTATATAACCTAAAATAAGTTGAATCGTAAGCATAAACTTACCTTTAAACGCGGTAGTGGACGAAGAAAGAAGAGCATGAGCTGCTGTCCATGCTTAGCAGCAGTCACGGATTTGGCGCGAGCGACGGAACTGCAGCGTTGGACGACAGAGAGATACCTGCAGTTGCGAACTGTGCGGACAGCGGCAACGAACGTGCTTATTCCTGCTGAACAGATGATAGAAACAAACGTGCTTATTCCCGCTGAATGTATTCAGCATTTTGATTCAGCGCCTAAAAAGTGCTTTTTCCCCAAAACAAACACAGCCAAAACAGTATGGAATGAAATTGAGCAATAAAATCGTGAAAGACAGATCTAACCAAATAGTTCATAACATAATAAAAAAGAATAACCTCAATCGGAAATGCAGAGGACTTTCAGATCATTAGCGCCGCCGAAAGAATCAGCGCTTCCATCTTCGGACTTCTTATAGCTAACAGCAGATCGCTCCGATCTAACATCGATTCCGTTACCGACATTCACACTGTGATTGTACTCGACTCTCTTCAATTCGACGACGACATCGGCAATCAGCATAATTTCTGCATCTGGAGAACGGGGATCCAGTTCATCCGCCTCCGGTGGATCGCCGTGTGCAGCGCTTCGTACTCCGACCCATCTCCGCCGTTCATCTGCGAGAGTGACTATTTTGCAGCTACTGTAGAATTTGAGATTAGGGTTAGAAAGAGGAGATTTCGCCTGGAGAGGATGAGATGGGAATTAGTTAGTGAAATTTGTTTGTGGAGCCACCGATTAAAACATTGGGTTGTGAGAAACTCCGCTACTTCGAGCCCAATATTTCAGTTTGGAGCCGAAAATTTCGATTTGGAGCCAAAACTTAAAAGCGATGGAGCCAAAACTTAAAAGCGATGGAGCCAAAACAATTTTCTTGTATGTGTCAAGGAAAAGTAAAATAAAAGAGAATATATAGATGTGTATGGAGATGATAAATATTATATAGGTTCTAATGAATGCTGCAATTTAGTTACTAAAAAATATTTCTAAAATTTGATTCTTCTTATTGATTTTCTAAAATATTGAATATTTTATAATAAAAAAAATAAGTTATTTAATTCTGTTGAAAATATAAAATTTTATTTCTAAATCTTATGAATATTTTCAAATTAATTTTACTTAGTTCAAAATTTTACATTTTTAAATATTAAACACTAAATATGGTTATTAATTATTTTAATTAATAAATGTTGCTTAGTATTAGTTTAGAATATTAGATAAATTTTTGAGTATTTCATGAAATATTGAATATTTTACAAAATTTTAAATTTATATTGTCTAATTTAACTATTAATTATCAAATTAATTAGTATATATTAACTATTAATTATCAGAAGTTATTAATTAAATGTTAATTATTAATTAGGATTATTTCATATTTTAAAATAATTATTAATTAGGATTATTTCATATTAATAATAGTTATTATTTAACTTTTACTTATTTCTACTTAGTTATAATCGAGTAATAACTATTAAAAGCTTATAGTGTATATGTCACCTAAATATTAATTAATAAGCAGTTAACATTAACTATTAAACATTAATTACCACTTATTAACTATTAATTATTTAATAATAATTAATAAATATTATTGATTCCTAAGTTTATTATTAATTATTAATTATTATTAAATATTAATATAATTAGTTATTAAATATAGATATTATAAACATGAAGTTTGTAATGGGCATCTATTACAACTAACAAAACAAAAAGTTGTTAAAAATACGTTTATTACAACTTTAGGGAATTGACAGTTGTAAAAAACCATTTATTACAACGGTGCTTTTACCACCGTTGTAAAAAACCATTTATTACAACGGTGCTTTTACCACCGTTGTAAAATTAAAGTTGTAATATGGTGTTTTTGTTGTAGTGATTTTGTCAAATTAGAATTGTTGAAATAAAATTATCATTTTTTGACAAAATATATTAGTTGAGCCAAAATATACATCTTTGTCAAAAAGAGTATTTGAAACAAAAAAAATGAACCTTTTTGTTAAAGTCGATTAGTTGAATCAAATTATATATTTTTGTCAAATTAGTGGAGTTATTAGAAAATGTACATTTTCATCAAAACATATTAGTTGAAACAAAATGTATATTTTTGTCAAAACATATTAGTTAAAACAAAATGTACATTTTCGTCAAAACATATTCGTTGAAACAAAATGTACATTTTCGTCAAAACATATTAGTTGAAACAAAATGTACATTTTGGTCAAAACATATTAGTTGAAACAAAATGTACATTTTCGTCAAAACATATTAGTTGAAACAAAATGTACATTTTTGTCAAAATATATTAGCTGAAACAGATATTTACATTTTATCAAAATATGATGGTTGAAAACAAAAAAAATTACATTTTGTTTAAATAGATTTGAGTTATAACAAAAATTGCATTGTTGTTAAATAGATTGGAGTTATGACAAAAATAATATTTTGGTTAAATAGATTTGTGTTTGAGCAAAAATATTAATTTTGTTGAAATAAAATTGTCAACAAAAATGAAGAATCACTTTTTAGTCATTTTATTGAACTAAAATTGTCAACAAAAATGAATAGTCACTTTTTATTCATTTTGTTGACAACAAAATGAAATAATCACTTTTTAATCATTTTGTTGAACTAGAATTGTCAACAACATGAAATAATCACTTTTTAATCATTTTGTTGAACTAGAATTGTCAACAACATGAAATAATCACTTTTTAATCATTTTGTTGAACTAGAATTGTCAACAAAATGAAATAATCACTTTTTAATCATTTTGTTGAAATAGAATTGTTAACAAAAATGAATGTATCACTTTTTATACATTCATTGAAATAGAATTTGTATGTTAATTAAAGAATCATTTTCATTGTCACAACATACATTAGAATTTGTATGTTAATTAAAGAATCATTTTTATTGTCACAACATACATTAGAATTTGTATGTAAGTTAAAAAATTATTGTTATTGTCAAAACATACATTGAAACTACATACAAATAAAATATTTCTTTTTATTTGTTAAAGTTAAAAATAGAAATACAAATAAAAATTATCTTTTTATTTGTCATTAGCAAAAATGTCATGTAAATAAAATACATATTTATTTGACGTTATGAACATGCAGATATGATATGCCAATAAACATTCTTTTATTCGGCGTGTTAAACACGTTAGTGAAATCGTCAAATGGTTTATATTTATATATATATATATGTATATAAATTAAAATTAAAATTAAACGAATCACGCGCGGTGGTTCGCGTTTCGGAATCGTAACTTTAAACGATTATACCGAAAGATCCGACCGTCGGATTTTCCCAAAACTGGAACCATTAGGACCGTTTTGGGAAGATCATTCCAATGATATAAATATTGTTAAAATCCAATGGTTAGATTTCGACATATGTGTAAATCAAATTTTGATAAAAACAGTGCCAGGGCCGCTTATTGACCCGAAGCGTCGTTAAATTAAATTGGGCTATTTTTATATAAATAAAAATAGCGATAAATCATTATAAAGTAATATTAACGATATGAAATGGTTTTAAATTATATATATGCGTGAATTATTTGAAAACACCGAGTTCTATCTCATTTCAAATAATTATACGACGATTTAAATCAAGGACATAGAAGACGGTAATTGAAGACCGACGATCTTCACATCGAAAGGCCGGCATTAGGTAGCTACAAGTAAAGTGTTAAAGTGGTAGTTGTTCGGACGTACTTGTTGATTTTCCGGATAAGCGAGCACCTCTCTTCCTTATTGGGCATAGAGGACAAGGAATAAGGTGTCTCCGGTTTCGTTCAGACCCAGAACGGACTTGTAAATAGATGTGTGTCTGACATTGGATTTCATTCCATGTAAATTGATTTTTATATAATATATATCTATTTAGTGGCGGAGAATTTATTCTCTTGCTTAACACCCTTCTCTGAGACGCACGATCTCAGAGGCTATATATTGGTAGTTATCGATTACATGGCGTGGATTGTCAATGTGGCATGCCAAGATGCAAATGATCGAGGCTTTTGTTGAAAAGCACAGCCTCGTGGTTGATGATCAAAGCACGACCTGTTTAGGCGTAACTTTGTTTATAGCGTTACTTCGTGAGCCTCACACCCCGGTATGGGTCAAAAACGGGATCGTGACTGCAGGGAGTGCACACGTTTCTTTCTAGCTAGAAGTGGTGTCAGGGTTTTGCAAGCCCTGACATTTTTACTTATGTGGATGATGAATTATGAGGTACCTCAGATATATTGGTTGATAGTGACCAATTAATAGGTTCAATAGGACTGGGAGACGTGTTCAGGCATAATTAATCCACTAAAGTATTTGTGGACCGGCCTAAAGATCCAAGGGTTGCCCGTAGGTGTGATCCTGAGACATTTTCTAGAGTGTCTCGAATTGGTGAGGAGCCATCCTTAGCCTCAACTTATGATGGAAACCCAATTTCCAATACGACATTACGGGTTTGATCGTAAACCTATATATGGCGACATAGTAGGATGAGGTACTATGCAGACTAGGATTGATATATTTACTTTGAAGTATTTTAAAACTGATTAGACACTAATAATAATATTAAAATATTATTCTCTACGTATCAAGTATGTTTGATCATTATAATGTAAAACTCTATCCTCCGGTTTGCGTTGCATTGTGTGATGGGACTTGAGTCTTATAATGATTTCATTTTACTAAAAAAGCATTGCGTTGTTTTGAATAAAATTTTATTTAATTTATGCACTGGCAATCCAATGGAGTAAACTCATTCCGCGTTAGCGGCGTGGTCCTGTGATTAGCCATATTGTTAGATAAGTTAGGAAAGATTTCTCATACTAGTCCCATGACTGATTCGTAGTTTGTTTCACTTTGCAAACTCAGGTGCCCTCTTTTTCACACGAGCAGCCAAGTGACAGGTTCAGGTTATTATGGACATATGCTGGATTGGAGTATGCTTATGGAAGGAAGATGAAGAACGTTTTTATCATTTTATTTCTACTTTGAGACATTTTGACATCATTGATCTATGTTGTACTTGATGGAGTTTTATACTTATTTCTATTTGCTGAGACTTTCTATTTGCTAAGTTGTATCCTGTAACTATGTCACTCTGATCTATTCGTACTACGGGAGTTTGGGGTCATCACAATCGCCATACGCGAAGCGCATACGATAACCCTTTTATTGCATATTCGTGTAATGTTATTCTATAATTTGTGCATTGCACATGACGTATTTAAAACAAATCATGGATACTTTTTAAGAATTGTATTTATCCTGCAATACATGGTTAATTTGTTAAGACAACTGAACTTGTTGCGTTTAAGTACATAAATTTTGTAGTGTTACTTATTTAAATTTAAATGTGTTTAAAATAACTAAGTTGTTGCTTTTGTACAAAAATTATCAATTTTTCCATAAATTTCAAAATGTATATATTGAGATGCATAGATTTTAAATTTAACAATTAACTTTCAGTACATTAGTTTAAAAGATAAATGACAAATTGATTAAAACTCAAATATACTTAAAAGAATGACCAAAATACCTAAAAAGAAAGTGTATAATAATGAATCAGGATACTTCTGTGCCTTTATAACTCTTTCGATCAATAACAATATTGAAAGTAAGCATTATTTCATATCCCGGTAATTTTAATTTTTAATAATACGTTTTCAAAAAATAATTAACATGTATTATAAAAGGATAATAAAAAATGAAATAAATTATTATTATTATTATTATTAAAATACTATATATATATATACAATTTATCACCGTTCTAATGATACGTAATTAAAATATAACATAATGTATTAATTGAAAATATGCACTACCTATCAAACTTACAAATTATGGAATTAATCGCATATTATAAATTTATGACCATTTGCGTTCTCCTTTTCCTTCTTTTTTTCGGACTAACTGTTGAATTTTCCTTTTGAAGTCGGTTTTATGCCATATTTATACAATATTAGCATGTAATACATGTGTTACATGCAATATTTTGAAAAAGTGATAATTTTAAATAAATACTATTAGAACAAAATGTATTGTGCAATATATCGTTGTATTGTTAAGGTAACCGAGTTATTTACTAAACATATTATTTCTAAGTATACAATCTTTTTTATGTTATTTATGTATTTTAACATTTGTATAAAAGAATTAAATCGTCATTCCTTAAGTATTAATCAGTTAGATAGAGATTAATGTTTGTTTTAGGAAAAAAGTGAATGGCAACATTTTAGTTTTTATGAATTTCAACTTATGAATATTACGACCCATAAGATATAGGGGAGATTTAAGCCTCCCAACAGACGCGCTCCGATTTTATCGGGCACTGTATTTTTATCAAAGCGCGTCAATATTATTGGCGTGTGTGCATAAAATTGACGCGCTAGGGTTTCCAGCCTTTTTTATACATTGTAATTTATTTTAAGTTAATTTATTAGTTTAGCTTAATAAATATATTAATGACTTAACCTTCTTAATCTAATTTAGTCCGGTTATTATTTATATTTCATATAATTAACCTATTTAGTCTGGTTTACTCTTTAATTAATTAGTTTAGGTATATTTATTATTTTCGATTCGTGTTGTTTAGATTAATTTTTTAAACCTTGTCGAAAGAATTTTTAGATCTTCTAATTTAGGTTAAAAAAAAAATCTTAGGTTAATAAATATATTAACTGTTGAACTATATTATTCTGTGAAACTTGATTTATTGTCCCTTTTAGGTCTATTTTGTGGTTTAAGTTGATATAAACCGTTTGAATGTACATATAAAACTAACAATACAACTAATAATAAAGCATAAGAAAATAGTTGCTCATAAACATAACGATACAACTAATATTAAGTAAAATTTCATTGTTGTATAGCCGTTCGTATAATAAGGATACGTATACATTTGGTTATTTGGTTTAAATTTAAAACAGCTAGAAAACACCGATTATTCCGATGAACAGTGAAGCGCGTCAACTTTTTTGAACGCATCCTGACAAAATCGACGCACTTCACTCTGTGCCAAAATAATCGGTGTGCGGGGCCAATTCAGGATTCAGAATTGGCCCGTAATATTTCACGTAATATTGTGTTCCCCAACATCTGTTGGGAAACAAAAACAACGCATATTCATGATTCAGGGTATGAATCATGCGCTGTTGGAGTTGCTCTTAGCTTATAGTATACTATTTGTTTAGAAATAATGAAACATGCACAAATAAGAAACAAAAATGGGGAAGCTTCTTCCTTCAATGACGACTGGAAAACTCCTTTTATTTTTTTTCCTTCTTTCGCATTTTTGACATTACTAATCTTTCATCATCTACATCCCTCCTAATCGCTTCCCTCCTCTTCTACAAATCTTCTCTTCTTTTTCCATTTCTAGGTTTCGCGGTCGTGCACTACAAGAAACGTTGTTATTTTTGATAAAAGGGGCGACAACTTTCGTCGGCTGATTTCCAATGGTCGTCGGCGGCTGCTGGAAGCCGTTGCAAATTACCAAGATAAACCGCCTACCAAGCTCTTCCTTCCCCATTTCTTTTGCTCAGCCATTTTTTCCAGCTACGTTTTTAAAACCCTACTACCCCAAATCCGATTTTTTTGCCTCCAAACCCTGATTTCTTCATGTAAGAAACTCCCCGACTTTCATTCAAATCTCTAGAGCAATCAGTTTGAGGTATAATCTATTTTTTTCCATAAAAATTCAAATTTTACCTAAATCTATATTTGCTTAAATTAGAAAATTAGGCTTATCTATTGATTGCAATTGGTTCCAATAGCGTTGTATTGAGTTATAGTATCCTATTATGTGTGTATTTCATGTGATATAATAAAAGTGGAAATTTTATGTGCAATGTTTGGTTATTTGTGCATGTCCCCCTTAACTTGGTTTTGACCACTGTATAATTGTGGCTATTTGTGTATATATATGTGCATCATTATGTACGTGTTATTCTTGTATTTGTTGCAAAAGTGGAAAATCTTAAAAAAATTGCTTGAGTATATCAAACAAAACAAAAACCCTTTTGTGATTTAAGTTATTTATGAATCAACAATGCAGATTTAGGCTAATATATATGCAGAGTCAACCTGTCCATTAATATAATATAAGTTCAAGGAAAATAATCTATATATTTATTTATTTTTACATTAGAGAACACATCAAAATAAGATAGTATGCATGAAATTGATTTGTGAAGTAACGTACAAAGCTAACTATTTTCAATGTTGGAACAGCCGTGTGGGAAGGATTTTTCAAGTATTGGAACACTGATGAGGCGAAGGTAAGTGTACTAAATTATTTGTAAATATCAAAAATATTTGATTGACAATGCCATTCTTTGCAGACCCCGCCCAACAACCTCCATTCTTGCACACATATTGTTTGTGAAGCTGGTGATAATATCATCATGAGTTATTAACTACTTTACTTCATCTCTTGCTTAAAATAAACAAGCAATTAAATCATATTCTACCAAATTTGATGATACGAACTTGTCTGATTTTGTTTTCGCTAGCTTCTTCATACCAATTCTATTCTTGCATCCCGATGGTTCCCTTCTATACCTCTATAGTCGTTCTTTCATTATCCAAGAAATTAGGGCTTCACCCTTAACTAATGAACTCTTGGCAATGATTGCATGGAGACAAATTGGATGAATTTGAATCTCTCTTCGATTATAGTCATGGTCACCCCCTTTATGTAGTCATCGAAGGCAAACTTCTTTATCTATATCTTGGTGCTTCTGTTGGAATCTCAATTCCTTTTTCTTTTTTGTTAGTATAAATGCTTATATATTCATAGATGACGACGAGGACACAATTCCTTTAACTATTTTGGATGGGCCTACGTGAAACAGATGCTTAAATTCTGATTT
Organism: Allium sativum; assembly: GCA_030737875.1. Classification (NCBI taxonomy): domain Eukaryota; kingdom Viridiplantae; phylum Streptophyta; class Magnoliopsida; order Asparagales; family Amaryllidaceae; genus Allium; species Allium sativum. Next base: position 494,087,112 of record CM060918.1, on the reverse strand, counting down.
GAAAGTATGTTTTTCTATTATTATTTTTTGTTAAATATATTTTTTAGGTATGTTAATTCTGATTTCAAGGTATGCTTAAATTCTGCTTTTGGATGGGCCTAAGCGAAAGCGATGCGAAACAGTCGGTGTGGACTGTCCACTTTATCATAATATGTACAAAATATGAATTAGGAATTGGAAATCAAGCTGGTTTTTTTAAGGTAGTGTATTTATTGTTGGTATAATGGTAGACTATGTGGTATGCACAAATTTATGTATTGTGTAATTAATGGTTTAAGTTTGTGGTGAAATTTTTGTTTTTGTTATTTGGCTGAAAGCTGATATGTTGGGTTATATATTGATTGATGAGATAGTGGTTTCAGTGAAGAAGTGTAGTTGGAAGGCTAAATAGCAGCTGAAATAAAAAAATGCAGGTTTTTCGACGGCTTCCGACGGCTGACGAAAGCAGTCGAAAACTGTTACAAACCGCCTAAAGCTGTCGGAAACACAAACTATGGGATGTGTCGAAAACCATCGGAAAATTTGAACTCCAACGACTCTAAAAGTGACGGCTATTTCCAACGGCTTCCAACTGCTTCTGACGGTCGCCGACGGTTTTCAACCGTCGGAAATAGTTTTTTTTCTTGTAGTAATGGGATTAAGCACTACTTTCTCCCTTTTCAAATCCAGTTTTCCATGTTCACCATCTGCAACCATCTCCTAAGTTCCATTGTCTTGCCTCGCTTCACTACTCCCTAGCAATTTTATTTTGCAAACCCTAGCCTCGGTTCACTCAACCTTCTCCTTATATCCTGTTTCCTCACTTCTAATCCTTGCCAATGTCACGGTGTAAGTTTCTCTGACTTAACGTGATTTCATATGTCGGCGTTGTACTTTAAGCCCTCCGACTCTTCCAAGCTAAGTGTTCCCACCGAAAGGAAGACCTTTTTGGCTGTGGATCCACAAGTTCGATGTGCTGATTAGGTCGTTGATTTGGTGAGTTCTTTGTGTTTTTGGTTTAAGCTCTATTTTGGTGCTTGTTGGTCTGTTGATAGACTTGTCAGCGTTTGGGAGTAGGTTTACGATCTATGAGTGTATCAACTTAGGTGTAGTTTGTTTGGTTGTGTGTTTTTGTCTATGCATGGTGAGAAGGTAGTTTGTTTGTGTTGGTAGCTTGCGTGTGTGGAGGCAGTGCTGGTTTGCTCTTTTTTTCAATTGTTGGATCTGAGTGAAGGGGAGGTTTCTTGTTGTGTAAACGCTTGTGAAGCCAGTCTGCCTTTGTGTATGTAGTGGCTTCTTTGTTTTGCCATTACGTCGATGTGACTGTTGCGGCAGCTTCGGATTTGCAATGATACTAGTTCTAGTGGACGGCTTGTCCGTTGTTTGTTAGTTTTTTCATGGGGATGGCTATGTCTTTGTGGTGGTCGTCGCTACTTAGTTATAGCTTTCTTGCATATGTCATTTAGAATTGAGATATGTCTTACCCACCGCGGTGAAAGTCAATCTGTAATGTGAATGTACTGTATAATTTGTCTGTGTGAATGTTTTGCTCCCTGCGTGGAGCAAGTATATTGTTTTAGTTGTCTGGACACATGGCTAAGCTTATGTATTATAAGTTAGGATAGTTGTAGTGGACGGTCCACTCTAAAAGTCGATAGTAGGGGTTAGTCAATCGGTTTATCTCATGCACTTAATGTATTTATTGTTTGTTATAATAAAAAGTGTTACAGATCACTATAAAAATCTATCGGCTCTGTTAAAGAAGAAGACACATACAAAATTTCAAATATTACTAGAGAGTGACAAAATTCATAACAATGAAAATGTAAATTAATGGATTAGTGTAAGTTAATGCATTTGAAATTGTTGTAGCTAATATCAATGTAAGAAATAAATATATAATATTATCAAAATTGTACAATATATTTATTTAACTTTCAATGGCTAAAACATACGTTAATTAAAAGAAATAATTTTTTTTAATGAGTTGATACTTTATTTAAAAAAGTTATGTCGTATATAACATATTAGATGGTAAGTGGTTAGACTGCGCAAAATGAAAATCGAACTCGTGACCTATAATATTCAAATGTCTTAATTAGTTTGGATAAGATAATTGTCGATTAAAAGAAACATTATAAGCACACACAAGTGGAAATTAGAGAGACATCCTTAAAACGAAAGATATTGTAAAGAAGATCCCTCCCTAAGTTTTCAATCAAAGCGGGTCTCTATTTTACTACAGCAACATTGTTTCGTGATATTTTGCTTTATGTATCAAAAAATTCTAAATATTAACAGAAGATTTCTGAGAAGGAAAATTGCAGTAGTCTGCAGTTTTTTAAATAAGGGCATATATTTTTGCAATTAATCACATAAGGGATGCATGTATTGAAAAAAAGAAAAAGAGGTGCAACAATATCTGCACTTATTGTAAATAATTGCAGGCATATCTGCAACTATTTTATAGTGAATTACAAATACATGTTATTATATGGAAAATTTACAAATATGTCTGTAATTTTTGCAAATAGTTGCTTCTTTTTCTGCAATTTACTAGAAATGAAATATTTTCAATTTGTATGCAATTTTCATTTTTTGATACTTTATGCGACAACTTGATGTTTAAATAAGTGCAGCCATTGAGTTTGAAAGTTTGAAGCAAATCAGCAAAAATTGCATGAAAACATGCAATATTTATATATAATTGCTGCGAGGTCTGCAATTTTTCAAAAATTGCAGAATTTCGCTGAAATATGAATATTTTTTTGAAGCATTTTTTTCGCTTTTTTACATGAATACGGAAATGATTGTATATTGAATTAAGTTTTGAAGTTTGGTTATTTTTTATGTTGAATTTTGATGATTTTCGAAAAAAGAACCTAATTTATAAAGTTTTAAGACATAGATTTTTTGTATTTTAAAACTTAAACTATACCTTAACCAAACGGTTCCAAATTGTAACTCTAATTACGTAGAAGTTATAACTTGGCTTTTAGACTACTGTTTCACATCTCAATCATATCGATCACTTTGTAATTCACCCAATCTAATAATAATAATTTTAAAAGTAAAAACATTGAAAATGCTTGTCGTAATACTTGTTTTAGAGATGAAAAAGTTATGCAAGCACCTTGTAAAGCGATACCAATTTTAAGATGGAAATTCGTATACTGATTTTATAAAAGAAAAAAAATATGTAAACTTAAATGAAGAATAATTTAGAGGAACTAATTTTATATATAATGGTTGAAATTTTAACTTATACGAACTATAATAAAACAAAAAATTTAGAATTTTATGTCAATACTAATATGGTGTACAATTTATTTTGTCATTTTTAAGACTTGTAAGGCTAAATTGTAATTGTTAGTCGGATCTATTTAAATGTTTTAGTTGTAGGTTTCATAACTAGTTAAATATATGGATGATAAAACTTAGAAGAATTATATAAATGAGTATTATGGCTTTCCTTTACATCTGATGATAGAATACTTTTACTGCATAAAATATATGTTTTTACAAGTAACATATATTTAACACGTTTTAGAATCACAAAAATTTAGCCATAATTTTACATTGAAATCAAGTGTGGCTGGTTTGGTTTTTTCTTCTTCTTATATTACAATATTCAACTTTAGTAGTTTATTCTTTTATTAGTCTAAAAAAAAGGAATTTATGAAGTGTACATATTACACAAAAACGTGTGCGCCGAGCGCACATACACGTGCACACACTCGCGTACACACACATTGTTGACAATGGAAGTTTGGCACTTGCGCACGCCAACCCCCGGATGTCAGTTTTGTTATAAACCCAATAACCAAAGTACGAGAAATGCTAGGGGGCACGCAACTTTTTATAGTGGTTCAGTACTAACACCTATGTCCACCTTATAGTAATCATTCATCATAATTTTATCGATTACAATGTTCATCCAAGTTCGAACACTTTGAGTATACAAAGTTATACAACAAAATAACAAATACTTGTTAATTCCTAACTTTGACTAAAATGCCCTTATCCTTCTTCCTCAAGCCAAAGTGTGTTTGGATGTGACGGCCCTCCCCGTACCAGCTGACATTTCTCTCGAAATGCGTTGTGCCAATGCCCGACTAGCACGGGACGATCGTCAAAAGAAATGGTCTGAAACGATGAATCATCAAGAACCGGTAGTATATCTCACAACGCATGGAATAAAATATAGTAATAACATAACTTGATATAAAACATGAGAGACAGTGCATAAGCTAAAAACTAAACCATATTCATCAGAGCAGCGGAATCCATGTTTATGTCTGCAATTTGCTTTCCTTCCCTCTATACAAACTCTCTCTCGTCGCCTTCGTGAATAAGGGACATGCTTTGCGGAGAGTCGCGTTCCTTGCCAACCCTCCGACTGGAGCTCCTAACGACAGAGTCCTTCTCTAGACTAACTCCTTCAACTCGACTCTCTTCCACTTGCTGAGCAGCTAATTCATTTGCCATGTCACGTGTAGGAGCCGAGACCTCGCGAGGGATGACATATAGAGAAGATTCTAGCAACCCAAATTGGTGTAGGAATTTATCTAGTTATAAGAAGTCCACCTCCCTCTCCCTCTTAAAAACTGCCACCAAAGACTCATATGTAAGCAAGTGCTTGGGGTCTTTCACTTAGGTAAGAAGGGTTATAAAGAAGTAGAAAGGAGGTCAAGTCAGGACATCATCAAAACTAGCAAGTTCTAGAACAAAGAAACGAACTCAAATCCAAAAGCTTACCCCCGCTTGTCCAGAACCTGTTAAAGCCCGCAGGACATTTGAAATAGTAAAATAAATTCATAAAAGAAGAAACTTTGCCTAGTAAACCAAGAATTAACTATTGATTCTTGGCCGCCTCAACAAAAATCAACGGTAGGTAGTATTTTCTTTTCCTAAAGATGCACAGATAATAGATCTCCTCGAAGGTGAGGGAACGCTGCATAGTCCGCATGAAAAGAACGTACAAGCCAGTAAGCATGACATAACCATTTGGGTGAAGCTGGTATGACACCTCTCCTCACTCCTCGAAAACTAATTGTAAGAAAGGGTTGAATGGAGGGACAGTGTCGTGCGTGCACATATAACGGTAACAGGCAGTAAGCCAAGCAAGGTGACAATCAGTCATTTCATTCTTACTGGGTAATTGGACATCCTCCTCTGAAATGACAAATTGTATACAAATACAGTGAAGTATCTGGTGAGTCACCACTAAGGGGCATCTCTCTGGAGGATTCACAATAAGTCGGATAAATGGGCGAGATCGATCAATCATAGGTCCCATCGCAACAATCGCTCCCTCTAAAGGTACATGCGAAGATGCTTCCATTTATATAAACGATGAACGCACTCCGAAGGTAGAGTGGACCTGAACTTAGGAAGACTCGCCTTCATGGGATTGAAGATGCTCTAAGGGATAGAAATCATTCTACGAAGTGAACTTCATATTCAAAATGGCCAGGTACACGCGTCCTACAAGTGTGTTATTATTGTGTAGAGGGAGACGCTTGAGGTCCAAAACCAGTGACTGTCAGTTAGCATGAACCAAAGCGTCATTCGTGCATGATTTTAAAGCTACATCCCTATAGATTCGTGTCTCGTGACTTGTGAAATTTCTAGAGAAACGAATCTACTAACATGACTCGTATGAACGCCAAAAGAGCCCGTAACATTTCCTTTTCATTTAAATAGTTTAATCCATTACTGACTTGAGTAATTGACAATTAATACACCATTTAAATCGATGCACAAAGCTCTCTTGTCATTATTTCTAAGTAAAATTCACACACGTGCCAACGGAAATTTAGAATTTAATTTTGTAGTCGGTTTGGTCATTCGAAATTAGGTTAAAATATCAATGAGGTATTTAAACATTGCATAAACAATGCTGAATGGTTCATTCGTACTAAGAACATGTAAGTCCAAAAGCTCAAGGCGATCAGTCGAGCATATGTTCATGTGTGTGTTGTTCAAATTGGAAAAATGCAGTCCAAAGATTGAATCATGTACTCAAGTTGGTTCAATTCAGATTCTAAAACCCTAAGCATATCAAATTGGAGCCTTAACATCCAAAATTCACCAAATCAACTAGGGTTTCTCGGGAGAAAATATCATCCATCACCTAAAAATAATGATAGGTCTGAAAATAGTTAGATTCAAGTGCTGCAACACTAGGAAACTTAGATCGTCCTAGGGTTTTGGGTGAAATTGGCCAAGAGAAGGTTGAGTTCGAACTCAGGGCGAAGGTAATCGGTCGGAGACCAGGCAGGCGAGGTCTCTGCCTGGTGTTTGGTGCCGGAGCAAGATCAACGTGGAAGGCGAAGTCTTATTGGGTCGGTCGCAAAGAAAGTGGTAAAGACCATAGCCCTAGTTTCTACAGTGAAAAGGAGAAATAAGATAAGCAGGGCCAGGCTGCGTATAATATAAAAGAGATGGGGAGAAATTTTTTAAGTTTGAGGGGTGGCACCGACCCATGCAACTTCATCGAAAATAGGAGACTCCCCTTACATAAGCAAACTCACAACCTCTAACCCCAAAGCAAAGATACCTCACTAAGTTAGTCCATTCCAACATGAATAGCACTACAACATCACTGAAATAGACTCTAGACCAGTAATCATATACCAGAGCAAAAGCAACTTGATTACATTTTCAAGAAGAACGGATAATCGTCATTCCAGAGCATATTCTGTTTTCAACATGAATATACTATGGGGGGCAAATGTTAGCCCGGATATAACCCCAACAAATATTCATACAGAATCACAGTGTAGTGTAGAGAGGTACAAACTTGGAACGAGATGAAACTCCATCAAAAAGACCAAAAGAAATCCATCCAAGAAACTCAGCATAATACAAGTCCTAATTATCTATGTACGTGGGTCGGCACCGGCCCATGGTGGGTCGACACCGACCTATATTGAAACACCCCACCTCCATTAAGGTCACTCATAAAGGGAATGCGTTAACTTCGATGGAGCATTTTTAGTACAAGATGCAGAAAAATTACAAGACAAACAAATAAAGCAGCGAAAAATAAATAACCTTTATTGATTAAAATAGCTTGTACAAAGATTGTTTTACAACACCAATACTTATTACCAGAAAGCATCTGTCTTGTTTAATATATAAGAAGCACAAACTGACAATGATATTCCCCAATAAAGCATGAGCCATCCATAGCAGTAGAAAATGGAGTTCAAAGCAATGCGCCAAAGAATCTTCAAGCTTGGAAAGAGTAACGGTCCCAAAATGAGCTGACCTTTTCCCTCCCTGACTACTTGGAGGGGGGGGGGGAAGAAAAGAGGCGAAAGCAAACTAGGTCAGACATAAAGTCTGGTAAGTCCAGTGATTCTTAGTATTTAAACGAGGAAAATGGCCATGACATGAATAAACTAAATATAAGACTAAACCATAGTAACAAGATAACATGGGGGTAAGTATGGGATATGGCAAGATAAACTGAATGTACCGATAAACTGAATGTACTGATAAATTGAATGCGCTTCTACTCCTTCTCTGCTTCACAACTACCATGTTATACTAATTTCTATATCTCTGCACTACCTACTAGTGTCCAAACTAGTAATCTATGATCATATGATAACATGATCCCAATCCCTGTATTTGCGGTTGCCTTCAGGTGTACATATATTATGGGGATTCCATTTATTACCTAGATCTAATATAGGGTTTACTATCGAGCGCTTCCTAGATTCAGCCAGGGTTTACGCTACCCAGGGCCACTGGGGTTTATGCTACCTATTGAACGCTTCTCGGATTCAGGGTTTACGCGACCCAAGTCCAACTAGGGATTATGCTACCTACTTTGTAATGATTTTCCATGTGTCTGTGTCAGTCGGCCCTCTCTTGCGTGTAGATACTCTGTGTTCTAAATTAACACTTAACCTCATCCACTTGTCTAGTTAACATGTTACTACGGTTAAGTGTTTCCTTAATTTACTTAACCTCACTCACTTGTCTAGCTTGATTTATTCATGAGCCTTAATTAATTAATTAAAGCACCAACCACTCACAATAGACAGATATTGTTGTGGTTACTGGATGTGTCGGTCGGTTCCGGGCAGGTTTACACCATAACTCAGTCTAACCTCGGGTTCTTTTTGGGCTTGATGCACTAACCACCCACATTAGACAGGTCTTGTTGTGGTCACTGGATATGCCGGTCGGTTCCGGGCAGATTTACACCACAACTCAGTCTAACCTCGGGTTAGACATATTCGTCTTTTACTAAATTTTCATATTTACTATTTATGTAAATTTTCCGTAAATCAATTTAGCCTAGATCATATTCAACTGTCATGCAAATTAACATACTTATATTTTATGCCCAAAACTTGATTTACCAACCAATTAACCCAACTTGCAGTTTATACCAATTTAGATTTAATATTCCCCTTTTACAATTCATGCCCAATCTAGATTAATATTCCAATTTACGGTTCATATCAAAACTAGATTTAACATTCTAGTTTACCTTTTATGCCCAAAACTTGGTTTACATGCCAATTACATACTTTGCGGCCAATTAACAATTTACTATTTACGCCCAAGTCTAATATGCATGTAAATTATTCACTATTATAGCCAATTCAGATTTTGCCAACATATTTATTATGCCAAATTAACTTAATTAAGCTACGCCCAAATTCCCGCGCCGTTATCATACGTATAACATGATTTCACAAGTTTCTAAGTACTCATGAAATGATACTAACAGTATCAAAGCAAGGAATAGGGGATTAGCACGAGAAACATAAAAGAATAGCCATGCACGAATGAACCAAATACAAAAATAACGGTTTCGATGGGTTTGATGTACATAACAGTGAATAGGAATAAACTAGATAAGTTACACCCCAAAAAAATGAGATCCAACATAATTAAGGGAATAGGCATAGGTGATTTGGTTCAACATAATGGCAGTTCGAAGTACAACCTAATAGGTTAATGGGAATAGGCATAAGTCACTGACTACAATAGTTATAGGCAATTAACCACAATAGTCATGTGCGACTAATCACAATAGTTTCTTAATCAATGTCATAGGCAATAGTCTTATAGTCATGAATCTTAGTAATAGTCTCATAGTCATTAATCATATGCAATAGTATCAAAATTATGAATCATAGTCATAGTCATAGGAAACAGTCTTATAGTCATAGTCATATGTAATAGTCTCTTTGTCATGAATCATAGTCATATGCGATAGTTTCATGGGCAACAGTTTCATAGTCATAGTCTTAGGCAAAAGTCCCATAATCATAGTCATTGGCAATTAGCCACAATAAGTTCTAGGCCACAATCGAGAATCAGATCCAAAGGCATAGACAACGTTAGATTTGACATAAGCATGAATCAAAAATAATTAACTTGCAAATAGGCACAGTTCTATATTTTAATTTATTACATTCACGAGTCCAATTACACATTCAAATCTAAGGAGTAACCGAACTTACAGTGATCGGTTTAGAAAAGGATAAAAAGATAGCGTTGTGGTGATTTGCTATGATTCGCGTGACGTTGCTCGAATCCGTTGAATTAGCCTTTGATTCCCTTCTTGAAGCTTTACTTGATTTGAATCTCCAATTTGAAGAAGAACTATAACTTGTTTTAATGGAGAATAAGATTTATTTTAATTAGGATTGAGGCAAAGTGTAGGCATAATGAAGTTGTGTGGAGAAAGTGAAGTTTGGGGGCGTTTATATAGCGTAGAACTCATGAATTTGGTCCAGAAATCAGCCCGGATACATAAAAAATGAATTCTGCCTCGGATCTGGAAAAACAGGGCAGGTCGACCCCCAGGTCGACCTATAGGGAGGAGGTCGACCCCCTGGTCGACCTGGGTCCTGAGCGGGAAATTTTCCGCCCAGCCCGAGTGTGTGTTTTGAATTCGAATTTTGAATATGTTTTTATTTATTTAAATTCTTGAAACTTCTTAAGGCCATAACTTCTTCATACGGAGTCCGATTTACGCAAACTCGGACTCTATCTCAAGCATAATTTCAAGACGAACGCAATGGTGTAACACATTTCCCTTAATTCTTCTTCTAAAAATTATTTATACACTAATTTTTGAAACTTAATGTTACAGAATTACGGGTTGTTACATATGTGCACAACATATTAGGGCTCGTAGCCTACTTTACTTCTCTCATGATACGTGCAGGAGGTTATACAAGAAATTCCACAATAACCGAGCTTGTCTAAACATCGTTACTTAATGGATTGAAGTATAGTAACAGAAGGATAAGAAACAAGTTTCGACATAGCATCAATCTAAGCCCAATCTGCACCAAACTACACCAGGGAGCTAAACGGGACATACACAACACGATCATGAAGGCCGATTCCAAAAATAAACTAACATTACAAGAAAAGATGCTATCAACAATAGTGAAAAACATCGTTTTAGGCTTACTATTGTTGTTTAATCTTTAAGTAAGTAGGAAAATTTTAAAATAATATTGCAAAACGCCGTATAATTAACGCCAAAAAATAATTGACGGTTTTCAAATAATTTTAGAGGTCGCGCTTTTCACCGTAACCTTCTTTTGTTCTCCCCATCCCATAATCTACTCCTTCCCCTGAAATCTTAAAATACGTCTACTCTTCTTCGTGTTTTAGTCACATCAGATCTAATAATGTTTTACACGACAAACAATCCCTCTTTATTCATTCTGTCTTTCTCACCTCCGTGCACAGATCTTTGTTTTTCTTTGCTTTACTTCATCGCGCTTCAAGCTTTCGTTAATTTACCCTATCCGCTACCGTACAAAAAGGGCAGTTCCTTGATGGGAGAATACAAGCTGAACTTTTGAATTTTGGCACTAAGTTTGGTAATGTTTCCTCTATTCTCCAAAAAATTATTTAAATCCCTAATCATCTCATCATCCCAAATACGAATTTCCAAACTGATCAAATCGATCTCTTAATTTTGTCATGGCAGGATGAGCAAAAGCGATTGGGTCAACAACACCAAAGAAAGAGACTTCTAGAAGCAGCAAAGTCAGCCTACGGCTCCTTAAAGGTTAGGAAACACGCCGACATGGTTGGTGACAGTGCATGAAGACTACATGGTTGTTGTTCTTCAATATTTCACCACCGAGGTTAGTACATGGACAATCAATTTCGATATTAATAACAAAAAAGAGATTTTGGTTGAAGATGGATTCTGCTTATTTTTTCACCAAAAAGGACAATTTTTAAGTGGGCATGATTCAAAATACGAACTTCAGATTTTTGCTGCATATATGAGATTGGAATGGTTCAAAACTCAGGTAGTATATTTTCTTGCTAAACTCTATATTAATTCTGTTAAATAGGTTTTGCAGCTTACTAGAAATGCGACAAGAGACAACATACATTATAGGTATATTACAAATAGGTAATACTTTATTTTATGCAATAGGTAATAGTTGAAATAGGTTTAGTTCTGTTGAACTAAACTCAGGTTTAACATGCTATGCATGCATAGATGAACATTAAGTAAATAGTAATAGTCTGAAGCCATTTTTCTGGATCCACTTAGTTTTCTATAGATGTACCATGGATCCACTTAGTTTGATATATGCTATATGTAGGAACTAAATAACTAGGACTGCTAAGGATGCACAATTGCTACTTAATTCAGGCTATGTATTGTACGCTAACCTGACAGCACTTAATTCAGGCCATAACAGGTTAGGCTATTTTAGTAAATTCAAATAATCCAGTTTTCTTGGTGAGAGATTAGTGGAGGGACAAGTGGGAGGGGGGTTTGTGTTGCACTAGTTATCAGCATCGTGCACACTATTCACAAGGTTAGAAGAACATGACTGATACAAGTCACGAACGATTTGCATTTCCTTTCCAAGACTGGATGAATTTACTTTGCAAGCACAATCACTATCATCTCCACCTACAACAGGCTTTTGCACTGACTTCGAAACAAGGTATTTAATAGTGATAGGTTCAATATATTATTTTTGCTCTAAAACTTTGCTAAGCTCTATGTCCAGGAAATGGTCAGTATATTCAATTGCAGATTAATCCAAAAGATTTATATGTCTTTTTTAAATAGTTGTAGAGCCGAAGTTGGGAAAAAGTTTAATATATTTATATTACATAACTATGTTCTGCGTGTTGTGAAGTGATGGGTTCTAGTGTACATGTGTCTAACTTGTGCTACTTAAATCAATTTTTTAGTATTTAGGATCAATTATAATGAAGTAGAGCAGTTTCTACTATATCTTTAGGTTATTTTTGCCTTGTATTTTCTACGCACTTGGAGTTATTGGAGAAATTATTCATTGTTTTGTTTAAAGAATCCTCTATTTACATGAACATTGTGCATGCATTTTTTACTAGTAATTATTTAACCAGATGCATGAAGTAAATTATATGTAAACGAATACCTTAAGAAGTGAGTCATAAGTTGAGAATGCATGTACTATCTAAAATGATGTATAATTTTGTTTCTGCTAGGTGGTGAGGAGAATACAATCAGACTAATGGAGAAGTAGGTTGAGATCAGTTCTAGCATGCCCCTTTTGGAACTTCAGTATGAAGAATATACCGGGAAGCATCTATTTCCACTAAACTACTTGCTAAGGCAATGGTATATTGGTGTTGATTTTTATCAGGAAGTGAAGATTGGCATTGTTCAATATGTATACGACTTGATTGTTTATTTTTGTTTTAACTTTATATTTAAAAGGAAAAAAACTTTAAGGCATGTTTTTCTTCTTGTTCTATCCAGATGATAGAGAAAACAATTTGTGCTTTTCTAACAATCATTTTTCAAGTGCTAGGGATCTATGGAGAGGGGAAGTTTGAATGGAGATATGGGTAAGTCCAGTAGTAGTTATGATATCCATTTTGATGTTCATTTTAGGTTCTATGGTCTACACTTCTTATCTCTGTATTGCTTGCTGGCAATAGTTCATTTGGGCATGCCTAGTCGGTTTTAATTAACTACACAGGCTTAACTGCAGATATCCATACCTGGCTGTTGTTTTGAATTTTAGTCAGACATGGGCACAGTATTGCCTTATACAATTCTATTCTGTAACAAAGGAGTGGGTGCCTCCTATAAAACCCTTGGCCAAATTCCTCACCTTCAAATCTATTGTATTTCTGACATGGTGGCAAGGTGTCATTGTTGCATTTCTCTTCTTCACTGGATATTTTAAAGGTCACTTGGCAAAAGAATTGAAAACTCGCATACAGGATTACATCATCTACATAGAGGTAACAATCTACTACAATTTTTGACCAATTTATACAAATCCTAATCACATAAATTTCTATTTAAATAATCAACCTATGAAAAAGTAGTGTGGCTCATTTCAGTTCAATCGTCACACACGTGGGTGCATGCGTGTCTAATGACACCTTTGTTTTGGAGCTCTCCCATCATATTTCGAGATACATGATTTTAAATGCTATGAAAATTTGTACATGTTTAATCCACATGATGTGTGTGGCATTTTTGCAAAATATAAGATTGTTTTGATATTTTAACCTCGTTCGGTATTACTCAACCATTAAAACATTATTATATTCGCTGGTTTTAAATATCAACTTTATAATGTTACTTTTTGTTGAGTGTGTCCAAATTTTATAGAGATGATCTTGAGTATGATACATATATGAGTTTTCAGGATGAGCGATGTTATACTATGCAAGTTTGAACATAACTAAAAGGCCAAAACTTTAATGGTGAGTGATGTTTGTTTGTGGTGAAATATCAGCATATAATTTGAAATTTAATTTTGAGCCAGTGTCGAGTTTGTGGTGGTAAGTATTGGTTGTGGCAATTTCCTGAGAGCTTGCAGTTCCAAATAGCCAGGGCTTGCTGTTCCGAAATTTCAAGCCTGACCGCTTGCTGTTCCGAAATGAACAACAATGGCTTGTTGTTACGAAACAGCAAGTTCTCGGTCTTGCTGTGGGTTAACGAATTTTCTCCACCCATTAATGTTTAAATATCTACTTGATCAAGCATAGCTTATAGTCCAATGCATTTTGACATATTAATAACACGATAGCAGGTTTACTTAGGCGAACATTATGTGAACAATTCAATAATGTCAGATGTTACTTTTTTGTTGAAGGTGTTGCTCAAGTCTTCACTTCAGTTGTTTTCTTTCTTGCTATGTATGTCATTTAGCTATAAAAAATTATCATATATGAATGATCTAACGTGTTATAGGTAGACAGTTTTCAACACATAGGATTGCTTTTCTTGCCTCTACAGATGCATTTCGCGTAATGTTCGATAGTGGATACAGGGTGAGTTCATTTTTTACTTCCATGTCTTCATTTATCCTTGCTGGATGTGCATGTATTTACACACATACAGTGGCTGAAAGGGAAAATAGTACATTTTGTATTTGTTATTCTTATACAGCGCTGGCTGCAGTTTTATGTGACTAAGCTTGCGAAGGTAATCATAGCTCCTTTATACCATATTGGTGAAGATGATAATGTGGAAACATGATCCATTCAGGTAAATAAACATATATAGTTATTGAATTTGTAGATTTTATAATGAATTTTGTTTCTCAATTTGTGTACCACATATAAGTTAAAAGAGGTATTAGACACTCCCACTATAGTCTTTTTAACACTACATGTATATGAATTTGTGGTCCTGTGATCATACATGATGTGGTATCCCCAAGCCTCCAGTAGAAAATTATCATATACAAATGATCTGGCAAAGTGGATGTAAATTGAGCTGTTCTAGATGCATATCACTTAGCAGAATGTTTTGTGCGTCGCGAGTACGGATGTAAGTTGTAGAGACTCACCATATGAAAATTGATCTGTGTAAGCAAAAGACATTTGTATCACTATGGGTTAAATAAAGCAGAGAAATATAACACAGTTAGATGATATGATAATGTTCTTGTGTCACTTTGCAGTGGAGCAAGAACAAGATTAATATTCGGATGGTGTGATCTTCCTGTAGTGCCAAATAAAACATTATTTATGGGTTGATCTTATTATTTTAAGTGTTTAGTTGGCAACTATTGTCATGTACATGTGTATTATAAAATTGAATATAAATGTTTAATCCTATAGCAAAAATGCCTCATAAGAGGTATTATTCTTATATTATTAAAACGTGGGTACTAATGATTTACTATTCTTATATAAATGTTTATATTGCTTGGTTGAAACTAGCCTAGGAATTTCCCGAGGACATTTCCAGACATTTGAAATAAATTTTAGACGTTTGAAATGGTCCTAGGTGTTGGCCGAAATCCATTTCAAACGTCTGAAACCTATTTTCAGACTGAATCAGGTCAAACGTCTGTAATTTGCTGCTATTTCTAGTTTTCCTTCTAACGACCGGTGGAGACCACGGTCAGTAACTTAGGTGGTTTCAGGACAAAACTGGCACTTGAAATGAACATTTTATAACAATTACTATTATTTATTTCCAGAGATAGTAGACTCTCCGATGTAGAGTACACAACTGAAAAAAGTAGAACGCCTGTTGCCACCAAACCCTTCTATAAGTTCTTTATTTATAATACTGTGTATTAACATATAAAAAACGTCACCATTGTAGGATGTACTGCAAACATTGTCTCATACTATCTCATATAAAGAATGTTACATAGTAGGATTAATAAAGTACATGAAAATACAAAACATAATTAAACTTCTGTAATAACAATAACAATAAGATTTATAACAGTAGTAAATTAACAAAAAATTATAAAAAAATAAATACACTTATAAAAATTAACTAAGTATTATAAAAATTAACTAACTATTATAAAAAATTAACTAAGTTTACTAATCTTATAAAAATTAAGAATTTAGTTTATAAAATAGTTAACTAAGTATATAAAAATATAAAATAAACCAAGTATTCTATAACAATAATAATAAAAATTTAAAAATAACTAGCTATTATAAAAATTAACTAACTATTATAAAAAATTAACAAAGTTTACTAATTTTATAAAAATTAAGATTTAGTTCATAAAGTTAACTAAGTATATAAAAATATAAAATATTACCAAGTATTTTATAACAATAATAGCAATAATTAAAAATTAACGAACTGTTATAAAAATTAACTAACTATTATAAAAAATGAACTAAGTTTACTAATTTTATAAAAATTAAGAAGTTAGTTTATAAAAGTTAAATAAGTATATAAAAGTATAAAATATTGCCAAGTATTTTATAACAATAATTAAAAATTAACTAACTATTATAAAAATTAAATAAGCATTAAAAAAATTAACTAAGTTTACTAATTTTATAAAAATTAAGAATTTTAGTTTATAAAAGTTAAGCAAGTATATAAAATTATAAAATATTTCCAAGTATTTTATAATAATAATAGCAATAATTAAAAATTAACTAAGTATTATAAAAATTAACTAAGTTTCCTAATTTTATAAAAATTAAGAAGTTTAGTTTATAAAAGTTAACTAAGTATATAAAAATATAAAATATTACCAAGTATTCTATAATAATAATAACAATAATTAAAAATTAACTAAGTATTCTTTGACTTACTCAAAAACACTTTTCACAACAGGCAACATCTGTTGCAGTTGACCAACTGCAATAGGCCCGCGCCTGTTGGTATAGCCGGAGTTGTAAAAAGTCGGTTCCTTTTCGCAACATTTTCTGCCTGTTGCAATAAGATGTTGCGGTATTCTTTTTTGCAACTGGCCATTGTTTTTGCAGCAGGCCATTGTTTTTGCAACTGGCCATTTTGCAACATCAAATGCCACTTGTAAACCTACAATAGGCATTCGACATACAAGACACTACAACTGTTATTTCCTATTGCAAATGACTCTACTGCAACTAACAATTGAAGATGCTACATACAATTCACCAATACCTACATTCACTAATTTACTGTAATAACGATAAGATATATTACAAACAAATAAACATACATTCCAAAAGGAATAGACAAAACAATAAATTCACACATAATATAAACGCGATCCATACATAATATTAGTTGGAGTTACATTCAAAGTTAAGCATAGTAACAAACTTGATCCATACATAACATAAACGCATACCGTACTAACAATTCCAAAATGTTGTTCAACATAACACCTAAAAGCTAAAAAGCACATACTACTCTAGTGAAACGAAGTCTTTGTGCCAAGCCACGGATGTTCCGACAGCTTCTTGAATGGTGTACATCTCCGAATTTGGCCTTAGTAGAAATCTCACACTAACAATTTGTTACCCAAACTTAGACCATCCTTTTTTATTGGCACTGGAATTAGATTCCTTCACTGATCACAAAGGAACCTACCCGGAAATACACAATATTAATAAACTAAAAATCAACAAACTTTGAAACAACAAAAGTATCACATACATTATCTTTGTAGGGTTTGATAAATCAGCCTTATTGTTTACAATAATAAAATAATTGAACTTAACAAAAAGTTTTAGAGCATGCTGCTTATTCATGAAATGTAACCCCACGCATTAGAAACCTGGACATAAGCACACATGATTAAGCTGGCAGCCAACTACCGCTATTGGATATTGCATTTTTACAAGGATCATATAAAAGGTTGAATAGTTTTGCAACAAAAGCTACCCATGCTTACAAATATACTTATTGAGAGCATAACAGATTTAAATGATCTGTATAATATAGAGGTGCTTGAGGAGAAAAGATGAAGAAAAAAGAGAAATTACCTTAAAACCTGAAGTGGATACAGTATTTGGTGTATGCAAAACTTGCAAAACACCAACAAACAAACATGCCGTGTATCAGGCAAACATGATTAACTTGCAACTGATTTTTGTGCAAACGTAGACAAAATGGATTTCAATAAACTTATTTTCCTTTTAAAAGAAAAAAATAAAGAAGCCAATTTAAACATGAACAAATAAAATGCTTTTTAGTATTACTTTTTGACTTTGATGGAAAGAAAACATTCTAGCATTATGAATTTTGCCAAATTAATTTTTATCTTATAACTTTACAAAATAAGAAGATTTTTATGATATCAAAAGAAAATACACTTTTGGTCCTGATTGTCAGAATAAATTATATAAAATACTACCTTGACAGGCTCATTATAAGAAGATGGCGAGGTTGATTCGATGCATAGAGGCAGCATTGAACTCATCTAATTTAAGTAACTGGAACATCAACAAATGTATTGATCTAAACTAAAATAATAATAAAAATAAAAATTTGTATTTACAAAGATGAAAGGTATTACCGTACTCACCAAACACACAAGCTCCACTGCCCGTGCCTTAGCTCACAGATCTGTTCCAACGTCAAGCCTCTTGGCTTCGGCAGCCTGTTCAGCGTTGCCCCTAACCGGTAGTGTCCTCCTCCACCACTGAACAAAACGTAAGCTCGAAACCTGTAAGTAACCTATTTTATGGCAAAAACAAACACAAGATGTAAAATTACTGAGGGTTTTTTGTTTAATAACATTGGCAATCTTATTTGTTGAAACACATGTAATATTATTTGATATAAATTATAATACATAATAATCTTACATTACATTATTTTTTTTATATATTCTAACACCACTGAACCTTGGTTAACATGGGTCCATAATTTGATACTGTTATTTCTTTCATAACAGTGTATGTAATGACTGGCACTATAAAAAATAAATGAGAATAGAATGATACTTACAAGTATTCAGAAGAAGTAAGCAATTTGGAATGCGTTTTCGAAGAGGACAAAGTGTATAAAATAAAGAATGATCCAAGGGAGTTGGAACTAGAAATGATCATCTAAAGGTTTGACTACCAAATCTCCATGTACAGCTGAATGTTTTTCAACCACATCGCGAGCCAGTTGGCTAATTACATGTTCCAACTTTGTCCCAACTGCAAGTAAAAATTGAATATCATGTGGCAAAAAGAAGAGTAGAAAAAAAAATCATTCATCCTTCAATTTTTTGTTATCATATACAGAACGAAATCAACCCTTCCAGTATAATTCTCAAAGGTAAGGCAAACATTCCAGTATAATTTACAATATATAATTAAAGATCAATTTAATAGCTGCATCATGATTTCTTATATGTATACATTTCTCCTATTTGCAGAAAATACTTTCCAAGGCATGCAAAGCCTTGCTTTAAATGTTTTGGTTTTCAACTGACTATTACAAACAATATGAATTACAAACTAGACAGAAATACATCATAGCTACAACATGTCTTGCATGCTAAGTATAATCAAATATCCTTAAAATGAGTATGAACAGAATGCTAAATCTCATTCATTGTCACATGGGACCGCATTACCAAAGAAAATGATTCGAAATCAAAGGATTTCTCATAAACTGTATAATAACTTGTCTAATTTCTAACATGGTTTAATAATTTCACATAAATCAAAGGACTACATACCAAAGGAATTCTCCTCCTAATTTGGACATGTAAGAACAAAAACTGCAGCCTCTTAAAGCAACGCAGAAGAGACTATAACTTTAACAGCTGCGTTTCTCATGTTTACGGGCGTGGATGGGAAGCTATGTTGTTGAGCATCATCATTAACTGAAATCACTGCTTAGTGATTGTACATTTTAAATCGTGCCCTGCGTTGAACTAGCTGTTTGGCCACATGAACCCGCTCGGGATGCGGTTGCTAGTAGGGGGATGCGACAACTTTTGGATATGTGGGTAAAGGACGGAGGGGGTTGCAACGTCTTTGATGGAGGAAAAGGTGATTTAGGTTTAGATTAGGGATTTTTCGATTTAGCGGCTCGTATGGGATGAGGGAGGTAGGAATACGGTTTTCTAATATGAAGTATCTAGAAATCGAATCGAGTTGGATATTGAAGTTGTTGTGCTCGCGCTATTTGATGACCCGCGGAGTTACATATATAAATTGTAGTATTATAATTATTATCAAGTATAATAAATCATTGAATATTATAGCAAGCATACCCTATTATCAGAATGTAATGTTATACTAATAATTATTAAATATATTAATTATTAATTACTAGTTTCAATATTACTTATTAAATATTCATTAATAAATAGTAATTATTAATCATTAAAATTTTAACTTCTTATTTTTTAATTATTGTTTGTTATTTATTATTACTGCATGTGACTGTAATTGAATATTAGTTATTAAATGTTAAATATACCCATATGTTACTACTTATTAATATTAATTATTACACATTTAGTACATATTAATTATTAAAATATAACTCTCTGTTGATTAATTATTATCGATTACTTATTATTTCATGACTATAATTAAATGTTAAGCATACACATATATTGCTTAACCATTATTAATAATTATTAGTTATTACATATTTAATATTAATTATTAAATAATTACTTCGTTTTTATTTATTATTAAAGTATTAATTCATAGTATTTAATTATCAGTTATAAATATCACTTTATAATACTTAAATTTTATTATTAATTAATAATTATTAAATATTAATTTTAAGTATTATATAATTACTAGTAGTTAACCATTTAATAGTAACTATTTAAAATTAATTAGTAAAAGTTAATCATTAAAAGCTAATGCTGAATTTTAATAGTATGTTTTGCGCAACAGGCTTTTTCAGTTGTTAAAAATATAGTTATTGCAAGTGGCAAAAATAGTTGCTAAAATATTTATTCACAACTGGCTTGGAAGCGCAGTTGCAAATAATATGTTTATTGTAACTGTTATGGAAGCATAGTTGCTAAAAGTATGTTTTTGCAACAGGAAGGGAAGCGCAGTTGCTAAAAATATATTTTTCGCAACAGAAAAAAAAGGCCTGTTGCTAAATCTTATCTATTGCAACTGCTATAATAGGTCTGTTGCTAAATATCACTTACTGCAACTGTCATTTGTCGCCTGTTGCAAATGGCTAGTTGCAATATGGTATTTTTCTTGTAGTAATTTCTTGTATTCCGTTTTCTTGTTATCGAGCATTGTTTTCTTGTTAACGTGTAAGCATGACCAAATGCTAACATGAACATATGTGTATAGGTATTGGAGATGCGTATCGTTGTGCATTCGACTATAATCGGAATATCATTAGGCATTTCTGAAGATCCCTCAACGATAAGACTGCTTGTGGCAGCTGATTATGGAGAAAGCGGTAACTTTTAGTTGTTCGTTGTGTTGGTATTCGACGCAAAATTGTTTTATGGATATTTTGTTTTATTTATAGATATCGTGACTTTGTTCGACGGACATTGTGTAAATTTTGTTTATGGTGTTATTTTTATTTATGGAAATCATGTAAACTTGGTTTATTGATGATGTGATCATTGTGTATGAATACTGTGTTATATAATTAGTTGGTTGATATATATTTACATGCTGCTGGTATGTATGTGCATGAATATTTTGATACTACAATATGTAAATGCCGCGATAGATGTAAAAAAACGATGTGATATATGGCAAAATGCTGTGATAGTAAAGAACATGTAAACTTCCAAAAATGTCGAAATATGTGGCAAAACGCTGTAGAAAAGGGAAGATAACAACATTTCTAAAACAATATAAACATTGTATTAACATAAGAACAACACCATTTGAAATGCTGTGGCATGTCAATTTTCTACCGCGTTTTGATATGTATTGTGATATTTCCATGGCTTATAACAACTTGTTGGTATACAACATTCATCAAAACGTTGCTGAAGGCTATAACAACTTTTTTCAACACTGTGAATAGACAAATTTCTTGTAGTGTAGACAATGGGTCTGTACCAACCCATGGTAGATCGACATCAACTCATGTAGTTGAAGTATTTTTGTATGAAACTCGTAGGATCGGGCCAGCATGCTATTTTAAGGCTCTCTGCAAGTGGGCTTGGCCCAACTCTCTCCAGAACATCTATAAATACCTCCCAACATCCAACATCAAAGGGGATTGATTTCCTTGCTCTGCCAAAGCTCTACGAAGATATTTCTTCATCTCCAGCAGCCATTACTCTCCTCCAACAACAAAGCTTCTTCTCCAAAGATACCTACTTCAAGTTACCTAGGTTGGTTATCGTAATTCTCCGATAGCTAATAGTACTAGTGATTGTTGGTTTTCTCTACTTTGGGGATCTTTGTAATTATATATAAACATATTGTATCTGGCGTGGCAAATACTATAACAATATTGTACAAAGTGGATGCATGCTTGATCCCAAGCTGAAGCACTATAAAATTATCTTCTTCTTTTCCTGCTTTCCATTTCTTTCCTGTTTTAATTTACTTTTACTGCTTTATTCTGCTTCCCCCTCAAGGGGTGGTGCTTTCGTAATTAATAAGGTGTTATTGGCATTTTTGAAATATCACATTATAAATCATTTCTTATCATTTTATAATATATAAAATGTATTATTAAACTATTAAATCCCAATTTAAGTCCATAATTTAATTATTACTTATTACGGCCTCACCAATGATGCCACAATTACTCTTTATTTTTCAAAAAATAAAATAAATTATTTTAGTTCATATTCTTACTTATTTGAATAAATAAGCATGCCTATCCAAAGTCGTTCAAGATTGTTGAGAAATTCAAAATTTCCTAAAAACCGATTTCTTATCGTTTTTGATGGAAATCATATTTGTTCCAATGCTTAAAATCCTTTGAACAAATGTTATTAATGTATGAAAATCTATTAATTGGATATTTAACTTAATTAAATATCCTATTTTATTATCATAAAATTTTGAATTGTTACATTCTCCCCTCTTAAGAAATTTCGTCCCCGAAATTATCAGACAAAACAATATACAAAGGGACAAAATATAATTCACATTCATTCATGTATGATATATAAATAAACCATGTATATGCATATATGATTCGATCTTTTATTCAAATCTGCCAATCAATTTCCGAACTAGTATCGATCCCTCGATCCTCTAACACGAACATGGATCTGGCTTCTCCTTTGGGAAACCTTCGCTTTCCTTACATAGTACTTAACTATGATAGAAAACTTGAGTATCTACTTGAAAACACTTCTTAACATTCGCCGTTGAGAATCAAACAACCATACTCTTTCATACTAGCATAAACACCTCGAGTTCTGAACTTGAATCTTCGATCAACCAATGCACTGAAGTGATTTATCTATATTACGTACTTTATTATCTTCAAACATTTATGAGAATCATTTCATAAAATCTTATCTTTGGATTTAAATACTTCTATTATTTTTCCGAAAAGAATTACATTTCAAAGATGACTTGTCTTTTCATTTACTCAAAATGGCATAGATCGAGTAATTCCAGAATAGCTCGGAACTGGGTACTACCAGTAGTATATGACATTATCTTGACGAGAATTCAGTAATCAAGAGTTGTGTTTACCATTCGAACACAACCCCTTACCAGTTTGCAGCTATTTTTGAAATACTCAAAATGGTTGTTATTAAATCCATCCAAAAATACAAATTTAAAATTTCCTTATCTTTATAACTTTAAATAAATTATTTCTTACCTTTAGGATCATCCATATTTGAACTCATTCCAATTGCACGGTGATAAAGAGGATAATCTACTAAGTATGCTACCCCGTCTGCCGGAACAACATCAGCTTGACACTTAGAAGATCATACTGATCATCACAAAACTAATCAGAACTTACCCATTGAAATTCCCATAAAACAATTTCTTCCTATTTCTTTCTACAATATTGTTCCTGAAAATCTTTTCAAGGAAACCTTTTTTAATTTTTATATTTTAAAAAAACCAGATTTGTACATTAAATTAGCTGATTGCTTTATTTGTTTATCTTTAGAACATTAATCTTTGAAAACTCTTATTTTAAGTTCCTTCGATTTCTTTACTTAGAGAATTAATTATTCTTTTTCCAATGCACAATCAACAGAGATTTTTATCATTACTTAACTGCTTAATATATAGTTTCAAAAGGTAACTGATCGTGCTATACATATATAGGGAAATTACACTAGCCGACTAATTAATCAACTATACATAGAAAAATATACAAATGGATTTGCTGCACTACTCCTCCTCCTCGAACTCCTCATCCTCTCCATCGTAACCCAAGTCTTCCTTGGGCTCCTCCTCTTCGGCCAATATATGTGCCTAATAGGCCAGTTCCAAATCTTTGTGTAACAACCCGCATTCTATGTATCAGAGGATCGTAAAATATTTATCTCTTTTTCACATAAAGTCGTATGGTCGTGCAACTTTAGGAAGGGACTATTGGGGTCATTTCCCATGTTCACAGTATTTCCGAATTTTAAATGATAGTTTTGCCCCTAGCGAATCTTGTCTCTCCTATAACTTTGATTGGTATGGAGTTTTGACTTGAACCACTTCTATTGTATTTGGATGATGGTTTACCTTTCCATAGAGTGGTCACATTAATCAAACGAACTTAACGTTTGGGAGATATGGCTGAAAAAAGGTTTGGAAGGTGAAAAACAGCTTAACCGAGCTTAATTAGGTGATTAATGGTTAGGCCCATAACCCATTTCGGGATTAGGGTTATGGGAGGGCTAAAAGGGTTTGAGAAAACATTTCATTTCAGTTTTCTAGCTGCCACAAACATTCCTCTAACTCTAATAATAGCCTCCACCTTCTAAATTCATCCCTAATCACTTTCCATTCATATATTAGCCTAATCAACATCAAATTAAGGCGGATTAGCATAGAAATCGAGATAGAGCTGCAGGAATACATTGGGAACCATGCCAAATTAGTTAGAGTTTCAGATCTGAAATTTATTTGTGGCTAAGGTGAATGATTTGCACTTTTATTCACTAATTACGGCTAATTGGGGTGGTTAGTGATAATTAGCGAAATTATGCATCATAAAAATTTGTAAAAGTATGTAGAAATTCTTAAATATTATTTTATGCCTCTGATGAAAATTTGGGTTAATTTGGATTAAGTTTGCTAATCCTATAGTTGAAACATGGTTAAGGGGATCAAGAGGAAAATCATGCTTTTTAGGTATGTTTAATCTAAAATATTTCATGTTATCAATATTTTGGTGTTTTTGGTTGATTCTACATGTTACTACTGTTGTTTGGTATGTTTTGTGACTTCATAGTAAGATTAGAATGGTTGAAAACGCCATCGTTTGGCGAAATTAGCTTACTGGAAAAACTACAAAAAACCGATTCCTGAAGGGGGTATGCCTTAGGAACCGCCCAGGAGAACTTCGATCCTGAAGGGGGTATGTCTTATGAACCGCTCTAAGATTAAACAAATAGTAATAGTTTGAAGCCATTTTTCTGGATCCACTTATTTTTTTATAGATGTACCATGGATCCACTTAGTTTGATATATGCTATATGTAGGAACTAAATAACTAGGACTGCTAAGGATGCACAATTGCTACTTAATTCAGGCTATGTATTGTACGCTAACCTGACAGCACTTAATTCAGGCCATAACAGGTTAGGCCATTTTAGTAAATTCAAATAATCCAGTTTTCTTGGTGAGGGATTAGTGGAGGGACAAGTGGGAGGGGGTTTGTGTTGCACTAGTTATCAGCATCGTGCACACTATTCACAAGGTTAGAAGAACATGACTGATACAAGTCACGAACGATTTGCATTTCCTTTCCAAGACTAGATGAATTTACTTTGCAAGCACAATCACTATCATCTCCACCTACAACAGGCTTTTGCACTGACTTCAAAACAAGGTATTTAACAGTGACAGGTTCAATATATTATTTTTGCTCTAAAATTTTGCTAAGCTCTATGTATAGGAAATGGTCAGTATATTCAATTGCAGATTAATCCAAAAGATTTATATGTCTTTTGTAAATAGTTGTAGAACCGAAATTGGGAAAAACTTTAGTATATTTATTTTACTTAACTATGTTCTACGTGTTGTGAAGTGATGGGTTCTAGTGTACATGTGTCTAACTTGTGCTACTTAAATCAATTTTTTAGTATTTAGGATCAATTATAATGAAGTAGAGAAGTTTCTACTATATCTTTAGGTTATTTCTGCCTTGTATTTCTACGCACATGGAGTTTGTTGGAGAAATTATTCATTGTTTTTTTAAAGAATCCTTTGTTTACATGAACATTGTGCATGCATTTTTTACTAGTAATTATTTAACTAGATGCGTTAAGTAAATTATATGTAAACGAATGCCTTAAGAAGTGAGTCATAAGTTGAGAACGCATGTACTATCTAAAACGATGTATAATTTTGTTTCTGCTAGGTGGTGAGGAGAATACAATCAGACTAATGGAGAAGTAGGTTGAGATCAGTTCTAGCATGTCCCTTTTGTAACTTCAGTATGAAAAATATATCGGGAAGCATCTATTTCCACTAAACTACTTGCTGAGACAATGGTATATTGGTGTTGATTTTTATCAGGAAGTGAAGATTGGCATTGTTCAATATGTATATGACTTTTTTAACTTTATATTTAAAAGGAAAAAACATTAAGGCATGTTTTTCTTCTTGTTCTATCTAGATGACAATGAAAAAAATTTGTGCTTTTCTAGCAATCATTTTTCAAGTTCTAGGGATCTATGGAGAGAGGAAGTTTGAATGGAGATATGGGTAAGTCCAGTAGTAGTTAAGATATCCATTTGATGTTCATTTTAGTTTCTATGGTCTACACTTCTTATCTCTGTACTGCTTGCTGGCAATAGTTCATTTGGGCATGCCTAGCCGGTTTCAATTAACTACACAGGCTTAACTGCAGATATCCAAACCTGGCCATTGTTTTAAATTTTAGTCAGACATGGGCACTGTATTGCCTTATACAATTCTATTCTGTAATGAAGGAGGCGTTGGTTCCTATAAAACCCTTGGACAAATTCCTCACCTTCAAACCTATTGTATTTCTGACATGGTGGCAAGGTGTCATTGTTGCATTTCTCTTCTCCACTGGATATTTTTAAGGTCATTTGGCAAAAGAATTGAAAACTCGCATACAGAACTACATCATCTACATAGAGGTAACAATCTACTACAATTTGAGACCAATTTATACAAATCCTAATCACATAAATTTCTATTTAAATAATCAACCTACGAAAAAGTAGTGTGGCTCATTTCAGTTCAATCATCACACACGTGGGTGCATGTGTGTTCAATGACGCCTCTGTTTTGGAGTTCTCCCATCATATTTCAAGTTACATGATTTTAAATTCTATGAAAATTTGTACATGTCTAATCCACATGATGTGTGGCGTTTTTGCAAAATATAAGATCGTTTTTAACCTCATTCGGTATTACTCAACCATTAAAACATTATTATATTCGCTGGTGTTAAATATCAACTTTGTAATGTTACTTTTTTTTGAATGTGTCCAAATTTTATGGAGATGATCTTGAGTACGATACATATATGAGTTTTCAGGGTGAGCGATGTTATACTATGCAAGCTTGAACATAACTGAAAGGCCAAAACTTTAATGGTGAGTGATGTTTGTTTGTGGTGAAACATCAGCATATAATTTGAAATTTAATTTTGAGTCGGTGTCGAGTTTGTGGTGGTAAGTATTGGTTGTGGCAATTGCTTGAGAGCTTGCAGTTCCAAATAGCCATGGCTTGCTGTCCGAAATAGCAAGCCTCAACGCTTTTTGTTCTGAAACGAACAGCAATGGCTTGCTGTTCCGAAACAGCAAGTTCTCGGTCTTCCCGTGGGCTTAACGAATTTTCCCCACCTATTAATGTTTAAATATCTACTTGGTCAAGCGTAGCTTATAGTCCAACGCATTTTGACCTATTAATAACACAATTGCAGGTTTACTTAGGCGAACATTATGTGAACAATTCGATAATGTCAGATGTTACTTTTTTGTTGAAGGTGTTGCTCAAGTCTTCACCTCAGTTGTTTTCTTTCTTGTTATGTATGTCATTTAGCTATAAAACATTATCATGTATGAATGATCTAACGTGTTATAGGTAGACAACTTTCAGCACATAGGATTGCTTTTCTTGCTTCTTCAGATGCATTTTGCATAATATTCGATAGAGGATACAGGGTGAGTTCATTTTTTACTTCCATGTTTTCATTTATCCTTGCTGGATGTGCATGTATTTACACACACATACAGTGGCTGAAAGGGAAAATAGTACATTTTGTATTTATTATTCTTATACAGCGCTGGCTGCAGTTTTATGTGACTAAGCTTGCGAAGGTAATCGTAACTCCTTTATACCATATTGGTGAAGATGATAACGTGGAAACAAGATCCATTCAGGTAAATAAACATATATAGTTATTGAATTTGTAGATTTTATAATGAAGTTTGTTTCTCAATTTATGTACCACATATAAGTTAAAAGAGTTATTAGACACTCCCACTATATTCTTTTTAACACTACATGTATATAAATTTGTGGTCCTGTGATCATACATGATGTGGTATCCCCAAGCCTCCAGTAGAAAATTATCATATACAAATGAATTGGCAAAGTGGATGTAAATTGAGCTGTTCTAGATGCATATCACTTAACAAAATGTTTTGTGCGTCGCGAGTACGGATGTAAGTTGTAGAGACTCACCATATGAAAATTGATGTGTGTAATCAAAAGACATTTGTATCACTATGGGTTAAATAAAGCAGAGATATATAACACATTTAGATGATATGATAATGTTCTTGTGTCACTTTGCATTGGAGCAAGAACAAGATTAATGTTCGGATGGTGTGATCTTCCTGTAGTGCCAAATAAAACATTATTTATGGGTTGATCTTAGTATTTTAAGTGTTTTGTTGGCAACTATTGTCATGTACATGCGTATTATAAAATTGAATATAAATGTTTAATCCTATAGCAAAAATGCCTCATAAGAGGTATTATTCTTATATTATTAAAACGTGGGTACTAATGATTTACTATTCTTATATAAATATTTATAATGCTTGGTTGAATCTGGCTTAGGAATTTCCCGAGAACATTTCCAGACTTCTGAAATAAATTTTAGATGTTTGAAATGGTCCCAAGGTGTTGGCCGAAATCCATTTCAAACGTCTGAAACCTATTTTCAGACGTCTGAATCAGGTTAGACGTCTGTAATTTGTTGCTATTTCTAGTTTTCCTTCCAACGACCGTTGGAGACCACGATCAATAATTTAGGTGGTTTCAGGACAGAATTGACACTTGAAATGAACATTTTATAACAATTACTATTATTTATTTCCAGAGATAGTAAACTCTCCGATGAAGGAGTACACAGCTGAAAAAAGTGGAACGCCTATTGCCACCAAACCCTTCTATAAGTTCTTTATTTAACATATAAAAAACGTCACCATTGTAGGATGTACTACAAACATTGTCTCATATGTCTCATATAAAGAATGTTACATAGTAGGATTAATAAAGTACATAAAAATACAAAACATAACTAAACTTCTATAATAACAATAACAATAAGATTTATAATAGTAGTAAATTAACAAAAATTAATAAATTTATAAAAATTAACTAAGTATTATAAAAATTATCTAACTATTATAAAAAATTAACTAAGTTTACTAATCTTATAAAAATTAAGAATTTAGTTTATAAAATAGTTAACTAAGTATATAAAAATAAAAAATAAACCAAGTATTCTATAATAATAATAATAACAAAAATTAAAAAATAACTAGCTATTATAAAAATTAACTAACTATTATAAAAAATTAACTAAGTTTACTAATTTTATAAAAATTAAGATTTAGTTCATAAAAGTTAACTAAGTATATAAAAATATAAAATATTACCAAGTATTTTATAACAATAATAGCAATAATTAAAAATTAAGGAACTATATTGTAATAACCCGAAAATCCGAGCCAGTTTAAAATTTTTATTTTGGCAATTTTAATGAATTTTGAATATTTAAAATAGATTATTTTAGATAGTATCGACGAGAAATTTATTTTTGAATATAATTCGAACATATATATTATATACGTCGTCGTTAGAATATAAATATTTATATGTAATTATAAATAGGAATTGAAAATGGCGCGGTAGTTCGATAATTCGATTTCAAACTTCAATTGAATGTACCGGGTGCAAAACAATCCGGATTTTAGTGAAACCAAAAATAATAGGATCTACTTGAGAATATCTTTCCAACGAATCCGAAAAATCGAGATTTCATAGCGGAAATCAAAAGATATGTCCAGTTGAAAATTCTGAATAGTCGCTATGGAATTCAAGCCCTTAAAAATGGACATTTTGCAAACGACCTCGGATTTCGACGAAACCACTTTTGTTGGGTCCGTGATGTCAAATTATTGCTTGGTTTCAAATTTCATAATTTTTCGAATCAATATGTGAGCGTGGCAAAGGAAAACGCGTTTGACCAGTTTCTGTTGATTTTAATCGACTGGAAAATGGCCATTTTTCCAACAGTCTCGGAATTCGACGAAACTAGTTTTGTTAGGACCGTATCGTCAATACGAAGCTAGAAAATATTTTTTTGGAATTTTTCTGGTTAGTATGTGACCCCGGTAAATTGAAATGCGCGTTCAAATTCAATATATAGAGTTATATGTTGATTTTAACGGAAACTGATTGTAGCAGCCGAATCAGCTTACGATACATATCCCATTGTGTTCGGAATGGGGGTAAAACGCTATGGACGACAGGCGGTGGGCCTCGTTTCGAGGTCGTATGTAGAAGTCAACTTTTTGCAAAATAAAAAAATTAAAAAAATTTAAAACCCTCCCTTCTCTCCTTTATTTCCTCTGCCCCCCCCTCTTCATTTCGAACCAGATAATAAAAAAAAATAGGGAAGGGGGCGCGATCGATGTCGCCGTCCCCCCACTCGATGAGCCGCCGCGCCCAGGGCGGCGCAGCCACCACCTGCCGCCCCCTCCACTTCTTCCCCCTCCCTTCTTCTTCCTCCTCCCCCTTGCTCTTCCTCGACCGCAACGCCCAGACCCCCCCCCCTTCGCCTGCTCCGCCCGCCACCACAACCGCCTGCACCGACCCACCGCCACCTCCCCGGCACCGCGCAGCAGTCCACCACCCTCTCCAAGACCGAAAACGTGAGTTTTTAATTTATCTTTATTTGGTTAAAATATAAATTCGAATTTATTTCTTATTTTCAGTTTTAAATCGTGTATAGTATGAATGAAAAGGTTTAGATTTTAAAATAGAGAAGATATGATTTTTAAAATAAAAAAAGGAAAGATTTTTAGGATAGAATGTGGAAGATAGTAATAAAAATATGATTTTTATATTTTTAAAGTATTAAAAATATAATCTTTATTTTGTAGAAGATGTAAAAATATGATTTTTGATTATGTAGAGAATTAAAAATATAATTTTTACATGATAGGAATACTAGAAATATCATCTTTATATGTGTAGAAAAAATAAAAATGTGATTTTTATAATGATATATTTGAAAAGGCGAAATCTTTATATTTGAAAAGGCGAAATCTTTATATAGAGAATAGCGAGGTAAAGATATAATTTTTATCTGTATTGTAGCAATGTAAAAATAGAATTTTTATTCAAATAGCGTGATTATAAAAATTCGATTTTTATATATTGAATAGCGTGATTATAAAAATTCGATTTTTATATATTGAATAGCGTGATTATAAAAATTCGATTTTTATATATTGAATAACGAAGTAAAAATTCGATTTTTAAATATAGAAAGTGATTATAAAAATATGATTTTTAAATTGAAAGTGAACAAATAAAAATGTGATTTTTATTTTAAAGACATCAGTATATAAAAATGTGATTTTTATATATGTAATGGCTACGGGCAACGAAAGCGACAAAAGGCGAGCACGGTGGAGATGTTCTACATAAGAAGAGCCGTGGAGTTCGGATAGCTATTGGTGAGAATCCCTCACTCTTCAATTTCTTTTTCTAGTTATATATTTAAACTAGGATGCAGACGGTGCTTAGTAGCACCCGACACAATCGTCCACAGACCATGGACTTGTTTGTTTGGTTGTGTAGTTGGTTAGATTATTTGGTTTGAATTGAATTGTTTGGTGAAATGAAATTGATTTGATTGATGTGTGAATGGCGTGGGCCTTCACTAGACCGGGGATAAGGCTAGGCCTCGTCCCGTTTCTAGCATCGTGCAGTTATGCCACCGAAATTTTCTAAAATAATTTAGAAAAATAAAAATATCATTTTTATTTTGTAAATGAACTGAATAGAATATCTTCATAGGTTGAATAAAATGTTTTATCGTTGAAAATATAATTTTTAGCGTGAATGTGAATAAATAAATATTTATAAACAAATCGGCCGATTTGTTTATATACACTGATTTGACTAATACTGATTGGGTCGATAAATTTTACACATCGCCCAACTGCACAAATAAAATCTGTGTTTGATTATTTGAAACCCCACACGGGTGTTGGGATGAAATTTGAAGTTCACTCATCCTGATTGATTAAATATGTCGATCGATTGATTGACAGGCTGTTATAAGCGTTAGATATCTATATTTGATGCTTGTACAGTGTAGTGCACTTTGGTTGATGGTTGATTATTTTTCAATGCTATTATATACGTGTGATGTATGAAAATCCATATAATTAACCTTATATGGTGATTGATTGGGCCTCATTCCAATTTAGAAAATAAAGAATATTATAAAATAAAGGTTCATGTGTTGACTGTACTCATCCGTTGAGATTAGTCATGTGTTGAACGAAATATTTTAATAATAAAATTTACATCTTTATCATATATGAAATCAGAAATTAACTGGAAGATATATAAGATGAGTGGTCTCCTGGATATTGATCTGATGTTGGTTTCGGCCTTCGGGGTTAATATTTAGGGAATCGTTCTCTTACTAATGTACGGTTGGAGTCTGATTTGATATCAAACGATAGATACCCTAATTTTTATAAAATATATTAAATAACAAAAATAGTCACACGTGGACAGTACTCATTCGTTGGGATTAGTCGTGTGTTGAAAAAAAAAATCATTTGTTGAATAGAATATTTGAAAATAGAAATATATGAAGCCGTGTTGGTTAGATTGACGCCATTTTGACGTGAACGATATTTATATCGATTTTATTCATTTTAAAATGAATATTGAAAAGTTATTTCGAAATCGATTATTTTGAAATGGAATTTGAATTGAATCGAATAGAAAATCAATTGAATATAAAACAAATTTGATTTGATTTGAATAGAAAACCAATTTGAATTGAATTGAATAGAAAACCAATTTGATTTGAATAGAAAACCAATTTGAATTGAATTGAATAGAAAACGAATTTGATTTGAATAGAAAACCAATTTGAATTGAATTGAATAGAAAAGGAATGCGAATTAAATTGAATTGAAAACGAATTGAAATAGAAGTAAAATCAATTTGAAATAAATTCAAATTGAATTGAATTGAATTGAATAGAAATGAATTTTAAAACGAATTTATAAGGCAAAATTTAATTTTGATTTGAATTGAAATGGAGGTTGAAATTGTTTTTGAAACGAATTCAAAACTATTTATAAAATTCGTTTTAAAATAGAAATCGACGAAATATATATTATATATATTATATTTATAATATAATGGCCTGGATAGAACGCGCCGCGGTAGTTCGTGAATTTCGACCATTTATTTCAAACGGACATTACGGGAGATCCGACCGTCGGATTCTCCTAAAACCGGAACCGTTGGGTTCGTATCGAAAAGAGATTTCTAACGAATATTAGAAATTCGAAATCTAACGGTTGGATTTGGAGATACGTCCAAATCAAATTCAGAAAAGGTCGCTGTAAGTGCAGTTCGATGGCCGTTGATGGAAATCGACTGTACGGGCCTTGATAAAATTATTAAAAATATCAATAATTTGTGTAAAATCATAAGAAATGATTTGGAAAAAATTGGGATGAAAAACTCCATATTTGAAAAGATAAAAATAGATTTTTATCGAAATGAACTAGTTTTGAACTAAAATAACAACCCATTTATTTTTAAATAAATAAATTGGATTTGAAATGGGTTGTAAATAGAATTAATTCATGGGTTTATCGTGAACTGTGTTTTAAATAACACTAGTTCTTTAACCCGATAATAAATAGAATGTGATTTGGGTTTATCGTGAACTGTGTTTTAAATGACACTAGTTCTTTAACCCAGTAAAAGGAGTTTTAATGAATCTGCAATTAAATTGAAATGAGAATTGGTAATTTAAATTATCAAATTTAGAAAGTGAGCGAGGATGGAGTATTACCAGTTTTGCTCCAAAGCGATAGTTAAATCTTTAATTAGATTTGAACGTGAAATGGTAGTTAATTTTACCGATAACACCGTGGTGTTAGATATGAAGTATTACCAGTTTTGCTTCATGGGATGAATAGGTTGGGATTGGGAAAGAAAATAAATAATTACTTCGGTGTGGTTCGCTAATCTCGACTAGTTTGGAAAACCATAATTTGGTTTGAAATGACATCCAAAGGAAGATTAAAGGATAAATTCTAAAGGATTTATCTTGGATAAAATTAATGGGAACCTTTCCCTAAGAATTGAAATTTAGAAACTAGCTGTAGGTTAGTTAAGAAGAATGGTTTCCTGGATATTGATCTGATGTTGGTTTCGGCCTTCGGGGTTAATATTTGGGGAATTGTTCTCTTGCTAATTTACGGTTAGTGACTGATGAATTGGAATGAGGCGTATGTTGTGTTTGTGTAACATTTGTTTTTAATATACGCGGGTTGTTCGGAAAGGCCGGGTTTATACCCATTCTGAATAACCGATTCGACGATAAGTCGAAGATGAAGACGGTGGTTGAAGACCGGAAGTCTTCACATCGTTTGGGTGATTACTGATGATCTTGATTGGGCTGTACACCCAAGATGAGGGAATCAGTTAGTGGTCGTCCAGACGTACTTGGAGATGGATGGATATGCGAGGAAATTGCCTCCGGTTTCGTTCAGACCCAGAACGAACTTGTAAATGGATTGTGTGTCTGACATTGGATTTTATTCTGTGTTGATTGATTTCTGTTAAATATATATCTGTTTAGCGGCAGAGAATTTATTCTCTTGCTTAACGCCCTTCTCTGAGACGTACGAGCTTAGAGGTTATATATCGATAGATATCAATCGCACGGCATGAATTGCCTATGTGGCATGCTGAGTTGCATGGATCAAGGCTTCTGTTGAAAAGCAAAGTCTTGTGTTTGATGATCAAAGCACGGCCTACGTGGCAGCTTTGTGTATAGCGTGAATTCGCGAGCCTCACACCCCGGTATGAGTTAAAAACGGGATACGGACTGCAGGGAGAGCACGACGTTTCTTTCTAGCTATGGTGGTGTCAGTGACTTACCAGCCCTGACATTTATATCTATTTCTCACCTATGTGGTTGTTGGAATGCGAGGCGCCTCGATTATAGGTCTGTAAGGACCGGGAAACGTGTGTTCAGGAATAATTAATCCTCAAACGTAAGTGAGGACCGGCCCTGAAGCATCCAGGATTGCCCAGAATGTGTAGTCCTGAGACATTTGCTAGAGTGTCTCGAACGCGGAGAGGAGCTTGCCCCTTGCCTCGACTCATGACGGAAATCCAATTTCCAATACGTGTATTTCGGCTTTATTTGTAGAGCCTAGTATGGCGACATAGTAGCATGGGATGCTATGCCGTCTATGATTTATATTTATGATTGAAATGTTTTGACACTATACACTTATTATAGTATCAAATGATTTGTTTTAAATGTACCAAGCATGTTTGGCTATTATAAGGGAAAACCCTATCCTTCGGCTTGCGTTGCATTGTGTGATGGGACCTAGGTCTTATAATAGCTTCATTTTTCGAAAAAGCATTGCGTTGTTTGTTCTATGCACTGGTATTCTTGGGAGGAGACCCGTTCTGTGTTATACGGCGTGGTCCCTTGAATTACTCTCTTTTAAAATAAAGTTTAAATGAATATTTTAGTTCTCACACCAGTCACATGACTGATCTGGAGTTTATTGTTTTAACCTAAACTCTGGGTGCCCCTATTTTCCGCATGGGCAGCTAGTAGTTTTGGTTTTGCAGATTTATATTCACAGGATCCTGGTTTACAGCTGGAATGATATCCGGAAAGCTCTGTATCCGTGTATCACCTTCAGTTGTGCTTTGTATTATTTTCCGCTGCTATGTAATTTATTGTAATCTCTGATATTTATCGAATGTAATTAATTCATTTATACTCTGTATATTCTCATATTCTGATGGAATTGTTGTAATAGCAATGAAATGTTCTTCCGTCTGCGTTCTGATTTGTCTTGTCCTCACAGTAATTCGTTCTTTCTCATCTCTTCGGAGACCGGGGAAGTTCGGGTCGCTACATTTGGTATCAGAGCTTTGGTTTACAGAGCTCGAGAACAAGACACATTAGAACCATACGAAAGAATTCATCAGATATTGGATTAGTAATATCCAATTAGAATGACTCGTTAGAGATATGATCAGTAGTATCCTAGAACGAGTGTGAAGAGTATATTTTTCAAATGAAAACAATTTTGTTTTGAAAGTTAAATTCAAGTAAACGTATTTGATTATCTATTTATTTTGAATTTGGACAATCTAGTATATAAAGGTTTTGCATATACGTGTCATGAATGTATATTCGAGGTTTTAATATATTAGATAGATATAGAATCACATTCTAGTCGCCCGGAGATGGTACTGATGATAGCACGTGCATCATCAGTATTTATGTTCGTGTTTCGAAGGTGTGATATCTATATACTTCCATTAGACTGGTGTGAGAACCAAAACTTATATAGATAGATTTATTTGTTGTGAATTGGCATCAAAAACATGATTTTCAGTATATATATCAAATTTATGGATTTGAAACTCTAATTCACTAATTGATTGATGTTTGTGTTGTTTGTTTATTTGTTTGATAATTTTGAACCATTAAGCCTAATTGAACCGAATATTGGATTATATTGAAAATTGGTCGCATTTGCTTGCATATACATATACTTACATTGAACATGTCATAGCAAGGAGGCTAGAGCAGAGAATAAAATTTGTTTGCCCGACAAATAGGTACATGTTTACTATAATTTACTGTTTTGTTTGGGTGATGATGATTTTATGAGCCTATTGGCTTTTTCTTTTTCTTTTTGAGATCAGAAGGCCTGTATGGCAATTTTGGGATTTTCCCGTGGCTCCCAGTGCAGGGGAGGTTATGGCGAATTTTTTTGAAAATTTAGGGTGTTAGCCAAATTTTTGAAAATTTGAAAATTCTCAAAAACTGAAAAGTTGGAGAATGGAAGCCAGATTGAACGTAGAGTTGATTAATCAAACCACTTTCGACTTTGTTCCTTTTCGGGGACGAAAAGTTTTAAGTGGGGGAGATTGTAATAACCCGAAAATCCGAGCCAGTTTAAATTTTTTATTTTGGCAATTTTAATGAATTTTGAATATTTAAAATAGATTATTTTAGATAGTATCGACGAGAAATTTATTTTTGAATATAATTCGAACATATATATTATATACGTCGTCGTTAGAATATAAATATTTATATATAATTATAAATAGGAATTGAAAATTGCGCGGTAGTTCGATAATTCGATTTCAAACTTCAATTGAATGTACCGGGTGCAAAACAATCCGGATTTTAGTGAAACCAAAAATAATAGGATCTACTTGAGAATATCTTTCCAACGAATCCGAAAAATCGAGATTTCATAGCGGAAATCAAAAGATATGTCCAGTTGAAAATTCTGAATAGTCGCTATGGAATTCAAGCCCTTAAAAATGGACATTTTGCAAACGACCTCGGATTTCGACGAAACCACTTTTGTTGGGTCCGTGATGTCAAATTATTGCTTGGTTTCAAATTTCATAATTTTTCGAATCAATATGTGAGCGTGGCAAAGGAAAACGCGTTTGACCAGTTTCTGTTGATTTTAATCGACTGGAAAATGGCCATTTTTCCAACAGTCTCGGAATTCGACGAAACTAGTTTTGTTAGGACCGTATCGTCAATACGAAGCTAGAAAATATTTTTTTGGAATTTTTCTGGTTAGTATGTGACCCCGGTAAATTGAAATGCGCGTTCAAATTCAATATATAGAGTTATATGTTGATTTTAACGGAAACTGATTGTAGCAGCCGAATCAGCTTACGATACATATCCCATTGTGTTCGGAATGGGGGTAAAACGCTATGGACGACAGGCGGTGGGCCTCGTTTCGAGGTCGTATGTAGAAGTCAACTTTTTGCAAAATAAAAAAATTAAAAAATTTTAAAACCCTCCCTTCTCTCCTTTATTTCCTCTGCCCCCCCCCCCCTCTTCATTTCGAACCAGATAATAAAAAAAAATAGGGAAGGGGGCGCGATCGATGTCGCCGTCCCCCCACTCGATGAGCCGCCGCGCCCAGGGCGGCGCAGCCACCACCTGCCGCCCCCTCCACTTCTTCCCCCTCCCTTCTTCTTCCTCCTCCCCCTTGCTCTTCCTCGACCGCAACGCCCAAACCCCCCCCCCCCCTTCGCCTGCTCCGCCCGCCACCACAACCGCCTGCACCGACCCACCGCCACCTCCCCGGCACCGCGCAGCAGTCCACCACCCTCTCCAAGACCGAAAACGTGAGTTTTTAATTTATCTTTATTTGGTTAAAATATAAATTCGAATTTAATTCTTATTTTCAGTTTTAAATCGTGTATAGTATGAATGAAAAGGTTTAGATTTTAAAATAGAGAAGATATGATTTTTAAAATAAAAAAAGGAAAGATTTTTAGGATAGAATGTGGAAGATAGTAATAAAAATATGATTTTTATATTTTTAAAGTATTAAAAATATAATCTTTATTTTGTAGAAGATGTAAAAATATGATTTTTGATTATGTAGAGAATTAAAAATATAATTTTTACATGATAGGAATACTAGAAATATCATCTTTATATGTGTAGAAAAAATAAAAATGTGATTTTTATAATGATATATTTGAAAAGGCGAAATCTTTATATTTGAAAAGGCGAAATCTTTATATAGAGAATAGCGAGGTAAAGATATAATTTTTATCTGTATTGTAGCAATGTAAAAATAGAATTTTTATTCAAATAGCGTGATTATAAAAATTCGATTTTTATATATTGAATAGCGTGATTATAAAAATTCGATTTTTATATATTGAATAGCGTGATTATAAAAATTCGATTTTTATATATTGAATAACGAAGTAAAAATTCGATTTTTAAATATAGGAAGTGATTATAAAAATATGATTTTTAAATTGAAAGTGAACAAATAAAAATGTGATTTTTATTTTAAAGACATCAGTATATAAAAATGTGATTTTTATATATGTAATGGCTACGGGCAACGAAAGCGACAAAAGGCGAGCACGGTGGAGATGTTCTACATAAGAAGAGCCGTGGAGTTCGGATAGCTATTGGTGAGAATCCCTCACTCTTCAATTTCTTTTTCTAGTTATATATTTAAACTAGGATGCAGACGGTGCTTAGTAGCACCCGACACAATCGTCCACAGACCATGGACTTGTTTGTTTGGTTGTGTAGTTGGTTAGATTATTTGGTTTGAATTGAATTGTTTGGTGAAATGAAATTGATTTGATTGATGTGTGAATGGCGTGGGCCTTCACTAGACCGGGGATAAGGCTAGGCCTCGTCCCGTTTCTAGCATCGTGCCGTTATGCCACCGAAATTTTCTAAAATAATTTAGAAAAATAAAAATATCATTTTTATTTTGTAAATGAACTGAATAGAATATCTTCATAGGTTGAATAAAATGTTTTATCGTTGAAAATATAATTTTTAGCGTGAATGTGAATAAATAAATATTTATAAACAAATCGGCCGATTTGTTTATATACACTGATTTGACTAATACTGATTGGGTCGATAAATTTTACACATCGCCCAACTACACAAATAAAATCTGTGTTTGATTATTTGAAACCCCACACGGGTGTTGGGATGAAATTTGAAGTTCACTCATCCTGATTGATTAAATATGTCGATCGATTGATTGACAGGCTGTTATAAGCGTTAGATATCTATATTTGATGCTTGTACAGTGTAGTGCACTTTGGTTGATGGTTGATTATTTTTCAATGCTATTATATACGTGTGATGTATGAAAATCCATATAATTAACCTTATATGGTGATTGATTGGGCCTCATTCCAATTTAGAAAATAAAGAATATTATAAAATAAAGGTTCATGTGTTGACTGTACTCATCCGTTGAGATTAGTCATGTGTTGAACGAAATATTTTAATAATAAAATTTACATCTTTATCATATATGAAATCAGAAATTAACTGGAAGATATATAAGATGAGTGGTCTCCTGGATATTGATCTGATGTTGGTTTCGGCCTTCGGGGTTAATATTTAGGGAATCGTTCTCTTACTAATGTACGGTTGGAGTCTGATTTGATATCAAACGATAGATACCCTAATTTTTATAAAATATATTAAATAACAAAAATAGTCACACGTGGACAGTACTCATTCGTTGGGATTAGTCGTGTGTTGAAAAAAAAAATCATTTGTTGAATAGAATATTTGAAAATAGAAATATATGAAGCCGTGTTGGTTAGATTGACGCCATTTTGACGTGAACGATATTTATATCGATTTTATTCATTTTAAAATGAATATTGAAAAGTTATTTCGAAATCGATTATTTTGAAATGGAATTTGAATTGAATCGAATAGAAAATCAATTGAATATAAAACAAATTTGATTTGATTTGAATAGAAAACCAATTTGAATTGAATTGAATAGAAAACCAATTTGATTTGAATAGAAAACCAATTTGAATTGAATTGAATAGAAAACGAATTTGATTTGAATAGAAAACCAATTTGAATTGAATTGAATAGAAAAGGAATGCGAATTAAATTGAATTGAAAACGAATTGAAATAGAAGTAAAATCAATTTGAAATAAATTCAAATTGAATTGAATTGAATTGAATAGAAATGAATTTTAAAACGAATTTATAAGGCAAAATTTAATTTTGATTTGAATTGAAATGGAGGTTGAAATTGTTTTTGAAACGAATTCAAAACTATTTATAAAATTCGTTTTAAAATAGAAATCGACGAAATATATATTATATATATTATATTTATAATATAATGGCCTGGATAGAACGCGCCGCGGTAGTTCGTGAATTTCGACCATTTATTTCAAACGGACATTACGGGAGATCCGACCGTCGGATTCTCCTAAAACCGGAACCGTTGGGTTCGTATCGAAAAGAGATTTCTAACGAATATTAGAAATTCGAAATCTAACGGTTGGATTTGGAGATACGTCCAAATCAAATTCAGAAAAGGTCGCTGTAAGTGCAGTTCGATGGCCGTTGATGGAAATCGACTGTACGGGCCTTGATAAAATTATTAAAAATATCAATAATTTGTGTAAAATCATAAGAAATGATTTGGAAAAAATTGGGATGAAAAACTCCATATTTGAAAAGATAAAAATAGATTTTTATCGAAATGAAC
This sequence comes from Allium sativum, assembly GCA_030737875.1. Taxonomy (NCBI): domain Eukaryota; kingdom Viridiplantae; phylum Streptophyta; class Magnoliopsida; order Asparagales; family Amaryllidaceae; genus Allium; species Allium sativum. The sequence continues at coordinate 494,045,709 of CM060918.1, read as the reverse complement.
TAGTTTTGAACTAAAATAACAACCCATTTATTTTTAAATAAATAAATTGGATTTGAAATGGGTTGTAAATAGAATTAATTCATGGGTTTATCGTGAACTGTGTTTTAAATAACACTAGTTCTTTAACCCGATAATAAATAGAATGTGATTTGGGTTTATCGTGAACTGTGTTTTAAATGACACTAGTTCTTTAACCCAGTAAAAGGAGTTTTAATGAATCTGCAATTAAATTGAAATGAGAATTGGTAATTTAAATTATCAAATTTAGAAAGTGAGCGAGGATGGAGTATTACCAGTTTTGCTCCAAAGCGATAGTTAAATCTTTAATTAGATTTGAACGTGAAATGGTAGTTAATTTTACCGATAACACCGTGGTGTTAGATATGAAGTATTACCAGTTTTGCTTCATGGGATGAATAGGTTGGGATTGGGAAAGAAAATAAATAATTACTTCGGTGTGGTTCGCTAATCTCGACTAGTTTGGAAAACCATAATTTGGTTTGAAATGACATCCAAAGGAAGATTAAAGGATAAATTCTAAAGGATTTATCTTGGATAAAATTAATGGGAACCTTTCCCTAAGAATTGAAATTTAGAAACTAGTTGTAGGTTAGTTAAGAAGAATGGTTTCCTGGATATTGATCTGATGTTGGTTTCGGCCTTCGGGGTTAATATTTGGGGAATTGTTCTCTTGCTAATTTACGGTTAGTGACTGATGAATTGGAATGAGGCGTATGTTGTGTTTGTGTAACATTTGTTTTTAATATACGCGGGTTGTTCGGAAAGGCCGGGTTTATACCCATTCTGAATAACCGATTCGACGATAAGTCGAAGATGAAGACGGTGGTTGAAGACCGGAAGTCTTCACATCGTTGGGTGATTACTGATGATCTTGATTGGGCTGTACACCCAAGATGAGGGAATCAGTTAGTGGTCGTCCAGACGTACTTGGAGATGGATGGATATGCGAGGAAATTGCCTCCGGTTTCGTTCAGACCCAGAACGAACTTGTAAATGGATTGTGTGTCTGACATTGGATTTTATTCTGTGTTGATTGATTTCTGTTAAATATATATCTGTTTAGCGGCAGAGAATTTATTCTCTTGCTTAACGCCCTTCTCTGAGACGTACGAGCTTAGAGGTTATATATCGATAGATATCAATCGCACGGCATGAATTGCCTGTGTGGCATGCTGAGTTGCATGGATCAAGGCTTCTGTTGAAAAGCAAAGTCTTGTGTTTGATGATCAAAGCACGGCCTACGTGGCAGCTTTGTGTATAGCGTGAATTCGCGAGCCTCACACCCCGGTATGAGTTAAAAACGGGATACGGACTGCAGGGAGAGCACGACGTTTCTTTCTAGCTATGGTGGTGTCAGTGACTTACCAGCCCTGACATTTATATCTATTTCTCACCTATGTGGTTGTTGGAATGCGAGGCGCCTCGATTATAGGTCTGTAAGGACCGGGAAACGTGTGTTCAGGAATAATTAATCCTCAAACGTAAGTGAGGACCGGCCCTGAAGCATCCAGGATTGCCCAGAATGTGTAGTCCTGAGACATTTGCTAGAGTGTCTCGAACGCGGAGAGGAGCTTGCCCCTTGCCTCGACTCATGACGGAAATCCAATTTCCAATACGTGTATTTCGGCTTTATTTGTAGAGCCTAGTATGGCGACATAGTAGCATGGGATGCTATGCTGTCTATGATTTATATTTATGATTGAAATGTTTTGACACTATACACTTATTATAGTATCAAATGATTTGTTTTAAACGTACCAAGCATGTTTGGCTATTATAAGGGAAAACCCTATCCTTCGGCTTCCGTTGCATTGTGTGATGGGACCTAGGTCTTATAATAGCTTCATTTTTCGAAAAAGCATTGCGTTGTTTGTTCTATGCACTGGTATTCTTGGGAGGAGACCCGTTCTGTGTTATACGGCGTGGTCCCTTGAATTACTCTCTTTTAAAATAAAGTTTAAATGACTATTTTAGTTCTCACACCAGTCACATGACTGACCTGGAGCTTATTGTTTTAACCTAAACTCTGGGTGCCCCTATTTTCCGCATGGGCAGCTAGTAGTTTTGGTTTTGCAGATTTATATTCACAGGATCCTGGTTTACAGCTGGAATGATATCCGGAAAGCTCTGTATCCGTGTATCACCTTCAGTTGTGCTTTGTATTATTTTCCGCTGCTATGTAATTTATTGTAATCTCTGATATTTATCGAATGTAATTAATTCATTTATACTCTGTATATTCTCATATTCTGATGGAATTGTTGTAATAGCAATGAAATGTTCTTCCGTCTGCGTTCTGATTTGTCTTGTCCTCACAGTAATTCGTTCTTTCTCATCTCTTCGGAGACCGGGGAAGTTCGGGTCGCTACATTTGGTATCAGAGCTTTGGTTTACAGAGCTCGAGAACAAGACACATTAGAACCATACGAAAGAATTCATCAGATATTGGATTAGTAATATCCAATTAGAATGACTCGTTAGAGATATGATCAGTAGTATCCTAGAACGAGTGTGAAGAGTATATTTTTCAAATGAAAACAATTTTGTTTTGAAAGTTAAATTCAAGTAAACGTATTTGATTATCTATTTATTTTGAATTTGGACAATCTAGTATATAAAGGTTTTGCATATACGTGTCATGAATGTATATTCGAGGTTTTAATATATTAGATAGATATAGAATCACATTCTAGTCGCCCGGAGATGGTACTGATGATAGCACGTGCATCATCAGTATTTATGTTCGTGTTTCGAAGGTGTGATATCTATATACTTCCATTAGACTGGTGTGAGAACCAAAACTTATATAGATAGATTTATTTGTTGTGAATTGGCATCAAAAACATGATTTTCAGTATATATATCAAATTTATGGATTTGAAACTCTAATTCACTAATTGATTGATGTTTGTGTTGTTTGTTTATTTGTTTGATAATTTTGAACCATTAAGCCTAATTGAACCGAATATTGGATTATATTGAAAATTGGTCGCATTTGCTTGCATATACATATACTTACATTGAACATGTCATAGCAAGGAGGCTAGAGCAGAGAATAAAATTTGTTTGCCCGACAAATAGGTACATGTTTACTATAATTTACTGTTTTGTTTGGGTGATGATGATTTTATGAGCCTATTGGCTTTTTCTTTTTCTTTTTGAGATCAGAAGGCCTGTATGGCAATTTTGGGATTTTCCCGTGGCTCCCAGTGCAGGGGAGGTTATGGCGAATTTTTTTGAAAATTTAGGGTGTTAGCCAAATTTTTGAAAATTTGAAAATTCTCAAAAACTGAAAAGTTGGAGAATGGAAGCCAGATTGAACGTAGAGTTGATTAATCAAACCACTTTCGACTTTGTTCCTTTTCGGGGACGAAAAGTTTTAAGTGGGGGAGATTGTAATAACCCGAAAATCCGAGCCAGTTTAAATTTTTTATTTTGGCAATTTTAATGAATTTTGAATATTTAAAATAGATTATTTTAGATAGTATCGACGAGAAATTTATTTTTGAATATAATTCGAACATATATATTATATACGTCGTCGTTAGAATATAAATATTTATATATAATTATAAATAGGAATTGAAAATTGCGCGGTAGTTCGATAATTCGATTTCAAACTTCAATTGAATGTACCGGGTGCAAAACAATCCGGATTTTAGTGAAACCAAAAATAATAGGATCTAATTGAGAATATATTTCCGACGAATCCGAAAAATCGAGATTTCATAACGGAAATCAAAAGATATGTCCAGTTGAAAATTCTGAATAGTCGTTATGGAATTCAGGCCCTTAAAATGGACATTTTGCAAACGACCTCGGATTTCGACGAAACCACTTTTGTTGGGTCCGTGATGTCAAATTATTGCTAAGTTTCAAATTTCATAATTTTTCGAATCAATATGTGAGCGTGGAAAAGGAAAACGCGTTGACCAGTTTCAGTTGATTTTAATCGACTGGAAAATGGCCATTTTTCCAACGGTCTCGGAATTCGACGAAACTAGTTTTGTTAGGACCGTATCGTCAATACGAAGCTAGAAAATATTTTTCTGGAATTTTTCTGGTTAGTATGTGACCCCGGTAAATTGAAATGCGCGTTCAAATTCAATATATAGAGTTATATGTTGATTTTAACGAAAACTGGTTGTAGCAGCCGAATCAGCTTACGATACATATCCCATTGTGTTCGGAATGGGGGTAAAACGCTATGGACGACAGGCGGTGGGCCTCGTTTCGAGGTCGTATGTAGAAGTCAACTTTTTGCAAAATAAAATAATTAAATAAATTTAAAACCCTCCCTTCTCTCCTTTATTTCCTCTGCCCCCCCCCCCCTCTTCATTTCGAACCAGATAAAAAAAAATAAGGAAGGGGGCGCGATCATGCCGCCGTCCCCCCCCCTCGATGAGCCGCCGCGCCCAGGGCGGCGCAGCCACCACCTTCCGCCCCCTCCTCTTCTTCCCCCTCCCTTTTTCTTCCTCCTCCCCCTTGCTCTTCCTCGACCGCAACGCCCAGACCCCCCCCCCCCCCTTCGCCTGCTCCGCCCGCCACCACAACCGCCTGCACCGACCCACCGCCACCTTCCCGGCACCGCGCAGCAATCCACCACCCTCTCCAAGACCGCAAACGTGAGTTTTTAATTTATCATTATTTGGTTATAATATAAATTCGAATTTAATTCTTATTTTCAGTTTTAAATCGTGTATAGTATGAATGAAAAGGTTTAGATTTTAAAATAGAGAAGATATGATTTTTAAAATAAAAAAAGGAAAGATTTTTAGGATAGAATGAGGAAGATAATAATAAAAATATAATTTTTATATTTTTAAAGTATTAAAAATATAATCTTTATTATGTAGAAGTTGTAAAAATATGATTTTTGTTTATGTAGAGAATTAAAAATATAATTTTTACATGATAGGAATATTAGAAATATCATCTTTATATGTGTAGAAAAAATAAAAATGTGATTTTTATAATGATATATTTGAAAAGGCGAAATCTTTATATTTAAAAAGGTTAAATCTTTATATAGAGAATAGCGAGGTAAAGATATATTTTTTATCTGTATTGTAGCAATGTAAAAATAGAATTTTTATCCAAATAGCGTGATTATAAAAATTCGATTTTTATATATTGAATAGCGTGATTATAAAAATTCGATTTTTATATATTGAATAGCGTGATTATAAAAATTCGATTTTTATATATTGAATAACGAAGTGAAAATTCGATTTTTAAATATAGGAAGTGATTATAAAAATATGATTTTTAAATTGAAAGTGAACAAATAAAAATGTGATTTTTATTTTAAAGACATCAGTATATAAAAATGTGATTTTTATATATGTAGTGGCTACGGGCAACGAAAGCGACAAAAGGCGAGCACGGTGGAGATGTTCTACATAAGAAGAGCCGTGGAGTTCGGATAGCTATTGGTGAGAATCCCTCACTCTTCAATTTCTTTTTCTAGTTATATATTTATACTAAGATGCAGATGGTGCTTAGTAGCACCCGACACAATCGTCCACAGACCATGGACTTGTTTGTTTGGTTGTGTAGTTGGTTAGATTATTTGGTTTGAATTGAATTGTTTGGGGAAATGAAATTGATTTGATTGATGTGTGAATGGCGTGGGCCTTCACTAGACCGGGGATAAGGCTAGGCCTCGTCCCGTTTCTAGTATCGTGCCGTTATGCCGCCGAAATTTTCTAAAATAAGTTAGAAAAATAAAAATATCATTTTTATTTTGTAAATGAACTGAATAGAATATCTTCATAGGTTGAATAAAATGTTTTATCGTTGAAAATATAATTTTTAGCGTGAATGTGAATAAATAAATATTTATAAACAAATCGGCCGATTTGTTTATATACACTGATTTGACTGATACTGATTGGGACGATAAATTTTACACATCGCCCAACTACACAAATAAAATCTGTGTTTGATTGTTTGAAACCCCACACGGGTGTTGGGATGAAATTTGAAGTTCACTCATCCTGATTGATTAAATATGTCGATCGATTGATTGACAGGCTGTTATAAGCGTTAGATATCTATATTTGATGCTTGTACAGTGTAGTGCACTTTGGTTGATGGTTGATTATTTTTCAATGCTATTATATATGTGTGATGTATGAAAATCCATATAATTAACCTTATATGGTGATTGATTGGGCCTCATTCCAATTTAGAAAATAAAGAATATTATAAAATAAAGGTTCATGTGTTGACTGTACTCATCCGTTGAGATTAGTCATGTGTTGAACGAAATATTTTAATAATAAAATTTACATCTTTATCATATATGAAATCAGAAATTAACTGGAAGATAGATAAGATGAGTGGTCTCCTGGATATTGATCTGATATTGGTTTCGGCCTTCGGGGTTAATATTTAGGGAATCGTTCTCTTACTAATGTACGGTTGGAGTCTGATTTGATATCAAACGATAGATACCCTAATTTTTATAAAATATATTAAATAAAAAAAATAGTCACACGTGGACAGTACTCATTCGTTGGGATTAGTCGTGTGTTGAAAAAAAAAATATTCATTTGTTGAATAGAATATTTGAAAATAGAAATATATGAAGCCGTGTTGGTTAGATTGACGCCATTTTGACGTGAACGATATTTATATCGATTTTATTCATTTTAAAATGAATATTGAAAAGTGATTTCGAAATCGAATATTTTGAAATGGAATTTGAATTGAATCGAATAGAAAATCAATTGAATATAAAACAAATTTGATTTGATTTGAATAGAAAACCAATTTGATTTGAATAGAAAACCAATTTGAATTGAATTGAATAGAAAACGAATTTGATTTGAATAGAAAACCAATTTGAATTGAATTGAATAGAAAAGGAATGCGAATTAAATTGAATTGAAAACGAATTGAAATAGAAGTAAAATCAATTTGAAATAAATTCAAATTGAATTGAATTGAATTGAATTGAATAGAAATGAATTTTAAAACGAATTTATAAGGCAAAATTTAATTTTGATTTGAATTGAAATGGAGGTTGAAATTGTTTTTGAAACGAATTCAAAACTATTTATAAAATTCGTTTTAAAATAGAAATCGACGAAATATATATTATGTATATTATATTTATAATATAATGGCCTGGATAGAACGCGCCGCGCCGCGGTAGTTCGTGAATTTCGACCATTTATTTCAAACGGACATTACGGGAGATCCGACCGTCGGATTCTCCTAAAACCGGAACCGTTGGGTTCGTATCGAAAAGAGATTTCTAACGAATATTAGAAATTCGAAATCTAACGGTTGGATTTGGAGATACGTCCAAATCAAATTCAGAAAAGGTCGCTGTAAGTGCAGTTCGATGGCCGTTGATGGAAATCGACTGTACGGGCCTTGATAAAATTATTAAAAATATCAATAATTTGTGTAAAATCATAAGAAATGATTTGGAAAAAATTGGGATGAAAAACTCCATATTTGAAAAGATAAAAATAGATTTTTATCGAAATGAACTAGTTTTGAACTAAAATAACAACCCATTTATTTTTAAATAAATAAATTGGATTTGAAATGGGTTGTAAATAGAATTAATTCATGGGTTTATCGTGAACTGTGTTTTAAATAACACTAGTTCTTTAACCCGATAATAAATAGAATGTGATTTGGGTTTATCGTGAACTGTGTTTTAAATGACACTAGTTCTTTAACCCAGTAAAAGGAGTTTTAATGAATCTGCAATTAAATTGAAATGAGAATTGGTAATTTAAATTATCAAATTTAGAAAGTGAGCGAGGATGGAGTATTACCAGTTTTGCTCCAAAGCGATAGTTAAATCTTTAATTAGATTTGAACGTGAAACGGTAGTTAATTTTACCGATAACACCGTGGTGTTAGATATGAAGTATTACCAGTTTTGCTTCATGGGATGAATAGGTTGGGATTGGGAAAGAAAATAAATAATTACTTCGGTGTGGTTCGCTAATCTCGACTAGTTTGGAAAACCATAATTTGGTTTGAAATGACATCCAAAGGAAGATTAAAGGATAAATTCTAAAGGATTTATCTTGGATAAAATTAATGGGAACCTTTCCCTAAGAATTGAACTTTAGAAACTAGTTGTAGGTTAGTTAAGAAGAATGGTTTCCTGGATATTGATCTGATGTTGGTTTCGGCCTTCGGGGTTAATATTTGGGGAATTGTTCTCTTGCTAATTTACGGTTAGTGACTGATGAATTGGAATGAGGCGTATGTTGTGTTTGTGTAACATTTTTTTTTAATATACGCGGGTTGTTCGAAAAGGCCGGGTTTATACCCATTCTGAATAACCGATTCGACGATAAGTCGAAGATGAAGACGGTGGTTGAAGACCGGAAGTCTTCACATCGTTTGGGTGATTACTGATGATCTTGATTGGGATGTACACCCAAGATGAGGGAATCAGTTAGTGGTCGTCCAGACGTACTTGGAGATGGATGGATATGCGAGGAAAGTGCCTCCGGTTTCGTTCAGACCCAGAACGAACTTGTAAATGGATTGTGTGTCTAACATTGGATTTTATTCTGTGTTGATTGATTTCTATTAAATATATATCTGTTTGGCGGCGGAGAATTTATTCTCTTGCTTAACGCCCTTCTCTGAGACGTACGAGCTTAGAGGTTATATATCGATAGATATCAATCGCACGACATGAATTGCCTGTGTGGCATGCTGAGTTGCATGGATCAAGGCTTCTGTTGAAAAGCAAAGTCTTGTGTTTGATGATCAAAGCACGCCCTACGTGGAAGCTTTGTGTATAGCGTGAATTCACGAGCCTCACACCCCGGTATGAGTTAAAAACAGGATACGGACTGCAGGGAGAGCACGACGTTTCTTTCTAGCTATGGTGGTGTCAGTGACTTACCAGCCCTGACATTTATATCTATTTCTCACCTATGTGGTTGTTGGAATGCGAGGCGCCTCGATTATAGGTCTGTAAGGACCGGGAAACGTGTGTTCAGGAATAATTAATCCTCTAACGTAAGTGAGGACCGGCCCTGAAGCATCCAGGATTGCCCAGAGTGTGTAGTCCTGAGACATTTGCTAGAGTGTCTCGAACGCGGAGAGGAGCTTGCCCCTTGCCTCGACTCATGACGGAAATCCAATTTCCAATACGTGTATTTCGGCTTTATTTGTAGAGCCTAGTATGGCGACATAGTAGCATGGGATGCTATGCCGTCTATGATTTATATTTATGATTGAAATGTTTTGACACTATACACTTATTATAGTATCAAATGATTTGTTTTAAACGTACCAAGCATGTTTGGCTATTATAAGGGAAAACCCTATCCTCCGGCTTGCGTTGCATTGTGTGATGGGACCTGGGTCTTATAATAGCTTCATTTTTCGAAAAAGCATTGCGTTGTTTGTTCTATGCACTGGTATTCTTGGGAGGAAACCCGTTCCGTGTTATACGGCGTGGTCCCTTGAATTACTCTCTTTTAAAATAAAGTTTAAATGACTGTTTTAGTTCTCACACCAGTCACATGACTGACCTAGAGTTTATTGTTTTAACCTAAACTCTGGGTGCCCCTATTTTCCGCACGGGCAGCTAGTAGTTTTGGTTTTGCAGATTTATATTCACAGGATCCTGATTTACAGCTGGAATGATATCCGTAAAGCTCTGTATCCGTGTATCACCTTCAGTTGTGCTTTGTATTATTTTCCGCTGCTATGTAATTTATTGTAATCTCTGATATTTATTGGATGTAATTCATTCATTTATACTCTGTATATTCTCGTATTCTGATGGAATTGTTGTAATAGCAATGAAATGTTCTTCCGTCTGCGTTCTGATTTGTCTTGTCCTCACGGTAATTCGTTCTTTCTCATCTCTTCGGAGACCGGGGAAGTTCGGGTCGCTACATATATAAAAATTAACTAACTATTATAAAAAATGAACTAAGTTTACTAATTTTATAAAAATTAAGAAGTTAGTTTATAAAAGTTAACTAAGTATATAAAAATGTAAAATATTACCTAGTATTTTATAACAATAATTAAAAATTAACCAACTATTATAAAAATTAACTGAGTATTAAAAAAATTAACTAAGTTTACTAATTTTATAAAAATTAAGAATTTTAGTTTATAAAAATTAACCAAGTATATAAAAATATAAAATATTTCCAAGTATTTTATAATAATAATAGCAATAATTAAAAATTAACTAAGTATTATAAAAATTAACTAAGTTTCCTAATTTTATAAAAATTAAGAAGTTTAGTTTATAAAAGTTAACTAAGTATATAAAAATATAAAATATTACTAAGTATTCTTTAATAAAAATAACAATAATTAAAAACTAACTAAGTATTCTTCGACGTACCCAAAAAAACTTTTCGCAACAGGCAACTGTTGCAGTAGACCAATTGCAATAGGCCCGCGCTGTTGGTATTGCCGGAGTTGTAAAAAGTCGGTTCCTTTTCACAACATTTTCTGCCTGTTGCAATAAGATGTTGCAGTACACTTTTTTGCAACTGGCCATTGTTTTTGCAACTGGCCATTTTGCAACATCAAATGCCACTTGTAAACCTACAATAGGCATTTGACATACAAGACACTACAACTGTTATTTCCTGTTGCAAATGACTCTACTGCAACTAACAATTGCAGATGCTACATACAATTCACCAATACCTACATTCACTAATTTACTGTAATGACGATAAGATATATTACAAACAAATAAACATACATTCCAAAAGGAATTGACAAAACAATTGATTCACACATAATATAAACGCGATCCATACATAATATTAGTTGAAGTTACATTCAAAGTTTAACATAGTAACAAACTTGATCCATACATAACATAAACGCATACCGTACCAACAATTCCAAAATGTAGTTCAACATAACACCTAAAAGCTAAAAAGCACATACTACTCTAATGAAACGAAGTCTTTGTGCCAAGCCACGAATGTTCCGACAGCCTTTTGAATGGTTACATCTCCGAATTTGGCCTTAGTAGAAATATCACACTAACAATTTGTTATCCAAACTTAGACCATCCTTTTTTATTGGCACTGGAATTAGATTCCTTCACCGGTTAGAAAGGAACCTACTCGAAAATACACAATATTAATAAACTAAAAATCAACAAACTTTGAAACAACAAAAGTATCACATACATTATCTTTGTACGGTTTAATAAATCATCCTTACTGTTTACAATAATAAAATAATTGAACTTAATAAAAAGTTTTAGAGCATGCTGATTATTCATGAAATGTAACCCCACGCATTAGAAACCTGGACATAAACACACATGATTAAGCTGGCAGCCAACTACAGCTATTGGATATTGCATTTTTACAAGGATTATATAAAAGGTTGAACAATTTTGCAACAAAAGCTACCCATGCTTACAAATATACTTATTGAAAGCATAACAGATTTAAATGATCTGTATAATATAGAGGTTCTTGAGGAGAAAAGATGAAGAAAATAGAGAAATTACCTTAAAACCTGAAGTAGATAAAGTCTTTGGTGTATGCAAAATTTGCAAAAGACCAACAAACAAACATGCTATATATCAGGAAAACATGATTAACTTGCAACTGATTTTTGTGCAAACGTAAACAAAATGGCTTTCAATAAACTTATTTTCGTTTTAAAAGCAAAAAAAAAAAGCCAATTTAAACATGAACAAATAAAATGCTTTTTAGTATTACTTTTTGACTTTGATGGAAAGAGAACATTCTAACATTATGAATTTTGCCAAATTAATTTTTATCTTATAACTTTACAAAATAAGAAGACTTTTATGATATCAAAAGAAAATACACTTTTGGTCCTGATTGTCAGAATAAATTCTATAAAATACTACCTTGACAAGCTCACTAGAAGATGATGGTGAAGCTGATTCGATGCATAGAGGCATCATTGAACTCATCTAATTTAAGTAACTGAAACATCAACAAATGTATCAATCTTAACTAATATAATAATAAAATTTGAAATTTGTATTTACAAAGATGAAAGGTATTACCGTACTCACCAAACACACAAGCTCCACTGTCCGTGCCTTAGCTCACAGATAGGTTCCAACGTCAAGCCTGTTGGCTTCGGCAGCCTGTTCAGCGTTGCCCCTAACCGGTTGTGTCCTTCTCCTCCACCACTGAACAAAATGTAAGCTCGAAACCCGTAAGTAACCTATTTTATGGCAAAAACAAACACAAGATGTAAAATTACTGAGGGTTTTTGGTTTACTAACATTGGCAATCTTATTTGTTGAAACACATGCAATATTATTTGATATAAATTATAATACATAATAATCTCTATGTTACATTAATTTTTTTTATATTTTCTAACACCACTGAACCTTGGTTAACATCGGTCCATAATTTGATACTGTTATTTCTTTCATAACAGTGTATGTAATGACCGGCACTACAAAAAATAAATGAGAATAGAATGATACTTACAAGTATCCAGAAGAAGTAAGCAATTTGGAATCCGTTTTCGAAGAGGATAAGGTGTATAAAATAAAGCATGATCCGAGGGTGTTGGAACTAGAAATGATCATCTAAAGGTTTGACTACCAAATCTCCATGTACAGCTGAATGTTTTTCAACCACATCGCGAGCCAGTTGGCTAATTACATGTTCCAACTTTGTCCCAACTGCAAGTAAAAGTTGAATATCATGTGGCAAAAAGAAGAGTAGAAAAAAAAATCATTCATCCTTCAATTTTTTGTTATCATATACAAAACGAAATCAACCCTTCCAGTATAATTCGCAAAGGTAAGACAAACATTCCAGTATAATTTACAATATATAATTAAAGATCAATTTAATAGCCGCATCATGATTTCTTATATGTATACATTTTTCCTATTTGCAGAAAATACTTTCCAAGGCATGCAAAGCCTTGCTTTAAATGTTTTGGTTTTCAATTGACTATTACAAACAATATGAATTACAAACTAGACAGAAATACATCATAGCTACAACATGTCTTGCATGCTAAGTATAATCAAATATCCTTAAAATGAGTATTACCAGAATGCTAAATCTCTTTCATTTTCACATGGGACTGCATTACCAAATAAAAAGATTCGAAATCAAAGGATTTCTCATAAACTGTATAATAACTTGTCTAATTTCTGACATGGTTTAATAATTTCACATAAATCAAAGGACTACTTACCAAAGGAATTCTCCTCCTAATTTGGACATGTAAGAACAAAAAACTGCAGCCTCTTGAAGCAACGCAGAAGAGACTATAACTCTGACAGCTGCGTTTCTCATGTTTACGGGCATGGATGGGAAGCTATGTTATTGAGCATCATCATTAACTGAAATCACCGCTTAGTGATCGTTTATTTTAAATTGTTCCCTGCGTTGAACTAGCTATTTGGCCACATGAACCCGCTCGGGATGTGGTTGCTAGTAGGGGGATGCGGCACCTTTTGGATATGTGGGTGAAGGATTGAGGGGGTTGCGACGTATTTGACGGAGGAAAAGGTTATTTAGGTTTAGATTAGGGATTTTTCGATTTAGCGGCTCGTATGGGATGAGGGAGGTAGGAATACGGTTTTCTAATATGAAGTTTCTAGAAATCGAGTCGGGTTGGATATTGAAGTTGTTGTGCTCGCGCTGTTTGATGACCCGTGGAGTTACATATATAATTTGTAGTATTATAATTATTATCAAGTATAATATATCATTGAACATTATAGCAAGAATACCATGTTATCAGAATGTACTGCTATACTAATAATTATTAAATATATTAATTATTAATTACTGGTTTCAATATTACTTATTTAATATTAAATATTCATTAATAAATAGTAATTATTAATCATTAAAAATTTAACTTCTTATTTTTTAATTATTGTTTGTTATTTATTATTACTGCATGACTATAATTGAATATTAGTTATTAAATGTTAATTATACCCATATGTTACTACTTATTAATATTAATTATTACACATTTAGTACATATTAATTATTAAAATATAACTCTCTGTTGATTAATTATTATCGATTACTTATTATTTCATGACTATCATTAAATGTTAAGCATACATATATATATATATTGCTTAACCATTATTAATAATTATTAGTTATTACATATTTAATATTAATTATTAAATAATTACTTCGTTTTTATTTATTATTAAAGTATTAATTCATAGTATTTAATAATCAGTTATAAATATCACTTTATAATACTTAAATTTTATTATTAATTAATAATTATTAAATATTAATTTTAAGTATTATATAATTACTAGTAGTTAACCAGTTAATAGTAACTATTTAAAATTAATTAGTAAAAGTTATTCATTAAAAGCTAATGCTGAATTTTAATAGCATATTATGCGCAACAGGCTTTTTCAGTTTTAAAAATACAGTTATTGCAAGTGGCAAAAATAGTTGCTAAAGATATTTATTCACCACTATAATGACCCGTAACTTCCCCGTGAAGGAAAGAGCGGATACTTTGAGAACAACACACAAAAGAACGCAGATAGAAGAACATTTCATTGCTTATTACAACAATTTCATCAGAATATAAGAACATACAGAGTATGAATAAATATTACACATCATAAATTATCAGAGATTTAAATACATTACTGCAGCGGAAAAATAATACAAAAACACAACTGAAAGGAATACACGGATACAGAGCTTTCCGAGTATAATTCCACCTGTAAATCAGGATCCTATGAATATAAATCTGCAAAACCAAAACTACTAGCTGCCTGTGTCAAAATAAGGGCACCCAGAGTTTAGGTTAAAACAATAAACTCCAGGTCAGTCATGTGACTGGTGTGAGAACTAAAACAGTTATTAATTTTTATTTTAAAGTTAGGTAAATCAAGGGACCACGCTGTATAACACGGAACGGGTTTCCTCCCAAGAATACCAGTGCATAAAACAATATCGCAATGCTAAATAAAGAACAATGAAGCTATTATAAGACCCAGGTTCCATCACACAATGCGACACAAGCCGGAGGATAGGGTTTTTACCTTATAATAGCCAAAGAATGCTTGATACATTTAAAACAGATTATTTTGGTAGTACTATAAGTGTATAGTGTCAAAGAAAAATTCAATCATAAGTATCAATCATAGGCAGCATGAATGCCCCATACCACTATGTCGCCATATATAGGTTTACAACTTAAACCGCAAAGTATCATATTGGAAATTGGATTTCCATCTATGAACCGAGGCTAGGGATCGTCCTCTACCGATTCGAGACTGTCTAGCACGAGCCTCAGGCAAGCGTACAGGCAAGCCTTGGACCGTCAGGGCCGGTCTACCGATGTGGATTATTATGCCTGAACACTGCGTTTCCCCACCCCTTGGGGCGTAAATGAGCCAACGAATGACTCCATCGGCTCCACATAGTCACCGATATATCCGAGGCGCCTCGCAACAGCAATAACCACATAAGTCAAACTCGTCAGGGCGTGTCAAACAACTGACGCCACTTCTAGCTAGAAGGAAACGCATGCCCTCCCTGAGGTCCTCTCCCGTTTCCGGTTCACAACCGGGGTGTGAGGCTCGCGAATTAATGCTACACAAAGCTGTGCCACACAGGCTGTGCTTTGAGCATCAACCACAAGACTCTGCTTTTCAACAGAAGCCTTGATCATTTGCATCTTAGCATGCCACACAGGCAGACCACTCCATGCAACTGATATCCATCAATCACACAGAATGATATCCAATGTCAGACACATAGTCCATCTACAAGTCCGTTCTGGGTCTAAACGAAACTGGAGGCACCTTGTACCTCGCGTATCTATCGATCTCCAAGTACGTCTGGACGACCACTAACTGATTCCCTCCTCTTGGGTGTACGACCCAATCAAGATCATCAGTAATTATCCAAACGACGTGAAGACCTCCGGTCTTCAACCACCGTCTTCATCTTCCACTCATCGTCGAATCAGTTATTCAGAATGGGATAAATCCGGTCTTTCTGAATAACTCACGTATATAATAAACAAGTGTTACACAAACACAACATACGCCTCATTCCAATTCATCAGTCACTAACCGTAAATTAGTAAGGGAACAATTCCCCAAATATTAACCCCGAAGGCCGAAACCAACATCATATCAGTACCCAGGAAACCATTCATCTTAACTAATCTTCAGTTAGTTGCTAAATTTCACATTCTTAGGGATAGGTTCCTATTAATTTTATCAAAGATAAATTCCTTAAATTTATTCCTTAATCTTCTTTTGAATATCAATTCAAACCAAATTATGGTTTATCCAAACTAGCCGGGATTAACGAACCTTACTGAACAAATCATTTGTTTTAATTTCCCAATCCCAACCTATTCATCCCATGAAGTAAAACTAGTAATACTTCATATCTAACACCACGGTGTTATCGGTAAATTCAATTACCATTTCACGTTCAAATCTAATTAAAGATTTAACTATCGCCTGGAGAAAAACTGGTGATACTCCATTCTCGATCTTTTCAATCTAATTAAAGATTCATTAAAACTCCACTTAGTTTTAATCTTTAACTGGTTAAAGAATCAATGTCATTTAAAACACGGTTCGCGATAAACCCAAAATCACATTCCATTCTATCAGCTTTTAACCGTAAAATAGCAAGTGAGCAATTCCCTAAGTATTAACCCCGAAGGCCGAAACCAACATCAGATCAATACCCAAGAAACCATTCAAATTAACTAATCTCTAGTTAGTTTCTGATTTTCTTAACTCAGTTGGGTCTAAGAACAGTATTATTGAAGATACCGCTTACGACAACCTAAAATCACATTCCATTAATTATCGGGTTAAAGAACAAGTGTTATTTAAAACACTGTCCACGATAAACCCAAAAATCAATTCAAATTCAATTCCAATTATATACCATTTAATTGGTACACTTCATTAAATCTAAATAAAAAGATTTAATCTTTTTCTCAACTGGGTTTAAGAACAGTGTTAATGAAGACACCATTCACGACAAACCCAAATCACATTTGATATTAAATACAAGGCTCTGAATAGAAAATATATCGGCTTATATTCAATATCAAATTCAATGACCAACAAATATCGTATTGGAAACAACGATATAAATATATCTTTCAAATTTCCAGAACAATATCTGTATAATCACGAAATCCAACATCGAAATATTCCAAAGACAATTTCGATTCAAATCCATTTCCACTTTGTATATTGGAAATTCTGGTTATTTTCAAAACCATTTCAAATCCACTTTATTTATTTTAAAAATAAATAAATTATTATTCTAGTTCAAAACTAGTTCATTTTGATAAAAATCTACTTTTATCTTTTCAAATATGGAGTTTTTCATCCCAATTCTTCCCAAATCATTTCTTATGATTTTACACAAATTATTACTATTTTTAATAATTTTATCAAGGCCCGTACAGTCGATTTCCATCAACGGTCATCGAACTGCACTTACAGTGACCTTTTCCAAATTTGATTTGGACATAATTCCAAATCCATCCATTAGATTTCAAATATCTAATATTCATTAGAAAGCCCTTTTCGATACGAACCCAACGGTTCTGGTTTCAGGAGAATCCGACGGTCGGATCTCCCGCAATGTCCATTCGAAGTCAATGGTCGAAATTCACGAACTACCGCGGCGCGGCGCGTTCTTTTCAGGCCATTATATATATGATATATATATTTTATATATTTCGTCGATTTCCTTTTTAAAATGTATTATATAAATCGTTTTAAATTCGTTTTCAAAACGATTTCAACTTCATATTCAATTTCAAATCAAAATTGAATATTCCACATCATCGATATACAAATGATAATATTTTCAAAACGTTATATTTTGAAATCAGTTTCTTTTCTATATTCATTATAAAAATGAATAAATATCGTTCACGTCAAAATGGCGTCAATTTAATCAACACGGCTTTTATTCAACACATGAAATTATTTTATTTCAACACATGAAATTATTTTCTATTCAACACATGAATATATTTTCTATTCAACACATGAATTTATTTTCAATTCAACACATGAAATTATTTTCTAAATTGGAATGAGGCCCAGTAAATTACCATATAATGTTAGTTATATGGATTTTCTACAACACATGTATATAATAGCAACGGTAAATAATCAACCATCATCCAGAGTGCACCACACAACTGCACAAGCATTAAATATAAATAATTAACGCTTATACAGTCTGTCAATCCATCTACTGACATACAACTAACAATCGGGATTAGTTTACGTCAAATCTCATCCCAATACCCGTGTGGGGTTTCAAATCAACAAACACAGATTTTATTTGTGCAGTTGGGCGATGTGTAAAATTTATCGTCCCAATCAATATCAGTCAAATCAGTGTATATAAACAAATCGTCCGATTTGTTTATTACTATTTATTTTATATACACGTTAAAAATCATATTTTTAACTATAAAATATTTTCCACTATAAATATTTTATTTCATTCCACATCACACAATCAAATTTCACAACACAGCAACTAAACAAACAAGTCATCCATGGTCTGTGGACGACGGGTGTCGGGTGCTACTAAGCACCGTCTGCATCCTAGTATATATTTCAAACTAGAAATAAAAATAAAAGTGAGGAGTTCTCACCTTGGGGATCCACTCCGCCATTCTATATTTCTGAACGGTCTGGATTTGTTCGAAATTCCAATGTGTTCTTTTCCCGTGTTTTAGATTTTCGCAGCAGAGGAGGCGGTTTGGTCTTCGTGGTGGCGCAAGGGGGGCTTCGCTGTTCATTGACCTGAGAAGGGGCTGCAGGTTTCATCGATGTGGGAGATTTGACCGTGAAGAGGGGGAGGATACAATGCCGTAGCCAAGGGGGGTTGTAGGCTGGAGTCGGAGGGGGCTGGTGCGGCCGTTATGGTGGTGGCAGCAGGCCAAGGCGGCGGGCTCTGGAGGGGGTACGGTGGCTGCTTTGCGATGGGGTGCTGTGGTCGAGGTCTTCGAGCGAAGGGCGATCGATTGAGAAGGGGAGGGGCTGGCTCGTCGTCGGTGGAGTGGGGGGGGGGAGTGGAGGAGGGCAGCTAATGGGTTGCGGTGGAGGAGCGGTTTCTTTTCAGAAAGGGGAAAAGTTGATTTCGGTTGAACGAGGGAATGGGGGAAAAGGAGGGCGTTGACCAAGGTTTTATAATTTATATATTATTAATTTAATTAAATCCCAAAAAGCAACTTTTTCATTCGAACACCAACCAAGACCCAACGATTATCGCCCCTAGCTAATTACCCCCATTCCGAACACAATGGTATATGTATCATAAGCTGATTCGATCGTTTCAAGCAGTTTCCGTCAAAATCAAAATATAAATCTATATATTGAATTTGAACGCACATTTCAATTTACCGAGACCACATACGGACTCTTAAAATTCCCGAAAAATTATTTTTAGCTTCGTATTGACGATACGGTCCTAACAAAACTAATTTCGTCAAATTTGAGGCCCATTTGAAAAATGGCCATTTTCCAGTTGATTGAAATTGATTGAAACTGTTAAAACACGTTTTACTTCGCCACGCTCACATATTGATTCAGAAAATTAAGAATTTTGAAAGCTGACAATAACTTGACATCCCGGATCCAAGAAAAGTGGTTTCGTCAAAAACAGAGGTCGTTTGCAAAATTTCCATTTTTAAGGGCCAGAATTCCATAGTGACTATTCTGAATTTTCAACTGGACGTAACTTTTGATTCCCGCTATGAAATTTCAATTTCTCGGATTCGTTGGAAAGATATTCTCAAATAGATTCAAATATTTTTGGTTTCGCCAAAATCCGGTTTATTTTGAATCATGTACATTCATTTGAACTTTGAAATCGAATTTTCAAACTACTGCGCCATTTTCAATTCCTTTTATAACTAAAATAAAATATTTATATTCTAACGTCGATCTATATAGATATATACGTTCTAATTCTAATCAAAATGAATTTCTCGTCGTTATTATTTAAAATAATTCATTTTAAATATTCAAAATTCGCTAAAATTGCCAAAATAAAAATTTTAAATTGGCTCAGATTTCCGGGTTATTACAGCAACTGGCTTAAAAGTGCAATTGCAAATAATATGTTTGTTGCAACTGTTATGGAAGCACAGTTGCTAAAAGTATGTTTTTGCAAGAGGAAGGGAAGCGCAGTTGCTAAAAATATACTTTTCGAAACAGAAAAAAGGCCTGTTGCTAAATCTCATCTATTGCAACTGCTATAATAGGTCTGTTGCTAAATATCACTTACTGCAACTGTCATTTGTCGCTTGTTGCAAATGGCTAGTTGCAATATGGTATTTTTCTTGTAGTTACTTCTTGTATTCCTTTTTCTTGTTGTCGAGCATTGTTTTCTTGTTAACGTGTAAGCATGACCAAATTGCTAACATGAACATATGTGTATAGGTATTGGAGATACGTATCGTTGTGCATTCGACTATAATCGGAATATCATTAGGCATTTCTGAAGATCCCTCAACGATAAGACTGCTTGTGGCAGCTGATTATGGAGAAAGCGGTAACTTTTAGTTGTTCATTTTGTTGGTATTCGACACAAACTTGTTTTATGGATATTTTGTTTTATTTATAGATATCGTGACTTTGTTCGACGGATATTGTGTAAATTTTGTTTATGGTGTTATTTTTGTTTATGGAAATTATGTAAGCTTGGTTTGTTGATGATGTAATCATTGTGTATGAATATTGTGTTATATAATTAGTTGGTTGATATATATTTACATGCTACTGATATGTATGTGCATGAATATTTTGATACTACAATATGTAAATGTCATGATAGATGTAAAAAAAGATGTGATATGTGGCAAAACGCTGTGATAGTAAAGAACATGTAAACTTCCAGAAATGTTGAAATAGTGGCAAAACGCTGTAGAAAAGGGAAGATAACAACGTTTCTAAAACAATATAAACATTTTATTAACATAAGAACAACACTATTTGAAATGCTGTGGCATGTCAATTTTCTACCGCGTTTTGATATGTATTGTGATATTTCCATGGCTTATAACAACTTGTTGGTACACAACGTTCATCAAAACGCTGCTAAAGGCTATAACAACTTTTTTCAACGCTGTGAATAGACAAATTTTGTGTAGTGTGGACAATGGGTCGGTACCAACCCATGGTAGATCGGCATCGACTCATGTAGTTGAAGTATTTTTGTATGAAACTCATAGGATCGGGTCAACATGCTATTTTACGGCTCTCTGCAAGTGGGCTTGGCCTAACTCCCTCCAGAACATCTATAAATACCTCCTAACATCCAACATCAAAGAGGATTGATTTCCTTGATCTTCCAAAGCTCTACGAAGATATTTCTTCATCTCCAGCAGTCATTACTCTCCTCCAACAACAAAGTTTCTTCTCTAGAGATAACTACTTCAAGTTACCTAGGATGGTTATCGTAATTCTCCAATAGCCAATAGTACTAGTGATTGTTGGTTATTCTCTACTTTGGGGATCTTTGTAATTAAATATAAACATATTGTATCTGGCATGGCAAATACTATAACAATATTGTTCAAAACAGATGCAGGCTTGATCCCAAGCTGAACCACTATAAAATTATCTTCTTCATTTCCTGTTTTCCATTTCTTTCCTGTTTTAATTTACTTTTACTGCTTTGTTCTGCTTCCCCCTCAAGGGGTGGTGTTTTCGCAATTAATCAGGTGTTATTGGCATTTTTGAAATACCACATTATAAATCATTTCTTATCATTTTATAATATATAAAATGTATTATTAAACTATTAAATCCCAATTTAAGTCCATAATTACTTATTATGGCCTCACTAATGATGTCACAATTACTCTTTATTTTTCTAAAAATAAAATAAATTATTTTATTTCATATTCTTACTTATTTAAATAAATAAGCGTACTTATCCAAAGTTGTTCACGATTATTGAGAAATTCGAAATTTCTTGAAAACCGATTTCTTATCGTTTTTGATGGAAATTATATTTGTTCCAATGTTTAAAATCCTTTGAACAAATGTTATTAATGTATAAAAATCTATTAATTGGATATTTAACTTAATTAAACATCCTATTTTATTGTCATAAAATTTTGGATTGTTACATTCTCTCCTCATAAAAGAATTTCGTCCCCGAAATTATCAGACAAAAAAATATACAAAGGGCCAAAATATAATTCATATTCATTCATGTATGATATATATAAACCATGTATATGCATATATGATTTGATCTTATATTCAAATCCGTCAATCAATTTCCGAACTAGTATCGATCCCTCGATCCTCTAGCACGAACAAGGATCAGGCTTCTCCTTTGGGAAACCTTCGCTTTCCTTACATAGTATTCAACTATAATAGAAAACTTGAGTATCTACTTGAAAACACTTCTTAACTTTCGCCGTTGAGAATCAAACAACCATACTCTTTCATACTAGCATAAACACCTCGAGTTCTGAACTTGAATCTTCGATCAACCAATGCACTGAAGTGATTTATCTATATTATGTACTTTATTATCTTCAAACATTTATGAGAATCATTTCATAAAATCTTATCTTTGGATTTAAATACTTCTATTATTTTGCCGAAAAGAATTGCATTTCAAAGATGACTTATCTTTTCATTTAGCCAAAATGGCGAGTAATCCAGAATAGCTCGGAACTGGGTACTACCAGTAGTATATGACATTATCTTGACAAGAAGTCAATAATCAAGAGTTGTGTTTACCATACGAACACAACCCCTTACCAGTTTGCAGCTATTTTTGAAATACTCAAAATGGTTGTTATTAAATCCATCCAAAAAAACAAATTTGAAATTTCCTTATCTTTTTAACTTTAAATAAATTATTTCTTACCTTTAGGATCGTCCATATTTGAACTCATTCCAATTACACGGTGATAAAGAAGATAATCTACTAAGTATGCTACCCCGTCTGCCGGACAACATCAGCTTGACATTTAGAAGATTATACTAATCATCACAAAACTAATCAGAACTTACCCATCGAAATTCCCATAAAACAATTTCTTCCAATTTCTTTCTGCAAAATTGTTCCTGAAAATCTTTTCAAAGGAAACCTTTTTTAATTTTTATATTTAAAAAAACCTGGTTTGTATATTAAATTACCAGATTGCTTTATTTGTTTATCTTTAGAACATTAATCTTTGAAAACTCTTATTTTAAGTTCCTTCGATTTCTTTACTTAGAGAATTAATTATTATTTTTCCAATGCACAATCAACAGAGATTTTTATCATTACTTAACGGCTTAATATATAGTTCCAAAAGGTAACTGATCGTACTATACATAGATAGGGATATTACACTAGCCGACTAATTAATCAACTATACATAGAAAAATATACCAATGGATTAACCGCACTACTCCTCCTCCTCGAACTCCTCATCCTCTCCATCGTAACCTAAATCTTCCTTGGGCTCCTCCTCTTCGGCCAATATATGTGCCTAAAAGGCCAGTTCCAAATCTTTGTGTAACGACCCGCATTCTATGTATTAGAGGATCGTAAAATATTTATCTCTTTTTCATATAAAGTCGTTTGATCATGCAACTTTAGGAAGCGACTATTGGGGTCATTTCCCATGTTCACAATTTTTGGCGAATTTTAAATGATAGTTTTGCCCCTGGCGAATCTTGTTTCTCCTAAACTTTGATTGGTAAGGAGTTTTGACCTAAACCACTTCTATTGGATTTAGATGATGGTTTACCTTTCCGTAGCGTGGTCACATTAATCAAACAGACTTACCGTTTGGGAGATATGGCTGAAATAAGGTTTGGAAGGTGAAAAACTGCTTAACCGGACTTAATTAGGTGATTAGTGGTTAGGCCCATAACCCATTTCGGAATTAGGATTATGGGAGGGCAAAAAGGGTTTAAGAAAACATTTCAATTCAGTTTTCTAGCCACTGTTAACATTCCTCTAACCCTAATAATGGCCTCCACCTTCTAAATTCATCCCTAATCACTTTCCAAACACATATCAGCCAAATCAACATCAAATTAAGGCGGATTAGCATAGAAATTGAGATAGAGTTGCAGGAATACATTGTGAACCATGCCAAATCAGTTAGAGTTTCAAATCTGAAATTTATTTGTGGCTAAGGTGAGTGATTTGCACTTTTATTCACTAATTACGACTAATTATGGGTGATTAGTGATAATTAGCGAAATTACGCATCGTAAAAATCTGTAAAAGTATGTAGAAATTCTTAAATATTATTTTATGCCTCTAGTGAAAATTTGGGTTAATTTGGATTAAGTTTGCTAATTCTATATATAAATGTGGTTAAGGGGAAAATCATGCTCTTTGGGTATGTTTGATTTAAAATATTTCATGTTATTGATATTTGGGGTTTTGTTTGACTCTACATGTTACTAATGTTGTTTGGAATGTTTTGTGACTTCATAGTAAGGTTAGAATGGTTGAAAACGCCATCCTTTGCCGAAATTAGCTTGCTGGAAAAGCTGCAGAAAACCGATTCCTGAAGGAGTTATGCCTCACGAACCGCCCGGGAGAACTTTGATTCCTGAAGGGGGTATGTGTCATGAACCACTCCAAGATGATGGTCACAAACTACTCCAAGATGATGGTCATGAACCGCTCTAAGATGATGGTCACGAACCGCTCCAAAATGAGGACTCATGAACCGGGGAAGGGTATCTCGAGCCAGGGAAGGGGTCACGAGCCGGGGGGTTGTCGCGAACCAAGAAAGGGTGGTCACGAACCGGGGGGAGGGGGAGGGGAGGGGAGGGTGAGCTTACCTATACTTTGTCACTTCAAATAAGCGAGAGCAGGAATCCAAGAGCGTGATTCCGAGAGCGAGAATCCGAGAGCGGGATTACAAGAGCAGGAATCTGAGAGCGGGATTCCGAGAGTCGAAATCCGAGAGCGGGATTCCGAGAGCCGGAATCCGAGCTTTCCTATACTTTGCCACTTCATCCAAGAGGATGAATCCAAACTGAAAGGGATTCGAACTTCTACCACGCGACAACAATTTTGAACTCTTCTAAAGATCAAAACCAATTCAACCAAAACCCGAGATGCAAAGGAGGTCCAAGTGAGAAGTTATTACTCAGGATCCAGCTGGCAACCAATGAGTTAACTTTTAGATTTGGGCTTTGCTGCGGGACGTTTGAAAAAGGGGTTATCGATATCCATAATTTTGGTTCACCACTAAGAAACGAATTATGAGCTATGGATCAGTGCAATGGGGTCATTGTGACTCCCAAGGGAAAAGTGATCGTAGCAAAGGATTGGGTGATCAAAGTGGTGGATATCGTATGCTTTACGCAGAGTAAGAGATGTGAGGATGATTGCTATGTTTGATGTTTGCTATCACCATGATATGTGCACTTCCACTTTACACTTTATGTTGGTGTTACCCTATAGTACTGTACATCTTATTGTGCTAACTCTTTGGTTGTAGGTCCAAGTTTAGGTATGATTATTTATACCTATTATTGTTTTGTTTTGCTGCTATCGATCAAACCAGACTTTTGTCTGACCCAGAGTTTTTTGTCTCTTTTTATTACTCTGGGTGCTCCTAAATGAGCAGACTAGAGATAGGTTAGGTGGTTATGCACGAGTAGCTGTCCGGAGACGAGCAGGAGGCTTCCACGTACTATTTACATATATTCTCCCTGTGTTGTTGCTAGTCACTACTTTGGGCATTAGTAGCGTACCTTTTTCTATTTTTCTTTAGAGACAGTATTTTGAAGTTGTAATAATGATGGTTTGGATCATAAGTTGTATTTTGGATTCCGCTGCTATGATGGTTTAGTTTTCAGCTTATGCATCGTCTCTCCTGTTTTATGTCAAGTTATGTTATTATTATATTTTATTCCATGTGTTGTGAGATATACTATAGGTTCTTGGTGATTCATAGCTTCAAACCCTTTTTCCTTTGAGACCTTCCCGTGCTAGTTAGGCATTAGCACAGCGCATTTCGGGGAAATGTCGGCTGGTTCGGGGCGGGCCTTCACACTTGGTATCAGAGCCTGGGTTGCGTAGTTAACCTAGGGGAAGACATCAGGGAGAGATAGTATACGTATATGAGTGCGCGCATTTGTGATATTTTGTTTTTCAAAAGATATATATATATATATACCTATATATACTATTAGTATAGCTGAGGATGAAGTCGCACTGCACTGGCACCACTTAGGAGATGGTTAATCGTTTTCTCTTTACAGATTGAACGATGAGCCGATATACGAGGAGTACGGGTTCAGGGGCCAATAATAGGAATGCCCCTGGTATGAGGATGTTTTTTACTACCTTCATGTGATAGATGCTCAGGGAGCAGCTCCTAATGCTGCTAACAGTGGTGTTGCAGTGGTGCAGGCATCGAGAACCGATTTCGCCAAGCTTAACAAGAATTATACTAGTCTTGGTGGGAAGTCGTTCTACGGAACGGAATCGACTATGGATGTTCAAGATTGGCTGGATAATTGTGAGCGCATCTTTGAGGATTTGGTAATTGAAGACGCAATGAAGAGGAAGCTAGCTTCCCATCAACTTCAAGGAGGAGCTATGAATTGGTGGAATGCTATCAAAGTAGCTACTCCCGAGGATCAAGTCACTTGGAATCAGTTTAAGACTCGCTTCAGTGAAAAGTTTATTCCAACTGCTTAGAAATCAAAATTGTTTAGGAAGTTTTTGGAGCTTAAGCAGAATGGTAGGGAAGTCTCGGAATATATTACTGAGTTCGATACCTTATCAAAATATGGATTATCTCTTATTGATACTGCCGAGTAGAAGAACGAGAGGTTCATAACTGGCTTAGATGAGTACTTGGGGGAAAGACTTATAAACCACATTGATGAGACTTTCGAATCCATTATGGGGAAAACATTGAGATCAAAGAGCCTTTACCCTAAGTCAAAGACTGAGGTTGTTGTTGCATCCACAAAGGAGCCAAAACCACAGGCAAGCGGTGGAGGAAAGAAGGAGTCTCAAAATAAGAGGATGCAAAACCAAGCTAAGGATGGTAAAAATAATAATAAGGACGACGAGTGCTTTAACTATGGCAATAAAGGCCACTATTCCAGAGATTGTCAGGAAAAGCCTGGGGAAAGGAAGTGCTTCAATTGCGGCCAAGCGGGACATCACAAGGATAAATGTCCACAACCTCCTAAAGAGAAGTAGATCATGAAAGCATATGTTATCAGCGTTGTTCCTTCTTCGTCGAATGCCCCAACTGCGGCGGAGAAAGGAAAGAGTGTCGTTATTCAAGGTATGCTTTCTATTTATGATGTTCCAGTTTGAGTGTTGTTTGATACCGGGGCTTCCCATTCCTTTATATCTAGTGACCTGATAGATAGGTTGGGATTGGAACCCAAGATAGTTGATAGAACTTTAGTTGTGACGAGCCCGATCGGTGGTTAGACTAGCCTTTGCATGATTTGTCATGATTTGGTCTTATCGAGTCATGGATGTATGTTGCTTGCGATTGCTTTTTTTAGGCTTTATTAGATTTTGCATTATTTTGGGAGTCGATTGGCTCTGAGGGTATAGGGGGGTATTGGGTACCTACCTAGTGATGACAATAATAATTGGAACTAAGGGAACAAAGAGATTCAGGTCGGCTATGACTCGTGAAGGAAGAGCCTTTGGAAGCATTTTTAAACGCTGTGGTGAATAGCATGAGCATTGCGGTATTTCTTAGTAAATGAGTGATTACTATGGATTGTTTAGTACTTTATGTTGATGTTCTCTTTGGTTCAAGAATGGTAATAACTTCGGAGTAGATTCAATGGGGAAATCTCGAAGCGATAAGATGTGTTCATTGACCGTGGGGATGCAACGAAGGTTAGGATGATTCAAGTTAGACTTGAACTCGTAGACAATGGTTGTTCGTTAATTTTGGAGATGTAACGAGTAGGGAGATGACTCATGATGGACTTGAGTTTGTGGGTAATGGTACTCGAGACTGGGTCTGAGTTTGTGGATGGTTGTCGGCGATGCCAACTAGAGTTATAGAGAGATTATCATTGTCGTAAGTTCTAGTGGTCTCTGGGAGGCAAATGTACATTGGACATGCAGTAGTCTGGTTAGAACCGGGGTTGCTATTTACCCTTAACATATGACATAGGCGGTAATGCGATCAACGATAGTTTCGAAGCAGGAGTGGCGAGGATAGCCAGAGTTAGTTATGAGTGCTCGAGTGTTTAGTTGTTTTGTTCATATCATCTCACATAGATTATCTGGATTTGGAGGAGATGTTCCTTGAGTGGTTGTCTGATGTTGGTTTAGGCCTTAGAGGCTTGTGCTTGGGGAATGTCGAGTTCGACTAGGATGGTTTGCGTGCGATATAAGTAGTTGTTGTGATTTCCATTGAATGATGTCTTGGTTTACTCGAGGAGTGATGGGTAGCCGTGACATGATAAGACTGTTCGATGATGTGGATTGCCCCGAGTTGGACTCGATAGGGCTATGAGATGACTCGAGTGGGACTCGAGAAGGCTACAAGATAGTGGATTGACTTGGGTCGGACTCGAGTTGAAGATGGAATTGGGGATAGCTCTTCTGATGAGGTGCTAAGGAATCGTCGATAGTTTGGAGTGTTCTAGACGGACTCAAAGCAGGGGTATCTGGGGATGCCCATTTACCTTGGATCCGTTGGACGTGATCTAGTTATCCTAGGAGGATAAACGTATGTTGGAAGTGCGGTAGTCCGTTTGGAGCCAGGGCTTCCATTGGCCCTTGATATTGGTTGGACCAGTCATACAGGTATCGACGTATTCATGGCTTTAGCAGGCGGTAGATAGTGCTTGTTTGATGGATGTTATGGTTTCTATGTTGTTCCTATTTTCTTCTCTTGCGTAGACTATCACCTGTAGGATTCAGCGATGGGGAATGAAGAAATGACAATATACATGGATACATGTGCTACCGTACTAGGTGCGATAGTTGATGCATTGCGTAGGAGACATGCCAGTTTAGATGTTATGTTTCTTGAATGGAAGCAACTGGAGTATATCGCGGGATATGATTTTAGACCTACGTATGGATTGGGTCCAGAGATATTAGCAAGTTTGACGATTAAACCGACTTTGATTGAGCGGATTGGTTCCAGGCAGAGGGACAATCCTAACCTAATAGAAATCATCTCCAAGGAAGAGATGAATATCGATAGTGAGAAAATGAACAAGTATGGACTTGATAGAGAAGGATGGCTTCGAAAGGATAGGAGACTAGTTGTACCCAATGTTAATGGATTGAGAGACGAAGTTCTTAGAGAGTGTCATCACTCGAAAATGACTATACATTCCAGTGATAAAAAAATGTATCGAGACATGAAGCAAACCTACTACTAGGAAGGGATGAAGAGGGACGTTGGGAAGTTTATCTCCAGGGGCATGAACTGCCAGTTAGTTAAAGCCGAGCAAAAGAAGCCTAATGGTTTTTTACAACCGTTGGAAATTCCCAAATGGAAATGGGAACAAGTCTCAATGGACTTCATCGATGGTCTACCAAGGACTGGATCCGGCCATGATAGTATTTGGGTGGTTGTGGATCGATTGACCAAAAGTGCAAGGATTATACCCATCAAGTCGAATAGAGCGGCAACTAAGTTAGCAGAACTGTATATGAAGTGGTGTGATAATGAGAAAGACTGTACTTGGGAACCCGAGAACAACATAAGGAAGTCATATCCAGAGCTCTTTACCTAGTACGGTTTTAATATCGATATAATACTCCCTTGTTTGTAAACCGCATGCTAGGATAGGCTTATCGTGTATGTTTGATTGTTGCAAATGATTGATAGGCATGCGGCATCCTTTGTATGTTTTGGTTAAGGAATTTCGGGGGCGAAATTTCTTAAGGGGGGAGAGTGTAACGACCTGCATTCTATGTATCGAAGGATCATAGAATATTTATCCCTTTTTCATATGAATTCGTATGGTCGTGCAACTTTGGGAAGCGACTATTGGGTTCATTTCCCATATTCACGATTTTTGTCGAATTTTTAAATGACCGTTTTCCCACTGGCGAATATTGTTTCGCCGATAACGTTTGATTGGTAAGGAGTTTTTACCTAAAACCATTTCTATTGGATTTGGATGATAGTTTACCTTTCCGTAGAGTGGTCACATTAATCTAACAGACTTACTGTTTGGGAGATATGGCTGAAATAAGGTTTGGAAGGTGAAAAACAGCTTAACCGAGCTTAAATATGTGATTAATGGTTAGGCCCATGACCATTTCGGGATTAGGGTTATGGGAGGGCTGAAAGGGTTTGAGAAAACATTTCATTTCAGTTTTCTAGCCGCCACAAGCATTCCTCTAACCCTAGTAATGGCCTCCACCTTCTAAATTCATCCCTAATCACTTTCTAATCACATATTAGCCAAATCAACATCAAATTAAGGCGGATTAGCATAGAAATCGAGATAGAGCTGCTGGAATACATTGGGAACCATGACAAATCAGTTAGAGTTCCATATTTGAAATTTATTTGTGGCTTAGGTGAGTGATTTGCACTTTTATACACTAATTACAGCTAATTAGGGGTGATTAGTGATAATTAGCGAAATTATGCATGATAAAAATATGGAAAAATATGTAGAAATACTTAAATATTATTTTATGCCTCTGGTGAAAATTTGTGTTATTTTGGATTAAGTTTTCTAATTCTATATGTAAACCTGGTGAAGGGAATTAACGGGAAAATCATGCTCTTTCGGTATGTTTGATTTAAAATATTTCATGTTATTGATATTTGGTGTTTTTGCTTGATTCTACATGTTACTACTGTTGTTTGGTATGTTTTGTGACTTCATAGTAAGATTAGAATGGTTGAAAACATCATCGTTTGGCGGAATTAGCTTGCTGGAAAAACTGTAGAAAACCAGTTCCTGAGGGGGGTGTGCCTCACGAACCGCCTAGGAGAACTTCGATTCCTGAAGGGGGTATGCCTCACGAACCGCCCAGGAGAACTTTGATTCCTGAAGGGGGTATGTCTCACGAAACGCTCCAAGATGATGGTCACGAACTGCTCCAAAATGAGGACTCACGAACCGGGGAAGGGTGTCACGAGCCGGGGACGGGGTCACGAGCCGGTGGGGTGCAGCGAACTCGGGGGGAGGGGGTGGGTGGATCATGAGCCGGGGGTGGTCACGAACCGGGGGGGGGGTCACGAACCCGGTGGGGGGGTTGAGCTTTCCTATACTTTGTCACTTCATCCAAGCGAGAGCGGGAATCCGAGAGCTGGATTCTGAGAGCGGGATTCCGAGAAGTGGAATCTGAGAGCGCGATTCCAAAAGCGGGATTCCGAGCGCTGGAATCCAAGAGCGGGAACCCTAGAGCGGGATTCCAAGAGCGGGATTCTGAGAGCGGGAATCCAAGAGCGGGATTTCGAGAACGGGATTCCGAGAGCGGGAATCCAAGCTTTCCTATGCTTTGTCACTTCATCCAAG
Source organism: Allium sativum (assembly GCA_030737875.1). Classification (NCBI taxonomy): domain Eukaryota; kingdom Viridiplantae; phylum Streptophyta; class Magnoliopsida; order Asparagales; family Amaryllidaceae; genus Allium; species Allium sativum. The sequence continues at coordinate 494,014,208 of CM060918.1, read as the reverse complement.
AGGACGACTCCAAAATGACCCGGATTTGAACTTCTACCACACGAAGAAAATTGTGAACTCTTCTGAAGATCTAAACCAATTCAACCAAAATTCGAGATGCAAAGGAGGTCCAAGTGAGAATTTATTACTCAAGATCTAGTTGGGAACCAATGAGTTAACTTTTAGAGTTGGGCTTTGCTGCGGGACGTGTGCAAAAGGGTTATCGATATCCATAATTTTGGTTCACCACTGAGAGACAGATTATGGGCTATTGATCAGTGAAATTGGGTCATTGTGACTCCTAAGGGCAAAGTGATCGTACCAAAGGATTGGATGATCGAAATGGTGGATATCGTATGCTTTATGCACTGAGTGAGAGATGTGAGGATGATTGCTATGTTTGATGTTTGCTATCACCATGACATGTGCACTTCCACTTTACACTTTATGTTGGTGTTACCTTAGAGTACTGTACATCTTGTTCTGCTAACTCTTTGGTTGCAGGTCCAGGTTCAGGTATGATTATTTATACCTGTTATTGTTTTGTTTCGCTGCTATCGCTCATACCATACTTTTGTCTGACCCAGAGTTTTATGTCTTCTCTTATTATTCTGGGTGCTCCTAAATGCGCAGATTAAAGACATGTTAGTTGGTTATGCACGAGTAGCTATCCGGAGACGAGCAGGAGGCTTCCACGTACTATTTACATGTATTCTCCCTGTGTTGTTGCTGGTCACTACTTTGGGCATTAGTAGTGTAGCTTTTTCTAATTTTCTTTTGAGACGGTATTTTGAAGTTGTAATAATGATGGTTTGGATCATAAGCTGTATTTTGGATTCCGCTGCTATGATGGTTTAATTTTCAGCTTATGCACTGTCTCTCCTGTTTTATGTCAACTTATGTTATTATATTTTATTCCATGCGCTGTGAGATATACTACAGGTTCTTGGTGATTCATAGTTTCAAACCCTTTTTCCTTTGACGACCGTCCCGTGCTAGTTGGGCATTAGCACAGCGCATTTTGGGGAAATGTCGGCTGGTCCGGGGTGGGACGTCACACTCTGTATGCATGCTTAGGAGTAATGATGGTGCCTCTGCATACTCCTGCTCTCCATCCTCCTTATCGGAGATAGGAGAGTCACTAACCTCTACTAGTGCTATCTAGTGTTGTTGCTCTCCTACCTGCTCTGGCGGGAATCCTTACCAGTTTGCCCAATTGATCCCAGGGTATTCCCTGTTATCGTCTGAACTAACTGGATTAGTGATCCACATGTCCTCCCTACTATCATCACTAGATATGAACATCGACTCTGTATCATGATAGTTTGATAAGTTCCAGGGATAGCCCAGGAATCACCTATCCATTGGGACACTCACATGTTGTAGCCATAATAGTATCAATATCCCTAGGTATGAAATCATAAAGTAGAAAAAAGCCCTCCAAACGAGCATCAAAACCTGGCGGTGGTGTTAATCTTGTATGGAACTCTTCCTCCCCTCGAAAATGTTATAGTCCTATTGGGTCTGAATCCGAGTCCTTCTGACTCATTCTCCCAGGGCTGGGAATATGAAAATAAGCAGTGGATCAGGATGTACATATCAAATGGGAGAATGCTACTCTACTATATTAAACATTTTGACAGACTAGATACTAAATTGATTTTAGAATTCATAAATCTAAGTTGATATTAATTAACAAACACCTATTAGTCAAATTGTGAAACTTAATTCATAAGGTGATCGTCAATTTATCATTTATAAAAATCGTAAATGACGAAAAATCATTTATTAGCTAAGGATAGGATTATCCCTAATCAACCTAGTGTTATTGGCTGGACAACTTATAGTCAAATTGTGCAATTCTAACCACAAGCCGTTCAGATTTAGATTGGTTTTTTTATTCAATTGATAAGATTTTATTTAAGCAACTAATAGTTAATGTAACCAAACATAGAGTGATAGAGTTATCTTTCCCTTGATCACTGATTATACTCTTTCTCTTATGAAAACTTATTTTGTATCCAAGTATAGTCCAAATGGTAAAATTATTTCATTTACCATAATTTCAAAACAAATATCATTTTGTATGTATCAAAATAACAAATACGCATTGATATATATATATAATACGCTCAAACTCATTATATAGTATTACTAAATCTATCTCTAATGAGTTACACATCTTAAGATATTACTGATCCTATCTCTAATGAGATATCCACCCAACTAAACCTTGGTATTCGCTCAACCAAAGTTCTGATACCAAAATGTGAGGACCCGAAAATCCACTTCTCGAAAATTCGCAATGATGCCCTCAACCGTGAATTCCCAAGCAGTGAAAAGTCATAAACTCAACGATGAAGTAAAAAAACAAGAATTGAACAGAAAACAGCAGAATGCAATAGAATCTCACATCGAATGGATAATATACAACAATCAATTAACCTTTACAGCGGAAGACATTTTTAATATAATCAGAGTTTAATTCTAGATCAACCTAGATAGTTATAAAACATGTCCATACAAATGCTGAAATAATAAACAAATGTAAATAACACAATAGAACAATACAACTACGCCAATATGTAGATGAACATCTCCAGCTCCTCTCGAAACTCCAAACTAGCTCTATCGAAGAGATCTTGCTCAATCCCTATGAAATGATACTCGACTCCAAGCATCCTCAACAAAAACCTGAAAACCAATTGGAAGTGACTCGAGTGTTGAAAGCTACTGAATCAAGATTGGGAAAATACCAACATAAGAAACACAAGCCAAAATAGTATGACGGAGTCATAGATCAGTAAACAAACATTGAATTTTGAAAATCAAAATATCTTATTGAAACCCCATCGCAAATAAAAACCAACGGCAAAATGATGGTATGTCAAAACAACGTCCTTAAGAAAGAATAATGTCTTGTAAGATCACGCTCGTAAATAAATTGACAAACGAGTTTTTAGCTTATGATAGCCAAAACCTTTGATACACATAATCATTTGATATTACTATTAATGCATAGCCTTTGAAAACACTTTTCAAGTAAACTTATTCAAATGTAGCTGAAAGTACGCCCATTGATAACCTTTGGCTTATACAGTAGAAATTTGCATGGGAACTTATCTGGAAATGGATTTTCAACAAAGGGTAGGGTAAGGGACTACCTACCGTATAGTGCACCTCTAGAAGAGTGCACCCAAGCTACCCGCTCGATTTGCTTACAAGGCACTGATCCTACTTCAAAAACAAGCTGGTTATGACATTTTCTCCATTCGTTACCGACCTATCCTTGGATCCTACATCATTTAATCAACATTCAGTGTTTAATCTGGAAGGGTGATGACCATATCCTTCCTAGGTCGCATGCAATCCCATAACTTTGCCCTACGCCTGTTACAACCATTCCGGGTTATGAGGTATTGATAAGGTAACGTCTTTACCTTTTTCACTTTAACGCACTTCATATCTTTAAATGCCATTGGCCAGAACATCCGATCACTAATTGACTTCCACAAAATTATTCTGGGTGTTAAGCTCAGGGTTAAATCCCTGCCAATAAACAGATGTAGGTTTGTAAAAGTCAATGTTCATGTTTGTTGGAAATGCTCTGTCAGACATTGGTCCACTACAAGTCATCTAGAAACAGGATGAACCGAAGGCACCTTCCCACTGCTTCCATAATTTGCAGTGGCCACGACCCTTGCATCATTGAAGTTCCTATAACAAGGGATCACTGCTGTTCATTTACCTTGGGAGAAACTCCGAAGTTATCCGCGAGCAGGGAAATCCGCTTATCATGAAGATCTCTAGGCATCCATTCAAAGGAGAGTCCCCTGTTCTTCAATAGCTTCCATGTTCGAACTGTAAGTTGATTCGAAGTGGTGTTCAGATATGAAGATTCCAAACCTGGCCCCAATTTTCTTCGCAACCAACCATTCGATAAAAGATTTTCCCTCATTGTTTATCATTTGATTAGATCTCCTCTTTTTAAATATATTGATTTTATGTCAAATCAAATCTCTATTAGTATAACAAGTCAAATCTTATTTATGATAACATGTCAAATCAAATCATTTTATTATAATAAGTCAAATCAAATATTTTTATTATAATAAGTCAAATCAAATCTTATTAGGGTTGTTATGGTAATGGTAAATTTACCATTACCATACCGTTACCAGTCGATCAAGAATCATTTATGATTGAAATTGGTATAATAGTTAAAATGGTATGACAATGGTAAATTTACCATTTTTAACGGTAGAGTATCGATAGCTTTTCTTCAATACCAGTGGCAATGGTAATTTTACCAGTCAATTTAAAACATATGTATATTCATGTAACATGCTTTATAATATGCATTGAAAACCAAATAAAAGACTAAATTTTGTTCAATAATAAGGTAGATAAATTTCAAGTGCACCTATTTTCTTTCTAATTTATGTTTGTTATTAACTGACAATGCATACAGTGTAATAAATATGCATTGTACAAAAAACATATCAAGATACAAACTTTGATGGACAAACAATAATTTACCATTACCAGTGTAATGATTACCAAATTATCGGTATAGCAGTCTTTGGTATACCATTCGATCGGTTACAGTAAGAAATTTTGAAATGGTAAGTTAATGGTATTTGCCAAATGGTAACGGTTACCATTACCATAACAGCCATAAATTTTATTGGTATAACAAGTCAAATCAAATTTTATTTATGACAACATGCAAATAAAATTATATTATTATAACAAGTCAAATTAAATTATATTAATACAACAAGTCAAATCAAATCTTATTTATCCCCATAAAGTTTAATCTAATATTAGTTAGGTATCTGATTTTTCCTTTTGGTTTTTCTGTCTCCTCGCCTAATAGGCAAAACTTTCGGTCAGATCTCACTGGTGGTACTAGACTGTACTCTTAGGAATTACCGCATACTCTTTTTGTTGTTAACTTTAGTTGCTGCTAAAATGAATTTTATCTTAATCCCTTATGCCCGAATTTTGGGCGAATTTTCAAATTCCTTGAAAATATCCCAAATAATTCTTAAAAGTCATATTTAATTATTGAAAAATATTTTCCAAAAGGATCGGGTCGGAAAACTTCGTTTAAAACGCTTTATTTAGAAATCCTAAATTTTGAGTTGCTTCAAAACCCTAATTTTGGTAAAATTTGAAAACTGAAATTTTTGCTAAGTAAAAAAATCCATTTTTTATTCTTTGAATTTACTTCATTATATATTTGTAATGAATTTTCCTATTGGTTTCATAACTTCCTGACTCAATTTATGGAGCACGAATTAGTTTTATGAAATGTTAAATGTTCCCTCTTTAAACCCGAGCTTTTATCAAATAATTTATCTAATTATCTCCCAACAAATGATCATTTTCTTATCAAATTTTCCTGAAAATTAGTTTATCCGGTACTCGAACTATATGAGTAAAAACATCTAGAAAATCTCTTTTAGATAATTCTACACAAATCCCCAAAGTAGACGCTCGTTAGTTTCTTGGAGATTTAGTTAAATAACAAAAACCTTTTTAGATCGACCAGAGAATGTCTAGTTCTTGTGTTTAACAACGTGACTTATTCGTGACTTGCATGTACAATATTAATAACATAATATACTTATCAGACAAATCTTCGAGCAACGTTATCATTAGATTTCAACATATAATTTATATATTAAATTACCTGGTTAATTAAATAAATAATTAATCTTTTAGTGTATAATCTTTTACTCTTATCCAAACCATCTATGACTTCAACTAAGTGCCATAAACTATTAAATCTAAGTTTATAATCATGTGCAAACCTAGTCTAACTTTTAGAATTTGTGTTCAAACCTTTCAGCTTTTATATTGCTAACTCCCTGAATTAGCTTACAAACTTCTTGTTAACTTTTTGTAAACTCTACTATCATCATCTAAACCATACACAACTTAAAACATCAACATTAACATGTGTAGAATGTAGATCTAAGCCATAACAAAGATTTTTTTACTTATTTATTTTCCCAAACCAAACTGTATTCACTAATTTGCTTTCAAACTTTACTATTTAATCACCAAACTTCCCAAACATCAACCAAACTTGTAAATTAAATTTACCAACTTTAAATCAGCATCATAAATAACTATGAACAAATATGAACAAACATTGACCAAATATTATCTTTAAATTAACCAAAGCTGTGATTTCTCACCAAGCTTTCCTCTCCTCCGGGCAAATTAGCTCCACTGGAGCAAAACACCGCATTATAACCTCCTCTTGCCTTCTTACATCACCATGACCCCAACCTAGTGACCCATCACCCATAGCCTCCCCCTAACCTACGACCAAGTCCCCTCCAAGTCTCTTCCTTGGTTGCGCAAGTAGATGTGGTGGAAGGAGAGCCTTCTACCACTCCCCCTTTTTGTTTTAACATCTCCATTATTTGTTTTGGTATGTTTTATTTTATCCAAGGCTCCTTTAAAAAGTTTTTAGAGAAGGTAGAAAGAAAATGAAGAAATGAAAAGGAAATGGAAAGAAGGAAAGAGATGGGATATATATTGAAGTGGAGAGTTTCCAAGTCACTTCCTCATTACACACCCAACGCCACTTTCTCTCATCCACATTCCCTCCCTAACACGTCACTTTGGCAGCATACATGGGTTAGCACGCCCATATGTCACCAAAAATAGGTTGACTTTGTAGCAATGTTCTGTAGATCATTTTTCGGTACTTTGGATGCTTCTGTGTACGTGTTTTGGTATATATTTGTATATTTCATGGTCACAATATCCATTATTTTTTAATCCTTAATCATGTCGTAAATAAAGTTTATAAACCATATTTTAATTATCTAGTATTAATTAAGACCCGTTGGATCGATTATAATATCCTTTAAATTGATCATTCAAAAGTGTTACGGATTTATGTTGCCAAAAGCTGAATAACGTAACAATTGTTGTTACTTCTCTAAACATGATTATAAGTTCTTATAAGTCATCGTAAACTATTTATAAATCATTATAAACATTTCTTATCATTTTATAATATATAAAATGTATTATTAAATAATTTAATCCCGATTTAAGTCAATAATTTAATTATTACTTGTTACGGCCTCACCAATGATGTCGTAATTACTTTTTATTTTTCCAAAAGTAAAACCAGTTATTTTATTTTATATTCTTACTAATTTGAATAAATAAGTGTATCTATCCAAAGTCGTTCGTGATTATTAAGAAATTCGAAATTCAACAAAAAATGGTTTCTTATCGTTATCTTGTTTAAAATCCTTTGAACAAATGTTATTAATCTATGAAAATCCATTAATCAGATATTTAACTTAATTATATATCCTATTTGACTATCATAAAAATTTGTGTCGTTACAAGATCTCATAAAAAACATAATTAATCACAAGAAAGAATTTAATTACCACCACAAGAGTGCTAAGCATCACGCTAAGCACAAAGATACACCACCAAGAAAGAAAACAACAATTCTATAAAAAGGCATCATATAAGATCGTATATGAGTTTATTCAACTCAAAGTGATCATTATTTTTGAATAGCACAAAAATAGCTTTAAGGCTATAAAAATCAACATGAATCATAAAATTGGATCCAAACATCAAATAACCATTAAAATATCAAGATGGAGGATAGAGTTTTACCTTATAATAGCCAAACATGCTTGATACACTTTAAAAACAAATCATTTTGATATTACTATAAGTGCATAGTGTCGTAAACAACTTTGAATATAAATGTATCAATCATAGACGCCATATGTACCATATATTATGTCGCCATACATAGGTTTACAACTAAAACTGAAAAATGTCATATTGGAAGTTTGGATTTCCATTATGATAGTTGCTGATTCGAAAGATCGATCGCGTAGTGCAATCCTCCATGGCTTACGTCCAGGGCTTTTGGAAAACAACGTAATGCACATCCGCCTATATCCAGGAGACAAGTATCACTGTGACTTATGTCCAAGGCTTTGGAAAACATAGCTTACTCTATCCTTCTGGAAATCAGGTATAAGCCCTATCTCTACTAGGTGTGGAGCGCCCACACCCAACATAATCTCGGTCGACCGAATCCATGACAACCCTAATAGTTGTCGTCTATTCTCATATCAAAAGTATACTGATCTGACTAGTAGTTCACCATCATACCGGTGTGTGAGGCTCCCGAATTAACGCTACACAAAGCTGCGCTTAGGGGTGAACAAAGTTCGGTTCAAACCGAATTAACCGACCAAACCGGTTCATTTTGGTCGGTTTGGTTCGGTTTTAAAACTAAATCGGTTTGAATTTGGTTTGTAAATTTTTTTTGGTTACCGGTTTAACCGAATTAACTGAACTTTTAATTTATTATCTAATTCTATGGTATTATAATATTTTAAATAATTAGTTTAGTTATATAATACAAAGGCATTTGTTGCAAATAGATCAAATCTTATCATAAACATAAAATTTACAATATAAAAGTTCTCTAAACATGAATTTTTATTTTACTTTAAGTGATTCCGTCATTTGAATAATAATATATCCTTCAAGTTCGGTAAGTTCGGTTACCGACCGAATTAACCGAAATTAATTCGGTTCGGTTTGGAAAATTTTCGGTTTTAATTCGGTTTTAATTTTTTTACATCCAAACCAACCGAAATGACTAAATGCTCACCCCTAGCTGTGCTACTTAAAGTTATGCTTTGATCATTAACCACAAGGCTCTGCTTTTCAACAAAAAGCCTTGATCCATGCATCTCAGTTGTCAATCCATACCATACCATTGATTTCTGCCAATATATAACCTCTAAGCTTGTAAGTCTCAGAGAAGGGTATTAAAAAAGAGAATAAATTATCTGCCACCAAATAGATATATATTTAGCAGAGATCAACGAATACAACATAAAGGAATACAATGTCAGACATAACATCCATTTGCAAGTTCGTTCTGGGTTTGAACGAAATTAGAGGCACCTTATTCCTCATCCCATATCTCCAGTACAGGAGAGAGGCCCTTGCATATCCAGACAATCAACAAGTACGTCCGGACAACTACCACTATAAAACCTTCCTAGGAGCTAACCAATCCAGGGCATCGGTAGTAATCCATTCGATGTGAAGATCATCGTTCTTGCACCATCTTCAATATCTTCGACTTTTAATCGTCGTATCAGTTATTCAAAATGGGTTAAACCCGGTCTTTCCGAACAACTCGCGTATCTTATAATCAGGTGGAATAAAAAAAAATCATACGCCTCATTCCAATCCAAAATATTGTTTTATTCAAATATTCTTTTCAGAATTTAAATCAAATTAAGGTTTATCAAAATAATCGGGATTAACGAGCCTTACCTAAGTAATCTTTCTTTTTATTTTCCCAATCCCAACCTATTCATCGCATGGAGCAAAACTGGTAGTACTCTATATCTAACACCCAGTGTGTTATCGACAAATTTAATTACCATTTCTCGTTCAAATCCAATTAAAGATTTAACTATCGCATGGAGTAAAACCGGTGATACTCCATTTTTGAACACTTCTCCAATTTGGAAAATTTAATTACCACATTATCATTTCAATCTAATTAAAGATTCATTAAAACTCCACTTAGTTTTAATCTCCAAAAATCATTATTTAATGATTATTCCAATTTGGGAAATAAATCATGTCTTTAACTGGGTTAAAGAACAAATGTCATTTAAAACATTGTTCACGATAAAACCAAAATAATCTTCCATCAAAATTGAATCTACACGGAAATCATAACAGTCATAATCAATGTGAATTTCCATATCAGAATAATAATATAAATGGAATAACGGCAAAGCCTTTTAAATTTCATATATAGTAACGGTCTTCCTTCACAAAAGCTCATCTCAATTATTACCGAATCAAATTCCATTCAATTCCAATTTAACATATTAAACTGAAAAACTTTACTTTGGAAATTTTCCATTAAATCTTAATAAAAATATTTATAAATTCCAAATCATATCTTCACCATTGTTTGGGTTAAAGAACATGTGTTATTTAAAACGCAGTTCACGATAAACCCAAATTCCAATTTCAATTCAATTCCGATTAAATTAATTAATTGAAAAAGTTGTCTAAATCTTAATTAAAAGATTTATTCTATTCTCAACTAGGTTTAAAAACAGTGTTATTTAAGACACTATTCACGACAAACCCAAAATCCAATTTGATAATAAATACAAGGCTCTGAATAAAAATCATATCGGCTTATATTCAGTATCAAATTCTGAAACCAACAAATATCGTATTGGTAATAATGATATCTGTATCTTCCAAGTTCCTCAGCAATATCCGTATAATCATGGAATCCAATATCGAAATATTCTGAAGATTATTTCCATTCAAATCTGTTCCAATTTATATATATTGGAAAAATTCTGGTTATATCAAAACCATTTTAATTCACATCAGTTCTTTATTCTAGTTGTAAACTAGTTCATTCAGATAAATATCTTTTATCTTTACAAACGTGGAATATTTCATCCAAAATCTTTCCAAATCATTTATTATGATTTTACATAATTTATTCATATTTTTATTAATTTTATTTGGCCTTTACAGTCAGTTTTCAATAACGGTCACCGAACTGCATCCATAGCGACCTTTTCCAAAACCGATTTGGACGTATATTCAAACCAAACCATTAGATTTTATATCTCTTATTACCATTTGAAAGATCTTTTCGATACGAACCCAATGGTTCCAATTTTAGGTGAATCCGACGGTCGTATCTCTCGTTACATCAATTTGAAGTCAATGATTGAAATTTGCGAACGGTCGCTATGTGACGCGTTCTATTCAAACCATTTAAATATATATAATATATTTTGTCGATTTCCTTTCAAAATATGTTTTATAAATCATTTATGAATTCGTTTTAAAAACGTTTCCGGCTTCCATTTCAATGTTAAATCAAAATTGAATATTTCATATCATTATATTATTAAAATGATAAAATTTTCAAAATATCAAATTCTAAATCGGACCTTTTCAATAATCATTATGAATGAATAAAATCGACGGAAAATTCCGTTTAAGTAAAAGTGGCGTATATCTACTTAATTCGGCATCATATATTTCAATATTTTCTTGCCCATTCAAAATCGGACATCAGAATCATATTTTGATTATTCATTGAAATATTTTTTAAAATATTCGTTATTTCTAAATTGGAACCAGACTCAATCAATTACCATATAATTTTATTTATATGGATTCCATGCATCGCATGTATTCAAAAATAGTGATAAACAACTCTTAAACAGTCAATTCACATCCAGAGTGTCATTTACAACTATATAAACATTAAATAATTAAATAACGCTGATAACAGTCTGTCAATCAGTCTATTGATATACAGTCAAATCCAAGGGAGATGTGAATTAGTTGTCATCCCCAGACCCGTGTGGGGTTTTCAATCATCAACAAATAATTGGGCGATATGTAAAATTATCGTCCCAATACCCGTGTGGGGTTTACATCACAATCCATGCGAATTTATATACAGTTTAATAATAATGGCATTAAAAATGTAAACATCCATTAATCATCAAACAACATTTGCAATCACAGGCAACAAATATATATTCAGTCACAAAAATAAATAACCGTACAGAGTGAGAGAGTTCTCACATTGGTTTCCACTCCGTCAGTCTTTATTTGAGGATTTCTGTTTTTAAACTAAATTAAACGTGCGTTTAATTTAGATAAAAATTCAACTTTCTCCATTTTCGTTCTGGTCAGTTCCATGTTGTAGATTAGGCCAAGACGAATCCAATGCATCCAAAATCGCGAAATTCTGTTTCCGTTTGACAAAGATATGAATGTTCAAATTTTCATTACATAATTCATTAATTAAATATAATTAGTGATAATTAATCACATGATTAAGGGTTAAACCCTTTTCTTCCTTCCATATATGATTTCCAGGTGCAAAAAAAATGATCCCAACCTTTACGAGAAAGCTCCACCGATGCACCTCCTATAGCTGACCGGACCCCTATCAACCATCACCACGACGACCGCCTCCCTGTGTGCCACCCTCTCCCTCAACGCCGTTGATCTCGGCGGCCTCTATGCCTTAAATCGGTGTACGAATGGAAGGGCTTCGTACCTAAAAATCAAGCAATATACAACACGAGAATCGATCAACATGGTATATAATTAAAGAGCTGAAGAAGCTTAATGATTTTTGTTTAGGAAGCAAGAGGTAACTCGAAGTGGATTTCATAAAAAATGGGTGAGAATTTCTGAGCATATTAGTCCTTGAAATCAGCTGGCGGTGGAAATTTTAGTGTGAAATTAGGGTTTGGTGTTAAGGCCTTATACATATATTTATTTAATAATATTTAATTCGTAAAATACTTGTTTAACCTTCTAACTCCAAACGAACTCCAACGACTGTTGCTTGTAGCCAAATACTCTTATTTCGAACACAATGAGATATGTTTCGTAAGCCAATTCGACTATTTCGATTATTTTTTGTCAAAATTAAAATATAAATTAATATAAAGGTCAATATTGAATTTGAACGAACATTTTAATTTACCAAAGCCACATACTGACTCCAAAAATTATGAAAATTGAAATCTAGTTATGTTTTGACGATACGGTCCTAACAAAATTAATTTCGTTGAATTTGGAGATCGTTTGAAAAATGGTTTAACTAGCTTATTAAATTCAAATTGAAACTGAAAACGCGTTTAAATTCACTATGCTCACATACTAATTCCAAATGACTTAAAATTTTAAGCCTGACAATAATTTGACATTCCAAATCCAAAAAAGGTGGTTTCATCGAAAACGGAGGTCGTTTGCAAAATGGTTGTTTTAAGGGCCATATATAATTTAAAAATATATATAAATTCCATAGCAACTATTTCAAATTTTAAACAAGACATAACTTACAATTTATAAAATGAAATCTCAATTTCTTACATTCATTAGAAAGATATAATTAAACATATTCTATCATTTCTTGTTTTAACCAATTCTGACTTATATTGAATTCTGTACATTAATTTGAAATTAAAAATCGAATTTTCAAACTACCACGCCGTTACGAGTTCGTTTTAATTAAATTTTAAATTTATACGTTCTAACTTTGGTTTAAATAAATTATAAATCGTTAATTCTCAAAATAAATCATTTTAAATTCTTAAAATCCATTAAATCAATTAAAAATAAAATTTTAAATTGGTTCTAAAATCTGGGTTGTTACAAGTAGGCTTTACTTCAACCTGTCTCGGTCGAGTACATCTTCACTACGGCCCACCTGGGTCGAGTGTAATGTTACTATGACCCGTCTTGGTCGAGTATATTCTTACTACGACCTGTTTCGATCGAATATCTTTACTACGACACGTCTCGGTCGAGTATGACTTTACCACGACCCACCTTGATTGGGTGTACTTCCCCACTTCGGTCAAAAGAATACACACACACACACACACACATATATATATATATAGAGAGAGAGAGAGAGAGAGATAGAGAGGAGTGTTTCGCTACACCTCTTATATTGCACGTGAACTCTCCCCGTAATCTTCACTACTCATTTCCCTATTCATTCTCTCTCTTCCCATTTCAATATTATTTCTTAGTGGGAAGAGAGAGAATGAGTGGGGAAATGAGTGGTAGAGATTAAGGGGGAGAGTTCACGTGTAATATAAGAGGTGTAGTGGAACCCTCCTCATATATATATATATATATATATATATATATATATATACGACTCCTCCCGAAGCAAGTACTGGCACAACAACAACCATCGGTAAGGGTTACAGACTCACTATCAGTAACCCAAGTAGTGGTAACTATGCGTCACATACCACATGTTATCACTACTAGTTCACTACCCGCTAGTTAGCTCCACAATGAAAATCAACTAAAACATCAAATCATCAGCTTCAATTAAACGGGTTTGTGATTGTAACGACCCGGGAATTCGCGATCCTGAGTAACCGACATAAACTCAATGTCCACTATTCAAGCATCGGAAATACCAAATAGTTAATGAAAGAAAATAGAGAGTGAGAATAGATAAGAGAGAAACTTAGAATAGAAGAAGAACATACAACATTAGAGTAACACGAATCTCACAGCGGAACGAACAACATATAATAGATAACATATCTTTGAAATAAAATTAGTATATGTATACAGTAACATTACCAGAGTACAACACTTACAACACAGCAGAATAAACAATAGCTATATAATCCTGAAGCCTCCTGCTCCAAGCTCTCCAAGTATATCGTAAAATCCTGACTACTTGACTGCCCATACAAATTTGGGCACCCAAGAGTTTAGGGTAAAACAAAACAAAATAAACTCCAGGTCAGTCATGGGACTGGTGTGAGTAAAACAATTTGGGAAAATAAAAGATGTCTCATAAGACCACGCCATATAACACGGAACGGGTTTTTCCCTTAGGAGAATCTAAAACACTTGATTTAACATTCAAAACCCTTTTGAAACAAACGATAATCTTTGTATCAAAAATCCTTTTGATATTATAATAGTGTCTATCAACCACAATATAATAATCATCTAGCAGAACGCTTTCATCTCAATTTCCACATACATAATATATAATCAAAAACCGCGGGCGCTTATTGGTTAATGAATTCCAACTGGTAAGGTATGGGATCACCTTCCGACAGTGTATCTCTAGAGAGGAATGAAAGTTCAATTAGGGTTTTTCAAAACAATTTAGCAGCGGAATAAACAACCCTAATAGGATCTATTACGAAAACAATAGATTGAAACAAACAAATCGTACCTAGGGTTCTTTCAGATTTGATTATCCCCAATTTCTTCGAACCTGATTCTTGCCGGTAGTTGGATGATCGAACCTTAGCACGACAAAGCATCGTCCCTCTATATGTATCCACGCAAACATCATCTCCAATTGTCTGACAAATCGAAGAAAAGGGGAGATAAGCGGTGCTAGCCGCCATTCCTATTTTGACCTAGGGTTTTCTTTTAAAAGAGTCGAGAGCGAATAATGAATAACCGTGTGTCCTATATAAGAAGAAAAATCCCTTTTAATAGGTACACATGTATATCAAAATAAGGAACAATTCCTTATAGCCTTTCAACCACAAATATCAACGGTTGATATCTTACTTTAACCAAAATCAAAACAGTCATTCCCTTATAATGTTCTAAGCGTGTGACCTATAGGTTATTACAACGTTGGCAATGATTTTAAATCATATTTAAAATCATAAACAGTGATTGGCATCTAGCAATACATCGCTGCTACCCAAGTTATAATAAGATCATCGATTCGATACAACCTGTTCTGTGACCAGTGTCTCAATGTAATATAATCCTTTTAACCGTTATATCCAGGATTAAACTGGAGGCATGGATCGTATCATCCTCGTTATAATTTAATCTGTATTTCTTGATCGATGAGCAGACTGTTTAAAACAAATCAGTATTTGAGCACGGCCATGCATTTCACAGTCTCACAATCAAGAGGCCCATGGATATCACTACGAATATACCGAAGGGTTAAATTCCATCTAGATCATTCATAATTTTCATTCGATTCTAGATATATCCAATAATCACCGTTATCATTACTCTGTTACGAATAACTTTAGATGATATCAAAACACAAATATCCTCGAATAAAATTATAATGATTTCAGGTCTGAGGACCATTACATCACTGTCACTATGAGAATAACTCATGGTACTGTTAATTATATTCCATGGAGTTATCTCACGGTGGGTCAGCCCAATACGTTATTCTCCAATACGCATTTATATCTTGACTTTAATATCACGTATATTAATGATCAATGAGATGTGATCATCAGTCAATCAATATACCAGTCTCAACGTTTTATTGTTGTCCTATATACACAATAAAACTCGACTAGGGGCATTTAAGAATTATAATACTTAATAATTATATAATCTCAAATTCAGTCTTACTCGAACTATATAATTCCGTATTATTATTCTAAGGACTTCTATTATATTATTATTTATATTACGCAGTAAATACAATATAATAGAATAATATTTTATTCCAAATAAAATAATAGCATCAACAGTGTTATCAACCTCATCAAATGAATTGCCTCTAGGGCATATCTCTAACAATCTCCCACTTGCACTAGAGTCAATCATTTACGTATCATATACTCATGAAACTAGTGTGACCATTAAACTTCTGCTGCGACAGAGTTTAATTCAGTAGGTCTGCAACATTACAACATTTGTAACTTTTGCAGATATGTTCATTTCTTATGTGAACAACTTCACATAGGAATTATATTTCTTAAATATATGTTTGGATTAATAGTGAGTTTAAGGTTTCAGGCCTGAGCATCAGCCATATTGTTATCGCAATGTAAATCATTGGATCAACAATGATTTAAGTTCAATCATGAACCTTTTAATCCAAACATTTTCTTTCTTAGAATCAGTATTTATTTCTTGTTTTTAAACTAACATTATTTACAATAACCAATGTGTTATCAATTAACATTAGAGTTATTGTGTCACTCCCACTCAATTTCTTGTCTATACAAGATTTATTGGTATCTTGTGGTTTTCGATATATCTCGAATTCTATTTTATTCCCATTGGCATCTAAGAGACTGACTTTCCTTCACAAGGATACCAAATCAAGTAATAAACATTTTATTCTCAGGGAATTTATATCCACAAAATAGTTATTTGATTTGGGTCCGATCTTATCAGAGGAATGACGTTTAACAAATGCCTTACATCCCAAATCTTTGTATTAGACACACTAGGACATTTCCTAGTTCATATCTTATATGGCGTCTTCAAATTGTTTTAGTGGGATTTAATATAATTGTTCTAAATTTAACTTATATGAAGATCTATATGACTTATCATTAATCGTACTATATCTTATAAAGTTCGATATCTCCGTTCAGACATACCATTCTAATATGGTGTTCTAGGTGGACAGAGTTGTGAAACAATTCCAAACTCATTCAGATAGTCATTAAATTTATTGGCTTAAATGTTCTCTTTCGAACTGTTCGAAAAATATTTAAAATTGGTTTCTAACTTCATTTTTAATTCTTTGAACTTTTCAAAGGATTTTGATATGTGTTTCATAAGACACACAGATCCATATCTACTGATATTATCAGTAAATATAATGAAATAATAAAACCTGCCTCTAGTTTATGTATTCATTGCTCCATATACATCATTATGTATGAGACCCAATACTTATCATTCATTAACTGTGCCAAGTGAGGGTGACTCAGTTATTTTGCCTAGTAAACAAGATTTGCATTTTCATATGATTCAAAATCAAATGATTTTAAAATTCCATCATTATGGAGTTTTAATACACTTTCTTGTTTACATTTTCAATTGGTAATGCTAAAGGTATGCTGGATTCAAATCATTAAATTTAATCCACTCTATAATTATGTCAGGTACATTATAGTTAACGATGTGTAAAGTTCATTAACTATTCGTGAAATTCCATTAATTATTTCATTTAAATAAAATGAATAACAATTATTCTTTTATTATAAATGAAATTTAAACTTGTCTGAACAAGGTTCATAATAACATTTATTTTATATGGAATTTCATAATAACAATTATTTTATTTACTAAATTAAGCCAATATATATATATATATAACAAGAATTAACTTCCTATTGATAATACAGCAATATTTGCTTTATTTCCAATCGTAAGTTCACTTGTCTCTTTAGATTTCTACTTATTTTCCAATTACTGTGAATTCACATACATTTCTGTGATTCATATCTAGTATCTAATACTAGAGATGTATAAGTTGATTTTATAACATTTATATCTTAATTGTTTGAAGTCATACTTTAACTTATTTTAGATCCTCTCTTTATTTCTAAAACAATTACGTTTAAATTGGTTGAGGACAATCCTCAAATTTCAATGTTAGTCAAGAAATTCGATTTAAATCAATTTATCCTTCTTAAGAACAAATTTAAATTATCGGAGTTATCTGTTATTTAATATCAGCAACGGATAATAAATATTAACTGATTCTATTATAATTATATAAATACAAAATTTTGACAATCAAACTTTATATTTATATTAATGTATAATTCAAACTAAAATATGCTCCCACTCAAATTAACATCCCTCTGTTTATATATACATATCGGTATACGTACATAACGGTGTTCCAAGATCCATATCTAGTCATGCCTTGACCCAGCTTTGGCTGAACCCAAGACCCAACCTTTTAGGTAGACATCTTATGTCAATTATAACGTATATAATTCTTGGATCGCATGATGAACATTTTGTTCAGTATTATTCATTTGCTCAAACTATAGAATAATTCATGCTATTGTCTCTAAGGCCATAATCGTATTATGCAGCCTAGTTAAGTCAGACCCAATAATAGGTTGGAGCACCACATTTTACTCCATCGCATATAACCAAAATAAAAGGTGCACAATGCTTTGGCGTTAGTTACATCCAGTGATTTTGGACAGTGATGAGTATATTATTGGAAGACGTCACCATGACTTAATATAACAAAATTTGCTTTTAGACGGATTTTTTTTAATTCGTAGTGGAGAACAACATCAGAGTTATTGTGACGATCGAGAATTTCGCTCGGTCCGAACCAGTCGCTAAACCGACCCAGACCGTTCGAAACGCCCTATCGTTTGAGAACACGACAAAATAGAATGCATACAAAAGAACATTTCATTGTATATTACAACAATACATCAGATTACAAGAATATACAGAGTATAAACGAATAAATATTACATAGAAATATCAGAGATTTAAATTACATTTAAATACATAGCAACGGAAAATAATACAATACACAACTAGAAGGAGATATACGGATACAAAGCTTTCCGGATATCGTTCCAGCTGTAAACCAGGATCCTGCGAATATAAATCTGCAAAACCAAAACTACTAGCTTCCCGTGTCAAAATAAGGGCACCCAGAGTTTAGGTTAAAACAATAAACTCCAGGTCATTCATGTGACTGGTGTGAGAACTAAAGCAGTTATTATTCTTTGTTTTAAAGTTAGGTAAATCAAGGGACCACGCCGTATAACATGGAACGGGTTTCCTCCCAAGAACACCAGTGCATAAAACAACAGCGCAATGCTAAATAAAGAAAAATGAAGCTATTATAAGACCCAGGTCCTATCACACAATGCAACGCAAGCCGGGGGATAGGGTTTTTCCTTATAACAGCCAAAGAATGCTTGATACGTTTAAAACAAATCATTTGATACTATAATAAGTGTACAGTGTTTAAAACAATTTCAATCATAAATATCAATCATAGGCGACATGAGCGTCCCATGCCACTATGTCGCCATATATAGGTTTACAAATAAAACCGCAAATGGCACGTATTTGGAAATTGGATTTCCATCGATGAACCGAGGCCAGGGATCGTCCTCTACCGATTCGAGACTCTCTAGCCCGAGCCTCAGGAACAGCCGCAACTGCCCCATGGAGCGACAGGGCCGGTCCACCGATGTGGATTATAGTGCCTGAACAATACGTTTCCCCGCCCTTTGGGGCGTAAATGAGCCAACGAATGACTCCATCGGACCCGGATCGTCCGATCAAACCGAGGCGCCTCGCAACAGCAACAACCACACAGGTGAAAAGTATATAAATGTCAGGGCTGGTAGGTCACTGACACCACCCTAGCTAGAAAGAAACGCATGTCCTCCCTGAGGTCCTCTCCCGTTTTTGGTTCACACCGGGGTGTGAAATTCGCGAAGTAAACGTTACACAAAGTTGTGCCACACAGGCTGTGCTTTGATCATCACCACAAGACTTTGCTTTTCAACAGAAGCCTTGATCAATTGCCACTTAGGCATGCCACACAGGCAATTCACTCCATGCGATTGATGTCCATCAATATATAACCCCTGAGCTCGTACGTCTCAGAGAAGGGCGTTAAGCAAGAGAATAAATTCTCCGCCGCCAAACAGATATATATTTAATAGAAATCAATCACACGGACTAAAATCCAATGTCAGACACACGGTCCATTTACAAGTTCGCTCTGGGTCTGAACGAAACCGGAGGCACCTAGTACCCCGCATATCCATCGATCTCCATGTACGTCTGGAAGATCACCAACTGTTTCCATCTTCTTAGGTGTAAAGCCCAATCAAGATCATCAGTAATCACCCGAACGACGTGAAGACCTCCGGTCTTCGACCATCGTCTTCATCTTCGACTTATCGTCGTATCAGTTATTCAGAATGGGATAAACCCAGTCTTCCCGAATAACTCGCGTATATTTTAAATAAGTGTCACACAAACACAACATACGCCTCATTTCAATTCATTAGTCACTAACCGTAAATTAATCAAGAGAATAATTCCCCAAATATTAACCCCGATGGCCGAAACCAACATCAGATCAATATCCAGAAAACCATTCTGCTTGGCTAATCAAACGTTAGTTTCTAAATTTTACATTTATAGGGAAAGGTTCCCATTAATTTTATCAAAGATAAATCATAAAAATTTATTCTTTAATCTTCTTTTGAATTTTGATTCTACTAGTCGGGATTAACGAACCTTACCGAAGTAATCATTTGTTTTAATTTCCCAATCCCAGCCTATTCATCCCATGAAGTAAAACTGGTAATACTTCATATCTAACACCACGGTGTTATCGGTAAATTCAATTACCATTTCACGTTCAAATCTAATTAAAGATTTAACTATCACCTGGAGTAAAACTGGTGATACTCCATTCTCGGTTATTTCAATCTAATTAAAGATTCATTAAAACTCCACTTAGTTTTAATCTTTAACTGGGTTAAAGAATAAGTGTCATTTAAAACACAGTTCACGATAAACCCAAAATCACATTCCATTAATTATCGGGTTAAAGAACGAGTGCTATTTAAAACACTGTCCACGATAAACCCAAAAATCAATATCAATTCGATTCCAATTAAATATTATTTAATTGGTACACTTCATTAAATCTAAATAAAAAGATTAATTCTTTTCTCAACTGGGTTCAAGAACAGTGTTAGTGAAGACACCATTCACGACAAACCCAAATCGCATTTGATATTCAATATAAGCCTCTGAATAGAAAATATATCGGCTTATATTCAATATCAAATTCTACGACCAACAGATATCGTATTGGAAATAACGATATATATATCTATATCTTTCAAATTTCCATAACAACATCTGTATAATCACGAAATCCAACATCGAAATATTCCGAAGACAATTTCAATTCAAATCCATTCCAATATAATTATTGGAAATTCTGGTTATTTTTAAAACCCTTTTTCGATTCAATTTATTTATTCAAAAATAAATAGAATTATAATTCTAGTTCAAAACTAGTTCATTTCGATAAAAATCTATTTTTATCTTTTCAAATATGGAGTTTTTCATCCCAATCCTTTCTAAATAATTTCTTATTACTTTACACAAATTATTACTATTTTTAATAATTTTATCAAGGCCCGTACAGTCGATTTCCACCAACGGTCATCGAACTGCACTTGCAACGACCTTTTTCAAATTTGATTTGGACATAACTCCAAATCCAACCGTTAGATTTCAAATTTCTAATATTCGTTAGAAAGCTCTTTTCGATACGAACCCAACGGTTCCGGTTTTAGGAGAATCCGACGGTCGGATCTCCCTTAATGTCCGTTTGAAATAAATGGTCGAAATTCACGAACTGCCGCGGCGCGGCGCGTTCTATTCAGGCCATTATATTATATATATAATATATATAATATATATTTCGTCGATTTCTATTTAAAACAAATTTTTATAAATAGTTTTTAAATTCGTTTCAAAAACAATTTCAACTTCTATTTCAATTTAAATCAAAATTGAATTTTTCCTTATAAATTCGTTTTAAAATTCATTTCTATTCAATTCAAGTTTCAATTCAATTCATTTCAAAATCACTTTATATTCAATTCATTTCGAAATCACTTTATATTCAATTCATTTCGAAATCACTTTCAATTCAATTCATTTCGAAATCGCTTTATATTCAATTCATTTCGAAATCGCTTTATATTCAATTCATTTCGAAATCGCTTTATATTCAATTCATTTCGAAATCACTTTATATTCAATTCCATTTATAATTATATATAAATATTTATATTCTAACGACGACGTATATAATATATACATTCGAATTCTATTCAAAATAAATTTCTCGTCGATATTATTTAAAATAATTCATTTTAAATATTCAAAATTCGCTATAATCGCCAAAATAAAAAATTTAAACTGGCCCAGATTTTTGGGTTGTTACAATCTCCCCCACTTAAAACTTTTCGTCACCGAAAAGGAACAAAGTCGAAAGTGGTTTGATTAATCAACTCTACGTTCGATCTGGCTTCCATTCTCTAACTTTTCAGTTTCTGAGAATTTTCAAATTCTTCAAAAATTTGGCTAACACCCTAAATTTTCGAAAAATTTCGCCATAACCTCCCCTGCAACGGGAGCATCGGGGAATTTCAAATAGCTTCCCCGGTCCTTCTAATCTCAAAAAGAAAAAGAAAAAGCCAAGCGGCTAGCCAATAGGCTCATAAAATCATCATCACCCAAACAAAACAGTAAATTATGTAGTAAACATGTACCTATTTGTCGGGCAAACAAATTTTATTTTCTGCTCTAGCCTCCTTGCTATGACCTGTTCAATGTAAGTACATATATATATGCAAGCAAATGCGACCAAATTTCAATAATATTCACTATTTGATACAATTAGGCTAAATGGTTCAAAATTATCAAACAATTAAACAAACAACACAAACATCAATCAATTAGTGAATTAGAGTTTCAAATTCATAAATTTGATACATATACAGAAAATCATGTTTTTGATGCCAATTCACAACAATGTGTTCTAACTATATAAGTTTTGGTTCTCACACCAGCCTGATGGAAATATATAGATATCACACCTTCGTCACTCGAAAATAAATACTGGTAACGCTGCAGCATTATCAGAATCATCCCCGGGCAACTAGAATGTGATTCTATATCTACCCAATATATTAAAACTTCGACTATACGTTCATGACGCGTATATGCGAAATCTTTATATACTCGATTGTCCAAATTCAAAATAAATAAATATTCAAATACGTTTAAAGCGACTTAAATTTTCAAAACAAAATTGTTTTCATTTGAAAAATATACTCTTCACACTCGTTCTAGGATACTACTGATCCTATCTCTAACGAGTCATTCTCATTGGATTTTACTAATCCAATATCCGATGAATTCTTTCGTATGGTTCTAATGTGCCTTGTTCTCTGAGCTTTGTAAACCAAAGCTCTGATACCAACTGTGACGATCGAGAATTTCGCTCGGTCCGAACCAGTTGCTAAACCGACCCAGACCGTTCGAAACGCCCTATCGTTTGAGAACACGACAAAATAGAATGCATACAAAAGAACATTTCATTGTATATTACAACAATACATCAGATTACAAGAATATACAGAGTATAAACGAATAAATATTACATAGAAATATCAGAGATTTAAATTACATTTAAATACATAGCAGCGGAAAATAATACAATACACAACTAGAAGGAGATATACGGATACAAAGCTTTCCGGATATCGTTCCAGCTGTAAACCAGGATCGTGCGAATATAAATCAGCAAAACCAAAACTACTAGCTGCCCGTGTCAAAATAAGGGCACCCAGAGTTTAGGTTAAAACAATAAACTCCAGGTCAGTCATGTGACTGGTGTGAGAACTAAAGCAGTTATTATTCTTTGTTTTAAAGTTAGGTAAATCAAGGGACCACGCCGTATAACACGGAACGGGTTTCCTCCCAAGAACACCAGTGCATAAAACAACAGCGCAATGCTAAATAAAGAAAAATGAAGCTATTATAAGACCCAGGTCCTATCACACAATGCAACGCAAGCCGGGGGATAGGGTTTTTCCTTATAACAGCCAAAGAATGCTTGATACGTTTAAAACAAATCATTTGATACTATAATAAGTGTACAGTGTTTAAAACAATTTCAATCATAAATATCAATCATAGGCGACATGAGCGTCACATGCCACTATGTCGCCATATATAGGTTTACAAATAAAACCGCAAATGGCACGTATTTGGAAATTGGATTTCCATCTATGAACCGAGGCCAGGGATCGTCCTCTACCGATTCGAGACTCTCTAGCCCGAGCCTCAGGAACAGCCGCAACTGCCCCATGGAGCGACAGGGCCGGTCCACCGATGTGGATTATAGTGCCTGAACAATACGTTTCCCCGCCCTTTGGGGCGTAAATGAGCCAACGAATGACTCCATCGGACCCGGATCGTCCGATCAAACCGAGGCGCCTCGCAACAGCAACAACCACACAGGTGAAAAGTATATAAATGTCAGGGCTGGTAGGTCACTGACACCACCCTAGCTAGAAAGAAACGCATGTCCTCCCTGAGGTCCTCTCCCGTTTTTGGTTCACACCGGGGTGTGAAATTCGCGAAGTAAACGTTACACAAAGTTGTGCCACACAGGCTGTACTTTGATCATCACCACAAGACTTTGCTTTTCAACAGAAGCCTTGATCAATTGCCACTTAGGCATGCCACACAGGCAATTCACTCCATGCGATTGATGTCCATCAATATATAACCCCTGAGCTCGTACGTCTCAGAGAAGGGCGTTAAGCAAGAGAATAGATTCTCCGCCGCCAAACAGATATATATTTAATAGAAATCAATCACACAGACTAAAATCCAATGTCAGACACACGGTCCATTTACAAGTTCGCTCTGGGTCTGAACGAAACCGGAGGCACCTAGTACCCCGCATATCCATCGATCTCCATGTACGTCTGGACGATCACCAACTGTTTCCATCTTCTTAGGTGTACAGCCCAATCAAGATCATCAGTAATCACCCAAACGACGTGAAGACCTCCGGTCTTCGACCATCGTCTTCATCTTCGACTTATCGTCGTATCAGTTATTCAGAATGGGATAAACCTGGTCTTCCCGAATAACTCGCGTATATTTTAAATAAGTGTTACACAAACACAACATACGCCTCATTCCAATTCATTAGTCACTAACCGTAAATTAATCAAGAGAATAATTCCCCAAATATTAACCCCGAAGGCCGAAACCAACATCAGATCAATATCCAGAAAACCATTCTGCTTGGCTAATCAAACGTTAGTTTCTAAATTTTACATTTATAGGGAAAGGTTCCCATTAATTTTATCAAAGATAAATCATTAAAATTTATTCTTTAATCTTCTTTTGAATTTTGATTCTACTAGTCGGGATTAACGAACCTTACCGAAGTAATCATTTGTTTTAATTTCCCAATCCCAGCCTATTCATCCCATGAAGTAAAACTGGTAATACTTCATATCTAACACCACGGTGTTATCGGTAAATTCAATTACCATTTCATGTTCAAATCTAATTAAAGATTTAACTATCGCCTGGAGTAAAACTGGTGATACTCCATTCTTGATTATTTCAATCTAATTAAAGATTCATTAAAACTCCACTTAGTTTTAATCTTTAACTGGGTTAAAGAATAAGTGTCATTTAAAACATAGTTCACGATAAACCCAAAATCACATTCCATTAATTATCGGGTTAAAGAACGAGTGTTATTTAAAACACTGTCCACGATTAACCCAAAAATCAATATCAATTCGATTCCAATTAAATATTATTTAATTGGTACACTTCATTAAATCTAAATAAAAAGATTTATTCTTTTCTCAACTGGGTTCAAGAACAGTGTTAGTGAAGACACCATTCACGACAAACCCAAATCGCATTTGATATTCAATATAAGCCTCTGAATAGAAAATATATCGGCTTATATTCAATATCAAATTCTACGACCTACAGATATCGTATTGGAAATAACGATATATATATATATCTATATCTTTCAAATTTCCATAACAACATCTGTATAATCACGAAATCCAACATCGAAATATTCCGAAGACAATTTCGATTCAAATCCATTCCAATATAATTATTGGAAATTCTGGTTATCTTTAAAACCCTTTTTCGATTCAATTTATTTATTCAAAAATAAATAGAATTATAATTCTAGTTCAAAACTAGTTCATTTCGATAAAAATCTATTTTTATCTTTTCAAATATGGAGTTTTTCATCCCAATCCTTTCTAAATCATTTCTTATGACTTTACACAAATTATTACTATTTTTAATAATTTTATCAAGGCCCGTACAGTCGATTTCCACCAACGGTCATCGAACTGCACTTGCAGCGACCTTTTTCAAATTTGATTTGGACATAACTCCAAATCCAACCGTTAGATTTCAAATTTCTAATATTCGTTAGAAAGCTCTTTTCGATACGAACCCAACGGTTCCAGTTTTAGGAGAATCCGACGGTCGGATCTCCCGAAATGTCCGTTTGAAATAAATGGTCGAAATTCACGAACTGCCGCGGCGCGGCGCGTTCTATTCAGGCCATTATATTATATATATAATATATATTTCGTCGATTTCTATTTAAAACAAATTTTTATAAATAGTTTTTAAATTCGTTTCAAAAACAATTTCAACTTCTATTTCAATTTAAATCAAAATTGAATTTTTCCATATAAATTCGTTTTAAAATTCATTACTATTCAATTCAAGTTTCAATTCAATTCATTTCAAAATCACTTTATATTCAATTCATTTCGAAATCACTTTCAATTCAATTCATTTCGAAATCACTTTATATTCAATTCATTTCGAAATCACTTTCAATTCAATTCATTTCGAAATCGCTTTATATTCAATTCATTTCGAAATCGCTTTATATTCAATTGATTTCGAAATCGCTTTATATTCAATTCATTTCGAAATCACTTTATATTCAATTCCATTTATAATTATATATAAATATTTATATTCTAACGACGACGTATATAATATATACATTCGAATTCTATTCAAAATAAATTTCTCGTCGATATTATTTAAAATAATTCATTTTAAATATTCAAAATTCGCTATAATCGCCAAAATAAAAAATTTAAACTGGCCCAGATTTTCGGGTTGTTACAGTTATTTATATATATCTAAATATATGTATTTCATATTTGTAATATATTAAATGGATTCAAGTAATATATATGAAACAAATATGTACGTATTTAAATTTAATATTATAT
The DNA here is from genome assembly GCA_030737875.1 of Allium sativum. NCBI lineage: Eukaryota > Viridiplantae > Streptophyta > Magnoliopsida > Asparagales > Amaryllidaceae > Allium > Allium sativum. The sequence goes on along the minus strand of CM060918.1, from coordinate 493,986,984 downwards.
AGGAACCATGCCTACATATGGTTTTGAACATTTCAAAATTTTGGTAATCATAATTACCACATGTTTTATATATCATTTAAATATGGTCTTTCATTTATACACCAAGCCCTTACAAATAAAGGTCCAGTCTTAGATATAAAACCAGATTATAAGACTATAAATAATAAAACATACCAACAGTAAATTATTGCGTATGTTTACTGACTTTCAAGTCTCTTTAAAGTGAAATCAGATTTCAATGTCAATTTCATATCCACACAATGTTAAATACTCAGGCCGACAAAAGCTAATGCATATATATATATATATATCATGTATCTGATTTGAAATCAGAAAGTGATATACAAACCAAATTATACAACATCTAACTTTGAAAATGTATTCATTATTCCATCAATATATATATATATATATATATATAATGATTCACCAAGTACAAAGATTAAATCATATATATACAGACATTCTATGATACACAACATTGCTTTCTAGTTTCTTTGCGATCAACCAATCAGTTTTCACAAAACTAATTTGATCTTCAGATGTGCATATCATCAGAGTTTCAAGTCATACTTGCCGCCCTTTCTTTCTTCCTTTCACGAATCATCTGCAATAATGAGAAATATAAATATGCTTCTTGTCTGTGACATTCACGCAATAATGCATATATATACACTCAGTCCTTTGCTTTGTTTAAAAGAAAGTTTGTACATCTATATTATCTAGACATTATATACTTACAGCATTAAATTCAAGTTCAAAACTTGTTTTAGTCAAGAGAAATAGTTGACATATGTTGTAGTATAATACATAAGTCCCTCCTTATCATAATATGTATATCAACGTATATATAGGATCATTCATGTATTGATATATGTGTAATTCCATCATATGAAATATGGGATTGTAACCGCTGAGATATTATGATCAATCATCAAATGATCAATATTACATATCAATAGACTGTTTAAACCTTTTGATCAAAACTATAAGCATATGCCAACCTTTATGTTATGTGTGAATCTTTATAGATATACGAGTATATGTTAACATAATCTATTTTATCAGGGTATACAACAGTCAAGTCAACAGCATGATCAATTCCATGTCAAGCAGTTAAGTATGCAGAGTTATAAGACAAATGCATGACTAAGAAGCAGTAAAAGGGACAATAATCAGATAACCAGAAACTGACATGTAAAACAAGTCATAATAGACCTATTTAATGATGTTCGCATCATAGATCTAAAGTATCATTCTGAATGGGGTTATTGATTCCTAAATCAAAACCATTACAGGGTTTCATCAGATCAGACAGCATTTTAACAGACTTATGTATATATATATATATATATCATTTTGAATTCATTAACCAAAATGAATGTTGTCTACTTAAAATCGAACAGAATTACACTAAATAACGTATATGGTTCATAACCATTTGGGTTAGACCCAGTAATTATGTTTAAGGTCTATTGTTGATTTCAATACACAGATAGAACCATTATCATAATATAAAAGAAATAAGAACTGGAACTCAAATGGAAAAAGTAATTCACAATCACCATCAGACTTATATGAAACTGAATCCAACAATTAGATTTAATTCATATAAGATGTGAGAACATCAAATAATTTGAAGACTGGTGGAAGGTCCTCTAATTAAGGATCAACACAGTTTTATAAAGAAGTCATAACTTAAATTCAAGGATACAGCATTATATATGTGTACTTGACATACATGTATTTATGTGCATCCACTAAACATTAGCATTAGATTTTAACCTTTTAAAATTCTGCACGATGCTAAATGAAATAACTGAAACAAGTCCTTCAAATAAGTCATTGATCCATGTGTATGTGAATAGGTCAATACAAAGGTTACAATAACCAGTTGTTTCAATTTTCAAGAGATTTCGATTTGCACAAATTAATTAATATCAGGATATTAAAAAAATGTGATCTGATAATCATTAATATGAATCTATAATTCATCACTATGTCAGATTCATGATCACAATCCTGTATATGTTAACACCAAAATGTTCAGCTATGAATCTATAATTCATCCATTTGATCAACAAACAGAATTATATGAAACCTTTTTGATCGAATGTATAATCTGATTGAATTTGTAATTATGATTCAAGTAATCATAAAACAAAACATTAATTAATATAATATTATCTCAGACAATAACTTAACATCTAAAGATCATGATATAATCGATCCAATTTTAAAATTGTGATTCCCTTTTCAACAACAATTGTTTCAAAGCAAATTCACAATTTCTTTTAATTCAGCAATACAATATATAAGTAAATTAGTATCCACAAAATTGGCTTTCTCTTTTAAAATAATCAAAACTGGATTACAGGATTAATACAGGATACATCTGTTTATCAACAAAGTGATAACAATTTGAAATTAGGTTGATACATCAGATTTAGCCATTGATGATCTTAATGAGTCATGGTTTATCTGAGGGGTATCTTACTGATTCATTAACCAGTAATACTAATTTCCATTAATAGAGAAAATCTTCTAAGCTGTTGCATATCTAAGTAAGATTTTACGATGAAGTTAAATTTATAACATTCAGTTTATCATTATAAACTGTAGTAATGCAACAAAATGATTCATATATTTTGACACTGCTTATAAAGCAGATTTGACCAACTTGTATGTTAATTCCATTTTCAGTCATCAACTTTTGATCTATAGATGAGCAAATCATACTTATCTGATATGCAAATTTTCAGTAAACATCTGAATTTATTAGTTAAACCATATAATGATTAACTTTTAATCATTAGAAATCAAAATAAATTCTTGCATGTTCACAGGAATTAGTTATAGCAATAACCCATTTTACTGAAAATAACTTCAATACTTAAAGAGCTATGTTCTTAAATCTGTTTTTGAAATATCAATATTTGTTTGGTTTTTCAAAATCAACAATTTGTTTTGAAAAATAAAATCATAGCAATATGTTACCAAATAACATAGATGCATAATTTCAATCAACCAAACAATTAAGATACTCTAACATCAATATAAAAACTAAATCAATTTTCAGTATTGAGTAAAAATCCATTTTTCAAATTTTGTATCATATAACAAAATTTAACTGCAGCAAACTATTTTACTTTAGTATCGAATACATTTTAATCTACAGTGAAAATAATTTTCACTTTGACTTTATAGTTGAATTTGTTTTAAATTCTAACAACAGGATTCAAATTACCAGTCAAGGTAAAATTAACTTTTAGCTTAATCAAAATCCAGATTTAATCATTAATAAATCCATTACAAAATTTTATACCAAATATAAAACTTTGTCAACAGTGAAATGGTTTTACAGACTGTATCAAATACAGATTTAATTTTCAAAATACAATCTTATTTATAGATTCGTATTTATCAGTATATCCTGAATTCATGTTTTAGACATCCAATTAATCAGACAAATTATCAAATAACAATGTGCAGTCAAAACTGCGAATCTGTTTATTGTTATTCTTCTTAAGTTATCAATATCAAACCAGATGCAAAAATGAAACGATTGATACATGAAACATTATCAAATAAACACAATCAATCATTATCGTAAACCCTTGGCTCTGATACCATTGAAAGTTCAATTAGGGTTTTTCAAAATAATTTAGCAGCGGAATAAACAACCCTAATAGGATCTATTACGAAAACAATAGATTGAAACAAACAAATCGTACCTAGGGTTCTTTCAGATTTGATTATCCCCAATTTCTTCGAACCTGATTCTTGCCGGTAGTTGGATGATCGAACCTTAGCACGACAAAGCATCGTCCCTCTATATGTATCCACGCAAACATCATCTCCAATTGTCTGATAGATCGAAGAAAAGGGGAGATAAGCGGTGCTAGCCGCCATTCCTATTTTGACCTAGGGTTTTCTTTTAAAAGAGTCGAGAGCGAATAATGAATAACCGTGTGTCTTATATAAGGAGAAAAATCCCTTTTAATAGGTACACATGTATATCAAAATAAGGAACAATTCCTTATAGCCTTTCAACCACAAATATCAACGGTTGATATCTTACTTTAACCAAAATCAAAACAGTCATTCCCTTATAATGTTCTAAGCGTGTGACCTATAGGTTATTACAACGTTGGCAATGATTTTAAATCATATTTAAAATCATAAACAGTGATTGGCATCTAGCAATACATCTCTGCTACCCAAGTTATAATAAGATCATCGATTCGATACAACCTGTTCTGTGACCAGTGTCTCAATGTAATATAATCCTTTTAACCGTTATATCCAGGATTAAACTGGAGGCATGGATCGTATCATCCTCGTTATAATTTAATCTGTATTTCTTGATCGATGAGCAGACTGTTTAAAACAAATCAGTATTTGAGCACGGCCATGCATTTCACAGTCTCACTCAATCAAGAGGCCCATGGATATCACTACGAATATACCGAAGGGTTAAATTCCATCTAGATCATTCATAATTTTCATTCGATTCTAGATATATCCAATAATCACCGTTATCATTACTCTGTTACGAATAACTTTAGATGATATCAAAACACAAATATCCTCGAATAAAATTATAATGATTTCAGGTCTGAGGACCATTACATCACTGTCACTATGAGAATAACTCATGATACTGTTAATTATATTCCATGGAGTTATCTCACGGTGGGTCAGCCCAATACGTTATTCTCCAATACGCATTTATATCTTGACTTTAATATCACGTATATTAATGATCAATGAGATGTGATCATCAGTCAATCAATATACCAGTCTCAACGTTTTATTGTTGTCCTATATACACAATAAAACTCGACTAGGGGCATTTAAGAATTATAATACTTAATAATTATATAATCTCAAATTCAGTCTTACTCGAACTATATAATTCCGTATTATTATTCTAAGGACTTCTATTATATTATTATTTATATTACGCAGTAAACACAATATAATAGAATAATATTTTATTCCAAATAAAATAATAGCATCAACAGTGTTATCAACCTCATCAAATGAATTGCCTCTAGGGCATATCTCTAACAAGGAATACACCGGGTTCTACAAGAACATCTTGTAACCCAGGCTAAACATGACCGGTCACTCATTTCGCTTGAGTGTACCGAATGTATTATCAAAAATGGTTGAGATCTGCAACCGTTTCCCGAAAGGGACAACATCGAAATAGATTATAGAAGTAAGTGAAACTCTAGATCAGGTGACAATACACCCTAATTAGAAGCTAACCACTTAGCCATGCGACCTACTCTCTCAGTTGTGAGGCTAGAGGCCATAACATATCCTTTTATAAATCACATCTTCATTCACTTTGAATGTCACATTGTCATACCCGACAAATCACAAATTGATTTCCCTAAGAATACCACGAGTATACAGCTAAGAGAAACGAATTCCTCCGCTACCAAACGTAAATACATTTGAAGAGATCAACTTATGCGATCTATTAAATATAGTCTGCCAGACATTCTTCCATATAAGTCGTCCTGGGACTGGATAGACCGAAGGCACTATTTTTTTAACAGGACAGTCCTTGCATAACTCCGTCTTCAATTATCTTCATCATATTTGATCGCAACGCTAATGCCCATACAGAGTGGTTTTCAGATAATGAATCTGATCCTGGTCTCTCCTTATTGACGATGGAAAAATGGTCAAAAACTTGGATAGTCGGTGATTTAACTATCAAAGAAAAACATGTGTGCAAACAACGATATTACTTCCAGATGGAAATTCTATCGATCAATCATCAATCAACATTTATTCATTTCCCCGTTTCTCGTTTCCATATATTCGTCAAATCCTTATTTTCAAATTTTAAAAAATATACGTTATTAACTTTGGAAAACGTTTCCATTTCTGATTCACGCATCACTATCTTCTCATATGTACCAGTCTCCAATTGTAAACTAGTAAGAGAACAACTTCCCAAGCATGAACCCCGAAGGCCGAAACCAACATCAGATCAATACCCAGACAGCTGTTCAACTTAACTAATCTACAATCAGTTTCTAATTCCTTTAACTCCATTTTAATTCCTATTTCAAAGCCTATTTCCTTTATAAATATTTTATTAGCAAAGTATTTACTTAAATCGTTTATTCACATCAAATGTAAATAATATTTCTTCTTTGCAATCAAAACCGTTAGATTTCGTATTTAAAACAATATCCCAAATCCAATTTCTATTTATACTTCTAATTATAGAATTATTTATATAAAATCTCATTTTATTCTTCTAAAACTTATAATCCCATTTATAATCACCTTTATAAATCCTGCTCAAATTCTATTTAAAATATCGATGTTAAAACCGATTCCTACTTCTCTATATAAATTCAGTCTTATATATTCAGTTTATCAAATGATAAATAATTTATTTAATTTACAAAACATTATTTATAAATTAATCTTCTCAATCTATTTGTTAAAACATATTTCTATTTAATATCCACTTTAAACAATCTTCTCATAATTCTTTTATATCTCGTCAAATATTCCTTTTATAATTCTATTTATTTTCTATATAGATAATCCTTTTATACTTCTATTTATTTTCTAGATAAATAATCCTTTTATAAAATTCTTTGATTTTATAAATATTCCTTTTATAAAATTCTGTGATTTTATAAATAAATTATTTTCAATTTACACTTTGAAAATTCCCTTTTCACATTCCGGTATTTCTTATGGTATTTAAAATACCAAATAACAATGATCAATATCATTCTAACACACATAATCAATAACATGTTATATACCACATCATATATCATAATATATGAAAACAGTAAAATAAATGTTGAGGAATCCAGTTGGATTCCTCCAACCTGTTTCCGTGCATCCACAGATGTTAAACAATATAATAACATAGATTTCATTTCGATATGAAATATTCTGATAAACAGAATCAATATATGATTAACGATTTATATATATATACATATATCGTTATCTATAATTTCAACCAATACATCAGCAATTCAACCAAACAATCAACACACAACAATCAATCATCATGTATCAATACTAGATTATATTTATAAAAATATAAACTGTACAGAGTTAGTGAGATTTACTCACATTGGACTGTTATCGTAAAATAACGATAATTGTCGTTGATTCAGATCAGACAATTTATTTCGCAATAAATTGTAACGAGCTCCAATTCACTCCAACTCAGTTCCATTGTGTAGCCGACGTCTCTATGATTCCAACGTGATTGATTTCGTCCTTTTCTGTTTTGATATGATATAGTTATACACTTTCTAAATCAGCGATTTCTAATGAAATTGATTAAGTCACTAATTACGTTTCATTAAACGAATTACCCTAGTTTAAAATAAAGGATTCTTCTCTGTTGTTTGAAATACCCCGCTGCCAATAGCTCGCCACTTTCAGTTCATCCCAACATTGCCACAGCTTCCACCAACCTCTTCCTCAACCAAAATGAACCCGGCTTCCTCTTGTCATCACATCGAGCTGCTTTCACCATTACAGTATGCATGAACACATCATGTCCCCCCTTGCCGTTCAAACACAAAATCAAACCAACGACATCATCCATCTTCACTTTAGTATAAAGAAAACATCCCCGTATACCAGTAGAAACCCACGTCATTAAAATAATGGCCCCTCCACTAAATCATCTTCCTCCTTTAACAAAGCCTATACCTGCTGGTTTAAAATGCACCTTACCCATTACAGTTCCAACTCAACATGCCCACTACCCTCACCATTCTCTTTGCAACTGTCTATTCCTCAAAAATCACACTGCTTCATGCCTCAGATATTCAAAACCGACCAGCTCCAGCATTTGATTAACCGACTTAATCAAAGTCCTCCCTTTCAACATCTCCAACTCGAAATATCCCCCTGAAAACAGATGTTGGGTTTCCCCTTCTGCTGAAGAACTTGCGACAACTCCTTCCCCCTTGCTGTCTCGGCTACAGGCAGTCACTCCTTCATTCCACATAATTTCCAACTAAACTCATCATAATAATCCTTTTCTAAATTCGTTTCCTCCCATACAAATAGCAATGAGTTCGAATCCTCCTCCCTTATTACGTAAATCAACATCTCGCACTCAGCCGTTGCAGATATCGAACTCTAATATCACCCAAAAATCCAGAAATGAAGCAAACTCCTACAACTTACTTGATAACAACCTTAGTTTATTAATCAAAGCATCAAACAATGAAATCCCTGAAACCCAATTCTTGCTGCGGAAGAACCCACGAATGAAAAACACGCTCGAGCTCAAAAAACGTACACAGGACTGGATAGAGTTAGGATAGAAACTCTATTATACAACCAATGGAATTTATTGATTTTTCCTTGGATTTATACGATTTTTACAAATCATGATTTGGATATTTTGAGAAAGAACCGGCGGCTCCTTTTCATTTGACCAGAAGGAAAAAGTTTTAAGGGTTTGAGAGAATAGTGGGATGTATATAGGAAGAAGAAATAACTTTATATTTATTATTTTATTTTATTTTAATCTATTACTACTTATTTTACTGTTTAAAAATTCCTATGATCATGTACAATATCCAAATTCGATGAAATTTGACATACAGCTATAGTTTGAAATTACGGACCCAATGAAACTGGTTTCGTCGAATTCCGAGTCCGTTTGCTCACAAAGTGTATTTTCGAAGTCAAATTATCGACTGTTTTTCACATTAAAATTATGTACGGCCACATACTGACTCCAAAAAACACGAAAATTGAAATCTAGTAATAATTTAATATTCCGGATCCAACAAAATTAGTTTCATCGAAAATGGAGGTCGTTTGCAAAATTGGCTATTTTAAAAGCTCTAAATAAATCCATTTAAATATTAAATATATTTAAAAATAATTAAATTATATATTTATAAATAAATATTATCGTATATATTCACACAAGAATATAATACAACTCAAAAATATTCCTATCTGAATTTATAACTTGACATTTCAAATCCAGATTAAATAAGTATTCAATTTATATTAAAAATCCATTTATATTATAAATAAATCGTTATATATTATAAAGGAATTCCATAGCGACTTTTCGAAAATTTAATTTGGACATAACTCAAAATCTACACAACGAAATCTCGATTTTTCTCTTCCATTAGAAAAATATACTTCACTAGCTCCGAACGTTTCTTGTTTCACAGAAATCCGACTTAAATTGGATTATGTATATTCATTTAAAGTTCGAATCACCAAATTACGAACTACCGTGCCATTTCGAGCTCGATTATAATTATAATATAATTATACGTTTAACTGTCATTTATATAATATATTCGTTATTATAATTCAATTCTAAACTGAATTATATATATTATAAATAATCCAATTCACACAATATTGTGAATTCTACTATTTCCGACTATTTTGGAAATTAAATTATTATTCTATTATTATATTAATTAAATATTCAATATTATTTAATTATGGTCATTTTAAATTACCAAACCATTATTTAAATAATTAAATAAATTATTTATAATACCGTAAAAATAGGGTCGTTACATTCTTCCCCCTTAAAATAATTTCGTCCTCAAAATTGCTAGGGTAGAAAACAAACCCTATTAACTGGGTAAAAATTATTTGTTTACCTCTTTAACTTCAGTTTCAACTGAACAAATAAATTTTAATTAAATTATTAATTATTTCTATTAACGAAAATTTTCAAAACTTCTGAAAATTTTCTAACACCCGAAATTTTCGAAAAATTTCGCCAACACCTCCTTTGTACGGCTTAATCGGTACAACTACAACTCGCCTCTCTAGGCCCTCTTCAACTCAAAAAAAAAATCAAACAAACAAGCGGTTTGCCAATTCGGTTCATCAAAATCTCAAACCCATATATAATATAAACTGGTGCCTTTTTGTCGGGTATATCAATATATCCTTTCCATGTGTTACTAATTCTGCATTTACCAATGTCACCCAATCATTCGGTTATACCCAAGCCAAATTCTGTTCTTAACTCAGATTCCATTTTTAATTTAAACTCTTAACTTACTAATCCAATTCCATTTCGGATTATCTCCAATCCAATCTAATTTGATATTTTCTATCTCAATTCATTTTCCACTTAACTGGTTTCAATTCAATTTCTATTTCTGTTTGCTTTTACAAATTCTAATTTAATTGTTTTAATTCAAACAATCTTCCCTAGGGATTTTCAAATAATTTAGCTTTTCTAAAATCAGATATCCCATTTCAGGATTCAAAACAACTTGCTTATCACAAAACAATTCAAAAACAAAATCTTTGGTAGTAATCCGTCACTTAACAACTCAAAAAAGAACAAATGATGCCGCGATTCATAATCAGGGTTATTTCCTAGCTATCGAAGTAAGTTCAATACTATATCACTTTTAAAACCATTTCTAAATACTTCCGATTTGAAATACATTTCAAAATACCATTCACAGTGCTTGTAAAACAATTTTAAATCTCCTAGGATTTTAAAATTCACATATACTTAATCCAAATCTATTTACAAACACTTATTCAAATTTCCAGGGTTTTAATTCCACTCCTGATTTAAATTTAGATTTAATTCAATTCGATTTCATAAATTTCACTTATATGAATTCTGATTGGTTATATATATAACCATTCCAATTATAATCTTATTTGATTATAATAATAACCACACATCTAATACATTTATAATATTTACAATATTATATACTTACTTTAAACCAAAAATATAATTTGGCTAAAATTATTTCATTTACCGTTATTTCAAAACATACTGTGTTAGTTCATTGTATTCAAGTTTTTAGAAATTCCTATTGATACAGTGGATCAAACTGATCGAGTAGAACTCATAAACAACTCAACCAATAAATCACCACAATATAAAACAATATTTATAAAATCTACACATATGCTCTCTTGTATATATACGCTCAACTCAATCTAGGGTATTACTAACCCCATCTCTACTGAGTTACGCCACAGAGCCATGGTAATTACTTAACCTTTAGCTCTGATACCACTGTAACGACCCTGGGATTCGCGATCTGAGTAACCGACATAAACTCAGTCTCGACTATTCAAGCATCGGAAATACCAAATAGTTAATGAAAGAAAATAGAGGGTGAGAATAGATAAGATAGAAACTTAGAATAGAAGAAGAACATACAACATCAGAGTAACATGAATCTCACAACGAAACGAACAACATATAATAGACAACATATCTTAGAAATAAAATCAGGATATATATACAGTAACATTATCAGAGTACAACACTTACAACACAGCGGAATAAACAATAGCTATATAATCCAGAAGCCTCCTGCTCCAAGCTCTCCAAGTATATCTGTAAAATCATGACTACTTGACTGCCCATACAAATTTGGGCACCCAAGAGTTTAGGGTAAAAATAAAAAAAAACTTTGGGTCAGTCATGGGACTGGTGTGAGTAAAACAATTTAAAACTGTTCAGGAAAATATACGGTGTCTCATAAGACCAAGCCGTATAACACAGAATGAGTTTTTCCCTTATGAGAATCTAAAACACTTGATTTAACATTCAAAACCCTTTTGAAACAAACGATAGTCTTTGTATCAAAAATCCTTTTGATATTGTAATAGTGTCTATCAACCACAATATAATAATCATCTAGCAGAATGCTTTCATCTCACGTTCCACATACTTAATATATAATCAAAAACCGCGGGCGCTTATTGGTTAATGAATTCCAACTGGCAAGGTATGGGACCACCTTCCGACAGTGCATCTCTAGAGAGGAATACACCGGGTTCAACAAGAACATCTTGTAACCCAGGCTAAATATGACCAGTAACTCATTTCGCTTGAGTGTACTGAATGTATTATCACCAACGGTTGGGATCAGCAGTCGTTTCCAGAAAGGGACAGCATCGAAATAGATTATAGAAGTAAATAAAACTCTAGATCAGGTGACAATACAACCTAATTAGCAGCTAACCACTTAGCCATGCCACCTACTCGAATTTATACCATTCTCGGTTGTGAGGCTAGAGGCCATAACGTATCCTTTTATAAATCACATCTTCATTCACTTTGAATGTCACATTTTCATACCCGTCAAATCACAAACTTATTTCCCCAAAAATACCACGGGTATACAGCTAAGAGAAATGAATTCCTCTGCCATTAAATGTAAATAAGTTTGAAGAGATCAACTTATGCGATCTATTAAATATACTCTATCAGACATTCTTCCATATAGGTCGTCCAGGAACTAGATAGACCGAAGGCACTATTCTGTAAATAGGACAGCCTTTACATAACTTCATCTTCAATTATCTTCATTATATTTGATCTCAACGCTAACGCCCATACAGAGTGGTTTTCAAATAATGAATCTGATCCTGGGCTCTCCATATTGACAATGAAAAAATGGTCAAAAACTTGGATAATCGGTGATTTAACTATCAAAGGAAAACATGTGTGCAAACAACGATATTATTTCCAGATGGAATTCTATTGATCAATCATCAATCAACATTTATTAATTTCCCCATTTCTTGACTCCATATATTCATCAAATCCTTATTTTCTAATTTTAGAAAGTATACGTTATTAGCTTTGGAAAACGTTTCCATTTCTGATTCGCGCATCACTATCTTCTCACATATATCAGTCTCTAATTGTAAACTAGTAAGAGAACAACTTCCCAAGCATAAACCCCGAAGGCTGAAACCAACATCAGATCAATACCCAGACAGCTGTTCAACTTAACTAATCTTCAGTCAGTTTCCAATTCCTTTAACTCCATTTTAATTCCTATTTCAAACCCTATTTCCTTTATAAATATTTTATTAGCAAAATATTTACATAAATCTTTTATTCACATTAAATGTAAATAATATTTCTTCTTTGCAATCAAAAAAGTTTGATTTCGAATTTAAAACAAAATCCCAAATCCAATTTCTATTTATACTTATAATTATAGAATTATTTATATAAAATCTCAATTTATTCTTCAAACACTTATAATCCCATTTATAATCACCTTTACAAATGTTGCTCAAATTCCATTTAAAATATCGGTGTTAAAACTGATTCCTACTTCTCTATATAAATTCAATCTTATATATTCCGTTTATCAAATGATAAATATTTTATTTAATTTATAAAACATTATTTATAAATTAATCTTCTCATTCTATTTGTTAAAACAGATTTCTATTTAATATCCACTTTAAACAATCTTCTCATAATTCTTTTATATCTCGTCAAATATTACTTTTATAATTCTATTTATTTTCTATATAAATAATCCTTCTATACTTCTATTTATTTTCTATATAAACAATCCTTTTATCAAATTCTTTGATTTTATAAATATTCCTTTTATAAAATTCTTTGATTTTATAAATAAATTATTTTCAATTTACACTTTGAAAATTCCCTTTTCACATTCCGGTATTTCTTATGGTATTTAAAATACCAAATAACAATGATCAATATCATTCTAACACACATAATCAATAACAGATTATATATCACATCATATATCATAATATATGAAAACAGTAAAATAAATGTTGAGGAATCCAGTTGGATTCCTCCAACCTGTTTCCGTGCATCCACAGATGTTAAACAATATAATAATATTGATTTCATTTCGATATGAAATATTCTGATAAACAGAATCAATATATGATTAACGATTTATATATATATCGTTATCTATAATTTCAACCAATACATCAGCAATTCAACCAAACAATCAACACACAACAATCAATCATCATGTATCAATACTAGATTATATTTATAAAAATATAAACTGTACAAAGTTAGTGAGATTTACTCACATTGGATGGTTATCGTTAAATAACGATAATTGTCGTTGATTCAAATCAGACAATTTATTTCGCTATAAATTGTAATGAGCTCCAATTCACTCCCACTCAATTCCATTGTGTAGCCAACGTCTCTATGATTCCAAGTGACTGATTTCGTCCTTTTCTGTTTTGATATGAGATAGTTATACACTTTTTAAGTCAGCGATTACTAATGAAATTGATTAAGTCACTAATTACGTTTCATTAAACTAATTACCCTAGTTTAAAATAAAGGATTCTTCTCTGTTGTTTGAAATACCCCACTTCCAACAGTTCACCACTTTCAGTTCATCCCAACGCTTCCATAGCTTCCACTAACCTCTTCCCCAACCAAGATGAACCCGGCTTCCTCTTGTAATCGCATCGAGCTGCTTTCACTATTACAGTGATGCATGAACACATCATGTCCCCCCTTGCCGTTCAAACACAAAACCAGACCAACAACATCATTCATCTTTACTTTAGTATAAAGAGAACATCATCGTATACCAGTAGAAACCCTCGTCATTAAAATAACGGCTCCTCCACTAAATCATCTTCCTCCTTTAACAAAGCCGATACTTGCTGTTTTAAAACACACCATACCCATTATAGTTCCAACTCAACATGCCCACTACTCTCACCATTCTCTATACAACCTTCTATTCCTCAAAAATAACACTGGTTCATGCCTTAGACATTCAAAACCGACCAGCTCCAGCATTTGATTAACCCACTTTGTCAAATTCCTCCCTTTCAACATCTCCAACTCGAAATCCCCCCCCCCCTAAAAACAGATGTTGAGTTTCCCCTTCTGCTGAAGAACTTGCGACAGCTCCTTTCCCCCTTGCTGTCTTGGCTACAGGCAGTCGCTCCTTCATTCCACATACTTTCCAACTAAACTCATCATAATATTCCTTTTCTAAATTCCTTTCCTCTCATGCAAATAGCAATGAGTTCGAATCCTTCTCCCTTATTACATAAATCAACATCTCGCACTCAGCCGTTACAGATATCGAACTCTAATATCACCCAATAATCCAGAAACGAAGCAAATTCCTACCACTTACTTGATAACAACCTTAGTTTATTAATCAAAGCATCAAACAATGAAATCCCTGAAACCCGATTCTTGCTGCGGAAGAACCCATGAATGAAAAACACGCTCGAGCTCAAAAAAAGTACACAGGACTGGATGGAGTTAGGATAGAAACTCTATTATACAATCAATGGAATTTATTGATTTTTCCTTGGATTTATAAGATTTTTACAAATCATGATTTGGATATTTTGAGAAAGAACCTGCGGCTCCTTTTCATTTGACCAGAAGGAAAAAGTTTTAAGGGTTTGAGAGAATAGTGGGATGTATATAGGAAGAATAAATAATTTTATATTTATTATTTTATTTGCTTTTAATCTATCGCTACGTATTTTACTGTTTAAAATTTCCTACGATCATGTACAATATCCAATTTCGATGAAATTTGACATATAGCTATAGTTTGAAATTACGGACCCAATGAAACAAGTTTCGTCGAATTCCGAGTCCATTTGCTCGCACAATGTATTTTTAAAGACAAATTATCGACTATTTTTCACATTAAAATTTTGTATGGCCATATACTGACTCCAAAAAACATGAAAATTGAAATCTGGTAGTAATTGAATATTCCGGATCCAACAAAATTAGTTTCGTTGAAAACGGAGGTCAATTGCAAAATTAGCTATTTTTAAAGCTCTAAATAAATCCATTTAAATATTAAATATATTTAAAAATAATTAAACTAAATATTTATTGTAACACCCCGTAATTTTATAACATTAAAATTAAAAAATTATAGTATACTTAATTTTTAGAAGAAGAATTAAGTGAAATGGGTTGCGCTATTATGTTCTTCTCAAAATTTTGGGTCAAGATAGACATTTGGTTTGCATAAAACGGATAACTTATGAAGAAGTTATTAAGCCTTGAAGTTTGTATCCATATGAGAGAGAAATATATATATATATATATATATATATATAATATTCAAAAAAAGTTCAAAACAGCGAATCGGGAGGGGGAATAGCCGAAACGCACCATTTTTGGAGTCGACCCGAGCCCTGCTGGGTCGACTTGGGGTCGATCCCGGGTGTTTGGCTGTTAACCTGTGGCCCGATTCGCCCTAAGGGCTGATATGGCATCTGAGTGGTCCTGATGGTTCTGGTTATCCCTAGGTTAATCCGACGGCTCTTATTAAATTAAACTTCTATAAAAACACTCCTAAACCCCTAACCCTAATCACATTAATTCATAACAAGAGCCACCATGCCATCAATGGAGAACCTAGAGTGGCCGCCATACACTTTCAACCCTAAAGAAAGATAGAAGCTTGAATCAAAATCAAATCAAATCTAAATAACGATTAGTCTACATCAAAGGCGAGCAATTCAGTTTCAGAATACAGATCCTAGAAAGACAAGACTATTCCTTTTAATTGTGTGTATGATAGCTTTCACAAATTAATCAATTAATTTAATTATGATAAGATATAATTGGGATTATGAGATTATGATTTTGAATCATGTGATGTAAATTATATGTATGTTTGTGGTGTTGAATCATATGTTAGTCTTATGCAAGTTGGATCATATGTTAGTTCTTATGTGAATCTTATGCAAGTTGAATCATATATCTTATGCAAGTTTGTGATGATTGGATCATATATTCATGTATGAATCTTATGCAAGTTTGGGTTGTTAAAATATATGTGAGACATGTATATGAATATGCTAGTTTATGTGACATTAACCTTTATGTTTAGATCTATATGCAAGTTTACATCTTTATGTTTAGACCCATATGCAAGTTTACTTCTTTATGTTTAGACCCATATGCAAGTTTACATCTTTATATTTAGATCCATGTGTAAGTTCACACCTTTATGTTTGGATCTATAGCAGTACATAATTTATGCAAGTTTATGCCTATTACCTATGCTAGTTTTGTATCATATGCTAGTTTGAATGAAATTCATATGCAAGTTATTGGCTATGTAATCTTATGCCATGATCCTTAGATCTATTTTATGTTTTAGGTGATGTTGTTTTTCTTTTTATAAGATAGACTATTTGCGAGTCTAACATATGTCATATGAAAATGTATGAATAGCGTGGGGATGATGAGATAATATTGAATATACACAAATTGTGAATTGGCATAAAATGGCCTTAAAAGACATATAATTAATTTGAAACATTAATTGGCATAATTGGTATTTATGGACATAATTTTAAGAGACAATTATGGACATAAATAAATTTGGAATTTATTGACAAATTTGAATAGGGATATTAATCCAATTTGGGGTTAAATAAAGATGTGTAATAATTAAACGCCTAAGACACGAGGTTAGACTCTTTTATGGTGTAAGACTGCCCGGACCTGCCCGGCAAATCCAACAACCACAAATGGCAGTCTAATGTGAGAGGTCAAAGGCACGAATTGAATGCGTAACAGTTGTAAAGACACGAGGTTAGGCTCGTTTGCAGTATAAGACTGCCCAGACCCGCCCGGCAAATCCAGCAACCGCAAATGTCAGCCTAATGTGGGAGGTCTTTACAAGGTTACGGTTCTAATGAATTAAGTTAAACATGTGGTGGGACATGGGGGGTTAAGTGGGTGCCTTGGGTGGCATGTGAAATTAAGTGGGTGCCTTGGGTGGCATGTGAAATACGATTAGATGCACTTAACTAAGATTGAAACATGTAAGAAGACATGAATAAGAATGGGTTAAGTAGGGAAACCTTAGTGGGGACCAAGCATATGTGGAAGGCTTGTATCAAGCATGGGGGCCTTTTCAAACCAGTAACCCATTAAGTATCTTTGTGAGCTCGACCTAAGTCAAGGACGAGACACGCTTACTGGATTTGATCGTAAGAGGTCAAAAAGGGTTAGCGGTGGCAACGCAAGTCCAACGGGGTCATGTGCGTGCGTGGGCCCGGGCTGGTAGGTAATACGTTGTTGCATCGTGTAGATATATGTCGTGCATCTTTGGTGGTATCGGGTTGCCACTTTGGGGAGTGATACACCCCACTGTGGGACCAGCACGGGTATCTACGAGTTAGGGAGCCGATCGAATGGGGTAGTGGGTACAACTAGTGGAGATAGGGGCAGACGATACCTATGAAGGCAACTAGGGGTACACGAAACTACCATTATCATTATTAAGTTCTGTAGGCGGGATCAACTTTTAGGGTGACTAGTGGTGGTGCAGTATTGTAATTATCCTATAGTGGTTAGGAACGAGATTAATGCCAGAATATTCCTCTTATTTGCTTTGTCATGCCCACTTGTTTCATGGTCATATCTTATCTTATCAATTTATGCTTTATCCTAGTTACTTTAATAATTATATTAAAGTTATTATACTCGCCAGACTTTATGTCTGACCCCCTTTTTTCGCCTCTTTTCTTCCTTCCCCCCCACCCAGGTTCTCAGGGTGGGACTAGTACTAGTGGAGCTTGATCTCGGATCTCTTTCTCTCTCTTTTGGAAGTGCTTGGATTGCTGAAAGTAAAGTTCAACTCATCTCTTTTATGGCTACTTGTGTTGGGGTTTATGCTTTTTATTTTATGTACTCTGAAACAATTTATCAAGATGGATATTAAGTGTACTTGGTTTATGAAATTGTTGTAATCAAACTATTTCTCCGCTGCAATAAAAGTTGTTTTAAAATTTTCAAGTATCATTATTTATATCTGTCTTGTTATATTCTGTTCTATACACTAAATACGCTCCATGGAAGTTAGTGCATTCCCTTTGTGAGTGACATTAATGGACGTGGGGTGTTACACGTGGTTTCAGAGCTGAAGGTTACCAGACCAGATATGAATTTTGAAAAACTATTTTTTAAAAAGCATTTTATAAAAAAATACTTTCAAAAGAATGTTTTAAGGAGAGAATTTTCAAGAGAAAACTTTGTTTTAAAAACATAACCCCCAAGAGTCATATATCTTTCTTTCGAATTCTCCGTTTTGAATCTCTTCATTTTCTTTTCAGCATGTCTGGAATTCCCGAGATACCCGAGGGGATACCGATACCAGGATGGTTTAGAAGGTATCTGGAAGCTAGGGCCAATGTCGCAGGCCCAGCAAATGCTCCTCCTCCTCCCCCTCCCCCTCCTCCTCCTCCTCCCCCTCCTCCTCCTCCTCCTCCCCATGTTGATACTTTTGCAAAGATATGCAAAGATTTTAGGGCAATGGGCGGGAAACCTTTTCACGGATCAGAGACGTTTGTTGAAGCTCGAAATTGGCTTAAGGAGGTGGAAGATCTATTTGGTATTTTTGAAGTAGAAGATGGAAGGAAGGTCCAATTGGCTGCTTGGTTAATGAAAGACTAAGCCTCGTTTTGGTAGGAGGTCACGAACGGAGAGCGTCCGGTGGAGACATGGATGGATTTCACGCGTAGGTTCGAAATGAAGTTTCTCTCACGAGCAGAAGAGAATTTATATATGGAAAGATTTTTGGCGTTGAAGCAAACGGATTTATTAATAAAGGAGTACGTCAACAAGTTCAATCAGTTGACAATATTTGGCTTGGAATTGGTGGACACACCTAAGAAGAAGGCCCTGAGGTTCGTTAAAGGTTTGAATGAGCCGCTACATGGGTTGGCGATGACCCACATTCCGACGGGGGCTACCTTTGAGAAACTGGTTGACATGGCGCTTATGCATGAGGAAGAGAAAGGTGCGAATGCTAATAAGGCAACGGAGAAGAAAGGAGACCAGAAGAAGCCACAACAGCAAAAGAAGAAAGGCGGGAAGAACAATAATGGCAGAGGAAAGAAGAAGTGCTTTAATTGTGGGACACCAGGCCATCTGAGCAAAGACTGCAGGAAAAAGAAGAAGACTGGCTGTTTCCACTATGGATAGGCAGGTCATCTAGTTAAGGACTACCCAAGGAAACAGGGGCAAGGAACTTCTGGAGGGCAGCTTCAGGCTCTCATGGCACCAGGGCAGGCGAGAGGGTAGATTCAGGCTCTCATGGGACCAGGACAGGAGAGAGGTAGAATCATTTCCGTTGAAAGTTTAGTTTTTTTGTTTGATCATCCCGTTCGTACTTTGTTTGACTCTAGAGATTCACACTCATTTGTATTTGCTTCGTTAGTTGAAACACTGCACCTAAATAAATACTAGTCTAGTTACGGATCTCATAGTAGTCTCAAATCCTATTGGTGGCTCGGTTCATCTTTCTATGATTTGTCGGGATTTGAGTGTGTTTATCTTGGGCACTGGGTTTGAATGCAACGTCTTTGTTCTTGGCTTCATGGGCTACGACTTGATTCTAGGTATGGATTGGCTAACTAGATACGGTGCCATCCTAGATTGTGAAAGAAGGGTAGTTAGATTGTTGACTTGTTGTGGAAAGACCCTTGATATTTCTTGTGACCCTAGTGGTCCGGTAATGCTTAGCTACCTAGAATCCCTAGACGCATCCAATGATGATTTGAAATCTGTTCGTGTGGTCCGTGAATATAGTGACTTCTTCGATGAAGTTCGAGGTTAACCCCCGAGGCGCGAGATAGACTTTCGAATATATCTAGTAGATAATGCAAAGCCAGTTGCATTACCAGTGCGCCACATGACTCCGAGAGAGAGAAGAGAACTCAGTGAGCAAGTGAAAGAATTTCATGAGAAGGGGTTCATAAGAAGAAGTATTTCAGAGTGGGGTGCTCTAGTCGTTTTTGCTACAAAAGCTGATGGTTCACTTAGATTATGTGTGGACTATAGAGAGCTGAATAAGCTAACAAAGAAGAACAGGCAACCATTGCCGAGGATAGACGATTTATTCGATCAGTTGGTCGTTGCTTTAGTTTTCTCGCAACTGGATTTAGCTACAGGGTTTCATCAGCTAAGGGTGGCTGAAGATAACGTTGATAAGACTGCCTTTAGAACTCCCGACGGTTTCTTTGAGTGGCTCGACATGCCTTTTGGTTTAACGAATGCACCCGCATACTTGGTTGACTTAATGAGTAGGGTGTTTAGGGAGTTTCTAAACAAGTTTGTGGTAGTCTTTGTAGACGATATTCTGGTTTTCTCTAAAAATGAAGAAGTGCATGCCCTACATCTTAGGGAAGTCTTAGAGACCCTACGAGCGCATCAGCTAAAATCTAAGTTCTCCAAGTGCAATTTTTGGAGAAAAGAAGTGAGGTTCTTACGACACGTGGTCTCTAAGGAAGGGATAGCTGTGGATCCCGCCAAGGTGGTGGCAATCCAAGATTGGAAAACTCCTAAGAATGCAACAGAAGTAAGAAGCTTTTTAGGGCTGGCCGACTATTATAGGAAGTTCATTAAGGACTTCACGAAGACATCAACCCCTCTCACTCGATTAACGAAGAAGAATTTGACTTTTACTTGGAATGTTGACTGTGACGATGCTTTCCAACATCTGAAGAGGGCTTTGACGACAGCTCCAGTTTTAGTTTTTCCAGACGGGAGTAAGACATTCACTGTATATACCGATGCTTGCGGGACAGGGATTGGTGCAGTTTTAATTCAAGAGGGAAGGGTGATATGCTATGGTGGAAGACAGTTGAAAGCCCACAAGAAAAATTACCCTACCCACGACTTAGAGTTGGCGGCCATAGTTTTTGCGCTTAATTCATGGCGTCATTATTTGCTTGGCGAGAGGTTTGAGTTGTATACAGACCATAAGTCGCTAAAGTACTTATTCTCTCAGAAGGACCTAAACTTGAGGCAACAGAGATGGATGGAGTTTTTGGCATCCTACGATTTTGAGATCGCATATGCCCCTGGCAAAGGTAATGTTGTAGCCGACGCCTTAAGTAGAAAGAAGTTAACTTTAAGTCCTTTGTTCATAGAGTGGCAGAGTTTGGAGTATATATCTTCCTTTGACTTTAGACCCTCTGTCGATTATGTACCCGGATTATTGGCATCGTTAGAGGTGCAACCTACAGTTTTGGGTCGAGTTAGAGAGGCACAACGAAATGACCCACAGTTGGTTGAGATAGTAGGAAAGCTTATAGGAGGGGAGTCCTCGAGTCATCTTAATAGATATTCTATAGATAAGAGAGGTTGGCTACGTAGAGATGGAAGACTTTGCGTACCACAAGACGAGAGTTTGAAGAAGGCAATTCTTGAAGACTCACATCGCTTTAAGATGACCATACATCTCGGTGGTGATAAGATGTATAGGGATATGAAGCGAGTTTTCTTTTGGGCCGGAATGAAGAAGGACGTGGTCGAGTTCGTTGCTATATGCTTAATGTGCCAACAAGTCAAGGCGGAGCAAAAGAAGCCTGGAGGTTTGCTCCATCCCTTAGAGATTCCGCTTTGGAAATGGGAAAGCGTTTCCATGGATTTTGTACATGGGTTACCAAGATCAAGAAAGGGTAATACGGGGATTTGGGTAATTGTAGACAGACTTACCAAAAGTGCCCATTTTATTCCCGTTAAAAGTAGAAGACCGCCGCGTGGTTAGCATCTGTTTACCTTCAAGAGATAGTTCATTTGCACATCATACCCTCTAGCATTGCGAGCGATAGAGATCCCATTTTCACAAGCGAATTTTGGAAAAGCTTACAAGAGGAGGTTGGAACGCAATTATGATTAAGTACTGCTTATCACCCTCAGACGGACGGCTAGACCGAGAGAGTAAATCGGGTTCTAGAAGACCTTCTGAGACTATGCATCCTAGACTTTGGAGGAACATGGGAAGAACACCTTCCACTAGTGGAGTTCGCAAATAATAAAAGTTTTCAGGCTAGCATTGGCATGGCACCTTTTGAGGTTCTTTATGGACGACTGTGCCGATCACCTACATGTTGGTGGGAATCCACTGATAAGGTTTTGCTTGGACCCGACATAATTAGGGAGACTTCGGAGAAGATAGACCTGATTCGACGGCAAATGAAGACGACGCAGGACTGACAGAAGTCATATGCTGATAGGAGACGAACCGATCTTGAATTCAATATTGGGGACATGGTTTTTGTTAAGTGTCAATGTTAAGATACGTAGTCCGTTTTTGATCAGTAGGGAAGTTGGCACCGAGGTTCGTAGGGCTCTTTCCAATTACGAAGAGGATTGGACAGATGGCGTATAGAGTAAAGTTACCAGAGAAGCTCAGCGGAGTTCATGACGTGTTTCACGTTTCGCATTTGCATAAGTGTTTACACGATACAACGGAAGTGGTAGAGCCGAGCACGCTCGAAGAAGTGGAAGTAGAGCGCAATGCCATGATCAGATGAGCTCCTACACGCATTATTGGATCGGAGGTCAAAAAGAATAGCAACAAAGAGGTCAAGTTGGTCAAAATGCAATGGGGAGATGATCAAAGAGACGCGACTTGGGAGACAGAAGACAAAATGCGTACGCTGTACCCTTTCCTTTTTGAGGGTATGTTTTAATTTTTCCTTTTTCTACTGCTTTGTTGACACTTGTCCTATCTTTTAGTATTATCTTTGCGATGACATCTTCGATCTCTAGTTAGGAAGAACCCTATGGTTGCAAACATGTGTTTGACACATGTTATGTTTGGTGGATGCAAATGGATGCAAGTGGTTGCTAGTGGTTGCTCGTGGATGCATGTACACACACATTAGGCACTAGATCGGCTCAATCACCTTCGTGTTGCATATAAATGCATGTGCATATCTAAATTAATGGATGTATAATGGTTGTGTTATCATATGGATGCTGCATTTTGATGAATGGTTGTGCACACATGCAGAAATAATATGTATCGATAGGATTCTTTCGGATACATAATGGACGCAAGGCACTATCATGATTTGCATTAAGGAGGTCGACTGAATCAGTGGACCGCCTGATCTTTGCATTAGATAAGGAACATATACACACATTTTGCATAAGTTCATATAACATTAGAAATTTCTTTAAGGACAATGGATGCTTGTGGATGATGGTTGAGTAGATGGATGATTGGTTGGTAGGATACATTCTTCTTAACTTAGAGATTTCGAGGACGGAATCCTTTAAGGAGGGGAGAATGTAACACCCCGTAATTTTATAACATTAAAATTCACAAATTAAAGTATACTTAATTTTTAGAAGAAGAATTAAGTGAAATGGGTTGCGCTATTATGTTCGTCTCAAAATTTTGGGCCATGATAGACATTTGGTTTGCATAAAACAGATAACTTATGAAGAAGTTATTAAGCCTTGAAGTTTGTATGCATATGAGAGAAATATATACACACACACACACACACACACACACACACACACACACACACACACACACACATATATATATATATATATATATATATATTCAAAAAAAAGTTCAAAACAGCGAATCGGGAGGGGGAATAGCCGAACCGCACCATTTTTGGAGTCGACTCGAGCCCTGCTGAGTCAACTAGGGGTCGATCCAGGATGTTTGGCTATCAACCTGTGGCCTGATTCGCCCTAAGGGATGATGTGGCATTTGAGTGGTCCTGATGGTTCTGATTACCCTAGGTTAATCCGACGGCTCTTATTAAATTAAACTTCTATAAAAACACTCCTAAACCCCTAACCCTAGTCACATTAATTCATAACAAGAGTCGACATGCCGTCAATGGAGAACCTAGAGTAGCCGCCATACACTTTCAACCCTAAAGAAAGATAGAAGCTTGAATCAAAATCAAATCAAATCTAAATAATGATTAGTCTACATCAAAGGCGAGCAATTCAGTTTCAGAATACAAATCTCAGAAAGACAAGACTATTTTTATTAATTGTGAGTATGATAGCTTTCACAAAATAATTAATTAATATAATTATAAGATATTATTGGGATTATGAGAATATAATTTTGAATCATGTGATGTAAATTATATGTATGTTTGTGGTGTTGAATCATATGTTAGTCTTATGCAAGTTGGATCATATGTTAGTTCTTATGTGAATCTTATGCAATTTGAATCATATATCTTATGCAAGTTTGTGATGATTGGATCATATACTCATGTATGAATCTTATACAAGTTTGGGTTGTTAAAATATATGTGAGACATGTATACGCATATGCTAGTTTATGTGACATTAACCTTTATGTCTAGATCCATATGCAAGTTTACATCTTCATGCTTAGATCTATATGCAAGTTTACTTCTTTATGTTTAGACTCATATGCAAGTTTACATCTTTATGTTTAGACCCGTATGCAAGTTCACATCTTTATGTTTAGATCCATATGCAAGTTCACACCTTTATGTTTGGATCTATAGCAGTACATAAGTTATGCAGGTTTATGCCCATTACCTATGCTAGTTTTGTATCATATGCTAGTTTGAATGAAATTCATATGCAAGTTATTGGCTATGTAATCTTATGTCATGATCCTTAGATCTATTTTATGTGTTATGTGATGTTGTTTTTCTTTTTATAAGTCAGAGTATTTGCGAGCCTAACATATGTCATATGAAAACGTATGAATAGCGTGGGGATGATGGGATAATATTGAATATACATAAATTGTGAATTGGCATAAAATGGCCTTAAAAGACATATAATTAATTGGCATAATTGGTATTTATGGACATAATTTTAAGAGACAATTATGGACATAAATAAATTTGGAATTTATTGACAAATTTGAATAGGTAAATTAATCCAATTTAGGGTTAAATAAAGATGTGTAATAATTAACGGCCTAAGACACGAGGTTAGACTCTTTTGTGGTGTAAGACTGCCCGGACCTGCACGGTAAATCCAGCAGCCACAAATGCCCGTTTAATGTGAGAGGTCAAAGGCACGAATTAAATGCGTAACAATTGTAAAGACACGAGGTTAGGCTCGTTTGCAGTATAAGACTGCCCGGACCCGCCCGGCAAATCCAGCAACCGCAAATGTCAGCCTAATGTGGGAGGTCTTTACAAGGTTACAGTTCTAATGAATTAAGTTAAACATGTGATGGGACATGGGGGGTTAAGTGGGTGCCTTGGGTGGCATGTGAAATTAAGTGGGTGCCTTGGGTGGCATGTGAAATACGATTAGATGCACTTAACTAAGATTGAAACATGTAAGAAGACATGAATAAGAATGAGGTTAAGTGGGGAAACCTTAGTGGGGACCAAGCATAGGTGGAAGGCTTGTGTCAAGCATGGGGGCCTTTTCAAACCAGTAACCCATTAAGTATCTTTGTGAGCTCGACCCAAGTCAAGGACGAGACACGCTTACTGGATTTGATCGTAAGAGGTCAAAAAGGGTTAGCGGTGGCAACGCAAGTCCAACGGGGTCATGTGCGTGCGTGGGCCCGGGCTGGTAGGTAATACGTTGTTGCATCGTGTAGATATAAGTCGTGCATCTTTGGTGGTATCGGGTTGCCACTTTGGGGAGTGATACACCCCACTGTGGGACCAGCACGGGTATCTACGAGTTAGGGAGCCGATCGAATGGGGTAGTGGGTACAACTAGTGGAGATAGGGGCAGACGATACCTATGAAGGCAAATAGGGGTACACGAAACTACCATTATCATTATTAAGTTCTGTAGGCGGGATCAACTTTTAGGGTGACTAGTGGTGGTGCAGTATTGTAATTATCCTATAGTGGTTAGGAACGAGATTAATGCCAGAATATTCCTCTTATTTGCTTGTCATGCCCACTTGTTTCATGGTCATATCTTATCTTACCAGTTTATGCCTTATCCTAGTTACTTTAATAATTTATTGTTAAAGTTATTATACTCGCCAGACTTTATGGCTGACCCCCTTGTTTTCGCCTCTTTTCTTCCTTTCTCCCCCCGCCCTCCCTCCCCAGGTTCACAGGGTGGGACTAGTACTAGTGGAGCTTGATCTCGGATCTCTTTCTCTCTCTTTTGGAAGTGCTTGGATTGCTGAAAGTAAAGTTCAACTCATCTCTTTTATGGCTACTTGTGTTGGGTTTATGCTTTTTATTTTATGTACTCTGAAACAATTTATCAAAATGGATATTAAGTGTACTTGGTTTATGAAGTTGTTGTAATCAAACTATTTCTCCGCTGCAATAAAAGTTGTTTTAATTTGTTCAAGTACCATTATTTATATCTGTCTTGTTATATTCTGTTTTATACACTAAATACGCTCCATGGAAGTTAATGCATTCCCTTTGTGAGTGACATTAATGGACGTGGGGTGTTACATTTATAAATAAATATTATCGTATATATTCATACAGAATATAATACAACTCCAAAATATTCCTATCTGAATTTATAACTCAACATTTCAAATCCAGATTAAATCAGTATTCAATTTATATTAAAAATCCATTTATAATATAAATAAATCGTTATATATTATAAAGGAATTCCATAGCGACTTTTTGAAAATTTAATTTGGACATAACTCAAAATCTACACAATGAAATCTCGATTTTTCTATTCCATTAGAAAAATATACTTCACCAGCTCCGAAAGTTTCTTATTTCACAGCAATCTGACTTAAAACGGATTCTGTATATTCATTTAAAGTTCGAATCGCCAAATTACGAGCTGCCGCGCCATTTCGAGCTCGATTATAATTATAATATAATTATACGTTCAACTGACGTTTATATAATATATTCGTTATTATAATTCAACTCTAAACTGAATTATATATATATTATAAATAATCCAATTCACACAATATTGTAAATTCTATTATTTCCGACTATTTCGAAAAATAAATATATTATTCTATTATTATATTAATTAAATATTCAATATTATTTAATTCTGGTCATTTTAAATTACCAAACCATTATTTAAATAATTAAATAAATTATTTATAATACCGTAAAAATACGGGTTGTTACAGTAATTAACCGATAAAATATAACTTCATGTTCCATATAACGGGGTTTGCTAGATCATTTAGCCATAATCATGCCTTCTCGAAGGGTGCAGAAATGTGTATTTTGATATATGAAAAATAATTGGTTTAACGAAAACAGGATTATAATCGATTTCAAAACCAATTGAGTTTATTCTTTAAATGCCTTTATAATTTCAAAAATATATACTATTTTCCTGAGATAATTATATTTATAAAACCAATACAATAATTTTTTTTATCAAAGCTATAGAAACCCTTATACGCATAATTAATTTTAAAACCATAGTTATAAACCGTGTATGTGTGTCAACCCATGAAAATTCATCATAAAACATAGCACCAAAACCATCATAAATCATCGAATCCAGAGTACGAAACGAATCTAATATAGGCTTGCATATTTACAATTGAAGCGACAACAAAATCTTCAAGAAATAAGCTTAGACATTTATCCAGAAAGCATTCAGAACTGGAAAAACCTCAAGAAATTCACACAATAGGTTACAGGAGCAACCTACGCCATAATATAACACATTGGTCGACCTAGACGACGCACTATTCATAGGATGAAAATCCTATTTTGATTACACCTTTAAGCTATTTTCTGAAACAACTGACAGTGAAATATTCGCATGCAATGGGTACGAAGGCAAGAGCATGACTGAGCAACATACCAAGACAAAAATCACACCAAACTGACATGAATTGAATGTGAAACGAGGTCTCAAAGATTGACCTAGACAAAAATTGGTTACTGTAAACTTTTTGTAACGATACATAAACGATTTCAACTGCTACAATGAACACAAACCAATATAATAAACATAAAAATACTGTAAACTAGATTGTGTGAGTCGGGTAACTCACCTTGACCGGATTTTTGATGATATCAAGCTTTACAAAAGGTGAATCTAAGCTTCCTAATCCCTTGAAACTGAGAGAAATTGACATGTAGAGAAGAAGCTTATTGCAATTCTACTTTCTTGAGATTTGTTTGATTCTCCGACCTGAAATATGATTTGTTGTAGGTGAGGATGATTAGGACTCTCATTTCTCTTATTCTTAGGCTGAGTAAAGGATCTAAGCCTTTGAGGTATGGAAAGCCATGAATTTCACTTACTATGTTTTCATTTTATTTCAGGGGAAGACTAAAAAGAATGGAAAGAAGAAAATGTATCTTCCAGAAATGAACATATTAAGATTTATCCCCCATATGCCTCCTTTATAGGCCTTGTATTAAATTCCTCCAACCCAAACCCAACTTAAGTGTAACAAATTCATAAGTGTTGCAAAATTATTCCTTCTAAACACCCATATAAATTTAAACACCAAATAATATTAATAGCACATGCTCTATTTAGTTAAATTCATTTGCACACATTTGGCATTGCTTACCAAAATTACACGAACGTGTCATAATATGCACAAACAATTAAATATTAATTTTTTGACACAAATAAATTAATAATAACATGTTTGTAAAAACACTCATTTTACACTTAAAACTTATTTATATTTCAACAACAAAGTTTATACACTTCTTTGTTTCAAACAAATTAAATTTATCATCTTTGTTAAAATATTTCTAATCTTTAAATATTGATTTTCAATCAATATTTGCATTTTATTTGATAGCAATCCAATTAAATTGCCAATATTACTGCTAATGCCACTTATTTACTTTAACAACAATCTATGATTTAATTTCATCTTGACAAAAAATCAACATTATATTTTATTAATTTAAAATTTACATAACTATTACCAAACATACTTCAGAACATTATCGCCAATTTATTTTGTCAAGAAATATAACTTGCATTTAAAACACAAATCTATAATTTTTTAATTATTTGTTTAAAACAACTTAACACCTATATTCAAAATATATATTTCACCAAAAACATTGATTGCTAATCAATATTGTATATTTTTGATATTTGGATTAATTATTAAGTTATAATATACAAATGCGGATTGGAATAAATTACTTAATATATCAAAGATGTTTAATCTATTCCAAAACACTAAATTCTGAAAATTGCAAATTGTTTACTTTCTCTTTCTAAACTATTATACAAGTTAGGCTCAAGAACTCATATTTTATTTCTTCTAAAATTTAGAATCACAAAACAAATTAGAATCTGTTTACGCGGGGTACCAAAAAACCCAAGTTGTTACAGTATTGCATTGTAGTATTAATATCAAACGCCAACAATGTATATTTTATTTAGTTATTTACGAAACACTACAAACATTTAAGTCATTATATTTAAATTAATTTTGTGATACTGAATTTAGCAAATGAATTCAATCAATAATTTATTGCTAATTCTTCTAATTAACGCTAAATGTGATGTTTTAAAATGTATATCTTGTCCATATAAAAAATGGCAAAATTAGTTTTTTGTTCTAAATATAAAATTAAATAAGTCACATAGTTCAAATAAAATATGCAAATAATAATATGAAATTTAATATATTATACACTTATCTCAATAAATTTATCGTAATTTGAAGAAAATAATTTCCACTTTAAATACTTGTATTTTAACATTTCTACGATTATTTGTTGAACCTCCCCAATTCTTTTGTGATATTTTATATTTTAATCCATATATTTAAATTACTCATAAAATCTTTGATTTTTGTTATTTAAATATTCTTAGAGAGTATTTAGTCCATTTTTCTAATAGCTTTTAAACTATACACCAATTTTACTATCTATATTCATATTAATAAAAGATAGTTTTTCACGCAATTATAAAGATGCATAAATCGCATAACCCGAACTCTACATATCAATAATAATGACGAAGTCAATTTGTAAATTAGTATGATTCATTTATATTCAGATTTTACCATATACTATATCATAAAATTCTTTTTGAACACTAGTAACTCTACAACAAATTTATACAATTTTTTGCAAATTTCTTTTCAATTCTTTGTGTTATGTCATACAATTAAATTAATTTTGTAATTTTACATTTAACTTATTTAAATAAATTCTATCAAATAATGTTTTTTAATTTATCAAATAAATTACTAACATGCATCAATTTCAACGTGTATATCTATATTAAAAAAATAATCAAAAAAGTTCTCAAGTATACATCCGTACTACTGTTTGTGTAAGCTATAAAACATAAATTACACACATAAACTATAATACCAATTTTAATTAATAATTTATGTATTTTCCATTAAAATTTATCATATATTTCATAACAAAATTCGCATTTTAACATTAAATTAATAAATACTATTTTTAATGATATTCTCGTATGCAATGCATGAGTTACACACTAGTAGATGATATATGAATGGTTGCAATATAACTCACTCAAATGTTTATAGCACAATAGCTGACAGCCACTCACCCTTTAGTTTACCATATGAGCTTTTAATTCAAATAACTAAATGAACATCTTTAAAATCAAATATGAAACTACATGTTACACAATCAAAGAACTTATACCAAACGAAAATAGTATGCCATGGATTAATATACAAAAAGGAAGTATAAAGATCTAAGTATTTGTGAAGAAAATATTTAAATATGTGAAAAAGGTAACATCCCGAGATTTTGCGATAAGTTATACTATTAAATTTAATGTTGATTTTGGAAAACAATGGATAAATGCAAGGTTAATAAAAATTATTAAGTGCTAATGTAAATTTGAATAAGCTTATTAAACAGTGAATTCAATAGGTTGTTAATATAGTAACTTGTATATGATTGTAGATATAAAATTTGGTTATTAATTTTGTTAGATTAAAAAGTGGCTCTAACACCCAATTTAATGATAATTTGAAGAAATTAAAATAGGAAAGCAAAGGGAACACACGATTTATAGTGGATCGGCATTAAAGAGCCTACGTCCACTTTATACTTTGTTGATGGATGATTCAAGTACAAATACAATTATAATTATCACTCAGTCTCTCTTTTTACAATTAGTAAATTCACTCAATCCTTGAAGAAATGCCCCTCAAGAACTGATGATGATCTGAATCAAGCAGTGATAGTCGGTTGTGAAGAGAGTTTGAGTCAAGAGTTTTCCAAAAGATCCCTTAAACTGATGCTTGGTGGTGTATTTATAGGCAGAAAATCCCTCTGGAGGGCCTCCGGTTCGGGTACACGTGGAGATCATCCCATTAGAGTCGGGTTCAGAGGAGGCAAGATGGTGACAACGCATAGAAGAATACGGGAATGTGGGTGGAAACCACTCAGTATCTTCTGGAACGTGGAGTGTAACCGCTGTGCAGGCCCTCATCGGTTCGGAACGGAAGAGAAATCATACATTGGATCGGCATTAGGGGCCCCGAACCGGTATAAATGACTTCAGGGTGTTTAGTAAACTTGCTTGTGAACGCAAAGGGGTCTAGTTAGGAAGGTCCAATCTGATCCGAATTGATGTCCACCGCCTTCTTTCCCTTTTGAATACAATTTATCACTTGATTCCTTAGCTTTGAGTAGCCTAACCACGACGTAGGCTAACATTTTCCCCCTTAGATTTTGCTCTCATCAGAGATGAAGTGTGCTTCGAAATGGTCCATCCATTTGTTTCTGAATTGAAGTCGTTGAATAATTGCTTTCATTCAATTATAAAGTTGTGATGCTTCACCAAGTCGTGTCTCTTGTTGTCTATAAATACGTTATGGGATGCATAAATTACTTCCGTTGTCTTTTAATAACTTTGAGTATCTCATTTAACGTCCGAGTAGCTCTTCCAGGTAAACTTTTATAAGGCATATTTACAATTTGTTATATCTTCCTTTGGGTTTGTTTCATACGCTATACTGATTTTGGTGACTGCGCTTCAGGTTGGGTTGGTCTAGCCCATGCTCCGACCATTGATACGCTAATGGGCTGAAAGGCTTTATGCTAAGAGGGTCATGCGTTGATCGGATTGGAGTCCACCAGGATACAAAGGGACACCCATCTCGCACATATATATTCACGTGCTTCTATGTAAATTTTATTTTCTACTGTCGCCTTCCTCATTTCCAAAAAACTAACTTTTAAATCTCGAAGAAAACTTCCTCAATCTCCGAAACAAGCTTATAGGTGGGGTTTTAATCTTTGGTTAACTTGGTTTTAATCGATTAAATCTAGATCTAGGAGAAACTTAAGTGATTTTACTCGATGTCACATCGAGCATGACACTGTTCCTTCCGCCCCACCGCCGTCGCCGCTGGTGGCTTCGTCGCCGCCTCGAAGCGGTCGTGGAGGGGATTTGAGCTGGCGTTGACTAAGTTAGTTTACAAATATCTTACCGTCAATGAGCCTTTAGAAGGGACTGGGTTTGGTGATGCTGGAGGAGGGGAGAGTTTAATCGTGAAGGGAAGGCAAGCAAAATCGGTTTGGATCGGAGAGTTGGGGGCATGGCTATTCTTGAGGACATTCTAAAGATGGGGATAAGCTTCTAGGTGATGAATCGGTTCGGTTCGGTGTTTAATCGATCTGAACAGGCTCGTCATATTGAAGCTTCATTTTACTTGTTTCCATTTGCTTTAAAGCTCTGAACCGATCCGACACGTTTAACATTTGATTGTCCCTACTTCGATCCGATACTCGCACCCAAATCTCCGAACCGATCCGACACTTTTATTCTCAGAGCTCCGATCCGATCCGCTTGAAACATGTAGGCCCGAACCTTCTCGTTTCAGAGGTGTATACCCAAACTGATCTGCCGCTGGATGAAGTCCGAACCGATCCGCTGTTGACTAGCGTGTGGACTAGTTTACTTCCAATATACACGTCCGAACCATAACTATTCAATACGAAAATGAGCATACCTTAATCAACCTAAATATAACTGAGCATGGCTTGTGACTTCATGAACAATTAGGATAGGACCTTCTCGAATGAACTTTTGGGCTGATTACGAATACATAACTGTTCTGCTTGTCTCCGCATTGCATTCTTATATACTTACTTCATATTTCTTTAATTCTGTCACTGTATACACATTGGCACACACATGTACATGGGGACAAGGGCAATTTTACTCTACTCCTGCTATTGTTTCTTCGATAGTTTAGCAGCTATGACCGAGAGACATTCATCTAGACTAGCAGAAAGAAGAGAAAACATGGGGACTTCTGATAATATTACTATTGAAGATATATCCTCCACCTCAGATCCAGAATGGGACAGTGAGGGTCCATATTATGAAATGGGAATTCCAGATAGTGAAGTATCATCCAGGGGTGATGTTTCTATGGATGAAGAGGAAGAGGGAGGAGTTGGAGATGACCGTGCTCCTGACGAGTTTGAGAATGTTACTATTTTGGAGAGACCCAGTGATCTGATTGCCTCAACAGTTGACAATGACAAACTCGCATATATATGTTTGAAACATGGAATACTTCGGAGAGATACCGAGTTCCCTTCCAAAACGGATCGTCCTTACAATCCCCCCAAAGGGTACATGGCTATCAACAGACTAATGTGCCTTGTTGGAGGCGATACCTCCATTTCCACCATTCGTCGTCGATTTTCTGAGACAAATGTGAATTGCCCCAATGCAACTTCAGTCCAACTCCTATGCTTATCTGTATACTTTGTACATAGCATATAAATAAATTCTAGGTGTAGAGCTTACTTTCGAGGATGTTCATTTTTTCTACAATTTCAAGCATAAAACTCAAGATACCCCTTCCTTTGTATACTTCGAATCTATGCCCAAAAGAAAAATCATAGCCATCCCATTTAGTAGCAAGGTTAGCGATCCAAGGCTTGAATGGTTCTACATTAAGCAGCAACCGGTTTTTGCCAAGAGATGGCTTAAATCAAGTAAAGACATCAGCCTTTGAATTTTAGTTCTAACCTCCATCATAAGTATATTAACCATTGCTTATTTTCACTTGCAGTTCCTAACCCGCCGCAAGAGAAGCATCAGGTGCAACTTGAATCGATTGCTCAATGGTGATCAAATTTTTTTTACTATCAGGGACTACTTAGTGGATTAATATCTTCATCGGCATCGCTTAGTCATTATAACTCGTAGCATAGGTCATGGAGAGGCCCTTATGTGTATATACCTCCGGTCGAGGGGCCAATTGAAATTTTACCCGAGCATGAGGAGAGTTCGAAGGATCTGTCGATACCTCAAAAGAGTCCTCCCTCTTCGACTTAAGAGGACGAATTAACAAATGTAGCAAAAAAGATAGGGATAAATACATCACTCATGAGGATGCAGCCACTCCTGAAAAACCAGTTTCCCCAAAAGAATTGTCGTTAGTCATTCCTCAAGGAGATGATCCTGCTGTAAATGGTTCTATATTTCGGAGCTTGGGAAATCTTCCCTTGCCCGAGACACACTTCAGAAGGTTTTAGAACGAATTCTCTTACTTTCACCTCGGAAGAAGAAGTTACTCCTGTCAATAGTGGGGGAACTACACATAGCAGCCTCGCTCCAGGCTCTGGTCCGTTAGGGGGGATATCACTTAGGATATACACCACACTCTAGCACTGCACGCATAACACTTGTGCCTTATATTAATGTTAATTCTAACATTTTCTTGTCTCGTTTTACAGGACAAATGAGATGTCCCCGTTACTATAGGAGATATGTTCATTCGAGTATGCCCCCAATGGGCTCTGGGATGGGGCATGGTCAACACGAAAGTCGGGGGAGAGATGATAGGAGGAATTGACCTTCTCATCCTCATCGGTCCTCCCACTCTCGATTTCCGCATCGCAAAGATTCAGACAAGCATAAGAGCCAACCTTCACATCGTGAGGAGGATAAGCATGGCGCCAACCCTCCCGCTTTATCTAAAGAAAAAACTCCTCAAGACGGCTCTTCGAAGAAAGGGGCCGATACAAAAGAGAAACAAAAGGAATCACGAAAAGAAGAAGAGAAGAGCAGGCCCATTGTGGAACTAAAGCGTCGCACTATCGATATTACTACTACAAAGCCAGTTATACTTGACGATGAGAACCATACCAGATTGAAAATTTTCAGGAAATAATTTCCTGAGCACCACTTCGGGAACATGCACTTCGTCCCAAAACTCAAACCAGTAAATCCTGACTGCGCTACTGAAGTTAAAGCTTCTATAGACTTCGTGGATGACCAGTATAAGGAGATGAAGAGTTATGCAAAGAATCTTTCCAAAATCATCAGCAATCTAAAAGCAGATGTGAAAATGATGGTCGACGCTGCTAAGTATGATGCAAGGGCTATCGAAAACTCAGAGAAAGACCTTGAGGATGCTCAAGCCCAACTTTCCCTTGTTCAACGCGATGCAGATAAATATAAATAGCAATTTGAGGAACTACAAAAGCACTATAATTCCAAGCTCGAGTCTCATAGTCTGGAGCACATAGACTTAAAGAAACAAGCTGAGGATGCTAAGTCTGAAAGCGCCACCGTGAAGCTGGTTTGTGCTCGTCTCGAGCTGGAGAAAGAAGAATTAACTAAAAAGAATGCAGAGCTTGAGGCCAAATTGCTGGAGGTTGAAACAAGGGCAACTTTTGCCGAGGGGAATGTGAGTGTAGCTTTACAATAGGTCGAGAAAGTCAATGGTCAGCTTGCAGATGCGCAAAAAGAGCCGGATAAAAGTGCTGAAACTATAATTGGATATTTTTTTCCTAAGTGATCCGTCACCGAAACATTGCATGGCTTAAGGATTATCCTATCCCTCTGGTATATGCATGGGAGTAGTTGGTCGAATAGGAAAAGCAAGAACTCAAAGTGGATTCGATCGACGAGGACAAGCTAATAGAGAAATATATAAAGGGTGAGGAAACATCACACTTAGCCAAAGGATGCAAACTTATTGCTGCTGCTGTAGAGAATGAGAGACGCCAAGCCATAGGGAAAGAAACTATCGACAATGGTCCCTCTTCTTTCGCCCCCAGGGTTACCGAAACGGAAGCATATGATCCAGGGAATTCGAGGATTCCAAGAGCATCTTTATTATCCCCTATTGCTGAAACAAACTTGGAAACTCCTATTGCTCAAGTCGAGAAATCATCCGAAGGTATCTCCACCTTTTTATCTCAGTTTGTTAGAGCTATTTCAATCTTTTGTCAAATTATTGGATATACAACCGAAGGGCCTATTTTTTCTCTAGAGCTAATAGCAGTTACTTCTCATTCTATAGGTGCACAGCCAGTTGAAAAGGACGATGAGCGGTGAGAAGAGATTACTGATACAAAGTCTATTGAGGATACCCAAGAGAAACATGATAAAGTCACTGGCTCAAAACCTGTGAAGAGAGTCGAGAATAAGAGAGAGGTTGCTGAGAAAGCTCCCATGCCATCTAGCACTGAAAACGCCCAAGACGAGGATGTGATAGACGCCTTAAAAGGCGATGACGACAATGATGGGCATGAGGAAGATGATGATGTTGTCATGACTGGAGATTCGGGGAATGCCGATGACATGACTTTGGCTGATATGAAGGCCGAACAAGATATGCTTTTAAAAGCCAAAGCCGAGAAAGAAGATTCCGAAGCTATTAAACCTCTTGCGACAATCCATCCTGGATCCAGGTTAGTTGTTAAACTCTCAACTAGGTCGATTACTGAAGAACTACCTAAAAAGTCTTCCACTGATCCCAACGCTCTAGTTCAAGGGGAGATGAAACCAAAGCGTGTCATGACCGAGGCTGAAAAGGAGGAGAAGGAAAAACTTAAAGCTGCCAAGATAGCGAAGTCCACTCCGAAGTCAAAATGAAAGGCAGCCCTATCCTTTGTTTTGCCTATTCCTTGGCCCTCTATTGTTGTAGCGAGTGTGGCCCTCGCGTTTATTTGCTTAGTCTTTTTGTATGAACCTACAGTCATATAAATAAAGTAGTTTGTTTCCCACTATGTCAAGTACTTGCAAGTTTGTTACTTTTTTCTATCGGTGTCAAAAGGATGAACAAGCATAAGTGATAAAAAAAACAATTTAAGTCACAGTTATGTTCCCCTGCAAGTGTGTATACAGGAGAAAATATCATTCACGGAAGTTGCCATTTAAATAGACGATTGATGACAGGGGATGTGATGTGTGTGCCCCTAATCAATCCTAAATAAAATGCCTGGCCAGGACTCATTCGGGATTGATTAGGTTCAGCATTAAACTGCCCCTAGCTCTTTAGCGAGACTAAGATTCTTTTTGATTGATACTTATTCCTTGTACCTTTATACTCTCATGTCGTGCAGTCAGGTTAGAGTGAATTCGAGGCAGTCTTTCGTCATGGTGCACCTTCAGGCCTCAAGGATGTCGTCTTCCCGTCCTTTATACTTTCTCTCAACTCGTGAGAGTTAGAGTTTGGGACGTCAGCTTCCCGTCCTTTTTATGTTGTTATGCAAATAGTTATTCCATTTTCTTTTGTATTGATTCGAATTTCTCATGTTTTCGACTTACATTATGACAATCACAGAATATACATGAAGCAAAATTCGAATGGGAAAAGTAAATCGCACACAATATTTTATAGTGATTTGACCAAGTCGTGACCTACGTCCACTTTATAACCTTTTATTTATATTAAGCAGACTTTTCTAGGCAAGTCATGCCTTTTTACACGGCTTATAAAACAAAATAAAACAGTACAAATTCAGGTCAGGTATCGCCGCAAATGTTGGGCGTTCCAAGCTCTAGGAATTTCTTCACCATCAACAGTCGTTAACTTGAAAGCTCCAGTATCAAGCTGCCGTTGAATGGTATATGGTCCTTCCCACTTTGGACCTAAATGAACTAGAGGCGGGAAGACTCGCAAATCTCCAAGTTCAAAGGTCTGAGGGTGAACCTTTCTATCATAATAGCATGCCACTTGGCGTCGGTGCCTCGATGCATGCAAGTCCGCTTCGTCTCTTTTCTCTTCAGGGATATCCAGGGACTCGAGGAGGAGCGCTTTATTTGTCATCGAATCACAATACGTCACCCTATGAGAGGGGACTTTAAGCTCCACCGGAATTACCGCTTCTGGTCCAAAGGAGAGGGAAAAAGGAGTATGACCAGTAGCCGTCTTAAAGCTTGTCCAATAGGCCCACAAAGCCAGTGGTAATTCGTCAACCCACATGGCTTTTGCTCGTTCCAACCGCGTTTTAAGAACGAGCTTAATAACTTTAATTATCGCTTCAACTTGTCCGTTTGACTGTGGGTGAGCTACGACAGTATATCTCTTGTCAATTTTTATACTTTTGGCAGAAATTTCAGAATTAGGTGTTGTCTAATTGGGTTCCATTATCGGTTATAATGGTTTTTGGTATCCCAAATCGACAAATGATATTCCTGACTACAAAGCTTATCACTCATTTTGTTGTAATCGTGGTTAAGGGTTCGGCTTCCACCCATTTTGTGATGTAATCCACGGCCACGATTGCATATTTAGCTCCTCCTTTGGTGATTGGTAAGGTCCCGAAGATGTCTAATCCCCACATAGTGAACGGCCATGAACTGACCATTGATTTAAGCTGTCTTGGATGTGCGCTTGGAAGTTTAGCGAATCTCTAGCACTTATCGCGGCGTCGTGAGTGATCAGCTGCATCTCTATTTACAGTAGGCCAAAAATAGCGATATCGTCACTACAACAGAAATTGTCTTTTATAACGGCAAATAACCGCCATGAATCAATACTATAACGGTTTGATAAATGTTGTATATCAACATGTTATAAAAAAACTTTTGAATATTAATAAGACAAACAACCATTATAAAAGAGCGTGATTTTATAGCACAAATTTGCCGCTATGTTATTTAAAGGCAATAGCTCATTCTCACTGCTATAATGCATCTAAATTTCAATGAAAGTAAGAATATTTATAACACAATATTGCCGCTATAAAATGTTTATTCGATAACAGCTATATGACACTATTAAATTAACACATTATATTATTGCTAAATCCTTTTACTGCTCGTATACAATATTTTTAATTATAACAATCAAAATGGATCTGCATAACAATTTGAAGAGCAATGTATAAACAAAAAAAATATAATAATTAACAAATGTAATGCATATTCATGATAATAGAATAAAGCATAAACTAAAAAATAAAAATTCAATACATGAGTTACCAAATTCAATACATATGTTTTCAACTTCATACTGATGTCAATTTGAATTAACAAAAAACAAAATATAGTTCATATTTGAAACTAAAAGTACCAAATGCATCATTAAGAACTTCAACTGCTCAAAGCATTTCCTCATACACGTCTTCGGTATTTGGTAGAGTTTCCTAAAAATTCAAATCAATGGAAATAAATTAAAATCAATGCAAAAAAACTGTGCCTTCTAAATTTTTATATAGGTAAATAAATTACTTTACATTTGCTGGGAAAAAAAACTAAATTATTATGTAAGTAAAGAATCTACTTGAAGCATTGTCGCCTTGTCTCTAGATGCAATGAAAAAAAATCGGTTATAATAATTGAAATAGAAGTTGAGAGTATATTGTTGCTTACACTGCACATAAAGTACAGCTTCAGTAAGCGGTGCAGATATCTTGACTCTCCTTTTCTCTTGGCATGCGCACGAAGTACTACTTAGAACCTGGCCTCATTCCAACAATAAATGGTTGCCATCAACCTCCTCCGCTTCAGTAAATCAACCATAAAACTATAAAAATAATCACCACCAACTCAAATAACTACAAACCACCATCAATAATCAATCCTCATCCATAACTAACAACATCAACAAACACAACAATAACCACTTCATAGCATGTTCACCACCATCAACACCTAAAACTACTTCATCCACTCCTTGACCATCAACAGCAGCACCCGAGCTACTGCACCCATCCACCATCATAGAACTCACTTCAAAACCCATCCATCTGCTCACAATATCCTACAGCATTTCCTCGACCACTTCACCATCTCCATCACAATCACGCAACTTTTAGCTTCTCCACCAGTCACTGAACCTAAAAATACACCGCCCGCACTTAACCATAATCAATTGGTTACTCCCTTCCATCAGCAACACAAAACTATTCAATTACAACCCCAAGCAATACTCTGATCCATCTTCTTTACCTAACAATTCTATATCATTAAAAAACTACACCTAGCTCCACAACTTCAACATTTCAGCACCTTAGTCCTCATTACTATTTCAAATACCAAGTCTGAACTACTATGAATGTTGTATCATTCATCAACATTCTGCATATCATTCTATGCCAGTTTCTCACATATCTCTTTTCTATCTTGTTACATTTACCAATTTCTCACATATCTCTTTTCTATCTTGTTACATTTTTCTCACATATCTCTTTTCTATTTTGTTACATTTACCAGTTTCTCACATATCATTCTATGCCAACATCATACACCGAGTTGGATTCACAAATTTCACTATTTTTGCAACAACTACCAACTTTCATAACATTGCCAATCTTGTCAAAATTCTGCATCAACCTTATTTCCTGAAAGTGTATCAGTCGGCACTAAACACCTGAAAGAAAAAGAAAAACCATATTATCGAGTGGGATGCAACACCATAAACCATCTAACTAAACAGAGCGGCGGCCACAGCAGGTATATATAAAGAAACTTTGAAAGATAACCCCAAGTCATACAACCCTTAGTGCAGTCTCATGAGCTTTAAAACTTCAGTCAGGTTGTAGTACTTCCAGTTCAGAAAAGAACCGTATAACTAGACATAACTCATATCATTTTGCCTCTCCATTCTTTATTCTAGTTTTGTTTACTTCATGAAGGGAAATCATGTAACATGTATGAACTGGATAGTTCATGACATAATTCAAAAAAGTTGTGAAGATTGAAAATGATTAATTTCTTAATATATGCCCAAAGTGAAAGGATTTCCTACAACTTAGTTTATCTCACAACTTAGTTTTCCTGAATCCTGTAACAGGTTTCAGTTTCCTGAAACAAGTAATATGATTAATGTAAAATATGTTAACTACAAGTTTGAAGCATCTAGTTAGACATTAGATTTTTCTGAACTGGAACAGTCAAAGTAATTTGATAGCATATAATTAGATACCTCATAAAATTTACTAGGATCATCTTTTAAGCAAAAATGCCATATCTATTATTGAGATTATATAGTAGACAAGTAATATGTTTAAACACTTTAATGTGCCACAGCAAATGATGTACACCACAAAGGAAAAAAACATGATTTTTGCCTCAAATAGAGTGAACTGTTGGGTCGTGCAAGGCACTTCGGTATTTAATCTTCCTACCAAACCTCGGCATCTGTTATACGCGTGGAAAAACAACTGCAATGAGTGATTAAATCATTCTCATCTATAATGCAACGCTGATGATTTTATTTTAGAACCAAAACAGCTTAGTTCTATTTTGTAGGGATACACATTTTGGTATAGACACTGACATTTAATTCACAACACACGAATTGTGAAGATAAAGGTGAGAACATCAAACAATACTTTGTATTTTTAAAAGAGTGAAAACCATAAAGAAGAATGGACAAAATTATTTACAACATTAATAAAGGTAAAAGGTTACTAAAATTAAACATAATGCCTTTTAGTATTATCTTGCTTTGAATTGAATCCCTAAATAATACAACTTAATTAGTTCATGAAACGTGAATGTAAAGATAATGAAAATATTTTTGCCATTAACAAAAGTAAAGAGTTACTAATTTTATTCATAATGCCTTGTAGCCGTCTTACTCTCAATTAAACCCCTAAACGATACAATTTAATTACAAGACAACATACATGTAAATGACATTAAATAACATCCGTAGTGAATTGTTAATTTGATGATGAAATTATCTTGACTAATTGCTTTAAAATGACAGGAAAGATTAATTTAGTTGATTATGAATTAAATCACATACAACGACACAGAGGATTTCATTTTTAGAATTAAAACGGTTTAGTTGCATGAAGTAGGGATATAATTTTCAGTATGGACATTGACAATTAATTTGAAACACTTGAATGAGAAAATAAAATGAAAATATCTAAAAGACTTAATTGATTTAGAAGAGCTCTGATACCATGTAGAGAAAAAGAGATATCGTGAAATATTTCATTCATGCAGTACTGACAAATACAAAGCAATAAATAGGCAAAAGAACAAAAATATCTTAGAGCAATTATTCCTGGTTTTATTATCTCATGCAGTGAAAACAGGAAATATCTTTAAGCAATTATTCCCGGCCTTATTAGCTCTGATACCATAATAAGGCCAGGAATAATTGCTCAAAGATATTTCCTGTTTTCACTGCATGAGATAATATAGCCAGGAATAATTGCTCCAAGATAATTTTGTTCTTTTGCATATTTATTGCTTTGTATTTGCCAGTACTGCATGAATGAAATCTTTCACAATATCTCTTCTTCTCTACATGGTATCAGAGCTCTTCTAAACACTTACAAATAATTGCTGTCACGTCTCTCAATAATTCTACAAATCAAAATCTCCATGCAGCTGCTACCATAACCCCTTCTCAACTCAATTTTCAGATTCCTCCTATTAGCATCAAACTAGACCGAGAAAATTATTCACTGTGGCGTACAACAATCATTTCAGCCCTTGAGACCTTCGATCTTGAATCCTTCGTCTTATCTTCTAATTCCCCACCCGAGTTTCTTCCCACTCCAAATGGTGCTATGTCCACCAATCCAAATCCGGCATTTCTCAATTGGAAAAAAAGGGATCATTTTGTCTTGCTTTGGATCAAATCAACCCTCTCTGAGCGAGCTTTGTCCATTGTTGCTCGCTGCTCCACCTCTTACACGGGGTGGCTTGCTCTTGATCGCTCTTTCCAAGCGCAAACTAGGGCCCGTCGCATGGCCATAAAGACTCAGATTCAGTCGCTTTCCAAAGGAGCGTTACCCATGATCGAATATATCGAAAAGAAGAGCGCCATTG
Source organism: Allium sativum (assembly GCA_030737875.1). Lineage (NCBI taxonomy): Eukaryota > Viridiplantae > Streptophyta > Magnoliopsida > Asparagales > Amaryllidaceae > Allium > Allium sativum. Next base: position 493,943,447 of record CM060918.1, on the reverse strand, counting down.
CTGATTCTCTTACTGAGAATCTTCATCTGGTTTCAGACGAAGATCTCATCAGTCATATCCTTGCAGGCCTGGACTTTTCCTATGCTCCATTTGTCACTGCCTTCATGATTAATTTTGAAAATTCCTCTGTCGATGATCTGGTTGGACTCCCGCTTCAGGAGGAAGCTCGCTTGGATCATGAAACTACCCTCCAGGCTGCTGCTATTCTTCCTACTCCCATGGTGCCTCCATTAGCCAACACTGCATCCCGCCAATCAAATCGTTCTACCCCACATAACACATATCAAAGCTCTTTCTCCTCCAATTTCTGTGGTGGTGATCAGCGAAGACGTCATCTTCAATGCCAGATATGTAGTCGTCAAGGACATGAAGCCATTGATTGTTGGCATCGAGGTAATCAAGAAGATTATCCATCTCATCGTCCCAATCCTAGAGCTCGGAATCGGCATGCCAACATTGCAAATTTCAACAGTCCATCTGCCTTGGACCCTTCATGCTATTTCGATTCGGGTGCAACTGATCATGCCTCTCCTGATGTGGGCAAATTGACGATATCTGATGACTACAATGGCGACGACAAGCTTCAAGTTGGTAACGGTAACCAATTATCTATCTCTCATATTGCATCTCATTCTTTACCTAATTTGCGTTTTCCAACCGTCTTAGTTGTCCCTGCCTTAACCAAAAATTTACTATCTGTATCCAAATTAACTAAAGGTAACAATGTTTACATGGAGTTTTGGCCTCATTTTTGTTGCGTTAAGGATTTTCAGGGTAGAATCATCCTCCAAGGGCGAGTAGATAATGGTCTTTATAGGTTGTCAGTAACTCCTAATAACCGGATGATGGTGTTGGCTGGTGTTCGAACCTCCTTGGCTGATTGGCACAATAGGCTTGCACACCCTCATCAACATCTCCTGCGGCGTCTTGTTTTTGATTTCCCGCTTCCTGTCACATCAAATAAACCACCCACAATGTGTGAGCCATGTCAGTTAGGCAAAAGTCATAGATTGCCTCTTTTAAATTCTCATGTTTCATCTGTTAAACCTTTTGATTTGGTGTATTCTGATGTTTGAGGTCCGTCTCGCTTATTTTCAATTAATGGAAATCGTTATTTTGTTCTTTTTATTGATGATTGTTCTAAATACGTTTGGATATATTTTCTTTCTCACAAATCACAAGTTTTATCTACATTTATCCAATTTCGTTCGATGATCAAAACACAATTCCAGTGTGACATTAAACGGCTTCAAACAGATTGGGGGTGAGTATCGTAATGTATTCGCTTTTCTAAAAACATGTGGAATTGAACATCGTATCTCATGTCCATATACACCAGAACAAAACGGTGTCGTTGAGCGATGGAATCACATCATCGTTGAAAAGGGTTTAGCACTCTTAGCTCAGTCCTCCCTTCCAAAACAATTTTGGGAACATGCTTTCAAAACTGCTACATACTTACATAACAGAACCATCACAACACTACTTGCTTACAAATCACCATACACCATTCTCTATCATAAAAATCCCGATTACACCTTCCTCAAAACATTCGAATGTCTATGCTATCCTTTCCTTTGCCCATATAACTCTACCAAAATGGATTTTAGATCATTGCCATGTACCTTTCTTGGTTATAGTACATCTCACAAGGGATATCTCTGCTATTACAAGCTTACATCTCGATTGTATGTGTCTCGATATGTGGTTTTCAATGAATCAATCTTCCCATATGCCTGTGATTCACAGTGCGTAGTTCCTCCATCATCTAGGCCAGCCCAGGAATCTGTCAACACCGGCCTTTTTGATCATATCACCTCAATCGACACTACATCATCACCACCTCCTAATTCTCCACAACCTCCCATATAAACTGCTCATACTCACACTCCTCAACATACTTCATCACTGATATCCACATCTCCAAATCCACCTTATCAACGTCCCACTCTCAGCTCACAAGACAAACATCATATCCTCGTCATTACCATCCAGCAGAAAATAACCAGCACTCCATGGTTACTCGAGCCGCCACAAACTCCCTCAAACCGAAAGCTTGTTTATCCTCCATCTCCATTGACCAAAAAACAGAACCCCGCACCGTTTCTCAAGCCCTTCGTATCCCATGTTAGAAAACCACAATGAAAGCGAAATTTGATGCACTTATGAGAAACAGAACTTGATCACTTGTTATTCCTTCTTGTAATGCTAATGTTGTGGGTTCTAGGGTTCTAAATGGATTTTCAGGATTAAAAGACGGTCTGATGGATCGATAGAGCATTACAAAGCTCGCTTGGTGGCACAAGGATTTAGTCAAAAGGCCGATCTTGAGTTTTTTGAGACCTTCAGTCCTGTAATTAAGCCTACAACAATCTGTTTGGCGTTGTCCATTGCGCTCTCTCGTGGTTGGTTGGTTTGTCAATTAGACATTGACAACGCCTTCTTAAACGGTGATCTGTCGAAAGTAGTTTACATGGTCCAGCCACGTGATTTCGAAAACCCTTCTCTGCCCAACCATGTATGCAAGCTACACAAAACCTTATATGGGCTTAAGCAAGCGCCTAGAGCATGGTTCACTAAGCTGAAAACTTATCTTGACTCATATGGGTTTAGAGCTTGTCAGTCTGAGACTTCCTTATTTGTGAGTGTCACTCCTTCAGTTACTATCTATGTGCTAGTGTATGTTGATGATTTAATCGTCACGGGTAGCAGCCATTTTTTGGTTCAACAGTTCATCCAAAATCTCCATCTATGTTTTGCTCTCAAAGATCTTGGTGCTCTAAATTTCTTTCTTGGCATCAAAATTCAGCAAGACAAAGCAGGTATCACACTTTCTCAAGATGCCTACATCAATGATATTCTAGCTCATTGCAAAATGCATGATGCTAAACCCATTTCTACCCCGGCAGATCCATCCTCCAAGCTTGAACTAGCAGATGAAGCATTCTTTGATCCTAAGCTTTACCGATAGGTTGTTGGTTCTCTTCAATATGCAACAATAACCCGCCCCGACATCGCTTATTCCGTCAATCGGATATGTCAATATATGCATGCTTCGACAACATCGCATTGGCAAGCCGTGAAACAGATATTACACTATCTCAAAGGAACTATTACTCACCATCTGCACTTTCAGCCTACCAAAGCAACATCACTTTTAGCATATTCTGATGCAGAATGGATGTCAGACTCTGATGATAGTCATTCTCAGTATGGATTTGCTGTTTTCCATGGTACTAATCTAATCAGTTGGACATCTCGGAAATAACGGGTTGTAGCCCGATCAAGCACGGAGGCGGAATATCGGTCACTTGCGTATACTTGAGCTGAGCTTATCTGGATTCAGCAACTTCTTAGAGACCTTAATGTTTATCTTCCAGACCCGCCTACTCTGCTATGCGATAATGTAGGTGTTTTGTTCATGTCCAAAAATCCGGTCATCGGGACACGCTCAAAACACATCCGACTGGATTTTCACTTCGTTAGAGAGCAAGTTGAAGCTGGTGATCTTCGTATCAGTCATGTTTCATCTGTTGATCAGCTGGTGGATGTCTTCACCTAACCTTTAAGCAAATATCGATTATCTCAGTTACGCTCCAAGCTTCAAGTTCGTCCCTCGCTTGAGCTTGCCGGGGGTAATAAGGCCAGGAATAATTGCTCAAAGATATTTCCTGATTTCACTGCATGAGATAATAAGGCCAGGAATAATTACTCAAAAATGTTTCATGTTTTCACTGCATGAGATAATAAGACCAGAAATAATTGCTCCAAGATATTCTTGTTCTTTTGCCTATTTATTGCTTTTTATTTGTCAGTACTGCATGAATGAAATCTTTCACAATATCTCTTCTTCTATACAATTGACAACTGAAAAAGAAAACCGATAAGAATGTTATCTAAAAGACTTAACTGACAACTGAAAAAGAAAACCAATAAGAATATTTTGACAATAATAAAGGTAAGAGGGGTCACTAAAATTAAACATAACGCCTTGTAGTTTTATCTTGCTTTCAATTAAATCCCCTAAAACTATAGCAACAGTTCAGTTATAAAGCATACAAGTTAAATGGCATAAAATAACATCCAATACGAATTCTTAACTTCAGAATAAAATCATCCAAATGTCTAATTCTATCTAAATGATACTAAGTGATTTACCGCATAAATGCATAATGCAATGTTGAGGATTTTATTTTTCAAAGTATCTTAATTGTATGAAGGGGTTACAATAAGAAACCGTTCAAAAAACGTGAATGACAATATACAAAAAAACAACTAATAATAATTCATCGTCTTGGAAAGGGGGAAAACTGATGAGTGTGAATAGGAATGTTTTTTATACTGATATTGGTAGCTGTTACAAAAATAAAACATAACCATTACAGCCTTAGCTTGCAATCAGTTAAAACCCATGAACCATAAAAAGGTATAGTAAATTATGTGCAACAAATTTACATTAAAGAAAATTACCTGAGGTTGTATGTAGTTCATACCCGGTGGGTAGGATCCTTGTTGAATTACATATAGATATAGAACACAATTTTAGATTATAAATCAATGGATAAAACTAGTTGTTAATTTATAGATTTGCTGGTGAAAATCTAAGATGAGATCGAGTGATACCATATATTCCCCTTGAGAGCCCTGAGATCCACCACGAATCAAACTTTCTCTTGGTTTGGGCACCTTGCTATCACCCTATATCATGTTCAACAATTTTAAATCATAGTAGTTAAGGCGCTAAGGCGCAAAAAGGCGCACGGCTTGAGCCTTGGGCTTTTTTGAGCCTTGGGCTTTTTTGTGGGACTTTTAAAAAAAGGCGCACTGCATATATTTAAAAAAAAAAAATCCTGCAGCATATATATATATTTTTAAAACATAAAAAACTGCTGCAAAAAAAAAAAAAACAGTTGCAAAAAAAAAAACTGCTGCATATATATATATATATATATATATATATACACATATATATACAGCATATATATATTTTTAAACCATAAAAAACTGCTGCAAACCATAAAAAACTGCTGCAAAATAAAAAAAACAATTGCAAAAAAAAACTGCTGCATATATATATATATATATATATATATATATAACACTGCTGCATATATTTTAAAAACAAAAAAATGCTGCAAAACCAAAAAAACCTGCTGCATATATTTAAAAAAAAAACTCTGCTGCATATATAAAAAAAAAGAACTGCTGTAAAACAAAAACCAAAAACTGCAGAAAAATGATCAATCGAACAAAATGGTTGAAACCCTAAGTCGAATTGGATGTCGACCTTGCTCAAATTCAATGTCGAGTTCGATTTTGCAAACCCTAAAGCGAAATCCTAAGTCGAATTGGATGTCGACCTTGTTCAAATTCAATGTCGAGTTCGATTTTGCAAACCCTAAAGCAGCGACAGTTTTTTTCCCTTTTTTCGATGTCGAGTTCGATGTCGACCTAGTTGAAAACCCTAAATCAATTTGAGGCGCGCCTTTCTGCGCCCCGGAGCCTCAGAAAAAGGCTCCAAAGGCGCGCCTTTCTTGCGCCTCCGTTAGAGGTTGCGCCTCAGCTACCAGGAAGGCGCAGGACCTGCGCCTGCGCCTTAGGCGCGCCTAGGCGCGCGCCTTAACTACTATGTTTTAAATATTAAGATAATTTCCTTTGATATTTTCATACATTAAATTATTCAATAAAGCACTTAAATGTTGAACGAAATTTTAAGCATAATTATCCAAAGTGTATAATTATGTGTACATTTAGCACTGCCCCTATAGTAAGATATAGTCATTCCCATTAAGTATGAAAAGTTATCTCAATGAAGAGATGACAGGCTTTTCCATTTTCTAAAGTTGTCATATTTTTTTAACCTATGTTAAAATTACCTTAAAAGTTCAGATGATAATCTAGCATGTGACTTAAGATAGAAGCACTTATTTGAAAATTTTCTTTGTCCTTTCCTTGTACTCAACGTCACCTTGGTATTCAATCTCAGGTGTGAAAATATACCAAACTTTCACTTATATAGATAAGCCTAGGTTTTTCTTAGAATATGCCAAAATAAATATCCAATTTCAACTAATACTGAAAATAGATAGAATAAAAAAATATTTATGAAGCTATTCTACTTAACTTCAATGTTACAATATAAACCTACAGGAATATGGAAGCCCGTTACTTAAGTAGTTATATACCATTTTTCGTCAAAATTCCACTTAACCAAAACATCCAAAAATATAGCTTGCAACATGGGTTTGATAAAGAACATATGGCATGGTTATGAACTAGCTTATATGGGGTTGACTGAAAACAAATGGCATTGATTGAGAACATAGGGCATGATTATGAACTATCTACATTGGCTTGATTGAAAATAAAGGCCAAATGCTCTATAGTAGCTAACGGGATTTAAATACCCCCACTGATAGAAGCACTAAAATTTCTTTTATATTATAAAAGCTGAGCTCCAAAAGTATTCGAGGAAGTGTTCTTCAGCCAACAGCGAAGCTGAGAAACGTGCTCTTGCTATTGATTACAAATAACTGAATGTCCGCATGCAACATTTAGGTGATTCATTTTAAATGGGTTGGGAAGGACATGACCAAATTTCAACGAATAATTCGCTGTGAATGTGTAAGAACAAACGCAAGTTTTTTATAAAATAGTACCTCACAATGTCTTCCAAACTTATTAATTTCTCAACTGACCGCGTGTATGTTTTTTTAACATACCATGCAGTTCTATGTACTGTTTCGTGTACAAATTCAAAAAGGAATGCTTTAACTCTGTTTTATATAACTGGATCACTTTGTCTATCAAATATTTTTTAATTTCATTCCGAGTATTATAATTCTCTTTACTGTCTTCATTCTATTATTCTTCCTCATCATTTCTGTAACTATACTGTGCAGTTTTATCTATTCACTTCGATTGTATACTTCTGTTTTTTTGGTGTTCACCAATCATGTTCATCAAATAATTGAGCCCATCCCATAAATGACTCCACCTGCTACGATATGCAGTAATAAGAGGGTGCAAAACCATACTGTTGCCGGCATTCTATGTATATATATAATAGGTATGCATGCATATTCTACATTTTAATTATATGTTGGAGCAAACTCATTATTTCTTCTGCTATGTTTTCCTCAATACGATGCAATCGGTTGATCACTGCATATTTCCGCTTCCTTCGACAACACAGCAGGAGCAAAAAACAACAGTTGTATATTCGAGTTGGCACAAAGCATGGATGCAACCTCATATATAACTTCATTTATTTCTTTGAGCAACATGGCTTTTAGCATTTGGTTAGATATATATCAGACATTTTAGCATGTTTGACATAAATTATCCAGTAATACATTAATTGAGGGGTGAGACGGTAATACTGCCAGTGACCAGGATGTATTCAACTTGGATTTGTACTAAGATTAATTGTCATAAAGGGCCAATACATCTACGTCTTTTATGCCTTTTCCTTTTTTAAAACAAATTTATTACACTCCGGTTTTTTTCTAATGTTGAGATTACGGTTTCTGGTACTTAGTTACAGTCTAATTCGAAAGCACATTGATATACTATTATCTGCTCATTAGTGTGCTCTGTTTTTGTTCTGTTGGTCGTGCAAACTTACATTTGGTTATATTATTTCATTAACTGGTATCTGATGTCTTACAATGCTTGGATATCTATTTGCATGCTCTTATTGTTAAAACATTTGTTATATATGGAGTCATCTATACATCTTCATATTAATTATTGAATATTTCGTCAAACATGTGTCTTAAATCAAGTTTTCATAAATTTCTTTATCGATATATTTTACAGACAAAATTTACCTTTGTTAGGCCAGTTTTACTTCACTAAGTGCTTACTTGATTCATATCTGTTTGGAGATTAACTGGTTACTCAAAAACATATTACGATAATTTTGTAACTTCATTAACATTTGATAAAAAAATACAAATCTTTACAGCTATGTTTCCCGCCTTACCGTGTGCGTAAAATGGGTCACACACTAGCATTATTTTGTTTGAAAATGACTACGTGATTAAACTTGATATTCGTGCATGAAACTTATTAGTTTTTACACAACTCGATTATTTCACTACAAGTTATATCAACCGTAACTACAAATTCACTTCCTTCAATCAAAGCTACTGCTACCATTTCCAACACCTCAATATTCGCAAATCCAACCATCATGAACTTCTATACAATACCAACTCAAATTCAACTCCAATTTTTTCCTACAAACCGTTACATCACTCCTGCACCCACACTCATTCTCTCCTTGCTAATTGTTAACCCATCACTGCCCAACCCACCCGTGATCGTAGCACGGGTTCCAACCTAGTAACTATAAGAAAGTTAAAGCATTGTGTTTTGACCTGTACATTTTAAACCCTTCCACATGCATACTGGCTCTTCCTTTTAGAAGGGTATAAAACCAATGTGCACAAATAAATCATCTGATTAAAAATAAGCTAATAATCTGAACTAGCAATAATCATGTCATAATTAAGCTAGAACAACTGTGATTACAAATATTGTAAATAAGCCTACAAGTAAATTATAGCAGGTTAATGACAAAATAGAAATAGTAGGTTAAATGCAAATAGTAAAAGGAGGGATTATCTTATCTACTGTGCTGTGCTGTTGCACAGAAAATGATGAAATAAAAAAGGGGAGGCTACAGATTCCTTTAAATAATTGCAAAAAATAAAGACGCATATTCTGATTGCAAAACCAAATAATTACAAAGAATTACAGGTTACGGGGTGGGGAGGGCTATATTAACGTAGAGGGGAGAGAATCATTCAGAATCGAAAAAATTAAAGAAAAATACCTAATTCTGATTGTTGGCTTTTTGGGATTCAAGAAAGCAGATTCGTGGTTGTCCAAACCTAATTGTAATTTGCAGTAATTCTTCCTCTTCATCGTATTTTTTTCCTTCTGTCGTGTTTCTTCTTCTCGCGCTGTGTCAGATCGCGAATTCTAAAGTTAGGTTATATTAAACCTGAGACGACAGAGATGAAAACAAAACTGTTGAAAGGGTACTTCCACCATCGCATAGGAGATTAGGGGTCCAAAACGCAGGGGAGCACCGTGGCTGCGAAGGTTGGATACGAAGATTATGGAGACGATCGAAGTTTGCTTTCTTTCCAGAGAGTTCTAGGGCAAAGTTGGAGGAAGGCGAAATGGTATCGGAGATGGAAAACAGATAATAATTATATTGAGGGAGATAGATATTGTTTTGGAGGGAAATAGGGCAGGAAATTGTGCTTTTGGAGGGAAATGAAATTTTTGGAGAGTCCAGCGTTACACGGAATTGTGAAAACAATTTGTCTTAGATCTAAATAATTAAGTGTGAATAATAACAGTTTAAAATAAAATGTTATTAACTGGTATTATAAATGATACATTTTGTTGTAGTGCGTAATACTTTTTTCGCCAAAGTTTGGCCTCCGGTGTGGTCTTCACACTCACCCTCATGTACTTTCCTCAGTACACGCTTAATGACGTCGTGCGCTATACACCAGAGTAGAGGCACAGAAAATCCTTATCGATAAAGGATGTCATCCTGCAAGACATACCTTGCGGCTTTACGTATTACAGCTCGTCTCTCGTTCTTCTTTGATGGGAGAGCCCCACTTCTAAGGAAGTTCTTAATCGGTGTCATCCATGACTCCCTTTCTGGTTCAGCTTCCAAGGCTGAGTCGACTTCCATTTGGTCAAAGCTTGGCGATTCCAATACCTCTATTGGAACCATCTTGTTTTCTTTTGGGTTGTCACAACTTGCTAACTTATCCAGGTGGTCTGCCTTTTGGTTTTCTATTCTCGGGATATGAGTTATGCTATAATGTTCCAGGTTACCTAGTAACTCCTCTACTTTTTCAAGGTAAGCGACAAGTCGAGATCCCCTGGTTTCAAATTCCTTTCAAACTTGACAGACAACTATCTTGTAGTCACAGAATATGTCCAGTGTCTTTACCCATATTTCCTTTGCGAGTTTTAGCCCAACAATCAGTGCCTCGTATTCGGAATCATTGTTGGTGGCGGAGAATTCCAACCACAGGGCATAGCAAATGGATCGTCCTTCTGGTGTAGTAAAACAATTCCGGCACTGGACCGCCGATCGTTTTTAGCCCCGTCTGTATATAATCTCTAGGGGTCAAGTTCTAAATTACGCTCCGAAGGGTCGGCCTTGTCATCCAACGCTTCTTCCTTGGGAATTGTGAACTCTGCTATGAAGTCATCCAGGGCTTGCCCCCTTATCGATCTCCTAGGTTGAAAATCCAAATTGAACTGGCTCAACTCGATATTTCACTTAAGTAGTCGCCCCGATGCTTAGGGTCGTTGTAACACTTGTCTTAGTGGCTGATCAGTGTATATGACTATCGGATGAGCTTGGAAATAATGGTGGAGTTTTCGGGATGCAACCAAGAGAATAAGCAATTTTTCTATTTTCAGATAATTGCGTTCTTCCGTTGCTAACTTCTTGCTTACGTAGTATACTGGCCTCTGGATCTTGTCTTCTTCATGCACCAAAGTTGTGCTGACAGCATGAGATGACACCGCCAAATATACGAACAGATCCTCATGATCCACTGGCTTCGACAATATTGGGGGCTTCTCTAACAAGTTCAACAGATTTTGGAAGGCCTCTACAGAGTCGGGGGTCCATTTGAAATTACATTTCCCTCGTTTGATTAAATCAAAGAATGGAACGCACTTGTCTGTGGCTTTGGAAATGAATCTGCACAATGTCGCGACTTTCCCAACCATACTTTGAACATCTCTAATCTTCTGTGACTCTTCTATGTTCCTAATTGCTGCTATTTGGTCAGGATTAATTTCAATCCCTCGAGAACTTACAATGAAACTGAGAAACTTTCCTGATGCAACCCCAAATGAGCACTTTAAGGGGTTCAACTTCATCTTGTACCTCCGTAGAATGTCAAACATTTCTGCCAAATCTTTTGTATGATCGGGAGATTGTTTGGATTTCATAAGCATGTCTCTACATAAACTTCCATAGTTTTTCGATCTGATTATAGAACATTCGGTTCACCATACGCTGGTGCGTGGCTCCGACATTCTTTAGTCCAAATGGAATCACCACATAATAGTATAATACCAAGTCTATAATAAAACTTGCGTGTTCTTGATCTGGTACATGCATGGGGATCTGGTTATATCCCGAATACGCGTCCATGAAGGAGAGAAGTTCGTGTCCTGCTGTTGAGTCCACCAGCTGATCAATCCTGGGGAGTGGAAAGCTATCTTTTGGACAAGCCTTTTTCAAATCGGAAAAGTCAATGCACGTTCGCCATTTCCCATTTGATTTCTTGACTAAGACGGGATTCGATATCCAGTCGGGAAATGCCAAGTCTCTAATGAACCCGTTACTTTTTAACTTCTCTACTTCCTCCTTTAAAGTTGTTGACCATCCCGGGCCCAACATATGTCTCTTCTACTTAACGGGTGGATGTTTTGGGTTGATGCTCAATGAGTGGCTCATAATGGAGGGTGATATCCCACACATATCAGCGTGGACCTGCAAACACATCCAAATTTGCCTTCAAAAAGTCAGTCAACTCCTTTGCTCGAAGCGGATCTTGTTGGTATCCAATCTTTAAAACCTTTGACGAATCAACATCGTCAGTGGAGATATCCACTGTTGTTTCGTTGGGAGTCACCATCCTGCCCCCAGGCTCCTCATCCTGTCTGGGATCCATGTCCTCGGGCAAATCTCTGGGCGACTCTCTCAGGGTCGGCCCCCTTAATTGCTATGCTGAGTCTTTTTTTGCAGGGGAGGAAGCACCCGTAGTTTCTATGTTTAACCCCTTTAGCAACATCTTCAATTCCGCCATATATCAGTCTTGACCGGTAGCTTGATCACCTCTCATTACTCCTACTCCCGCTTCGGTTGGGAATTTCAACAATAAGCACCAGGGCACGATGCAGGCCCTGAATTCTACGAGGGTCGGTCGGACCAAAAAGGTGTTATAGGGTGAGTCGATGTCCAAAACTACAAATGAGAGGATTCTCACTCTCCAGCAGTCTCCTTGTCCCAATGTCACTGACAATTCTACATAACCCCTTGGAGCTGTCGAGGCCCCATTGAAGCCTCGTATCCATCCCTCGCAAGGCTTCAAATCTTTCGTTTCAAGCTTCATTGAAACGACCCAAACTTCCCAGTAAAGGAAAGGCTGGATTGCTTTGAGAACAATACACATCAGAACATAAACTGAAGAACATTTTATTGTTGATTACAACAATAACATCAGAGTACAAGAATGCAACATAGTATGAATACTTATTACGGAAATAGAAATACAATAATATCAGAGATTTAAATTACATTTAAATAGCAGTGGAAAAATAATACAAATATACAACTGAGAGGAACACACGGATACAGAGCTTTCCGAGTGCCGCTTCAGCTGTAAGCCAGGATCCTGTAAATATATCTGCAAAAAGCTACTCGACTGCCCGTGTGGAAAATATGGGCACCCGAGTTTGCCAGTGAAACAAACTACAGGTCAGTCATGGGACTGGTATGATAAATCTTACTTAACTTATCTAATAATAAGGCAAATCACAGGACCATGTCGCTAACGCGGAACGGGTTTACTCCATTGGATTGCCAGTGCATAAAATAAAGTAAAACGTTAAACAACGCCATGCTTTTTAGGAAAATGAAACCATTATAAGACCCAAGTCCCATCACACAATGCAACGCAAACCGGAGTATAGGGTTTTACCTTATAATGGTCAAAAGATGCTTGATACGATAAAACAGATTTAATATTAGTGTGTATATATATGGGTATATATATATTTTAAAAACATTTTCAATCATAATGTATTAATCATAGACGGCATAACACCCCATCCTACTATGTCGCCATACTAGTTCTATAATCAAAACCGCAAGGTCGTATTGGAAATTTGGTTTCCATCATGAGACAAGGCTAGGGAGGAGCTCCTTACCGATTCGAGACACTCTAGCAAATGCCCCAGGATCACACCTATGGGCAACCCTTGGATAGCTGCAGGGTCGGTCCACTCCGAAGGGTCGTGGATTAGTTATGCCTGAACACACGTTTCCCGGTCCTTTTGGACCTATAATATGGCCACTAACAACCTATAAAAAACACGAGGTACCTCAAAATCCATCATCCACATACGTAAAATGTCAGCGCTGGTAGGTCCCTGACATTACTCTAGCTAGAAAGATAACGTGTGCACTCCCTGCGTTCCCTTCTCCCGTTTTAGACTCATATTGGGGTGTGAGGCCCGCGAAGTCACGATATACACAAAGTCGTGCCGTAATAGGCTATACTTTGATCATCCCACAAGGCCCTTCTTTTCAAAAAAAAAGCCTTGATCATTTGCATCTTGGCGTGCCACATTGACAATTCACGTCATGCGATCAATCACTATTAATATATACTAGGGTGTTAAGTAGAGAATAAATCCTCCACCACCAAACAGACATACATTAATAGAAATCGATTTAATTCACATGGAACGAAATCCAATGTCAGACACGCATCCATTTACTAGCTTATGCTCTGGGTCTGAGCGAAAACCAAATCCGAACAATCAACAATAGTCCGGACAGCCACCACTGAAGCCCCTTCAAGGTAGCTACTCCCATCAAGGGTCTCTGTAGCAACACATCCATTCGATGTGAAGATCGTCGGTCTTCAATAACCGTCTTCATCTTCGATTCTTCATCGTCATAGTAATTATTCGGAATGGGTTAAACCCGGTCTTTCCGAATAACTCACGTATTTTATAAATAAAAAATCAAGTATTATAAAATCACATCCAATGCCACATTCCAATTCAGAATATTCTTTTAAATAAAATATTCACATTATCTTATCAAAAACAGATTCTTTACATTTATTCTTAAATCTTTCTTTTAAAGATTTATTAAGAACCCAATTCGGTTTTAAATATCAAAAATCATTATTCAATGATTACTTAAATTAAGAAATTAATCTTATGCTTAATTGAGTTAAAGAACTAATGTCATTTAAAACATAGTTCACGGTAAACCCAAAATCGTCTTCCGTAAAATATGGAATCTTCACAGAAATCAAGTCAATATATAATCGTTATAAATTTCTGTATCCAACCAAATTTTATAAATGGAATAACGGCAAAGCCTCTTAAATTCCATATGTAGTATCGGTCTTCTTTTACAGAAGCTTATCTCGGTTATTATTGATTCGAATTCCATCCAACTCCAATTTAATATATTAAATTGGAAAACTTTACTTTTGGAAAATTCCCATTTAAATCTTGATAAAGGATTTATATATTCCAAATCATATTTTCACTATCAGTTGGGTTAAAGAATAAATGTCGCTTAAAAACACAATTCACAATAAACCCAACTCACATTTCTTCTAATTATTAAATATAATTGAAAACCTTTTTAATAATCTTAATTAAAAGATTATTCTTTTCATACAGGGTTTAAGAACAGTGTTATTTAAGACACTATTCACGACAAAACCAAATCCAATTTATTTAATTTAATTTCAATTAAATATTTACAAATTGGAAAACTTCATTAAATATAAATTTAATGATTTGTTCTAGTTAATAACCAGTTCATTCCAAATAAAAAAAAATCTTTCTAAGATGTTTCTTTTTCTAAGGTATTTTCTGAAATATTATTTTTCTAGATTATTCTTTATTGGGATGTGACTCAATCAACAACCATATATTGCATGAAATTAACAAGTATAATGAATAATTATCAAACATTCAATAAATCAACCAAAGTGGATTCTACACTAAATATTGGGACTAGTGTAGATCAGATATCATCCCAACACTCGTGTGGGGTTTCATCCAACAATCAAATAATAAATTATTTGTGCACTTGGGCGATGTGTAAAAATTATCGTCCCAATCACATAAACAAGTCGGATGACTTGTAAATGGAAGTGTAATATTCAGTTTTGAATACACTAGCATTATATTAAATACATCAAACACTTCATCAACACATACATATATTCTAAGTCATCATTAACATCATATTTTTAACATATGGTCTTTTTATTGTGACCAATCGACAAATAAAAATAATAACCTTCCTATCTTTTGTGTAATCCTTTATTCTAATTACGTTTTCTAACTAAAATGTATACATTATTCTAATTACATTTTCTAACTAGAATGTATTCTTTGTTCTAATTACATTTAAAATGACAAAAATTATAATTTTGTCTAATTCCTTTTTATGTACAAAATATGGTACTTTTGTCTAACTCTTTTCAATGTAACAAAATATGATCATTTTATCTGACCTTTCTTAAATGTACAAAATATGATAGCTTTGTCTAACTCTTCTTTAATGTACAAAATATGATAGTTTTGTCTAACTCTTCTTTAATGTACAAAATATGTTAGTTTTGTCTAACTCTTCTTTAATGTACAAAATATGATAGTTTTGTTAAATTCTTTTAATGCTCATTTCTAACTCATTCTCTTTTTAATGTATAAAAATATACATTTTCAATTCATAACTTTTTAATGTATAACAATATACATTTTCATTTCATAACTTTTTAATGCATAAAAATATACATTTCTAATTTAACACAAAAGTAACAAATTTTAATCCAATCAACATTTTAAAATAAAATGTTATTTTATGTCTAGTGTAACATTTCATAACAAAAATGTTCATTTTGTCCTTTATAATCTAATTAACATTTTGTTAATTTTGCCTGTAAACTTTTAATGCAAACAAAAATGTGAATTCTGTTTATAAACTTTTAATGCAAACAAAAATCTGAATTTTGTTTATAAATTTTTAATGCAAACAAAAATGTGAATTTTGTTTATAAATTTTTAATGCAAACAAAAATATGAATTTTGTTTATAAATTTTTAATGCAAACAAAAATGTGAATTTTGTTTATAAATTTTTAATGCAAACAAAAATGTGAGTTTTTTTATAAATTTTTAATGCGAACAAAAATGTGATTTTTTTTTATAAATTTTTAATGCAAACAAAAATGTGAATTTTGTTTATAAATTTTTAATGCAAACAAAAATGTGAATTTTGTTTATAAATTGTTAATGCAAACAAAAATGTGAATTTTGTTTATAAAATTGTTAATGCAAACAAAAATGTGAATTTTGTTTATAAATTTTTAGTGCAAACAAAAATGTGAATTTTGTTTATAAATTTTTAATGCAAACAAAAATGTGAATTTTTATTTACAAATCGTATTTCAAATAAAAAGGTTTTTTTTATTTGCATAACAAATTCCTATTTAAAAATGTTATTCTTTACTAATCAAATTATTTTAATGTAAACAAATTCACATTAAAAATATATTCTTTTATTTGAAATAAAATGTCGCTACGAATTTACTCTTTTTTTATTTTCAATGTTTTCAATGTTCTTATATGACAAATAAAAATGTAAATATATTCGCATACAATTTCTGTAACTCTAATAACAAACAAAAGAATATTTATGTACATGTCATTTTCTATAATTCTAATGACAATATAAAAAGGTAATTTTGTCTACACACATGTTTTATGATTCTAATCTCAACATGACAAAATAAAAAGGAATGTTTTTATTTGCATACAGTTAGTTCTATTTAAATATGACAAATAAAAATGTAAATTTATTTACATACAAATTCTTATCCTTATCATGACAAATAAAAATGTAAATTTATTTGCATACAATTCCTATCTTTCACATAACAAATAAAAATGACTACTTTTATTTGTTAACAAATCCAAAGTTAAACTTGACAAATAAAAGTAATGAATGCTTTTATTTGTGAACAATTCAGTGTTAGCATAACACATAAGAATGATATTTTTATACAAATAAAACATTGCTAACTAAAAATGACATTTTATTCTAACCTAACATTTTATTTCTAATGCACCATTTCATAACAAAAATGTTATTGTACTTCTAATGAAACATTTTATTTCTATGTAACATTTTATTTCCACGTAACATTTTATAACAAAAAGGTTACTTTGTTTCTAATGTAACTTTTATAACAGAAATGGTATTTTGTTTCTAATAGAACTTTTTTAACAAAAATGGTATTTTGTTTCTACACAGAAATATTCTAACCAAAATGTCATTTTTGTTTTTCACAAACATATTCTAACTAAAATTATTATTTTTGTTTACACAAAAATATTCTAAAAAATGTTATTTATGTTTACACAAAAATATTCTAAAAAAAAAATGTTATTTTTGTTTACACAAAAATATTCTAAAAAAAAAAATTGTTATTTTTGTTGTTAACATAACATGATCTGAAAAAAAATGATATTCAAATGTTAACATAACAAGATTCTTTTTATTTCTAATCTATCATTAAAAATGACCCTTTAATGTTAAGCATGTTTTTAACATGCTTTTCTTTATCTCTAATCTAACATAAAAAGAAAAACGACTTTTTAATGTTATACATGTTTTATTCAAAACAATGAATATATTGTGTACTCGCACATATAATAAAAATGTGATTTCTAATGTATGAGCATTTTCCAACGATGAATATTTTATTTCCATATATACAATAGAAATATGGTTTTCATTGTATAAACAAATTTTAACAAATAGGAATGTACATAATTCAGTTCAGTTATTCAACGTAGTCAAAACAATCAATTTAGATTTCATACAACATCAACATGAAGTTATTCAACGTAGTCACAAACAATCAATTGAGATTTCATACAACATCAACATTGAAATAAGTATACATTTCACATCAAGATAAATAATTAATTTTAAATTTTAAAATAGAAATCTCACATCGATTTATCTGAATTTTCAGAATGCTCTGTTTCAAATCTGGTATGCTCCATGCTGTAGATCGTGGAAAGATGATTCCAACGCTTTTGACGGTTCGTAAAACTGACCTCGTAAAAGTTAAAAGATTTTAAACATTGGTTACTTTGATAAACAATTAATTATTTATTTAATTTAGTAATGATGTCATTAAGGTGATTAAACCTTCCTCCTTCATGTTCTTTCTTCTTCGTGACTACAGAAAACCAACGAACCCATACATCGTTCCATAACCTTCCCGTCGCTCCTCCCTATAGACCACTAGACTCCGATCTGAACCCATCACCTTGAAGCCCTCACCTTGCTCCTCCTTCACCACGAACATCAGCGAGCTCGAAGCCCCTAGGCACCCAGGAATTGACCGCGAACGCAGCGCGTTTGAGGAAGAAATCCTCCCAAATTACAACACTATCTCTGATCATACCCGTTCATTTCATAGATCTTGCCTTGCTCTACGATTTTTGTTTTAGTTTCATATGATTTAATTTTGTAAATGGAGAGAAAAGAGGGATTGAAATTCGGAGTTGAATGGCCGTTGATCTGAATAGTGGCGGCTGTAGATGTTTAGGTCTAGGGTTTTAGTGTATATGGCCCGTATTTATACTAGTATATTTATTTATTTATTTATTTTACTTTTAATTCTGATAATTCTTGTTTAATGTCATGAACTCAGAATCGAACCCAACGAACTTTGCTCCTAAGCAAATACCCCCGTCCCGGACACAATGAAATATGTTTCGTAACCCGAATCGGCTGTTATGACATGTTTTTCTTTAAATTAAATTATAAATCATTTAATTATTTAATTTGATCGTACAAATAAATTCACCGGGGTCACATATGACCTCTAAAAATTCCAGAAAAATTATTTCTAGTTATGTTTTGACGATACGGTTCTAACGAGACTAATTTCGTTAAATTCTGAGACTGTTTGAAAAATGGCCTTTTTCTAGTCGATTAAATTTGACTAAAACTGACAAAACACATTTTCCTTTGCCATGCTCACATATTAATTCGAAAAATTATGAAAATTGAAACTTAGCAATAATTTGACATTCCGGTTCCAACAAAAGTGGTTTCGTCGAAAACCGAGGTCGTTTGCAAAATGGCTATTTTCAAGGCTAATATATTTAATTAAAATATAAATAAATTCTACAACGACTTTTCTAACTTTTAAACTGGACATAACTATTGATTTTTAAAGTGAAATTTCAATTTTTCAGATTCGTTAGAAAGATATTGTTAAACAGATTTAAATATTTCTTGTTTCATTCAATTCTGATTTAAAATGAATCCTGTGCATTCAGTCAAAGTTCAAATTCAAATTTTCAAACTGCAGCGCTGTTTTAAACTCCTTTTGTAATTAAATTAAATTTATTCATTTTAAACAAATTTTTTTAGTCATTCCTATTTAAAATAATTTATTTTAAATATTAAAAAATCCATTATTTTCTCTAAAATAAAATTTTTAAATTGGCCCCAAAATTCCGGGTCGTTACATTCATCTAATCGAATGCTTTCTTAAAGAGAATATTAACTGAACTCCCATTATCCACCAAATAGAGCTCGAATGATAGCGGTAGTGATCACCAATGGGTCCTCGGTAAGTGATTGAACTCCAGTATTATCTCTATCACGAAATATGACATATCTGACATCGTTTTTTGTTGCTTCACCGGGGCGGTATCTTCGAAGTTACTATGCTCCCCCACTCCGAGGTGCTTGGCCGCATTAACATATTGGCCCATTTCCCTGTAGCTATGGCCAACTAGATGGGTCCCCCTACTATAGTGTTGATAACGATTCCTTTACCTTTTTTTCTAAGCTGTGGGTTTAGGAGGAGGCTGATTTTGATTCGGGGCTTGCCCTCCTTGACCCATCTCTTGGGCCAATTTTGTATTCATCTGACTTCCCTTCCCGCAGCACTTTTGTAACAACATCTCTTAAATGCCGACACTCATTAGTAGAGTGACCGTGGGTTCCATGAAACAGACAAAACTTTCCAGTCGCAAGCTCCTTCTCAGTGGAGTCTCTGAGAGGAGGCTTCTTATATTGCAAGACATTGTAAGTATCCAGGTAGATATTTTTCAAGGTATCATTCAACAGTGTGTAGTTTTCAAAAGTTCGGAATCGAGGTCTTTTTCCGGAGTATTTTCCTCAGTTCCTATTTCTTTTATTGTTGTTCCCATTCCTGTTGCCGCCTCCTCCGTTTTTGTTGGCAACGTTTACCTCGACCTTCCCCGAGCTGTCGCCGGACTATTTCACATCAACATTACTTTGGATATCTTCTTTTGTAGCTCCATCAGACTTTCTTTTTTGACTTGCGTACCCGCCGTAGGCGATTGTTTGCCTTTTCATAGAATGCCTTCCTAGTTAATGGCAGTTTTCCAACTAGATATCCTCTGAATTCAGTGTCTGGATCAACCCCCTGAAATAATGCCATCAAGATGGTTAGCTCATGAGGGTCGCTTATTTCAGTAACTACTAGGTTGAAACAGTCTAAGTATGACTTCAGAGGCTCGCCAGGGGCCTGCTTGATGCTGGATAGCTCAATTACGTTTTTAGCTCTCCGAGCATGGAGCCGGAACTGGTTCATAAAACGTTCACTTTGTTCTTTAAAGCTCGACACCAATCGTGGGGGAAGTCAAGTGAACCACATTAATGCAACATCTTCTAGATATATCGGGAAGGCTTTATATTTCACAATGTCAGGCGTAGCTGCGGCGTTCATATACCATGCATACCTCATCAGGTATTGTCCCGTATCTGTTCTCCCGGCATATCGGTCCATCTGTGGTAGGTTGAATCTTCGGGGAAACTGGAAGTCCAAAATGTTGTAGGTGAATGAAGTGTTACTATGCTCGATACCCCAATCCTCGTTGGTATAGCAGCGACTATTAGCCATGATTTGTCACACTATCACTTATACTTCCACGTTGGTTAGAGTAGGTTTAGGATCTACACTTCTGTCTCTTCTAATATGTCCAGCGTCCACATCATGCGACGCCCTCTGACTTCGATTTGCGGCTGAACTTCCCTGCCTTCTGCGATCCCGGTCGTTTACGGGACGATTTGGCTGGAGAGGTTGTCTTTGAGTAGGACTAATGATATTAGGGTTTCTGGGTAAAACATGTGATCCCCTCAAAACTGGATCGCCGGCTCCAAGGGTTCGGGCTACGTCCTCACGAGATCCCAGTGATCCAAATGTTAATTGGTCCAAATTCTCGGGCCTTTTATACGGCCTCCTAAAACATGGGTGCTCTTCATCAGAAGATGATGAATGATCCATGGTAGTATGATGAGTCGGAAAGGACACTCTTTGTCTACTAAGTTCACTTATTTCCCTACTCGTAACCTTCATGCTCTCTCGCATGAGAACGTTGTCTTGTTTGTGAGCCTCTAAAGCCTCCCGGGTGCTGTCAAGCATATCAAGCAAGCATGAAAAATCTTCGTTTGTGACGAGTGCAGAGGGGGTAGGCTGATAACTAGTTGTTGCAGTCGGTATCGGAGCATTTGTAGGGGCTCGATTAGAGTTTCCAGCCTCAACTGCATTCGGTTCGGATCGGCCCAAGGCTATTTCTGTGGTTCGGATCGGAGGGGAGCTATCAGCAACATCCAGGGAACCGGATCGGGTAGGGCTGGTATTACTAGTTCGGTTCGGGGCTTCGTGGTTAGATCGGATCGGAGACGCCCTGCTGGATCGGTTAGCTTTTGAACTTTGTCCCCTCGATCTTGTAACGACCATAGCTTGCTGATCCTCACCCATTTCACTTTCCCGCGCATTTTGCACTTCTTTTCCTTTTACTTTGGTCATAATATCCAATTTTTTTGAGACTTTTTTGGAGAAAAATTCATAGATATTGACTGTATGGACTATCTTCTTCGGATATACAAACCCAAATAGTAGAATGGTAACCCAAAATGTGGATAATTTGAAGACCTCTCAATGAAAGCACCAAAATGTAAGATCCAAAAATAGCTCTAACACCCAATTTAATAATAATTTGAAGAAATTAAAATTGGAAAGAAAAGGGAACACACGATTTATAGCGGTCCGGCGTTAAAGAGCCTACGTCCACTTTATACTTTGTTGATGGATGATTTAAGTACAAATACAATAATAGTTATCACTCAATCTCACTTTTTGCAATTAGTAAAGTCACTCGATCCTTGAAGAAATGCACCCCAAGAACTGATGATGATCTGAATCAAGTAGTGATAGTTGGTTGTGAAGAGAGTTTGAGTTAAGAGTTTTCCAAAAGATCCCTTCAAATGATGCTTGGTGGTGTATTTATAGGCAGAAAATCCCTTTGGAGGGCCTCCGGTTCAGGTACACGTGGAGATCATCCCGTTAGAGTCGGGCTCGGAGGAGGCAAGATGGTGACAGCGCATAGAAGAACATGGGAATGTGGGTGGAAACCGCTCCGCATCTTCTGGAACGTGGAGTGTAACCGCTGTGTAGACCCTCATTGGTTCGGATTGGAAGATAAATCATACATCGGATCGGTATTAGGAGCCCAGAACCGAACTGGTATAAATGACTTCTGGGTGTTTAGTAAACTTGCTTGTGAACGCAAAGGGGTCTGGTTAGGAAGGTCCGATCCGATCCGAATTGATTACCACTGCCTTCTTTCCCTTTTGAATACAATTTGTCACTTGATTCCTTAGCTTTGTGTAGCCTAACCACAAAGTAGGCTAACAAATTGAAATAAAAGAAATTAAACCAAATGTCGTAAATAAATAGCAAGATTTCACGTGGTCATATTGAAATGTATTAAGTAAGGATAATTAACAGGTATGTGAATGCATTTGTTTATTTGTTTACAACAATAAGCTTATAATATTTTAATTAGAGTTTGTAACTAGTCATAGATTACAAAACCCAATATTAATGCATTGAAATAAGGTGGAAACAAATGGCAATAAAGATAATTGAATGGTGTAATTAATGGAAATTAAGAATGGTAAATGAAGGATTAAACTGAACGCTTAACTAATTGTTAAAAATAACGATTACAATAGATTAATATATTAATATGTGAAACCATTTGCCTTTGTTATAAACAACAGATATACATACGCATTTGAATTGATAATTTATAACAATTCTTAAATTTCAGATTTATTATTTTATACATTGATGATAGATTGGAAGTAAATGGCAACTAATGCACACAGAAGTAAATGGCAACTATTGAACACAATTAATGCAGTTAAGGTGAATAAAATTTTGTAATAATAGAAGACTGACATAATTTTAAAACAAGCATTAGGTAGGACCAAAATGTAACGATTTATGGAATAATAAAGTAAATATCGAATGTATGAGACTTAATCAAATTTAAGTTATAACAAATGAATTGTAATTAAGTATTTTGTTGTTGTACATTAAACGATAAATGGAAGTTACTAACATAATAGGATATAAACAAAAATATCAACTATATTCTTAAATTAAAGATTTGTTGAATAAATAGAATTGAAATTAAATCAAACCATCTTATTGGGATTAGATATATACCAAATTTCTAAGACTTAACTTAAGTTGATTATTTTAAAATTTAATGTTCAAACGGAAATTGGAAAAATTAACGAATTTGAGATTTTAATGTACGTAATTCATTCCTGTAACTAAATGTAAATCTTATTTTCAATTAGGGTGTAGTTTACATTGTTGGAATTGAATTAAAGAAGAACAAGAATAGATACAATGCTCTATTTATGTTATTAACCATTGAAATTCCTTTCCTATAAATAATCTTCAAGTAGTAATCTAATTTTCTCATTTCCTTATATTCCTACTACTCAAACACGCCGTCACCTCTTGTATCATTCCTCTACTCATGTTCACAGTTAAAGAGAAAAGAAATGAAGCAAAAAAAGACCATATCTCAAAATTTTATCCATGAAAAACTATGAAACAAGCTTCTCCGAGTCGGAACTATTAGATATTCTGCCCTATATGAGTTGTGAAGTGTGCAGCGTCATGAGCCTATATTGGCGATGAAAAGTGTCGTACTATTCCCAGTAGCATGCACGCAAGGATCATAGGTTGAATTTTTTTGAGGCGGGCGAGTTCATCGAGATGATGAAGGAGTCATAGAGTTTCCGAAGAGAGGATCTATGGAACTGATGGTGCGGGATTTCGTTGAGGATCTGTGACACCCCACGTCCGTTAATGTCACTCACAAAGGGAATGCATTAAGTTTCATGAAGCATTATAGGTAATCAGAAACAGAAATATTACAAGATAAATATAAAATGACAGCAGAATTAAAAACTTTATTAATCATACAGCATCATGGCTCAAAAACATTACATCATAAAAGCTATTGTCTTGTACTTTAAAACATCAGAGTACATAAAAGAAGCAAATTTCCAGAAATAAAACATAGCCATAGTAGCAAGGATAGGAGCTTGAGCCATAAATCTAAGCAGCTCCAGCAAAGTGAAAGCAGAACCATGGTCAAGCCTGAGTATTCCGACCCTGAGAACCTGGGGGGAGGGGGAACGGAAGAAAGAAGAGGAAAAAAAAGGGTCAAACATAAAGTCTGGCGAGTCCAATTACTTTTAGCAAGTAAATAAGTAAATGTAGCATGAGAGGCATATAAAGTGGATAAGAAAGATAACACCATAAGAGATAGGTATGACAAGGTAAACATGGTAGAGTGTATATGCTTCTCTAAAGATTCTATGATTCTCTGCACTAATACTAGTATCACTAGGATGAGATGATCCCAACAACTATCAGGACTTAGGCATACGTCTAGATGTACCCTAACTACTACCCTAATCGATTGGCTCCTTACTCCGTAGATACCCTGTGTCGACCCCACAGTAGGAGGTATCACTTTCCCAAAGTGGCAACCCTTCGTTGATGTGCACAACCATATCTACAGGTGTCACGGTCGTCTTAGCCCCCTCTACCCGGCCAATGCATGCACATGTCCCTAGTCGGTTTGCGCCGCCCACACCGTCCTTCTCGTTTGGATCTCCTATAATTAGTCCAGTAAGTGTACTCCGACTCCGACCTAGGGCGGAGTCCTCGATTGATACCGTTATATGGGTTACTGACTGAAACGGGTCCCACACAGTATGGTACAAGCTCTCCACTTTGTCTTGTATCCCCTCTAGGATTTCCACCGGTTATGCTTATCACAAGGTGTCTTTAATTACATAACCCTATTATTTCCATAAGTTATGCTTACCTAAAAAGATGTCTTTAATTACATAACTCCAACATTTTCACAGGTTATGCTTACCACTAGTTGTCTTTAATTACATAACTCTATTAGGTTAAGTTTGTGGGCCTATATGTAAATATTATCCACCCCCTCAGATTTACTTAACCCACCCACATTCAACCAACTTTACTTAATCCCAATTTAAATCTACGTTCATACAATCCCTATGGATTCCACTAAGTTAAGTATTCAAGGTTTACTTCCATATTTTCCTTTATGGTTACAGTATGCTAGACCTCCTACATTAAGCCTACCATTTGTGGATGCTCGACATGCCGGGCGGGTCCGGGCAGACTTATTCCATAAATCGGGCTTACCCTCATGTCATAGCACATCTCATATTTGTGCACCTAGACCTCTCATATTAGATTCGCCAATTGTGATCGCTGGATATATCGGGCGGTTCCGGGCAGACTTCCACTACAAGTGTAATCTAACCTCGTATCTAGGCGCAGTTACAGTTCTAATTACTGTATTCCTAGGCAGTTCATTATTAACTAATTTTACCTATGTCGTTATAGGTTATAGGTTTCATGCTCCTTTTTCCCCATTATGAATTATATGCCCAATTTCATGTTCATAAACATTACTCAGGTTAAGCCAAATTAATATTCACATATTTCATTCAAGTCATGCCAAAACTTCCAATTACCAATTTATGCCAAATTCAATATTTTAACCCTCGTTCCCCGTTTAACGCATTCGCTCATTTTAGCAACATGTCGAGGCTCGAAAGTAGCCTGGCTATATAAAATAAAAGGGAAAGGGTGAAGGGAAGATGACAGAGATGATTATTCTAACAGAATTGACATAAACTTTTCATGGCATAATGTTAAGATGAACATATAAGAACAGATCGGTAAACATGTGATAATAAATGGATTCTAACATAGTAGGGATGTCATAATAGGCATTATTAGATCTCAACAAGGATTTAGATGTCCAATGCTTGACAGATCCAAATTAACCACAACATGATAGGTATAAGGTGATCTAAATATTAAATTGGATCTATAATCAAAAGTAGATCTGACATAATAAAGGTTAAGATCCAAGTCATAGTATACTAAAATATCACAGATTCACAAGTTATTACAGATTTGAAGTGTTTCAAGGATTAACATGCATAGATCCAAATTAACAGTCCTATCATGTTTACTTTTTATTTATTTAAATCTAAAAGCAACTCGAAACTCACAGTGTTCGGAACTAGAACAATAGAAGAAGAAAAGCGAAGGTTGAATCTCATATCTACACATGAATCTCTAAACTTTGATTGTAGACGAAGAAAGAGATTTGATTTAGTCCAGGCATCGACAACATTTAGGCCTCCATTGATTTC
This sequence comes from Allium sativum, assembly GCA_030737875.1. Lineage (NCBI taxonomy): Eukaryota > Viridiplantae > Streptophyta > Magnoliopsida > Asparagales > Amaryllidaceae > Allium > Allium sativum. The sequence goes on along the minus strand of CM060918.1, from coordinate 493,916,987 downwards.
CAGTGAAGAAAATAAGAGAAATGAAGCCGTATATATAGCTGCCAACCGCAAGAATTCGACTGCCACCTCAGCCCTAGGGGGGTCGAAACCCCCTTGAGGGGTCGACACCCCCTCTATGGGGTCGACTCCCCTAGGGAGGGAGATTTGGCGCCTACAGAATTTCGAATTTTGAACTGAATTTTGATTTTCTGATTAATTATATTTATATATATAATTCCATTTCGATTTTACAAACTTCAAACCCTCATAACTTCTTCATACGGTGTCTGTTTTACGCAAACCAAATGTCTATCTTGACCAGAATTTCGAGACGGATGCAATGGCATGGTACGTTTCCCTAAATTCTGAATCTTAAATTAATTATAATTTAATTTCTCATCTTTTAGTATTATTAAAATTATGAGGTTTTACATTCTACCCTACTTAAAGGATTTCGTCCCCGAAATCTCTAAGCTAAGAAGAAAGTATATCCAACCATCCATCGCCCATATACTCATCCACCAATAACAGGCATCCATTATCCTTAAAGACTTCTAATGCTTATATGAACATATGCAAAGGTGTGTGTATTTGTACCAATACGAATGCGAAGATCAGGCGATCTACTAATTCAGTCGACCTCCTTAATGCAATGTATGTTAGTGTCATGAATCCAACATGTATGCAATAATCCTATTATAACATGTAAGTTCTACATGTGTGCACAATCATCCATCCAAATGAAACATTCATATGATGATACATCCATTTTCATCCATAAAGGAAGGAAAAAATGCATACACATCCATATGCTGTATGAGAGTGATTGAGCCGATCTAGTGCCTAATGTGTGTGTATATGCATCCACGAGCAACCACTTGCATCCACTTGCATCCATCAAACATATCATGTCTCAAACACATGTTTACATCCGTGAGAATTCCTACCTAAAGATCGAAGAATCGATCGATAGGACACACTTTAAATGATAGGAACAAGTATGAATAAAAACTTAGGAAAAAGGAGTTAAGAACATACTCTCAAAAAGAAAAGGTACGAGGCACGAATCTTATCTTCGTTCTCCCAAGTCGCATCCTCTAGGTTATCTACACATTGAACCTTTATCAGCTTGATTTCTTTATTGCGTAACTTCTTGACTTCTGTTCCAAGAATACGGGTAGGAACTCGTCTGACTGTTGCCTCCCGTTCCACTTCTACTTCCTCCAGTATACCCAGCTCTACAACTTCCGCGGTATCATGTAAGCACTTCCGCAAATGAGAAACGTGGAAAAGATCATTAACGCTGGATAGTCTCTCTTGCAGCTTTACTCTGTAGGCCATTTGGCTAATCCTTTCTATTACGGGGAATGTCCCTACGAATCTTGGTGCCAATTTCCCTACAGATCCGAAGTAAACCACATTCCTCAAAGGTGACACTTTAATGAAAACCATATCTCCTACTTCAAATTCGATGTCACTCCTTCTCTTGTCTGCATAGGATTTCTGCCTATCTTGAGCGGTCTTCGTTCGTCGTCTAACGAGATCAATCTTCTCGTACGTTTCTCTGACCATATCCAGTCTAAGAAATAGTCTCTCTGTAGATTCCCAATAACAGTTTGGTGATCTACAGAGTCGTCCGTACAACGCTTCGAAGGGTGCTATGCCAATGCTTGCTTGATAACGTTTTTATAGGCAAACTCTACTAAAGGAAGATGCTCTTCCCAAGTCCCTCCGAATTCTAGGATATACGGCCTCAAAAGATCATCAAGAATTCTGTTCACCCTCTCCGTTTGTCCGTCGGTCTGAGGATGATAAGCAGTGCTCAAACATAAATGTGTACCTAATGTTTCTTGCAAACTCCTCCAAAATTCACTAGTAAAAATGGGGTTACGATTGCTTACGATGCTGGAAGGTACTCCAGGAAGACGGACTATCTCACGAACATAAATTGCTACCAACCAAGCTGTCGTCCTCTTACTCTTAACTGGAATAAAATGAGCGCTCTTAGTACGTCTATCTACTACAACCCAAACACTGGTGTTGCCTTTATTTGATCTAGGAAAACCATCTATGAAATCCATAGAGATGCTCTCTCACTTCCACTTGGAACCTCCAAAGGATGAAGTAAGCCACCGGGCTTCTTTTGTTCAGTTTTGACTTGCCAAAAAACTAAACATTGAGAAACAAACTCCGCCACATCTTTCTTCATCCCAGCCCAAAAGAAAATCCTCTTTATGTCCCTATACATCTTATCACCACCGGAATGAATAGTCATCTTAGAATGATGGGCTTCCTCTAAGATTGCCTTTAACAAACTTTTAGTTTGAGGAACACAAAGCCTTCCATCTCGTCGCAACCACCCTTTATCGTCAATGGAATATCTATTGAGGTGACTAGAAGTCTCCCCTTTACCGAGCCTATCCAAGATGTTTGAAATATGTGGATCGTCTTGCTGCGAAGTTCCTATATGATCCATAAGAGTAGGTCGTATCTCTAGCAATTCAAACAAACCAGACAATAATTTGGTGGAGGGTCTAAAATCAAAAGTCGATATGAATTCCAAGCTTCTCCTTTCCATAAACAGAGGACTTAAGGTCATCCTCTGCCTACTCAGTGCGTCTACCACCATGTTACCCTTGATAGGGGTATAAGCAATCTCAAAATCATAAGAAGCCGGGAATTCCATCCACCTTTGTTTCCTTAAATTAAGATCCTTCTGCAAGAACAGATACTTGAGAGATATATGATCGGTGTACAACTCGAACCTCTCTCCAGGCAAATAATGACGCCACATTCTAAGTGTGAATACTATGGCAGCTATCTCTAAATCATGGGTAGGGTAGTTCTTCTAATAAGCTCTTAGCTGTCTACCCCCATAACACACTACCTTCCCTTCTTGCATCAGAACCGCACTATGCCTTGTGCCACATGCATCAACGTAAACTGTAAACACTTTATTCCCGTCAGGCAAGGTCAAGACCGGGGTTGTTGTTTAGAGCCCTTTTCAGTCGTTATAAAGCAACATCACAAACTATATCTCATGAAATCGCCAAATTCTTCTTCGTCAGCCTGGTCAATAGGGCTGATATCTTCGTGAAGTCCTTAACGAACTTCCTATAATATCCTGCCAATCCAAGAAAGTTTCTCACCTCTATTGCATTTTTCGGAACTTGCCAGTCTTGAACTGCAACCAACTTTGCGGGATCCACTGCTATCCCTTGTTTAGAAACCACATGCCCTAGGAATCTCACCTTTTTCTGCAAAAATGGCATTTGGAGAACTTTGCCTTAAGCTGATGCGCACGGAGAGTTTTCAAAACTTCTCTCAAATGTTGGTCATGCTCTTCCTCACTCTTTGTGAAGATCAAAATATCATCAACAAAGATCACGACAAATTTATTTAGCAACTCCCGAAACACCCTACTCATCAGATCCACAAAATAGGCGGGTGCATTCGTCAACCCAAAAGGCATAACTAGCCATTCAAAGAAACCATCTGGAGTCCTAAAAGCAGTCTTACCTATACTGTCCTCAGCCACCCTTAACTGATAAACCCCATGGCCAAGTCTAACTAAGAAAATATAGAGGCGCCAACAACTTGGTTGAACAAGTCATCTATCCTCAGAAGTGGGTGCCTATTCTTCTTTGTAAGTTTGTTCAACTCTATATAGTCCACGCACAAACAAAGCGAACCATCCACCTTAGTCGCGAATACTACTGGAGCACCCCATTCAGATATGCTTCGCCTCATGAACCCTTTCTCAATTTGCTACCCTACTTGCTTGTTAAGATCCCTCCTTTCCTTTAGAGCCATATGGTGCACTGGTAATGCAATTGGCTTTGCATTGTCTACCAAATATATACAAAAACCAATTTCGCTCCTCGAGGGTAAGCCCCGTACCTCATCAAAAAAATCAATATAATCTCGGGCTACTGGAACAGATTGCAGATCATCAATGGATGCATCAAGAGACTCTAGGAAACTAAGCATAACAAACCCTTGTGGGTCACAAGAAATCTCGAGGGTCCTCCCCTGGCAAGTCAAAAGTCTAATGACCCTCCTCTCACAATCTATAATGGCACCATACATGGTTAGCCAATCCATCCCTAGAATCAACCCGTAGCCCGTAAAACCAAGCACATATGCGTCGCGCTCAAACTCGACGCCTTAGATAGATATTCTCAAACCCCGACAAATTATACACAAATGAGTCGAACCACCAATGGGGTTTGAGACAACAACGGGATCCACTACCATACTAGTATTTAAGTGCAGAGATTCAACCACAAAACTAGATATAAATGAATGTGAAGCGCCAGAATCAAAAAGAGTTCTAATAGGATGACTGGAAAGAGAAATCAAACCTTCCACGGAAATCTTCCTACCTTTATCCGGAGCACTGGTCGCAAGAGCATGCACTGCCCTCCAAAAGCTTCTGCCCTTTGACCTTGTTCATGTGGTCCCTGTTTCTATGGGCACTCCCTAGCAAAGTGTCCGACCCCTCCACAATTGAAGCGAGTATACTTCCTTCTTTTACAGTCCTTGGCCAAGTGACCCTCTCGTCCACAACCGTGACACTTCCTCTTATCCTTACCTTGTCATTTTTTCCCTCCGTTCTTTTGTTGTTGTTGTTGTTGTTGTTGTTGTTGTTGTTGCTATTGCCCTTTCTTGGGACATACCTTCTTGTTTTGCGTTGTTTCCTCAGCTTTTACTTCCTTCTTTTCTCCCTTGGCATCCTCATGCATCAAGGCCATATAACCAAGCCTTTCAAAAGTAGATCCCATTGGAATATTGGACATAGCTAACCCATGAAGGGGTTCATTTAGTCCTTTAGCAAACCGCAAATCTTTCTTATGCGGAGTATCTACCAATTCCAATCCAAATCTTGCTAGCTGGTTGAATTTGTTCACATATTCTTTAACAGTCATGTTTTCTTGTTTGAGTGCCAAGAACCTCTCCATTTGCATGCTTTTCTCAGCTTAGGAAAGAACCTTCATTTCAAAACTCATTCAAAAATCATCTCATGTCTCCACCGGACGTCCAGCTTGGGTTACTTCCTACCAGAACAAAGCTTCATCTTGCAATAGCCAGGCAGCTAACTGAATCTTCCTTCGATCTTCCACTTCAAAGATTACAAACAAGTCCTTGGTCTTCTTGAGCTAATTCCTTGCCTCTACGAATGTTTCAGTTCCACGGAATGGCTTCCCTCCCATGGCACAGAAATATTTGTAGATCTTAGCGAAATTATCTGCTCTTGGAGGAGAAGGAGGAGGAACGACGGGTGCAGCTGGGGGAGGAACGTCAGTTTGACCATCGGTAGGCGTCGTGGCCTCGAGATACCTACGGAACCATCTTGGTATCATAATGCTCTCTAGAATATTAGGTTCCCCAGATATGCTAAAACGAAAAGGAAAGAGATTTAGATAAAGGATCGAAGGATATTACATATGGCTTTGGGGGATATGTTTTTCAAAATAGGCTTTTCTTTTTGAAGTGCTTTCTTCTAAAACATCTTTTGAAAATAATTTTCAAAAACTTCTATCTGATCTGGTAACCTTCAGCTCTGATACCAAGTGTGACACCCCAAGTCAGTTAATGTCACTCACAAAGGGAATGCATTAAGTTCGTGAAGCGTTATAGGTAAACAGAAACATAAATATTACAAGACAAATATAAAATGACAGTGGAATTAAAAACTTTATTAATCATAAAGCATCCTGGTTCAAAAACATCACATGTCTGAAATACACAAAATCCGTTACATCATAAAAACTACTGTCTTGTATTTTGAAACACCAGAGTACATAAAAGAAGCAAAATTCCCCAAATAAAACATAGCCATAGTAGCAAGGATAGGAGCATGAGCCATACATCTAAGCAACTCCAGCAAAATGAAAGCAGAACCACGGTCAAGCCTGAGTATTCACACCCTGAGAACTTGGGGGGGGGGGGGGGACGGAAGAAAGAAGAGGAAACAAAAAGGGTCAGACATAAAGCCTGGCCGGTCCAGTTACTTTTAGCAAGTAAATAAATAAAAGTAGCATGACAGGCATATAAAGTGGATAAGAAAGATAACACCATAAAAGATAGGTATGACAAGGTAAACATGATAGAGTGTATGCGCTTCTCTAAAGATGCTATGATTATCTGCACTAATACCAGTACCACTAGAATGAGATGATCCCAATAACTATCAGATAGTAAGCTTAGGCATACGTCCTGATGTACCCTAATCGGTAGGCTCCCTACTCCGTAGATACCCCGTGTCGGCCCCACAGTAGGAGGAATCACTTTCCCAAAGTGGCAACCCTTCGATGATATGCACAACCATATCTATTGGTGTCACGGTCGTCTCAGTCCCCTCTACCCTGCCCACACACACACACACATGTCTCTGGTCGGTTTGCGCCGCCCACACTGTCCTTCTCGTTTGGATCTCCTACAATTAGTCCAGTAAGCGTGCCCCGACTCCGACCTTGGGCGGAGTCCTCGATTGATACCCTTATATGTGTTACTGACTGAAACGAGTCCCACACAGTATGATACAAGCTCTCCCCTTTGTCTTGTATCCCCTCTAGGATTTCCACCGGTTATGCTTACCACTAGGTGTCTTTAATTACATAACCCTATTATTGCCACAAGTTGTGCTTAACTAAAAAGGTATCTTTAATTACATAACTCCAACATTTTCACAGGTTATGCTTACCACTAGGTGTCTTTAATTACATAACCCTATTAGGTTAAGTTTGTGGGCCTATATGTAAATATTACCCACCTCCTCAGATTTACTTAACCCAACCACTGTTCAACCAAGTTTACTTAGCCCCAATTTAAATATACGTTCATACAATCCCTATGGATTACACCAGGTTAGGTATTCAAGGTTTACTTCCATATTTTCCTTTATGGTTACGGTACTAGACCTCCTACATTAACCTACCATTTGTGGATGCTGGACATGTCGGGTGGGTCCGGGCAGACTAACTCCATAAATTGGGCTTAACCTCGTGTCGTAGCACGTGTTGTATTTGTGCACTAGACCTCTCACATTAGATTCTCCACTTGTGGTCGCTGGATATGTCGGGCGGTTCAGGGTAGACTTTCACCACAAGTGTAATCTAACATCATGTCTAGGCGTAGTTACAGTTCTAATTACTGTAATCCTAGGCATTTCATTATTAGCCAATTTTACCTATGTCGTTATAGGTTATAGGTTTCATGCCCCTTTTTCCCCATTATGAATTATATGCCCAATTTCATGTTCATAAACATTACTCCAGTTATGCCAAATTAATACTCACATATTTCATTCAAGTCATGCCGAAACTTCCAATTACCAATTTATGCCAATTTCAATATTTTAACCCTTGTTCCCCGCTTAACGCATTTGCTCGTTTTAGCAACATGCCTAGGCACGAAAGTAGCCTAGCTATATAAAATAAAAGGGAAAGGGAGAATGGAAGATGACAAAGATGATTATTCTAACATAATTGACATAAACTTTTCATGGCATAATGTTAAGATGAACACATAAGAACAGATCAGTGAACTTGTGATAATAAATGGACTCTAACATAGTAGGGATGTCATAATAGGCATGATTAGATCTAAACAAAGATTTAGATGTCCAACACTTGACAGATCCAAATTAACACAACATGATAGGTACAAGGTGATCCAAATATTAAATTGGATCTACAATCAAAAATAGATCTGACATAATAGAGGTTAAGATCCAAGTCATAGTATACCAAAATATCACAGATTCACAAGTTCTTACATATCTGAAGTGATTCAAGGATTAACATGCATAGATCCAAATTAACAGTCCTATCATGTTTACTTTTTATTTATTTAAATCTAAAAGCAACTTGAAATTCACAGTGTTCGGATCTAGAACAATAGAAGAAGAAAAGCGAAGGTTGAATCTCAATGCTACACTTGAATCTCTAAATTTTGATTGCAGAAAAAGAAAGAGATTTAATTCAGTCCAGGCACCAATAGCATTTAGGCCTCCATTGATTTCCAGTGAAGAAAACAAGAGAAATGAAGCTGTATATATAGCTGCCAGCCCTTAGAATTCGACTGCCACCTCAGCCCCTAGGGAGGTCGACCCAGAGGTTGACACCCCCTTTATAGGGTCGAATCCCCAGGGGCAGGAAATTTTCTACCTATGAAATTTCGAATTTTGAACTGAAATTTGATTTTCTGATTAATTATATATATATATATATAATTCCCTTGCGTGTATACAAACTTCAAACCCTTATAACTTCTTCATACGGTATCCGTTCTATGCAAAACAAATGTCTATATTGACCAGAATTTCGAGACAGACGCAATGAGTCTGTTTCCTAAATTCTGAATATTAATTTAGTTATTATTTAATTTATCATGTTTCAGTATTATTAAAATTACGGGATGTTACAGGATTGATGGATGTTTTGAGGAGAGAAGTCACGTATTGGATGTGTTTCTTTCTTTGTATCGTGTTTGTACAGAAATTCAAAAGGAGAGAAGGAAGAAGCAAGTGACGTGGCATGTTAGGATGAGTTATTTTTGTTTTATTACTATTTTTATTCATTTAAAATTCTTATGTTTAAATGTTTATAACTTTCTACTAGGAGGTCGGTTTCGGGGCGAAATAAATTGCGTAGGAATCGTGTCGACAAGTTCTTCGTGATGCCGCTAATTTGGACAGATTCTAAGACTGTTGAATTTTGGGCTAAATTTTGGATTTTAATCTCGTTTGAAATCAAGGTGAGTGAATTTCTCGCTCACAATTAACTGAATTTTTCCCATATTTATTAAATTAAATTATGAAATAAATTTGATTGTCTAGTTGTGATTAATTTTTGATGGTTGTTTAAATTGACATACAACTTAACTACAGTGTTAATTTAGAATCGACATTAAATTATTTATTTGAAATTAAATTGCTAGTCTGAAACCTTGACATTTGTTAACTAGTGAAATGACATAATATTGACTATTTTGATGAAATGGTGGTGATGTGTGCCTTGTACTGATTACTGCATGACTATCGTTAATCTAAATTGTACCCGTTATTCAGTTTATGATGTGTATGTTTATTTGTGCTAATTAATTGAAATTTGAACAAGAACAATTATGGTTTAAAAAAATAGTTAATTATATGTATACCTATATTTTCAAAATAAATTACGTTTTATTATTTATTATTAAAAAGATTTTTTCTGTAAAACATTTAATATATGTATATATAGTGATTTAAATTATTTTATTATACTCTAATTATTTTAATATATATATTTTCACAAATTTTTTTTATTTATAATCATTTTGTTTTCAAGTTATTTAAATCTTTGTAATGTTTATTAAATTGGAATTTCTCTCGATTTAACTCATCAATTCAGATTGAGATTTGAAATAAAAATATATTCTCCTTTGGATAAAAATCGATTTTTAAATAATCATGATATTAATATGAAATTTCAGTCTAATTTGAATATGAATTTGGAGGAATATTAAAACGGGAAATCCGTAATGATCCATAACTATTGTTTAAAAATGCGCTTATTATTTGGGAAGACCGGGATCGGATATATGTTCGAAAACCATTCCAAGTAATAATACGACGTGATAAAGAAACTAAAGACGTGGAAATGGCAAATGAAGACCGGGAACTTTGGATTTATTTGGAATGACGGCTGATGTCTCGATTGGGTTGACCACCCAATACGAGGTTATAAGTGTCATGAGGTCTGAATATATTTGAGGATGTTCGGATTTTGTTCCGTTCAGACCCAGGATGAACTGGAATGGATTGTATGTCTGACATTGCAACTGACTGCGTAGCATTGAGATGGCAATGGGGAGGGTCTAAGGTCCAAGCCCTCTTGACCCGCCCCTATTTTGACCCATTTAGACCCGCCCCATAGGGTCTTCGGGGCGGGCAGACCCGCGACCCGCTTTTGGAGGTCCGGGTCAAGGGTCGGCTCTGGGGCACGGGCCCCAACCCGACCCGCATGATTGAAACACGATTAAACACTTTATGACTGCAATGATTACTTGTTAATATTCTTAGGTATATATGGTTATAACTTAAATATTATGTTCTTTCAATCAACAAACTATAAATTTTTCATATTATTAAGTTACATAAGTGATAATCATAAAATAACAAATGCTTACATTTTAAATTATTATCTTACAACTCATTTTATTATATTCTCTTATCATTGTGAACACATTATGATATGTATATAATTTATCATTTAGTGATAAAAAATATATGTATATAAATTTGTGTACATTAGAACACAATATCACGGGTTGTGGGGCGGGTCTACCCAGACCCGTACGGGTTTCATGTACGGGGTGAAATTCCAAACCTACATCGGGTCTACGGGGACGGTCTGGGGTGGGGTTTAAAAAGTTCGGGTCGGGTCTAGGGCACAAAAAACCCACCTCATTGCCATTCCTAGCGAAGCACTGACTTCTGTTAATATATATCAGATTATGGCAATTAATTATACCCATCTCTATGTTTTCCGTGCTTAGAGATTATGTATTGATAGAATTCAGTGACGTGTTGTATATTGACAATGTGGCATACTCAAGTTATGAATTGAGCTAGTGATGATCAAAGCTTGGTTTAGTGAAGCATAGGATTGTGTAGATCGTGACCACGACGAAACTCACACCCCGAATTGATGGTAAACTAGCGGTTAGGTTATATACATATCTCTATTGAAACTCGAAAGCTTTGGCGGTAGATCGACTTTGAAACCTGGGGAAAATAAGGGTATGTTTGGTGTCCGTGTCTGGATGTTAACCGGTGATTTACCTGGTGTTTGGTGTCCGTGTCTAGATGAAAACCGTGAGATGCACCTTGATCATGTTCCCGATTGATCTTTCGTGTCAGGAACCATCATATTGGAACCCAACAACCAATACTAGCCTTTCGTTTTGTTTGTAAATTATGTATGTAGGCATAGCCACTATGCTTGCTAAGATTAATATATTTATTTGTGAAACGATTTTCAACCCTATGCACTAATAATAGTATTAAAATAGGATTTCCACATATGAAGGCATTTTTGGTTACCATAATACAAAACTCACCCATCTGCTGTGCGCTTGCATTATGTGATGTGGGATGAGTTTATGATACCTTCATTTTTCCAAAATCATTTGCGAATTTCCCATAATACTTCTTTAGATTACTGCACCCATCACACACATGTTATTTCATATTTTGATCTGACCAATATGTGAATGATTTAGTTCTGAACCGAGTGTTTGTTGTGTTTTCTTTTTATGCAGTACGCTCGGGTCAGATGAAGTTGCAGTTAGCGAAGATTACCTTGCCTTGGAGAACGAAGACGAAGATTTGGTATACATCTATTATATATATGATTCTTCCGCTGCACTTTGTTTCCATTGCCTTGTTGTATATATCTATGTATGTGTAACTCCGATGATCATTGTATATTATAGTCAAATATATATTTTTCAACTGCTTTTGAACTGTTATTTATTTATTTATTATATTTTGTCCTTCCGCTGCGAGATTCTGTGTTTGTTTTCTTCTTTCTTCTTTTTCTTATATAAATCCCAATAACTATCTATATTTTTGATTTGTTTATGTCGACATTGAGATCATTGTCGATTTGAACAGCCAAAAATCTCGAATGTTACAAAAAAAACTTTGTCTCTTGATGTCTTCAACTTTGGCAAACACACTACAAGAAAAATACCCTATTGCAACTAGTTATTTGCAACTAGCACTAAATGACTGTTGCAGTAAATGATATTTAGCAACAAACCTTTCGTAGTAGTTGCAATAGATAAGATTTAACAATAGACTTTTTCTTTCTGTTGCGAAAAGCATAATTTTAGCAACTATGCTTTCCCGCCAGTTGCAAAAACATACTTTTAGCTACGGCGCTTCCATACCAGTTAACTTGTTGCAAAAAATACCTTTAATAACTTTTTTCCACTTGTGATAACTGTATTTTTTTACAACTGGTAAATGCAGTTGCGAAAAACATACTTTTAGAAATTATTATTTTCCCTACGTTTGGTAAATATAATTACTGTTAAATAAAAAAGTACGAAGTAATAAATAATATTTAGTTATAATATAAGAAGTATTTAGTAATAATAATTATTAGTATGAATTATTACTTTAATAATTAACAAATACGAAGTAATTATTTAATAATTGATATAACTTTTAATAATTAATAATAAATTTGTAATAACTAATGAATCTTGAGCAACTAACATTTATGATCTTAAGCAACCGACATTTACTAACAGTTCAATAAGTTAAATTTAACAGTTGTCATTTTAATAATTAATAATTATTGTCTAAAATTCAACAAAATGCGCACATAATATGTAAGAATTGATCATTAATAATTACCAAATAATAAAGAATATTGATTATTTAATAATAGTTAATATTAAAAAAAAATTAGTAATTAAGAATAATATTCTATAATACTACTAAATAATTAATTTAATTAATTAACACTAAGAAGTAACAATTAATATTTTATATTTATTATATAAAAGGTTAAAGTTAATAAATAATAAATTATATTGGTTATTTAATAATTAATATCACATAATTTAAAATTCAAATTAATAATAATATTTAACATTTAATAGTTAATATTCTAAAAAAAATAGAATTTTGACATTTTCAAGTGTAAAATTTTATACATTCATAAAAATTTAAACTAAAGTTAAAAATTTTGATATAATTCAGAAAATAAAAGTAATTTTTTTTTAATTTTTTAGAAAAATTCAAAAATATTAAAATAATAAAATCTACATATTACGTTGTAGGTATAGATATTTGTCCAAATCATTTTTTTTACTACTTCCATTTTGAGATAACATTTTTATCTTGGTTTAAGGTAGACATTGGCTCCAACCTCCAAATTTGGCTCCATCCTCCAAATTTGGCTCCACCATCGAAATTTTGGCTCCTCCCATTTTCACGCTTGTGTATATTAAGGGGGAAATGAAATATGTCCTGAAATAAACCCTTCTATCACTTGTTGAAATTAGAAGCCCTAACTACTTCCATCTACAATTGTAGCTGACAAAGCTGTCCCTTAATTGAAATCAAAAATCTATTGTTGACAATGATCCACTGCAGCTGCTCCGATCTAAGACTTCCCCTTTTCCTCGTTCCCTTATCTGCCTAAAAAAAGATGCTTCCTCCTCGTGTACCACCGCCACTTCGTTGCTGCTATGTGCTACAGGTATGAAAATTGGCCTGTCGTGCTTGCATATCTTGACACTAAATGTAACAACCCGTATTTTTGGAACCAATTTAAAATTTTATTTTTAATTGGTTTTAATGATTTTAAAGATTTAAAATGATTTATTTTGAGAATAAACGATTTAAATTTTATTTAAATCGAAGTTAGAATATATAAATTTAAAATTTATTTAAAACGAACTCGAAATGGCGTGGTAGTTTGAAAATTCGATTTCTAATTTTAACTAAGTGTACATAATTCAATATAAATCAGAATTGGATGAAATAAGAAACATTAGAATCTATCTAACTATATCTTTCTAACGAATGCAAGAAATTTAGATTTCATTTTATAAATTGAAAGTTATGTCCAGTTTAAAATTTAGAATAGTCGTAATGGAATTATATATATATATATATATATATATATATATTAATATTATATTAAGCCCTTAAAGACAACCATTTTGCAAACGGCCTCCATTTTCGATGAAATCAATTTTGTTGGATCTGGAATGTCAAATTATTGCCAGGTTTAAAATTTCAAGCAATTGGAATTAATTTGTAAGCGTAGTAAATTTAAACGCTTTTTCAATTTCAGTTTGAATTTAATAAGCTAATAAAAATGTCATTTTTCAAACGGTCTCCATATTCGAAGAAATTAATTTTGTTAGAATCGTATTTGTAAACATAGCTAGATTTCAAATTTTATAATTTTTAAAGTTAGTATGTGGCCCGGTAAATTAAAATTTACTTTGGAATTTAATATTGAATGGTATACTAATTTATATTTTAATTTTGACAAAAACTGATCAAAACAGCTGAATTGGCTTATGAAACATATTCCATTTTATTCGGAATGACGGTATTTGGCTAGGGACAACGGTCGTTGGGTTTCATTTGGAGATCATACGCGAAATGTCAAGTTTAAAAAAAAATAGAATAAAATATTATTATTTAAAATGGTATAATTAAACCTATTTTCGAGCTAACCCTAATTCACAATCTAGAAAACTGCGTCGCCGCTCTCAACAAAATCCATGGCCAAAATCGTCGATTTTTCCTCCCTTAATATCTCTAAATCCACCAACTAATATTCAAAACTTATTACATGAAGATTGGAGAGATTCTACGAGCTTTAAATTAATACGGTGATGATATGTTTTCGTGGAGAGAGGAGCTCATTTTTTCTGCTCGAACAACCGCCATTTGGTGGTAATTTCGTGGGTCATCAGGGCTTTGAGTTCGGCGATGCTTTTGGCGGTGGAAGTGCTGGTGAACAACGACGTGGTGAGGTGTTCTGATCGGCGGCAGGCCAATCCTAGGCGGCACAAAAATCAAGGAGTATGATGGAGGTTTTGTTCGACATTGGGTTTCTTGGTTCGAACCAGAAGCAGATGTAAACGGTGAAGATTAAGTTAATTAAAAATTTAATTAGGGTTAGTTAATTGTATTATTAATTTTATTTAATGTAATTAAAATTCAAACCCTTATAACTTGTTCAAACAGAAACGAAATTGAACGATTTCAGTTACGTTTGAATCGTCTTGTCGAGCTCTATAACTAGAACTGATCAGAACAAAAACGAAGCAAGTTAGAATTTGAGGCAAATTTATACCTAAAAGGTACTAAAATCGTCGATTAAAGACTGACGGAGTGGAAACCAAATGTGAGAACTCTCTCACTCAAACTATTTTTATAGTTATTATAGCTGTGACTGAATATATATATTGATTGCCTGTGATTGCAATATTTGTTTGGTTATTGATCATAGTTTACAGTTTTAATGTTATCATTATTAAACTGTGAAATATGCATTGTTAAAAATAATATATAGGTTCATATGGATTGTGATGTAAACCCCACATGGGTATTGGGACGATAATTTTACATATTGCCCTAGTATGCAAATAATAATATTTGTTTAAAAACTCCACACGGGTGTGGGGACGATAATTAATTCATATCTCCCTTGGAATTAATTGTATGTCAACCGATTGATTGACAGACTGTTATAAGCGTTATTTAGTTATTTAATGCTTATACAGTTGTAAATTGCACTCTGGATGTGAACTGAATGTGTAATAATTGTTTACCACTATTTTCGAATACATGCGATATATGGAATCCATATAAATAAAATTATATGGTAATTGATTTAGTCTAATTCCAACTTAGAAATAAAGAATATTTTTAAATAATATTTAGTGAAGAATCAAATATGATTTTGATGTCCGATTTTGGATGGACACGAAAATATTGAAATATTCATAACTGAAATGAATATGAAGCCGAGTTAAGTAGATATACGTTATTTTAACTCGAATGTAAATTTTCTGTCGATTTTATTCATTTTATAATGAATGTCAAATGGATTTGATTTCAAAATCTGATATTTTGAAAATATTATCATTTTAATATTATAATGATATGGAACATTCAATTTTGATTTAAAATTGAAATGGAAGTTGGAATCGTTTTCAAAATGAATTTATAAACGTTTTATAAAATACGTTTTAAATGAAAATCGACGAAATATATTATATATATTAAATGGCCTAAATAGAACGTTTCGCGCAGCGATCGTTCGCGAATTTCGACCATTGAGTTTGAATTGACATAACGGGAGATCCGACCATATGATTCTCCTAAAACCTGAACCATTGGGTTCGTATTGAAAAGATGTTTCAAATGGTAATAAGAGATTTGAAATCTGACGATTAGATTTTGAGAAATGTTTAATTCAAATTTAAATATATAAAAAGGCCAGCGTAACTAAATGACTTGAAATGTCATTTAACTGAAAGGAGCAATTTTTAAAGGAATAAAAATAGGGAAAAATTATGTAAAATCATAATAAATGATTTGAAATGAATTTGGATGAAATTTTTCAAGTTTGTAAAGGTAATTTTTTTTTAACTGAATAAGTTATTTACCAACTTGAGTAAATAGTTTTAATATAACCAGAAATTTCCAACGTATAAATTGGAATGGATTTGAATGGAAATTATCTTTGGATATTTCTATAACACATTGTAATTTTAACAACATTAAAGAGGACAAATTAAAGAATAATTAGTTTACTATCCAGAAATAAGGGAAACGGATTGCGCCATTGCGTTCGTCTCGAAATTCTAGTCAGGATAAACTTTTGATTTGCGTAAAATGGACACCGTATGAGGAAGTTATGAAGGTTTGAAGTTTGTATATTCATGTGTGTGTGTATATATATATATGTAGGGTCAAAATTAGGTCCAGAAGTTCAAAATCGTTCAAGTCATAGAAATTCGGGTGAGGGGGGGGGGGGGGGGGGGGAAATCCCCCTAGGGGAGTCGACCCCTTAAGGGGGTGGGGGGGGGGGGTTCGACCCCCCTAGGGATCACATAGCAGTTCGGTTCTAGGGGTTGGCAGCTATATGTACCACCTCATTTCTCTAGTTTTCTCACACTAAAATTAATGGGAGCCTAAATGTTGTCGGTGCCTGGACTGAATCAAATATTTTTCAATCTTCTACGATCAAGTTTAGAGATTCAAGTCTAGATCTGTGATTCAACCTCCGCTTTTCTCCTTCTATTTTTCTAGATCCGAACATAGTGAGTTTATGTTACCTTTAAATTTAAATAATTAAAAGTAAAGCATGATATGATTGTAATTTGGCTCTATCCCTGTGACTAAATCATACCAGATCTATTGTAATTTGTGAATCCATGATATTCTGCATTAACTATGACTACATCTTAACATTTATAATGTTAGATCTACTTTTGATTATAGATCTAATTCACTATATCTTGTAACTATCATGTTTGTGGTTAATTTGGATCTGTCATTAGTTGGACATCTAAATCCTTGTTTAGATCTAATTATGCCTTTTATGACATTCCTACTATGTTAGAACCAGTTTTATTATCACAAGTTCACCAGATCTGTTCTTATATGTCCATCTTAACATTATGCCATTATATGTTTATGTCAATTTTGTTGGAATAATCATTTCTGTCATCTTCCCTTCACCATTTCCCTTTTATTTTATATAGCTAGGCTACTTTCGAGCCTAGGCATGCCACTAAAAATATGTGAATGCGTTAGTTTAGGAACGAGGGGGAAAACATTGAAATTAGGGATAACTTGTAAAGGGGAAATCCGGGATAACTTGGATAAAGTTTATGAATATGAATTTAGGGCATATAATTCATTAAGAAAATATTCGGGGAAAAAGGGGCATGAAACCTATAATGACATAGGTAAAATTGGCTAATAATGAAATGCCTAGGATTACAGAAATTAGAAACTGTAACTGACCCTAGACACGAGGTTAGATTACACTTGTGGCGGAAGTCTGCCAGGAACCGCCCGGCATATCCAGCGACCACAAGTGGTGAATCTAATGTGAAGGGTCTAGGTGCACAAATACGAGATATGCTGAGATACGAGGTTAAGCCCAACTTGTGGAAGAAGTCTGCCCGGAATCGCCCGACATATCCGGCATCCACAAGTGGCAGGCTTAATGTGAGGGGTCCAGCACATTATAACTATAAATGGACATGGTAATGAATTGGAATACTTAACCTAGTTGAATCCATAGGGATTGTATGAACATAAACTTGAATAGGGGTTAAGTAAATCTATTTGAACAGAGGGTGGGTTAAGTAAAACTGGGTAGGGTGGGTAATATTTATATATAGGCAGCCGAATTTAACCGGCTGGGGTTATGTAATTAAAGACACCGTTAGAAAGGCATAACCTATAGAAATGATGGAGTTATGTAAATAAAGACACCAATAGGTATACAAAACCTGTGGAAATCCTAATGGGGATACAAGACAAGGGGAAGAGCTTGTATCATCTAGTGTATGAGACCCGTTTCAGTCAGAAACCCATAGAACAATACCAGACGAGTACTCTGCCCTGGGTCAAAGTTGGGACACACTTACTTGGTTGATTGTAAGGGATCCAAACGTGGTGGACGGTGTGGGTGACGCAAACCGACCGGAGACATGTGCATGCATGGGCCGAGCAAAGGGGGGTAAGATGACTGTGACACCAGCAAATATGGTTTTGCACATCAACGAAGGGTTGCCACTTTAGGAAGTGATACCTCCTACTGTGGGGCCAGCACAAGATATCTACAGAGTTGGGAGTCGATCGATTAGGGTATTAGTTAGGGTACATCTAGACATATGCCTAATTCTACCATCTTATAGTGGTTGGGATCATCTCATTCTGGTTATACTAGTATTGGTGTAGAGAATCAGAGAAATCTTTAGAGAAGCGTATACACTCTATCATGTTTACCTTGTCATACATGCCTATTGTGATATTATCCCTCCTATCCACTTTGTATGTCTGTCATGATACTTATACTTATTTACTTGCTAAAAGTAACTAGACTCGTCAGACTTTATGTTTGACCCTTTTTGTTTCCTCTTATTTCTTCGGTCCCCCCAAGGTTCTCTGGGTAGGATACTCAAGCTTGACCAGGATTCTGGTATCATTTGTTGGAGCTGCTTAGATGTAATGCTCAAGCTCATATCCTTGTTACTATGGCTATGTTTTTATTTGGGGATTTTGCTTCTTTTATTTTATACTCTGATGTTTAAGAACAAGACGAAAGTTTTTATGATGTACTGGTTTTATGTAATTCAGACATATGCACGATGCTTTATGATTAATAAAGTTAGTTTTTAGTCCGCTGCTATTTTTATATCTATCTTGTAATGTTTTTGTTTCTGTTTACCTATAACGCTTCACGAAACTTAATGCGTTCTCTTAATGAGTGACATTAACGGACGTGGGGTGTCACACTTGGTATCAGAGCCATGTTACTAGATGAGATAAAAGTTTTTGAAAATTATTTTCAAAAAGGTTTTAGAAGAAAGCATTTTTCAAAAAAAAAGAAAAGTCTGTTTTGAAAAACATATTCCCCAAAGCCATATGTACTTTCTTTCGATCCTTTGTCTAAATCTCTTTCCTTTTCTTTTCAGCATGTCTGGGAAACCTAATACTCCATAGGGCGTTACGATACTAGGCTGGTTCTATAGGTATCTAAAGACCATGGCGACTGCCGGTGATCAAGCTAACGTTCCTCCCCCAGGTGTACCCATTGTTCCTCCTCCTCCTCCACGTGCAAACAATTTCTCTATGGTCTGCAAAGATTTCTGGGCTATAGGAGGAAAGCCATTCCATGGAACCGAAACGTTCGTTGAGGCAAGGAATTGGCTCAAGGAGACAGAGGACTTGTTTGGAATTTTCGATTTGGATGATCATAGCAAGATTCAGTTAGCTGTCTGGCCAATGAAAGATGAAGCTTCATTCTGGTGGGAAGTTACCCAAGCTAGACGTCCGATGGAGACATGGGATAATTTTAGACAGAGGTTTGAAATTGAAGTTTCTTTCCCAAGCTGAGAAAAGTATGTAAATGGAGAATTTCTTGGCGCTCAAACAAGGAAACATGACTGTTAAAAATATGAGAACAAATTCAACCAGCTAGCAAGGTTTGGATTAGAATTGGCAGATACTCCGCATAAGAAAGCCTTGTGGTTTGCTAAAGGGCTGAATGAACCCTTTGATGGGTTAGCTATGTCCCATATTCCAATGGGGTTAACGTTTGAAAGGCTTGTTGATATGGCTGTGATGCATGAGGAAGACAAAGGAGAAAAGAAGGAAGTTAAGGCTGAGGAAACAACACAAAACAAGAATGTATGGCCCAAGAAAAGACAGCAGCAACAACAGTAGAAGAAGGGCGGAAAGAATGACAAGGGTAAAGATAAGAGGAATTGTCACAGTTGTGGATGTGAGGGACACTTGGTGAAGGACTGTAAAAGAAGGAAGAATTCTTGCTTCCATTATGGAGAGGTCAGACACTTTGCTAAGGAGTTCTCGAAGAAACAGGAATAAGGTCAAAGGGCAGGAGCTTCTAGAGGGCAGGTGCATTCTCTCGCGACCAGTGCTCCAGATAGAGGTAGGAAAATTTCCGTGGAAGGTTTGATTTCTCTTTCCAGTCATCCTATTAGAACTCTTTTTGATTCCGGCGCTTCACATTCATTTATATCTAGTTCTGTGGTTGAATCTCTGCACTTAAATACTAGTAAGGCAGTGGATCCCATTATTGTCTCAAAGCCCATTGGTGGTTCGGCTCATTTGTCCATGATTGTCGGGGTTTGAGAATATCTATGTTAGGCATCGAGTTTGAGTGCGATGCATATGTGCTTGGTTTTATGGGCTACGGTTTGATTCTATGGATGGATTGCCTAGCCATGTATGGTGCCATTCTGGATTATGAGAAAAGGGTGGCTACGCTTCTGACTTGTCATGGGAGGACCCTCGAGATTTCTTGTGACCCGCAAGGATCTGTTATGCTTAGTTTCCTAGAGTCTCTAGATGTATCTATTGATGATCTGCAATCTTTTCCAGTAGTCCGAGATTATTCTGATGTTTTTGATGAGGTACAAGGATTACCTCCGAGGCACGAGATCAATTTTTGTATATATTTGGTGGACAATGCAAAGCTAGTTGCATTGCCTTCGTGCCATATGACTCCAAGGGAGAGGAGGGAGCTTAGCAAGCAAGTAGGGGAGCTACTTGAGAAAGGGTTTATTAAGCAAAGCATATCTGAATGGGGTGCTCTAGTTGTATTCGCGACTAAGACAAATGATTTGCTTCGCTTGTGTGTGGACTATAAAGAGTAGAACAAACTCTCTAAGAAGAACATGCACCAACTTCCGAGGATAGATGACTTGTTTGACCAGCTTGTTAGTGACTCGATATTCTCTTTGTTAGACTTGGCCACGGGGTTTCATCAGTTGAGGGTGGCTGAGGATAGTATAGATAAGACCGCTTTTAGGACTCCAGATGGTTTCTTTGAATGGCTATTTATGCCTTTTGGGTTGACGAATGCACCCTCCTATTTTGTCGATCTGATGAGTAGGGTGTTTCGGGAGTTTCTAAATAAATTTGTCGTGGTCTTTGTTGATGATATCTTGATCTTCTCAAAGAGCGAGGAAGAGCATGCCCAACATTTGAGAGAAGTTTTGAAAACTCTCCGAGTGCATCAGTTAAAGGCAAAGTTCTCCAAATGCCATTTTTGGAGAAAAGAAGTGAGATTTCTAGGGAATGTGGTTTCCAAAGATGGGATAGCAATAGATCCAGCAAAGGTAGTTGCAGTTCAAGATTGACCAGTCTTGACCTTGCATGATGGGAATAAAGTGTTTTCCGTTTACACCAATGCATGTGGTACAGGGCTTGGTACGGTTCTGATGCAAGAAGGAAAGGTAGTGTGTTATGGGGGTATACAGCTAAGGGTTTATGAGAAGACCTACCCTACCCATGATTTAGAGCTAGCTTCCCTAGTATTCACGCTTAAGATGTGGAGTCATTATTTGCTTGGAGAGAAGTTCAAGATGTACACCAATCATAAATCTCTCAAGTAATTGTTCTCGCAGAAGGATCTTAATTTATTGCAACAAAGGTGGATGGAGTTCCTAGCTTCTTATGATTTTGAGATTGCTTATACCCCTGGAAAGGGTAATGTGGTGGCCGATGCACTGAGTAGGCAGAGGATGCCCTTAAGTCTTCTGTTTGTGGAAAGGAAAAGCTTAGAGTTTATATCTACTTTTGACTTTAGACCCTCCACCGAATTATTGTCTGGTTTGTTTGCATCATTAGAGATATGAGCCACTCTTATGGACCAGATAGGAGCTTCGCAGCGAGATGATCCACAAATTTCAGACATCTTGGATAGGCTCAGTAAAGGGGAGACTTCTAGTCACCTCAATAGATATTCCATTGATGAAATAAGGGTGGTTGCGACGGCATGGAAGGCTTTGTGTTCCCCAAACTGGAAGTTTGTTAAAGGCAGTCCTAGAGGAAGCCCATCACTCTAAGATGACTATTCATCCAGGCGGTGATACCATGTATAGGGATATGAAGAGGGTTTTCTTTTGGGCTGGGATGAAGAAAGATGTGGCAGAGTTTGTTTCCCAATGTTTGGTTTGTCAGCAAGTCAAGGCTTAGCAGAGGAAGCCCGGTGGTTTACTTTATCCTTTGGAGGTTCCACAGTGGAAGTGGGAGAGCGTCTCTATGGATTTCATAGATGGTTTTCCTAGATCAAAGAAAGGCAACACTAGTATTTGGATTGTGGTGGATAGACTTACTAAGAGCACTCATTTCATTCCAGTTAAAAGAAAAAGGACGGCAACATGGTTGGCAACAATTTATGTTCGTGAGATAGTCCGTCTTCGTGGAGTAACTTCTAGTATCATAAGTGATCGTGACCCCATCTTCACTAGTGAATTTTGGAGGAGCTTGCAAGAAGCACTAGGTACACAGTTATGTTTGAGCATCGCTTATCATCCTCAGACAAATGGACAGACGGAGAGGGTGAAAAGAATTCTTGAGGATCTTTTGAGGTTTTGTATCCTAGACTTTGGAGGGACTTGGGAAGAGTATCTTCCTTTAGTAGAGTTTGCCTACAACAACAGTTATCAAGCTAGGATTGGTATGGCACCCTTCGAAGCATTATACGGATGACCCTGTAGGTCACCAACTTGTCGGTGGGGATCTACAAAATGGTTATTGCTTGGATCAGATATGGTTAGAGAAACGTCCGATAAGATTGATCTTATTAGACGATGAATGAAGACCGCTCAAGATAAGCAGAAATCCAACGTAGATAAGAGAAGGACTGACATTGAATTTGAGGTAGGAGATATGGTTTTCACTAAAGTGTCACATTTGAGGAATGTGGTTTGCTTCGGTTCTGTAGGGAAATTGGCACCAAGGTTTATAGGGCCATTTCCCATAACAGAAAGGATTGGCCAAATGGCCCATAGAGTAAAGTTGCCAGAGAGATTATCCGGCGTTTATGATGTTTTCCACGTTTTTCATTTACGGAAATGCTTGCATGACACCGCGGAAGTAGTTGAGCCGAGTGTATTGGAGGAAGTAGAAGCGGAACGGGAGGCGACAGTCAGACGAGTTCCTTCCGTATTCCTGGGTCAGAAGATAAGAAGCTACGCAATATAGAAGTCAAGTTGGTGAAGGTTCAATGGGGAGATAACCCAGAAAATGCGACTTGGGTAACCGAAGACAAGAATCGTGCTTCATACCCTTTCCTTTTCAAGGGTATGTTCTTAAATCCTTTTCCAAAGCTTTTATTTATGCTTGTTTCTATCGTTTAGGTATGTCCTATCGATTGAATCTTCGACCTTTAGGTAGGAGTCCCATGGATGTAAACATGTGTTTGAGACATGTTATGTTTGATGGATGCAAGTGGATGCAAGTGTTTGCTATTAGTTGCTCGTGGATGCATATACACATACATTAGGCACTAGATCGGCTCAATCACTCTCATACTGCATATGGATGTGTGTGCATTTTTCTTCTTTTTATGGATCAAATTGAATGTATCATCATATGGATGTTGCATTTGGACAGATGTTTGTGCACCCATATAGAACTTACATGTTATAGGATTGTTGCATACATGTTGGATTCATGGCACTAACATCCATTGCATTAAGGAGGCCGACAGAATCAGTAGACCACCTGATCTTTGCATTAGTATTAGGACATATACACAAACCTTTGCATATGTTCATATAAGCATTAGAAATCTTTAAGGACAATGAATGCCTGGTGGATGAATAGATGGGTGATGGATGGTAGGATATACATTCTTCTTGACTTGGAGATTTCGGGGACGAAATCCTTTGAGTAGGGGAAAATGTAACATCCCATAATTTTAACAACATTAAAGATGACAAACTAAAGAATAATTAATTTAATATCCAGAATTAAGGGAAACAGATTGCGCCTTGCGTCCGTCTCGGAATTATGGTCAAGATAGACTTTTGGTTTGCGTAAAACGGACACCGTATGAAAAAGTTATGAAGGTTTGAAGTTTGTATACGCACAAGAGAATATATATATATGTATATATGTGTGTGTATATATATATATATATATATAGGGTCCAAGAATTCAAAAATTAGGTCCAGAAGTTCAAAATCTTTCAAGTAACAGAAATTCGGGTGAGCGGGAAAAATCCCGCCAAGGGGAGTCGACCCGTTAAGGGGGGTGTTGATCCCTAGGTCGACCCCTCAAGGGGGGTGTCGACCCCCTAGGGGGGTCGACACCTCTAGGGCTGATGTGGCAGATCGGTTCTAGGGGCTGGCAGCTATATGTATGACCTCATTTCTCTAGTTTTCTCGCACTAAAATCAATGGTGGCCTAAATGCTGTCGGTGCCTGGACTAAATCAAATCTTTTTCAATCTTCTACAATCAAGTTCAGAGATTCAAGTCTAGATTTGTGACTCAACCTCCGCTTATCTCCTTCTTTTTTTCTAATCCGAACACAGTGAGTTTAAGTGAACTTTAGATTTAGATAATTAAAAGTAAAGCATGATATGACTGTAATTTGGATCTATCCCTGTGACTGAATAATACCAGATCTATTATAATCTGTAAATCCATGATATTCTGAATTAACTATGACTTGGATCTTAATCTTTATCATGTCAGATCTACTTTTGATTATAGATATAATTCACTATTTATATCAACTTGTACCTATCATGTTTGTGGTTAATTTGGATCTGTCATTAGTTGGACATCTAAATCGTTGTTTAGATCTAATCACGCCTTTTATGACATCCCTACGATGTTAGAACCAGTTTTATTATCTAAAGTTCAACATATCTGTTCTTATATGTCCATCTTAACATTATGTCATTATATGTTCATCTCAATTTTGTTAGAATAATCATTTCTATCATCTTCCCTTCACCCTTTCCTTTTTATTTTATATAGCCAGGCTAATTTCGAGCCTAGGCATGTCGTTAAAAATATGCGGATGCGTTAGTTTAGGAACGAGGGGAAAAACATTGAAATTGGGCATAACTTGTAAAGGGGAAATCCGACATAACTTGAATAATGTTTATGAATATGAATATAGGGCATATAATTCATTATGAACATATTTGGGAAAAAAGGGCATGAAACCTATAACGACGTAGGTAAAATTGGCTAATAATGGAATGCCTAGGATTACAGTAATTAGAAACTGTAACTGCGCCTAGACATGAGGTAAGATTACACTTGTGGTGGAAGTCTACCCCGAACCGCCCGACATATCCAGCGACCACAAGAGGCGAATCTAATGTGAGGGGTCTAGGTGCACAAATACGAGACGTGCTGAGGCACTAGGTTAAGCCCGACTTGTGGAAGAAGTCTGCCTGGAACCGCCAGGCATATCCAACATCCACAAGTGACATGCTTAATGTGAGGGGTCCAACATATTATAACCATAAATGGACATGGTAATGAATTGGAATACCTAACCTAGTTGAATCCATAGGGATTGTTTAAACATGAACTTGAATAGGGGTTAAGTAAATTTGTTTGAACAGAGGGTTGGTTAAGTAAAATTGGGTAGGGTGGGAAATAATTATATATAGGCCCACGAACTTAATCAGTTGGGGTTATGTAATTAAAGACACCGTTAGGCAAGCATAACCTGTAGAAATGATAGGGTTATGTAATTAAGACACCAATAGGTATACATAACCTGTGGAAATCCTAGTGGGAATACAAGACAAGGGGGAGAGCTTGCATCATCTTGTGTGTGGGACCCGTTTCAGTCATTAACCCATAAAACAGTATTAGACGAGAACTCCGCCCTAGGTCGGAGTTGGGGCATGCTTACTGGGTTGATTGTAAGAGATCCAAACGTGGAGGACGGTGTAGACGGCACAAACTGACCGAGGACATATGCGTGCACGGGCTGGGCAGATGGGGATAAGACCACCGTGACACAAGTAGATATGGTTGTGCACATCAACGAAGGGTTGCCACTTTAGGAAGTGATACCTCCTACTGTGGGGCCTGCATAGGGTATCTACAGAGTAGGGAGCCGATCGATTAGGGTAGTAGTTAGGGTACAACTAGACATATGCCTAAGTCTACCATCTTATAATGGTTGAGATCATCTCATTCTGGTTATATTAGTACTGGTGCAGAGAATCAGAGAAATCTTCATAGAAGCATATACACTCTATCATGTTTACCTTGTCATACCTGCCTTTTGTGATATTATCTCTTCTATCCACTTTGTATGCTTGTCATGATATTTTACTTATTTACTTGCTAAAAGAAACTGGACTTGCCAGACTTTATGTCTGACCCTTTTTGTTTTGTTTCCTCTTCTTTCTTCCATTCCCCCCCCCCCCAGGTTTTCAGGGTGGGAATACTCAAGCTTGACCAGGATTCTGCTATCATTTGTTGGAGCTTCTTAGATGTATTGCTCAAGCTCATATCCTTGTTACTATGGCTATGTTTTTATTTGGGGATTTTGCTTCTTTTATTTTGTACTCTGATGTTTAAGAATAGGATAGAAGTTTTTATGATGTACTAGTTTTTATGTAATTCAGACATATGATGTTTTGAACCACGATGCATTATGTTTAATAAAGTTAGTTTTTATTCCACTGCTATTCTTATATCTGTCTTGTAAAGTTTCCGTTTCTGTTTACCTATAACGCTTTAAAAAACTTAATGCATTCTCTTAATGAGTGACATTAATGGACGTGGGGTGTCACAATTTCAGTATTGGATTCCGTGATTATACGGATATTGTCTAGGAATTCGGAAGATGTATATATTGTTATTCCCAATACGATATTTGTTGGTTTTAGAATTTGATACTAAATATAAGCCGATATGACTTCTATTCAGAGCCTTGTGTTTAATATCAAACTGGATATTGGGTTCATTGTGAACTGTGTCTTAAATAACATCAGTTCTTAAAACCCAGTTAGCAGTGAAATTATGATTTGGAATTTGTAAATCTTTTCATTAAGATTTAATGGAAATTTTCCAAAGTAAAGTTTTCCAATATAATATATTAAATTGGAATTGAGTGGGACTCGATTTATTAATAATCGAGATGAGCTTCTATGAAGCAAGACCCTTACTATTTATGGAACTTAAAACGCCTTGTCGTTACTCCACTTATAGTATTAGTCAGATATGGAAATTCATATTGATTACGATTGATCAGATTTCTGTGAAGATTCCATATTAAATGGAAGATGAATTTGGGTTTATTGTGAACAATGTTTTTACATGACATTGGTTAGTTAACCCAGTTAGATTAATTTCTTAAAGTTGAATAATCATTAAGTAATGATTTTTGAGATTAAAACCAAGTTGGAGTTTTAATGAATCTTTAATTATATTGGAATGTGAATAAGGTAATTAAATTTACTGAATTCAAGAAATGGTCGAGATTGGAGTATCACCAGTTTTACTTCATGCAATGGTTAAACCTTTAATTAGATTTAAAACGTAAAAAGGTAATTAACTTTACCGATAACACAGTGGGTGTTAGATATGGAGTAATACCAGTTTTGCTCCATGGGATGGATAGGTTGGGATTAGAAAAATAAAACAAATGGTTACTCGGTAAGGCTCGATAATCCGGACTAGTTCTTAAACTTTAATAAGGTTTAAGTTGTGAAAAGATAAAATAAAATCTTTTGAAAATGATATCTAAAGGAAGATTAAAGAATAAGTTTAAAAGAATTCATCTTTGATAAAATTAATGGGAACCTTTCCCTAAAGATGTGAATATTTGAATAAAAGAATATTCTGAATTGGAATGAGGTGTATACTGTCTTTGTGTATTTATCACATGATTGTAAAGATACGCGAGTTATTTGGAGATACCGGTTTAACCCATTCTGAGTAACTGTTACGACGATTAAAAGTCGACGATGAAAACGATGGTGGAAGACTGGAGATCTTCACATCAAATGGATGATTATTGATATCTTGATTGGGCTGTACACCCGAGACGAGGTAATAAGTGGTGATCGTCTAGACGTACTTAGAGATCGACCGGATCTGCGAGGACCTCTCTCTTGTATTGGACATATGGGATGCGGAATAAGGTGCCTCCGGTTTCGTTCAGACCCAGAATGAACTTATAAATGGATTGTATGTCTGACATTGTATTTCATTCTGTATTGACTGATTTATATTAATATGTATCTGTTTGGTGGGGAGAATTTATTCTCTTTCTTAATATCCTTCTCTGAGACGTACGAGCTTAGAGGTTATATATTGATAGACATCAGTTTTATGGCATGGATTGTCAATGTGGCATGCTGAGATGCAATGATCAAGGCTTTTGTTGAAAAGAAAAGTCTTGTGGATGATGATCGAAGCACGGCTTTAAGTAGCATAGCTTTTTGTTGTATCGTTAATTCGCGAGCGTCACACCCCAGTATGAGTCAAAAACGGGATGAGGGACCGTAGGGAGAATACGTTTCTTTCTAGCTAGGAGTGGTGTCATGGTATGGAGCCCAGACATTTTTACTTATGTGGTTGATGGATTGAGAGGCGCCTCGGATATATTGGTCGACAATTGCCATTTTGGAGGTTTAACAGGATCGGGAAACGTATTGTTCAGGAATTGCCAATCCTCAAAAGTAAGAGAGGACCGACCCTACAGAATCCCAGGGTTGTTAAGGGTGCGATCCTAAGACATGTGTTAGAGTGTCTCGAAACCGGTGTGGAAGATCCCTTGCCTTGACTCATAGATGGAATTCAATTTCCAATACGATGATTTTCGGTTTTAGTTGTAAACCTATATGGCGACATAGTAGGATGGGGTACTATATTGTCTATGATTGATATTTGAAGTTTTTTTCCACACTATGCACTTATAATTGTACCAAAATGATTTGTTCTCAAGCATATTTAGCATGTTTGGCTATTGTAAGGTAAAACTCTATCCGTTGGTTTGTGTTGCATTGTATGATGGGACCTGAGTCTTATAATAGCTTCATTTTTCAAAAAGCATTGCGTTGTTTTGTTTTAAACTGAGATTCATATGGAGTAAACCTGTTCCATGTTATACGGCGAGGTCTCATGATTTCCTAACTTTTAAAGTAAAGATTTAATAACTGTGTTGGTTCTCACACCAGTCCCATGACTGACTCGGAGTTTATTATTTCTACCTAAACTCTGGGTGTCCATATTTTCCACATGGTCAGCTAGTAGTTTCGGTTTTGCAGATTTCTATTTAACAGGATCCTGGTTTACGGCTGGAGCTATATTCAGAGTGCTTTGTATCTGTGTATTTCTTTCAGCTGTGGTAGTTGATGTTTTCCGCTGCACATTATTTTTATGTATTTAAATGTAATTTAAATTTCTGTTATTTTTCCGCTGTAAATTATTTGTTTGTACTCTGTTGTAAATTGTTGTAATAGCAATGAAATGTTCTCATATTTGTGTTCTGATGCGTCATATTCTCAAAGCAATTCGCCTTCTTGTTCGGTCTAGACCGGATGGGGATTTCGGGTCGCTACACTAAAGAAATAACATTATCAAATTTAATGGCAACCAAATCTTCTATATTGGCGGTAGTTAGGGCGTCCCGCCCTAAATTTAAAAATTACAACGAAAAAATAACCTTTGTAGTTCATGCCACCTTTCTCTCTACTGGATACTCTCTAACCGCCACAGGAGATAAAGCGTTTGCTAAAGATCCCCCATTTGGTAATCATTGTTTTATATTTTATTTTACTTTTTGCTTGTGTGTAACCTGTATATAGAAAATTGATATTTGTTACTATTTGGAAATTTTAAGGGGACTGCAGTAACTGGAGAATTGTTGTTATATTGGGAAATTTACAAATCCTAAACTTTGGTAAAAAGAGATAGTACATAGCATAATATTTTTAAGATCTCCATAGTTGTGGTGAAGATTATGTTACTTTTGGAATTTTAACCTCAATCTACTCATCTATCTTGTGCTTTAATCAGTTATGCTTGTTTGTTCATACTTTGCACATATACTCTAATTTTGTTGGTAAATTCTGCTTATAGTGCAAATTTAGGATTTCTGTAGTAGAAACTATTTTAACACTAGTTTTTTGTTCTTGCTAAGGTAAAGCCGATTAGCCTTATTTTCACACAAACTAAGATAGGAACATGTGAAATAACACTTAATGGGTTTATGCTTGGTGCTAGTTCATACATCGCAAAATGATTCTCCTCTGTGATTAATTCTATTCTTGTGGGCTTTGGACTGAGTGAAGAAATGCATTACCTGTCTCTGTTTTTCTCCTGGTATTGGTGATTCTAGCTGGAGCTGCTTTAGGAAACTGGCTTCTGAGAAAATGTAGTTTGCAAAAGATGGAAGCATTGGTGGTGGGGTTGCTAATTTTGTGAAATGGGCAATGTGTGTTATTGGCCTAGTCTCTGTTCTTCAGGTTTGTGAATTAAAAAATAGAATATTTTATGTGAAATTCTTTTTGTACATTTTATATGAGATTATTATTGCTAGCAGCTTAAATAAATGAAGCTGAAAAATAGTACATATATAATCAGGTATACTAATTATGTCATTGTCTTCATCATCATCCAGGGTACTTGCTAATTTAAACTGAAAAAATGGTAACTGTAAATTAGCACTAGTGAGTTCCATTAGAATGGTGTTTTTGGTTGGCCTTTTTAAGTGTGAATTATTAATTTGGTGAAAGAGTTTATGGGTAAATGATGTACATTTGCGTAGATGTTTACCTTTCCTGATTGCTGTATAAATGTAGCATGGAATTAATAAAAAATTATGGAAGTTGATTTGTTCTGGGAAAAAAAGGTATTTATTTAGGGGAAATTGTAAGAAGGGTGCTTTTTAGAATAGCCGAGGAGTCGTATATTTTTGAAACTAACATTAGCAACATATATCTACTCTTCTTGTATTGAGGTATGTCTTAACATGCATGCCTGTTCTACAAAGTCTTCATACATGAAATCCATCAAATTACATTCCATGTTCAAATTTAGTTGTATGATGTTTGCATGGTGCTTCAGGACAAATATGATAGCTACCATGCATGAGGATGATTCCCCGGATCTCGATGTAGTTAACAGATTACTGCAAGATAATCTACAGGTATTTTTCTGCCATTACATTTAGTTGAAATTTTAATCCATTTAACATAACCTATGCATTCAAACTACTTTTAAATCCAACTAAAAGTAACATGCCAGTATTTTGCCTACATGACAAAAAGTGACATTTATTTGGAAAGTTTAAGGAAATGTTTTGGTAAATAGTTTTGAAATTATATGATCTTGAAAGTAGTTTAACTGAGTAGAAAGTCATTTTCAGATGGTATGAGCTATATGAAGATTATTCAATGTTTAAAGAGTATCTAAATGAAGTTGTAATGGAAATACTAGAGGATGCCATTGCAAGAAATGATGTTTTGAAAGTGCACGAAGACAGATCAGGAATTGGAGCAGCTGTACTTGCTGCCTTATTTTCTGTAAATAGATAGTTGTCCATATATTTATATACATATTGTAAGATGTAATTTGTCTTTCTTTTCTATAAGTATATCTGTAGTTGTTTTATTTTTATGTATCAATTATGTTGGTTTGGATACGTGTGAAGTCAAAGTAACTTATCAAATATTTTGAAATGTATGTTAAGAATTTGTGTATGTAATTGTAGTTCTCATTGCGTTAAGAAGTATGTTTTTTATTATTTAATTATGATATTTGTTTTTAGTAATGAATTATCATATTGGAAGTGGTGAATTATAACACGTGTGTGTGTCATTTGCAATTGCTAGAAATATATAGTTGTTGAATCTTACCTTTTCAGCGTCTATTACAGGTTTGCAACTGGCATTCGTTGTTGCAAAAAGATCTATTGCAATAACAAATGCCAGTTGCAAAAAGTACACCGCAACAGGAAAAACTATTGCGAAAAGGGACCGACATATTACAACTTCGGTTATATAGACGGTCTCGGGTCTGTTGCAATTGGCCTACTGCAACATATACTGCCTGTTGCGAAAAGTGTTTTTTGTTGTAGTGACATTAGCAGAAAATAAGCGAAGAGCCACCATGAATTTTGAATTTTTTCTTTGTTGTATAAGGCATGTAGTTACCTGCATAGGTAACACATAGATCATCTTAAAGCTCAAACCGAATAACGACTACTCACATCTAAATAAAAGTAGCTTGTAATAAATAATGTGATTGAAAGAAAGCATTATGAGTACAATGGAAATTAACAAAATATAGTACCATTCTCAATATATCAAAGTTTAATTAGGAATGGTTAAGAAAATGTTTTTAGTTAATGGTCTTATATGAAAATAGTTAATACTGTACAGACCAATTTCTCTGAATTATGTAAATCCTAGTATTGGAATTTACATACGCAACCCAATAAACTAAACATAACTGATAGAGTTAGGGATATTCCTTAGAATAGTTATGTAAATTGTTACATATATCTAACTCAATAATAAATCTTGTTCAAAATATTATGTGTTTTCTTCATATTATAATATGTTATGTTGATTAGTTAAGTTAATAAAAAAAATATGTAATAAAAAAGCTGTAAATGAAATATTTTGTGAAAGTAGTCATAAAATATTGTAACCATGAGTAATTCATCACAATAAAATTAATTTATCATTTTAAATGTTGTAGCCAAGATGGATTAAACCTGAATATCTGTGTATCCATTGGGATTAAAGTTTATAAAACTCTCCAAACTTTGGACAATGTGTTACTCATGACTATTGATAACACTATGAGGTTACATACTGATAGCTCTTGGATAACTATGGAATGACATACTTGACAATTTTCTATTGGTTAACATAACAAGGGTCAAACAAAGAATAACGGTGTGACCGATTTACATAGTTTTCTCAATTTGGTAATACTATCAATCTTCAATATGAAAACTCTGCTTTGATTATAATCAAATAATGGAATGTCATCGGTTGAGTGTGTTAACGTGGAAAAAGGGTCAATTCCCACATCAACACCCAAGTCCAAATAATTCAGTCGTAAAAATCAAGAAAAATAAATAACATAAGAGATTTATATAGTGGTTCGGCAAGCTTGCCTACATCCACTGAAGTAACCTCGTACATTTATACTATATGGTTACAAGTACAACCCTTTTGATCACAAAGCTAAGTGTTAGCAAAAGCAAATTCCTTGCTTAGAGCCAACAAGTCCTCTTCAATGTCCAAATGTAACACCCCACATCCGTTAGTGTCACTCACAAAGGGAATGCACTAAGTTCTGTGAAGCATTATAGGTAAAAGATGCAAATAAATTACAAGACAGACAAAATTAAAACAGCGGAAAAACTTTACTTTATTGATAAAATAGTTTGTACAACAATTGTTTTCCAATACCAGAGTATCTGTCTTACAAAATAAAGAAGCGTAAAATAACTTTTATATTCCCCAATGTAGCATGAGCCAGCCATAGCAATGGAAAAGTGAATCCAAGGAAAACTTCGACTAATCTTCAAGCTTGGAAAGAAAACTGAGCTAAGTTGTAACAACCCGAATTTTATAACATGTTAAAACAAGAAATCAGGGAAGAATTAAATTAAAAATTAAGAATCAATGGGAACAGGTTACGCCATTGCGTTCGTCTCGAAATTCTGCTTGAAAACGAGTCCGAAATTTTGTAAATCGGAGTCCGTATGACCAAGTTATGGCCCATAGAAGATTTCAGAAAATTCAAAATTCAGCCCGAAATTCAAATTCATCTCCAAACAGATTGGTCGGGAAAATTTCCCGCCCAGCCCCAGGTCGACTGAGGAGTCGACCTACCCCAGCCCAGGTCGACTGCCCAGTCGACTTGGGTGTCGACCTAGGGGCGACCTTCCTGGTCGGCCATCTTGGCTTAGTGCACCTGTTTGCTCCTTTGGGTCTGCTTAGCCAGCCTGTGACGAGATTTAAGGGTTCAGATCTAAACTAGGGTTAATCTAAGGGCCTAAACTAGTCCTAACTTCTATAAAAACACCCTAAGACCTAACCTAAATCAGTAAAAATCATTCTAGCAGCAAAGTGTTGCTCAAATCTCTCTTGATCATGGCCTCCATCTCCAACTTCAAAGGCTTGAGCATTCAAACTAGATCTATGTCAAAGGAGAAAGATTCCTACATCAAATCAAGGGAGTAGAGCATCATTCCTACACCATTCTACGACAAATGATTGCTCATAATTCTCTAGCCACGCTTTGTAAGTTCTAGATGCTTTTAGATTGAAACGATAACTTGAATATGACATGTGATAAAGTTGAAATTGAATCTATGCATGATAATCGATCCATGCTCATTCTTGTTCATTTTGGATCTTGACCTTTGGGGATGTTGCTATGACATTAATTTGGACATATGCATGTTGCAAATCACTCTTTCATATCCTTGTCATGCATGTAATGATGTTTTTCTCTCGGATCTTGTTTTAGGCAAAGCTTCTACCTTCCCCTATTTATTTTCTTTTGATGAACCTTGGTCGATTTCGGACCTAGGCCTAAACTACGATTTACATGCGGTTTGTATACGGGGGAATGTTGGGATTTCACCTATTTGGACATGGGTGTGTGGTAGAATTGATTTCATAACATGAACAAGGGGAAATTTGGGGTATTGCCAATGTAATTTGCAAGTTTGGGGCATACATGAATTGGCATATGAATTAAATCACGAGTTTTGGGGACTATGTAAGTTAAATCAAGGGATTGGGCTTATGTAAATTAGGCATAAGTGGAATTGGGAACATGAACCATGATGTGGGTTTATTTGGGCATGAACGTGACAAAATGTAACTTTGGCTAGAACTTGATTTGGGTAAATTGGCGTAAACTTGACATACATGCAAATAGGCGAGATTTGAACATATGGGAAGTGGCTAGAATTGGGTAGACATTTTGATGGACATGTAATTGGGAACTTGGGAATATGCTTAGTAATATGTAAAGTGGGGATTTTGACTTAGGTGACATATATGTAATTAACAATCTAACATATGCCTTCGACACGAGGTTAGACTTGAGTTGTGGTGTAATTCTGCCCGGAACCGCCCGACATATACAGTGACCACAACAATAATAGTCTAATGTGAGAGGTCGTAGGCAAATATTAGATTGTGGTAATGCTTGAACCCGAGGTTGGAATGGATTTGCGGTGTAATTCTGCCCAGAACCGCCCGGCGTATCCAGTGACCGCAAATAAGTCCAATGTGAGAGGTTGATGCATTAGTAAATAATAAATGAATATGACATAGACGGGTGGGTTAGGTAACTTGATTAGACTAATGACACTTAACCAATATGACAAAGATGGGTGGGTTAAGTAACTTGATTAGACTAATGACACTTAACCAATATGACATGGATGGGTGGATTAAGTAACTTGATTAGACTAATGACACTTAACCAATATGACATGGACGGGTGGGTTAAGTAACTTGATTAGACTAATGACACTTTACCAATATGACATGGACGGGTGGATTAAGTAACTTGATTAGACTAATGACACTCAACCAATATGACGTGGATGGGTGGGTTAAGTAAAACCGGACTTGATTACTTGATGACACTTAACCAGATAACACGATTAGAGGATGGGTTAGTTTAACCTGAATGGGTCGTTAACACCCGACTAGTATAGCGCAATGCATGGTAAGGTTAAGTAAACTCACAAGGGCAACACTTAACCGTTATAATTTGACTAGTGGATGGGGTTAGGTTAACATATACTTAACCAATCTAACACGATAACTTGATGGGGTTAAGTCATGAATCGCTTGAATATACTTAACCAATCTAACATGATAACTTGATGGGGTTAAGTCATGAATCGCTTGAATATACTTAACCAATCTAACACGGTAACTTGATGGGGTTAAGTCACGAATCGCTTGAATATACTTAACCAATATAACACGGTAATTTGATGGGGTTAAGCTTAAATATACTTAACCAATTTGACACGATGATTGGGATAGGGTTAAGTCATGAACCGCTGGAATACGCTTAACCAACTTGACACGTGATTTGTAGGGCTAAGTCATGAACTTGAAGGACAACACATAGCCAACTTGACATGACATGTAGACGGGTTAGGTCACGAACTTGAATGACCACAGTTAACCATCTTGACATGCTAGACTGATAGGGGTTAAGTCTTGAATTTAGATGACAACACTTAACTTGCTGGACGGAAACCCTAGTTACGCGGTCCTTTTCAGCAGTAACCCTCTTGAATGTATCACGATACCCTAGGGACTAGGCTAGGGTGGGGCATGATTACTGGGCTGATTGTAAGCGACCAAAACGACGGCTGAGTTTGGTGCGCCATTGTAGGTTCAGGCGGACTATGGTCGTGCACGTAGTCCGGAGTTGAAAAAGCAGGCGTGGGCACCAGTAGTTGTACATTGTGCGTACTTGGAAATGGTGTCAGTGGTTGACACCCTAGGGCTTGATACACCCTAGGGTGGACCTAGCACAGAGTAGCTACATTCGTGATTGGGCCGTATGACACCGACACACGAGGAGTTAGGACTTGTAGGGAGCCGATCGATTAGATCGTTACGTGGAAAAAGGGCGTTGTTCGATAGGTAGCATAATCCCTAGTGGTCCTAGGTGGCATAAACCCTGATCGAATCTAGAAAACGTCCAATAGGTAGCATAATCCCTAGTGGTCCTAGGTGGCGTAAATCCTAGATGAACACACGATAATTTATGATAAGGGAATCTGGCCAGAACAAGGATGGCAGTCCGAGCGATTTCAAGGACGGTGACACTACGTTGTAGTGGTATAGAATAACATGATGGAACCAATACGATATACGGCAAGGGACTATACATATACATGGAAGGGATGATACGAGTTATGATGCTAGTACGGTTGGTGCAGAGGACGTTAGACATGCGATGATATTCCGAATTTATCTTGTTAACTTGGTTATCCTGTTACCTTGGTTATCTTGTTACTTGAGCTTATCTTATTATCTTAGTTTTATCTGTTTATCTTGTCATCATGTTTATGTTTACCTTCAGTTTATACATGTCATGTTACCTTTACCTGTTTTTTGGCTGAAAGTAGCTAGGACTTAGGACTGACCCCGTTTTGTTTCGCCTCTTTTTCTTTCGTTCCCCCCCCCTAGGTTTACAGGGAGGAAATGTTGCTACTTAGTGTGGATTTTCTGCTTCAAGATCATCATCTATGGCTTGGACTTTTCTTGGCTATGGCTATTTTACTGTTTTACTTGGAGAATAATTTATGACTATGGTTTTATGCTTCTTTATTATTGCAAGACAGGTTTCGATGTAAGTAATTTAATGGCACTTTGATGTAAAAGGTTTTGGACCTTACCACTTTTATAAAGTAATGAAATCATGTTTTCTTCCGCTGTTTTATATGTTCTGTCTTGTAATATTTTTTGTGCATGTTTACCTAGATAATACTCCACCAAAACTAGTGCATTCCCTTTGTGAGT
This sequence comes from Allium sativum, assembly GCA_030737875.1. NCBI lineage: Eukaryota > Viridiplantae > Streptophyta > Magnoliopsida > Asparagales > Amaryllidaceae > Allium > Allium sativum. The sequence continues at coordinate 493,879,405 of CM060918.1, read as the reverse complement.
GACCCTAGCGGAGGTGGGGTATTACATTTGGTATCAGAGCAGAAGGTTACCAGACTGAGCAAAAGTTTTTAAAACCTTCTGAAACTATTTTCAAAGCCATTTTACAAAGAAGCATTTTTCAAGAAAAGTTTTAAAGGAAAAGGCTATTCCCCAAAAAGCCATTAGCACTATCCTGTGATCGAATCTCTTTTCCTTTCTTTCCTCCACCTGTAGTCACGGTAGTTTTAACCGTGACTAATCCTTTTCTAGCTACGTAAATGTTTTCCGTGCGATGGAGGAAGTTCTCAAGAGACCTGTTACCGCGTTATACAAGAAAGGATAGGAGTGGTTAAGGCGAATGAGGCTCAGAACAAGAAGGTAGTTAAGTACTATAGGACAAGGACATGGGCAAAGAACAAGACCGTCGAGAGGGCAATTGTATGCTCTCACTATTAGCGTGCCTAAGAGGGGTGGTAACGTTTCTGGTAAAAGTTCAGCTTTTCCTTTCTATCATCCCGTCAGGACTTTGTTTTGTACATCGCATCCTTTTTAAATCATGTTTCGATAGTTGGGTCCCTGCACCTTAGTACTAGCACAATAGAGGGTCCCGTTTTTGTCTCAAATCCTGTTGGGGGATCGTCCCATTTATTCATGACTTGTTTGGATTTGAGGACATCTATGACTTTTGGGAATAATGCTTATGTTTTTGAGCTATGTGTTGATTCTAGGAATGGAGTGGTTATCCAGTAAGGGTGCCATTCTCGGTTCTGAAAGGAGGGTAGTTAGACTCTTGACTTGCCTCGGTAATACCCTCGAAGTCTCGTGTAACCTTTAGGGTTCTGTCATGATTGGTTACCTAGAGTCTCTTGATGCATTTGTTGGTAATCCGTTCGAGTAGAGTTCGCCACTAAGGCGGATGGTTCATTTCGCTTGTGCATGAGTTATGGAAATCACTCTAGAAAGTACACTTGGTAACATGGTTGACATCTGTTTGTTTTCAAGAGATAATTTCTTCCGCATGGAATGCCGTAGAGCGAGAAAACGAGATCCATGATTCACTAGTGAATTTTGGAGAGCTTACATGAAACCATGAGGGCACAGATATGGTTGAGCCAAGTATACTAGAGGGAGAATAAGTAAAAGTGGAACGAGAGGCGACAAGGAAGCGAGTTCCAGCTCATATTTGGAAATAGGAGTTAAGAGGCCACGAAATCATGAAGTTAAAGATGGTCAAAGCACAATGGAGTTAAGCTCAAGGAAATGTGACTTAGAAGACTGAAGACTAGATACGCGCATCATATCTCTTTTTAAGAGTATATCCTTGATCCCTGTTTTTCTGTAGAGCTTACTCGCATGCTATCTTTTATGCATATCCTCTCGGTCTTATTTTCGATCTTACTTCTGTTGCAAACTCCATAGAGGGTATGACTCATCGGTTAGTAATACATGTCAGGGTTTGAAGGTGTCCGTTAGGTTGACTAAACCTTTTGGGCTTTATAGGATATGGGTTGGCCTTTGAAAGGGATTTCTTGTAATCCAAAAAGGAGTTTATCTTGCTTATCGTCTCGATCCTATCTTGAGAACCTTAGGTAGAACCCTATGGATGCAAACATGTATTTGAAACATGTTATGATTGATGTTTGCGAAATGGTTGCAAGTGGTCGCAAGTGGTTGCTCCTGGATGCATGAATACATATTAGGCACTAGATCGGCTCAGACACATTTTCATGTTGCATATGCATGAGTGTTTATACTTGTTTATGGATGAAATTGAATGTGTTATCATGTGAATATTGCATATGGATGAATGGTTGTGCACACATATAGTGTTTATGTGATTAGGACTATTTGCATACATGTGGATTCATGGCACTAAACATATTCTGCATTTAGAAGATCAATCAGGCCTGATCATTTGCATTAGATAAGGAACACATATACACACACTTTCTGCATATGTTCATACAGCATTAGAAATCTTTTAAGGACAATGGTTGCTTGTAGATGATGTTTTGAGTAGATGGATGATGGATGGTAGGATACGTTCATCCTAACTTAGAGATTTCGGGGACGAAATCCTTTAAGGTGGGGAGAATGTAACAACCCGAATTTTATAACATGTTAAAACAAGAAATCAGGGCAGAATTAAATTAAAAATTAAGAATCAATGGGAACGGGTTACGCCATTGCGTTCGTCTTGAAATTCTGCTTGAAAACGAGTCCGAAATTTCGTAAATCGGAGTCCGTATGACCAAGTTATGGCCCATAGAAGATTTCAGAAAATTCAAAATTCAGCCCGAAATTCAAATTCAGCTCCAAACAGATTGGGCGGGAAAATTTCCCGCCCAGCCCCAGGTCGATTGGGGAGTCGACCTGCCCCAGCCCAGGTCGACTACCCAGTCGACTTGGGTGTCGACCTGGGGGTCGACCTCCCTGGTCGGCCATCTTGGCTTGGTGCACCTGTTTGCTCCTTTGGGTCTGCTTAGCTAGCCTGTGACGAGATTTAAGGGTTCAGATCTAAACTAGGGTTAATCTAAGGGCCTAAACTAGTCCTAACTTCTATAAAAACACCCTAAGACCTAACCTAAATCACTAAAAATCATTCTAGCAACAAAGTCCTGCCCAAATCTCTCTTGATCATGGCCTCCATCTCCAACTTCAAAGGCTTGAGCATTCAAACTAGATCCATGTCAAAGGAGCAAGCTTTCTACATCAAATCAAGGGAGTAGAGAATCATTCCTACACCATTCTATGACAAATTCTTGCTCATAATTCTCTAGCCATGCTTTGTAAGTTCTAGATGCTTTTAGATTGAAACGATAACTTGAATATGACATGTGATAAAGTTGAAATTGAATCTATGCATGATAATCGATCCATGCTCATTCATGTTCGTTTTGGATCTTGACCTTTGGGGATGTTGCTATGACATTAATTTGGACCTATGCATGTTGCAAATCACTCTTTCATATCCTTGTCATGCATGTAATGATGTTTTTTTCTCGGATCTTGTTTTATGCAAAGCTTCTGCCTTCCCCTATTTATTTTCTTTTGATGAACCTTGGTCGATTTCGGACCTAGGCCTAAACTACGATTTACATGCGGTTTGTATACGGCGGAATGTTGGGATTTCACCTATTTGGACATGGGTGTGTGGTAGAATTGATTTCATAACATGAACAAGGGGAAATTTGGGGTATTGCCAATGTAATTTGCAAGTTTGGGGCATACATGAATTGGCATATGAATTAAATCACGAGTTTTGGGGACTATGTAAGTTAAATCAAGGGATTCGGCTTATGTAAATTAGGCATAAGTGGAATTGGGAACATGAACCATGATGTGGGTTTATTTGGGCATGAACGTGACAAAATGTAACTTTGGCTAGAACTTGATTTGGGTAAATTGGCGTAAACTTGACATACATGCAAATAGGCGAGATTTGAACATATGGGAAGTGGCTACAATTGGGTACACATTTTGATGGACATGTAATTGGGAACTTGGGAATATGCTTAGTAATATGTAAAGTGGGGATTTTGACTTAGGTGACATATATGTAATTAACAATCTAACGGATGCCTTCGACACGAGGTTAGACTTGAGTTGTGGTGTAATTCTGCTCGGAATCGCCCGACATATCCAGTGACCACAACAATAATAGTATAATGTGAGAGGTCGTAGGCAAAGATTAGATTGTGGTAATGCTTGAACCCTAGGTTGGAATGGATTTGTGGTGTAATTCTGCCCGGAACTGCCCGGCGTATCCAGTGATCGCAAATAAGTCCAATGTGAGAGGTTGATGCATTAGTAAATAATAAATGAATATGACATAGACGGGTGGGTTAGGTAACTTGATTAGACTAATGACACTTAACCAATATGACATAAATGAGTGGGTTAAGTAACTTTATTAGACTAATGACACTTAACCAATATGACATGGACGGGTGGATTAAGTAACTTGATTAGACTAATGACACTTAACCAATATGACATGGACGGGTGGGTTAAATAACTTGATTAGACTAATGACACTTAACCAATATGACATGGACGGGTGGATTAAGTAACTTGATTAGACTAATGACACTCAACCAATATGATGTGGATGGGTGGGTTAAGTAAAACCGGACGTGATTACTTGATGACACTTAACCAGATAACACGATTAGAGGATGGGTTAGTTTAACCTGAATGGGTCGTTAACACCCGACTAGTATAGCGCGATGCATGGTAAGGTTAAGTAAACTCACAAGGGCAACACTTAACCGTTATAACTTGACTAGTGGATGGGGTTAGGTTAATATATACTTAACCAATCTAACACGATAACTTGATGGGGTTAAGTCATGAATCGCTTGAATATACTTAACCAATCTAACATGATAACTTGATGGGGTTAAGTCATGAATCGCTTGAATATACTTAACCAATCTAACACGGTAACTTGATGGGGTTAAGTCACGAATCGCTGGAATATACTTAACCAATCTAACACGGTAATTTGATGGGGTTAAGCTTAAATATACTTAACCAATTTGACATGATGATTGGGATAGGGTTAAGTCATGAACCGCTGGAATACGCTTAACCAACTTGACACGTGATTCGTTGGGCTAAGTCATGAACTTGAAGGACAACACTTAGCCAACTTGACATGACATGTAGACGGGTTAGGTCACGAACTTGAATGACCACAGTTAACCATCTTGACATGCTAGACTGATAGGGGTTAAGTCTTGAATTTAGATGACAACACTTAACCTGCTGGACGGAAACCCTAGTTACGCGGTCCTTTTCAGCAGTAACCCTCTTGAATGTATCACGATACCCTAGGGACTAGGCTAGGGTGGGGCATGATTATTGGGCTGATTGTAAGGGACCAAAACGACGGCTGAGTTTGGTGCGCCATTGTAGATTCAGGCGGACTATGGTCGTGCACGTAGTCCGGAGTTGAAAAAGCAGGCGTGGGCTCCAGTAGTTGTACACTGTGCGTGCTTGGAAATGGTGTCAGTGGTTGACACCCTAGGGCTTGATACACCCTAGGGTGGACCTAGCACAGAGTAGCTACATTCGTGATTGGGCCGTATGACACCGACACACGAGGAGTTAGGACTTGTAGGGAGCCGATCGATTAGATCGTTACGTGGAAAAAGGGCGTTGTTCGATAGGTAGCATAATCCCTAGTGGTCCTAGGTGGCATAAACCCTGATCGAATCTAGAAAACGTCCAATAGGTAGCATAATCCCTAGTGGTCCTAGGTGGCGTAAATCCTAGATGAACACGCGATAATTCATGATAAGGGAATCTGGCCAGAACAAGGATGGCAGTCCGAGCGATTTCAAGGACGGTGACACTACGTTGTAGTGGTACAAAATAACATGATGGAACCAGTACGACATACGGCAAGGGACTATACATATACATGGAAGGGATGATACGAGTTAGGATGCTAGTACGGTTGGTGCAGAGGATGTTAGACATGCGATGATATTCCGAGTTTATCTTGTTAACTTGGTTATCCTGTTACCTTGGTTATCTTGTTACTTGAGCTTATCTTGTTATCTTAGTTTGATCTGTTTATCTTGTCATCATGTTTATGTTTACCTTCAGTTTATACGTGTCATGTTACCTTTACCTGTTTTTAGGCTGAAAGTAGCTAGGACTTACCAGTCTTTATGACTGACCCCGTTTTGTTTCACCTCTTTTTCATCCGTTCCCCCCAGGTTTACAGGGAGGAAATGTTGCTACTTAGTGCGGATTTTCTACTTCAAGATCATCATCTATGGCTTGGACTTTTCTTGGCTATGGCTATTTTACTGTTTTACTTGGGGAATAATTTATGACTATGGTTTTATGCTTCTTTATTATTGCAAGACAGGTTTCGATGTAAGTAATTTAATGGCACTTTGATGTAAAAGGTTTTGGACCTTACTACTTTTATAAAGTAATGAAATCATGTTTTCTTCCGCTGTTTTATATGTTCTGTCTTGTAATATTTCTGTGCATGTTTACCTAGATAATACTCCACCAAAGCTAGTGCATTCCCTTTGTGAGTGACCCTAGCGGAGGTGGGGTATTACATAAGTAGTAACATTCCCTCCCTGCAAACCTAGGGGGGAACGGAAGACAAGAAAGCGAAAGAAAACAGAGTCAGACATAAAGTCTGGTAAGTTCAATTACTTTCAGTATGTGAACAGGAACAAGCAACACGACATGAATTAACTGAATACAAGATAACATGAAATTAACGCAAGATATGCTAAGATATGCTTCACCACTTTCTCTGCTTTGCTATTACCCTGTTATTCTGGTTTCTATATCTCTGCACCACCTAACTAGTCATCTTTATGAACTGATAAGAACAGATACGTGATCCCAATCCCTCGCAATTGTGGTTGTTTTCAGGTGTACATATATTATTTATTACCTAGATCTAATCTAGGGTTTTTCTATCAAGTGCTTCCTAGATTTAACTAGGGTTTACGTGACTTATCTAATGCTTCTCGGATTTTAGGGTTTACGTGACCTGGGTCCAACTAGGGATTATGCTACCTATCGAACGACGCCCCTACTCTAGGACACAATACCTAGGGCGGTATATGTTACTAGACTTTCCCCACGTATGTGTCGTGGATCGTTATCGCTGTGTAGATGCACATGTCCTCTATATGTGCGACCCGAGTCTCGTGGCAGGGCAAATCAAGAAACACGGAACTCGGTCGGGAGCTTTCAGATATCTGCCGATGCAGATGCTAAGGTCTGATTTTCCAGTGGCTATGGTCCCACATGACCCCTCCCTCAACTAACGAAAGGCACACCTTGAAAAATGAGAACTATACGCAGGCCCTCTATGCCCCCACTAACCTATGGCCATCCGCACCCATAACAAGATAGCAAGTATATGGTCTGTTAAAGTTCTCCGCCTTTCCGCTTCACGTATCTCGATTGACTCAAGATGGTAGCTAGACCACGATTCGCTATCACAGGGCTACTGGTCTCGCCGAATCACGCTGGTCCATCCTAGTCTTTAGGTTGCCCTATATTGCAACCAAGGCATACCCTTGGTTCTTCTAACGCAGACCTTAACCTCTGTGAGCCCAGGCGGATCATCTGCAGCCTCACAGAGGGATGCCAAGAGTACCCTCACGTCCCCTCGAAGCCGCATGCTTCGTCGCCCAGTTCGTTGGAGCCTTCTTTAAGATCAGATGGACGTTCACTCCTTCTCGTGTCGTACTAAGGTTTACTACTTAGTTCCCTTAACTAAGGTTTACTACTTAGTCCCCGAACGTTGTTTTCTTAACTAAGGTTTACAACTTACTCCTTTTAACTAAGGTTTACTACTTAGTTCTCTTTCTCGTCAAGTTGGATTGGTTAAGTGACATTAGTCAATTCAAGTTATCTTAACCCATTCATTTGTCATGATAAACTGATTAAGTGTTATCAGTAGTTCATGTTGACTTAACCCTACCACAAATCAAGTTACATTGGTTAAGTATTTCTTATTACTTAACCCCGTCCCTTCACCTTGTATTGGCTAAGTGTTCCCTTTTACTTAACCCTGCCCTTTCTGTTTAGCTAACATGCTAAAGCGGCTAAATGTTCTCTTAGTTAACTTAACCCTAACATCTGTTTAATTCACATTTTCTAATGGTTAAGTATTGTCCCTCCCTGTTTTAACTTAACTTTGTTCATTCGGCACACCACGATGGCTAAGTGTTCTAAGTTTACTTAACTCCACCTTCTAGTCAAGTAAACATGTTAAATTGGCTAAGTGTATTTTACTTAACCTCACCCACTTGTCTAGCTTAATTGTTTCTTAGCTTTAAATTATTCATTTAAAGTACCAACCACTCACATTAGACAGATATTGTTGCGGTCACTGGATGTGCCGGTCGGTTCCGGGCAGATTTACACCACAACTCAGTCTAACCTCGGGTCCTTTTTGGGCTCAATGCTCTAACCACCCACATTAGATAGGTATTGTTACGGTTGCTGGATTTGCCAGGTGGTTCCGGGCAGTCTTATACCGTAACTCAATCTAACCTCGGGTTAGGCATATTCGTATTTTCTAAATGTACACTCATTTAGGACAAATTCTTCTTGTAAATTATTACTAATTTACTTATGCCATAATTACTCTTTTATTGTACATTGTCAACATTTATTATTATGGATCACTTTCCCTCTAAACCATGTTTATAAGATTATACCAAATTAAGTTTCACTAACCATGATTATGCTAAACATGACAATTACATGTAATTTCAAGTTATTAATCAGAATAGGCTATAACCTACCTTCCCAAACTTACCATAATAGTTATGCCTAAAATCACTATGCCACATATTTGGCGTTCCAAATAAGTTGTTAAGCCTAATCTAGACTTAATGTTCTTATTTACATTTTTAGCCAAACTTAGATTAAATATCCAAATTTTCAATTCATGTTAGAACTAGATTTAATATTCTAGTTTCCAATTTATGCCAAAACTAGACTCACATGTCAACTACATGGTTTGCGGCCAATTAACAATTTACTATTATACGCCCAAGTCTAATATGCATGCAATATTTACTATTATAGCCAATTCGGATTTATATCAACATATTTATTATGCCAAATTATATAAATTAAGCTACGCCCAAATTCCCCTGCCATAGTCATACGTATAACATGATTTCACAAGTTTCTAAGTACTTATGAAATGAAACTAGCAAAAGGATCAGGGGATAAGCACGAGAATTTGACATAAAATAATAGGCATGCGAAAGCGAACCAATTACAAAGATAATTGTTCCAATAAGTTTGATGTACATAACAGTGAATAGGAATAAACTAGACAAGCTACATCATAAATACAAGATCAACACAATTTAGGGAATAGGCATAGGTGATTTGGTCTAACATAATGCAAATTCGGTGTACAACATGATTTACAACTATAGTGTTATGGGCATAAGCAACTAACCATACTAGTCATAGGAAATTAACCTCAATAGTCATAGTCATGGTTTCATAGTTATGAATCATGGGCGATTATGTAATGACCCGCATTGGCAGGGGTATTATGATTAATTTATTTAATTATATCAATGGTGATGTAGTGAATTAAATGGTTGTAGAATTAAATAATGATGAATATTTAATTAAAATAATAAATTAAATAATATATTTAATTCTGAAATAATCAGAATTGGCTGAAATGGCGATATGGTGTGAACTGGATCATCTGTGATATTTAATTCAGCATGGAATTGAATTTGAATAACGAATATATTATTTGAACGACAGTTTGAACGTATAATTATAATATAATTAAAATAGAGCTCGAAATGGCGCTGCAGTTCGCTATTTGGCGATTCGAACTTCAACTGAATGTACAGGATTCGTTTTAAGCCGGATTTCTGTGAAACAAGAAACGTGTGGAGCCGGTGAAGTATATCTTTCTAGGGGAAGAGAAAAATCGGGATTTCGTCGTGTAGATTTTGAGATATGTCCAAATCAAATTTTAAAATAGTCGCTATAGAATCGTTTATCGACTGTAACGGTTTATTTGATATAACTAGAGATCGGGTTTGAATTCAGATGAGGTTCTTTTGAGACGTAGTGATAATTTAATTTTTAGAATTTTATTGTAATTTTTATTTAATTAAATAAGCAACTTTTTTTATTTGAAGTATTTCGCACCCTGAAATCAAGATTTTGAAGTTTCAAAATACGAGTCCACCTACCGATATCATTATATTTCTCGGATCGTGACACCTCACTGGTCACAACGGTATTTTTATATCTGTCCATAACTACTCGTATGGAGATGAAATATTTAATAGCGAAATACACTAAGTTTATAACTTAAAACTAAATTTTTCTCTTCATGTTTCACGATCAAAAAGGGTTCCACCATTCTTTTTCCCAGCAAGCAACGTGGACATCTTCAAAACAAATGATATAGGACAACTATATCTACTAAGAGGATATATGATTTATGGCAAGATTTAATAGCAATGCATTCACGTGGAAGAAGACCAACGTATAAATACTACTCGACCCTATACATCCACGTTTACTTCATACGTACCCTCTTACTGTCTGCGCTTGTAAATACATCAACGTTTTACATCGTACGTATGCGTTTATAAACACATCCACGCACCCTATTACTTAAGAACTCAGTCTCCTTCCTACTTCCTCTATATATATACGCACTTGCGTCTGCCTTCAGTTGGTTTTGAGTATGAAAATGATGTATGAAGTGGGTGCTGTCGAATGGAGTGGTTGTTTCCCCGCAGCGTGGGAAGTCTTGAGGAGGATGTGGCGTTGATGGAGGAAGGATGTAGCAGTAGACGTTGGTCTACACGGTGATGGGTCAGTCTAAAAATGATAAGGTCTGTCAACGAAAATGAAAGGAGCCGCCATGTTTTATTTGCTCCTAAAGCCCACTGTCGAAGGAAAGGAGATGATTGATGGAGCGTGATGTCTTGTTGGTGCATGGGGGAAGTTGTTGCCGTGATATAAAAGGAGGAGGCGTGAGGAGCAGCTGAGATGCTTTGCGATAGTCAGATCATTGGGCGAAGGTGATTGATGGTGCCGAATGAATGGTAGGGGACGTGAGGCGCATGCATTTTTAATGACAGGAGGAATGAGTTTTAATGTGATGAAGAATGAGGGATGTTTGAGGTGAAGAATCAGCCATGTTTTAGAGGAGGAGCGGGTTCGGTTATGTACAGGATAGTGAGGAGCAGCAGATGATGACGTGGCGGATAAGGATGATTAAGGTTAATTTATACAATTACTTAATGTTAATGACATCTATATTCAACCAAAACTTATATAATTCATAACTGGGTCATGCGTGAACGGAATTCAACGAAACTGGTCACGTTGGGACTGTATGGACGAGATCTACACACTGGAACTGACAGGAAGTCCATCAGAGCTCGTTACAATTTATGGCGAAATAAATTGTCCGACTGAATCAAATAACGCAAACCGTTATTTAACGGCTAACGCGCCAATGTGAGTAAATCTCACTAACTCTGAACAGTTTATAATTTCATGTTGTATTTTTAGAACTGTTAGATATTGGCTGATTTACTGTATGTTGACTGTTTGATTGAACTGCTAGTCAGTTAGTTAAATTGCTATATTGATTCTGTTAAACAGAATATATCATATGGAACTGAAAAGTGATGTTATCTATATTGTTTAACATCTGCGATGCAGGGAACAGGTTGGAGGAATCCGACTGGATTCCTCAACATTTATTTTACTGTTTTTCATATATTGTGATATATGATGTGATATATAATCTGTTGTCGATTATATGTGTTTGGACGATACTGATCATCGTGATTTGATATGTTGAATACCATAACATACCGAATGTTGATAAAGGAATATTTTCAAAGTGTATTTTGAAAATGAATTATTTATATAAAATTGATGGATTTTATATAGAAAAAGGAAAGGAATTTTTATAAAGGAAATATTTATAAAATCAAAGGACAAGTTAGAATAAAGGGAAATCATTTGTAAAGTGAAGAACCGTTACTAAAAGTAAATCTTTATAAATGAATAGTTTATTCAAAAAGGAGCTAATCGATGTTAGTTTAGTCGATTAGAGTTAAAGCAAAAGAAGTTAATCGATGTTAGTTAGTCGATTAGAGTTAAAGTGAAAGGAGTTAATCGATGTTAGTTTAGTCGATTAGAGTTAAAGTAAAAGAAGTTAATCGATGTTAGTTTAATCGATTAGTGTTAAAGTAAAAGAAGTTAATCGATGTTAGTTTAGTCGATTAGAGTTAAAGCAAAAGAAGTTAATCGATGTTAGTTTAATCGATTAGTGTTAACGTAAAAGAAGTTAATCGATGTTAGTTTAGTCGATTAGAGTTAAAGCAAAAGAAGTTAATCGATGTTAGTTAATCGATTAGTGTTAAAGTAAAAGGAGTTAATCGATGTTAGTTTAGTCGATTAGAGTTAAAGCAAAAGAAGTTAATCGATGTTAGTTAATCGATTAGTGTTAAAGTAAAAGGAGTTAATCGATGTTAGTTTAGTCGATTAGAGTTAAAGCAAAAGGAGTTAATCGATGTTAGTTTAGTCGATTAGAGTTAAAGCAAAAGAAGTTAATCGATGTTAGTTAATCAATTAGAGTTAAAGTGAAAGGAGTTAATCGATGTTAGTTTAATCGATTAGTGTTAAAGTAAAAGGAGTTAATAGAATATAGTTTATTCGAATAAAGTTAGTAAATCGAATATAGTTTATTCGAAAGGGGTTAAGAGAATAGAGTGAATCAAATAGAGTAAATCAAATAGAATAAATCGAATAGAGATTTATTCGAACGAGAGTTAAGTAAGGAAGTTAGTTAAAGAAGTACAAAGTGAACTTTGCCAATTTCAAAGTTAGAAATGTTGTTCAGTTAAGGTCTGAGAGGTAGTTCTACCCCAACTTGATTGGCTTCGTTTTAACTAAGGAATAGTTAAGGTTCGGCAGTAAAGGAAATGGTTTGAGTTGGCATCGCGATGGTTTGTTTAAACATCTGTCTAAGTCCAATGATGAAGCTTTGGAAATGTTTTCCAAATAAGGAACCAGAAATGTTTTCTAATAAAGAAAACAAGAAATGGAAATGTTTTCCATTGTTAATAACGTATATTTTCCCAATCTAGAAAATAAGAAATATTGAATATAGGGAAACCGGAGATAAGTAAAATTAATGAATTAAAGAGATAAATGTTGAACGATGTTTGATCGATATAATTTCCATTTTGGAAATAATATCGTTGTTTGCACACCTGTTTTTATTCGATAGTTAAATCACAGACTGTCGAAGTTTTGACCATTTTAACGTTGTTAATATGGAGAGACCGGTTGGATTATTATCCAAAGAACCACTCTGTATTGGCATAAGCGTGGCGAATCATATATGCCAAAGGAAATTGAAGACGGAGTTATGCAAGGGCTATCCTGTTTACAGAATAATGTCTTCGGTTCATCCTGTTCATGGGTGACTTGTATGGACGGATGTCTGACAGAGTATTTCCAGATGATCACATATATTGATTTCTCCAACTGTACCAAGAGTGGAAGCGGAGAAGGAAACTTCTTTTAGCTAACACGTAATGTACTGTTGAGGACGTCAATCGGTGATTTGATGGATTTGACGATGTGGCATTCAAAGTGAATCTAGTGTGATGATAAAGCGTAGCTTCTAGCCTCATCATCCGGTAAATGACAGAAATTGGGCAGGCAGCATGGCTAAGTCGGTCGCACCGAAGTAGGGTGTATAATCACCTAATCTAGAGTTTCATTTATTTCCAAAAATCTATTGTTGATGCTGTCCCATTCGGGAAACGGTTGCTGATCCCAACCGTTGGTGATATACATTCGATACGCTCAAGCGAAATGAGTGGTTGGTCATGTGTGGCCGGGTTGCAAGATGTTCTTGTTGAACCCAGTGTATTCCTATCTAGAGGTACACGAGCGAAAGGTGGTTCCATACCTTGTCATAGTTGGAAATCCATTACCCAATACGTGCTTGCGATTTTGATTGTATACCATATATGTAGAACGTGAGATGAAAGCGTTTCTGCTAGATGATATATATATATACTGTGGTTGATAGACATTATTATTATATCAAAAGGTTTTGATATAAAGATATTTTGGATTCTCATAAGGGAAAAACCCGTTACGTTATGCGGCGTGGTCTTATGAGATATCGTTTACTTGTTCGAACTGTTTTTAAACTGTTTTACTCACACCAGTCCCATGACTGACCCGGAGTTTACTTTGTTGTTTTCCCTAAACTCTTGGGTGCCTAAATTTGTATGGGCAGTCAAGTAGTCGGGATTTTACAGATACATTGAAGAGCTGGAGCAGGAGGCTTCAGGATCATATAGCTATTATTATTCCGCTGTGTTGTAAGTGCTGTACTTTGATAATGATATGTATATGCAAGTACAGAGTTGTATTTCAAAGTTATGCTATGAAATATATTTATTCGTTCCGCTGTGAGATTCGTGTTACTCTGATGTTGTGTTCTTCTTCTTCTTCGATTCTAAGTTTCTATCTTATCTTTCCTCACCCTCTAATTTCTTTCACTAATTACTAGGATTTTTCGATGTTTTGGTTATCGACATCGTGCTTATGTCGATAACCAAAGTCGCCGAAAATCCGGGTCATATCAGAGCTTAAGTTAAGAATTACTTGGCTCTGTGGCGTGACTCGGTAGAGATAGGGTTAGTAATACCCTAGATTGAGTTTGAGTGTATATATACGAGTGAACGTATTTGTATTTGATATAAAATTGGTTTATATTGTGGAGATTTATTGGTTGAGTAGTTTATGAGTTCTGGTCGATCAGTTTGATCCACTGTATCGGTAGGGATTTTGTAAACACTTGAATACGATGAACCATCATGGTATGTTTTGAAAAGAGGGTAAACGAAATAATTTTACCCAAATTTTATTTTGATATATTGGATATATTGGTTGTTATTATAATCGAGTAAGATTATAAATTAAATGGTTGTAAATAACCAATCAGAATTCATATAAGCGAAATGCGTGAAATCAGATGAGTTAAATCTGAAATGTAAACCAGAAATTGAACTAAAATTCTAGAGAATTGGATAAGTGGTTGTAAATGGATTGGGATTAAAAATAAGGAAAATTTAAGATCCTGGGAGATTTTAAATTTGTTTTACAAGCTGTATGAATTATATTTTGAAATGAATTTCAAAGTGGAAATGTTTAGAAATGGTTTTATAGTATTGAACTCACTTCGATCGCTGGAAAATAGATTCTGATGATGACAGCTGCATCATCAGTATTCATTTTCGAGTTGTAAGTGACGAATTACTACCAGAGATACTGTTTTGAATTTGGTTTGGGAAAGACAAGTTGTGTTGATATTTCAAAATGGGATTTCAAATATAGAATTTGAACTTTTAAATAGATTTGAAATATTAACTTGTTTTTAAAGAAATAAAACGAGAAGTTCCTTTATAAACGAAGTTTATAAATGAAGTGAAAAGAATTATCATTGGATAATTCAGAAATAAAATACAAGTGTGAAATTGAAAGGGAAATCTATCTTCAAAAGGTAGAATTATCGATTTCAAAAGGAATTGAAATCGAGACTTATTTAAAGAATGAATAAAGAAAGTTTGAAAAGGAATTTGAATAAAGGAAGTTCAAAAATAGAATTTAAATAAGACAATTCAATGGAAAATTGAATATAAAAATTCAAAGGGAGTTTGAATATATGAAATTCAATGGAAGTGATATAGAATTTGAATATAGAAATTCAAATGGCGTTTGGATATAGAAAATATAAAAGATTTCAAATATAGGATTTGAATATCGAAAGTGAAAAGGAGATTTGAATAAAGCAGATTCAAATAGAATTGAATTTGAAATTTGAATATAGAAGATTCAAATAGAATTGAAATGAAATTCAAATATAGAAATTTGAATAAGGAAATTGAAACGAAATTCAAATATAGAAATTGAATAGAATTAACTAAGTCGAGAGGAATTAGTTAATCGAGTTTTGAAGTTGAAGTTGAACTTTGAAAGGGGGATTGGATCTGAAAATGGATATTCGAAATCGAATATAGAACATAAAATTGAAATGGAATTCAATTAGTTGATAAACAAGTTAAACCTATATTTGAACATGTATATTCAAATAAAAAGGTGAAATGGGAAAACCAGTAATTTGAAAATCACTTAACGAACTAAGTTAAAATGATTGGATTAAGTTGGAATGAATTAGAAATGTATGGATATACATGAGATAGGTATGGATAAGGATAATGCAAGAGTTATAAATAGATTGCTCGACAAAAGGTATGTATTTAATTCATATATGAGATTTTATGCGCCGTATCGGCTAGCCGCTTGGCTTTTTCTTTTTCTTTTTGGATTGGTGAGGGCCATGGGAGGCTATTTGAAATATCCCGATGCTCCCGATACAAAGGAGGTTATGGCAAATTTTTCCGGGAATATAAGGAGTTAGAATATTTTTAAGATAATTTGATAGTTAGAAATCAACGTATCGATATATATAGAAGTCGATAAGGAAACGAACTTAGAAATAGGATAGTATAATCAAAAAGGAAGTCTAGAATAAAATCTCGAAAGAATAGAAAGAGAAAGTGTATATGTGTTTAAAAGTGAATCAGTAGTTGTATGGTATTGATTATTCGAGTAAGTAGTCATATCTGTTTTGACGTTATAAATGTTATTCAGTCAAGGTCTGAGAGGTAGTTATACCCCAACTTGATTGATTTCGTTATTAACAAATAAATAGTAAGATTTCAGGCTCGAAGATCAATGGTGAATAAGAGTTAGTTGAATATAGTATTTGGGTTGTCGTAACGATGTTTTACACAACATCCGTTTTAACCCAAATAAGTGTAAGCTTGGAAATATAATAAAGAATATTTCCTAAGTATAGAAATAAACGAGATCGGAAAAGAGATAAGTAATTGGAATATTTTCCAATTATAAATAGCATATATTTTCTAAAAGTTTAGAAAATAAAGGAAGGCGATATTCGGAAATGTTTTCCAAATAACGTAAAAGGCCAATATGGTTATTGAAAATATTTGGTTAACAAATATTGATAAAGAAATAGAGAAGTGATTTAATTAATGGAATATTAATTAAGGGCTCAGTGAGATGTTCAAAAGGAAATTTTGATTTTTGAAAAGAGTAAACTGTTAAAAACTCCCTGGTAAAGACTGTTTGAATTAAAAACAAATTTAATAGAAAATTGTGAAAGAAGATTTAAATTAAAGCAAAGTCAGTTAAGTGGTAACTGAAGTTGAATTGAAATCGAATAAGATTGGATGTGTGAAATTAAAATCCGAAATGGTATTCGATTGAGGAGTTAAGGAATTGAAAATCAAGAATTGAACTTGAGTTGAAATGGGATTTGGCTTGGATATAAGCGAATGGTTGTGTTATGGATAAAAGCAGATTGGAATTTGATTGGGATGACCCTTGTATCTGCTGGATTGATAACAGATGGAAAGGATATAATGATATACCGACAAAAGGTATAAGTTTATATTTCTATTGGATATAAGATTTATGAGCCGAATTGGCAAGCCGCTTGGCTGTTTGATTTTCTTTTGGGTTGGAGATGGCCCAGAGAGGCGAGTTGGAGTTTGACCGATTGACCAGTACAAAGGAGGTGCTGGCGAAATTTTTCGAAGAATAAGGAGTTAGAAAATTTTCAGGATTTTTGAAAATTTTCGTTGATAAGAATTAATTAATATTTAATTGAAATTAAATTTGTTCAGTTGAAACTGAAGTTAAGAAGTGAACCAATATGTTCTAACCAGCCGATAGGGTCGTCCTCTACTTTTTAGCAATTTCGAGGACGAAATTATTTTAAGTGGGGAAGATTGTAATGACCCACATTGGCAGGGGTATTATGATTAATTTATTTAATTATATCAATGGTGATGTAGTGAATTAAATGGTTGTAGAATTAAATAATGATGAATATTTAATTAAAATAATAAATTAAATAATATATTTAATTCTGAAATAATCAGAATTGGCTGAAATGGCGATATGGTGTGAACTGGATCATCTGTGATATTTAATTCAGCATGGAATTGAATTTGAATAACGAATATATTATTTGAACGACAGTTTGAACGTATAATTATAATATAATTAAAATAGAGCTCGAAATGGCGCTGCAGTTCGCTATTTGGCGATTCGAACTTCAACTGAATGTACAGGATTCGTTTTAAGCCGGATTTCTGTGAAACAAGAAACGTGTGGAGCCGGTGAAGTATATCTTTCTAGGGGAAGAGAAAAATCGGGATTTCGTCGTGTAGATTTTGAGATATGTCCAAATCAAATTTTAAAATAATCGCTATAGAATTGTTTATCGACTGTAACGGTTTATTTGATATAACTAGAGATCGGGTTTGAATTCAGATGAGCTTCTTTTGAGACGTAGTGATAATTTAATTTTTAGAATTTTATTGTAATTTTTAATTAATTAAATAAGCAACTTTTTTTATTTGAAGTATTTCGCACCCTGAAATCAAGATTTTGAAGTTTCAAAATACGAGTCCACCTACCGATATCATTATATTTCTCGGATCGGGACACCTCACTGGTCACAACGGTATTTTTATATCTGTCCATAACTACTCGTATGGAGATGAAATATTTAATAGCGAAATACACTAAGTTTATAACTTAAAACTAAATTTTTCTCTTCATGTTTCACGATCAAAAAGGGTTCCACCATTCTTTTTCCCAGCAAGCAACGTGGACATCTTCAAAACAAATGATATAGGACAACTATATCTACTAAGAGGATATATGATTTCAGGCAAGATTTAATAGCAATGCATTCACGTGGAAGAAGACCAACGTATAAATACTACTCGACCCTATACATCCACGTTTACTTCATACGTACCCTCTTACTGTCTGCGCTTGTAAATACATCAACGTTTTACATCGTACGTATGCGTTTATAAACACATCCACGCACCCTATTACTTAAGAACTCAGTCTCCTTCCTACTTCCTCTATATATATACGCACTTGCGTCTGCCTTCAGTTGGTTTTGAGTATGAAAATGATGTATGAAGTGGGTGCTGTCGAATGGAGTGGTTGTTTCCCCGCAGCGTGGGAAGTCTTGAGGAGGATGTGGCGTTGATGGAGGAAGGATGTAGCAGTAGACGTTGGTCTACACGGTGATGGGTCAGTCTAAAAATGATAAGGTCTGTCAACGAAAATGAAAGGAGCCGCCATGTTTTATTTGCTCCTAAAGCCCACTGTCGAAGGAAAGGAGATGATTGATGGAGCGTGATGTCTTGTTGGTGCATGGGGGAAGTTGTTGCCGTGATATAAAAGGAGGAGGCGTGAGGAGCAACTGAGATGCTTTGCGATAGTCAGATCATTGGGCGAAGGTGATTGATGGTGCCGAATGAATGGTAGGGGACGTGAGGCGCATGCATTTTTAATGACAGGAGGAATGAGTTTTAATGTGATGAAGAATGAGGGATGTTTGAGGTGAAGAATCAGCCATGTTTTAGAGGAGGAGCGGGTTCAGTTATGTACAGGATAGGGAGGAGCAGCAGATGATGACGTGGCGGATAAGGATGATTAAGGTTAATTTATATAATTACTTAATGTTAATGACATCTATATTCAACCAAAACTTATATAATTCATAACTGGGTCATGCGTGAACGGAATTCAACGAAACTGGTCACGTTGGGACTGTATGGACGAGATCTACACACTGGAACTGACAGGAAGTCCATCAGAGCTCGTTACAATTTATGGCGAAATAAATTGTCCGACTGAATCAAATAACGCAAACCGTTATTTAACGGCTAACGCGCCAATGTGAGTAAATCTCACTAACTCTGAACAGTTTATAATTTCATGTTGTATTTTTAGAACTGTTAGATATTGGCTGATTTACTGTATGTTGACTGTTTGATTGAACTGCTAGTCAGTTAGTTAAATTGCTATATTGATTCTGTTAAACAGAATATATCATATGGAACTGAAAAGTGATGTTATCTATATTGTTTAACATCTGTGATGCAGGGAACAGGTTGGAGGAATCCGACTGGATTCCTCAACATTTATTTTACTGTTTTTCATATATTGTGATATATGATGTGATATATAATCTATTGTCGATTATATGTGTTTGGACGATACTGATCATCGTGATTTGATATGTTGAATACCATAACATACCGAATGTTGATAAAGGAATATTTTCAAAGTGTATTTTGAAAATGAATTATTTATATAAAATCGATGGATTTTATATAGAAAAAGGAAAGGAATTTTTATAAAGGAAATATTTATAAAATCAAAGGACAAGTTAGAATAAAGGGAAATCATTTGTAAAGTGAAGAACCGTTACTAAAAGTAAATCTTTATAAATGAATAGTTTATTCAAAAAGGAGCTAATCGATGTTAGTTTAGTCGATTAGAGTTAAAGCAAAAGAAGTTAATCGATGTTAGTTAATCGATTAGAGTTAAAGTGAAAGGAGTTAATCGATGTTAGTTTAGTCGATTAGAGTTAAAGTAAAAGAAGTTAATCGATGTTAGTTTAATCGATTAGTGTTAAAGTAAAAGAAGTTAATCGATGTTAGTTTAGTCGATTAGAGTTAAAGCAAAAGAAGTTAATCGATGTTAGTTTAATCGATTAGTGTTAAAGTAAAAGAAGTTAATCGATGTTAGTTTAGTCGATTAGAGTTAAAGCAAAAGAAGTTAATCGATGTTAGTTAATCGATTAGTGTTAAAGTAAAAGAAGTTAATCGATGTTAGTTTAGTCGATTAGAGTTAAAGCAAAAGAAGTTAATCGATGTTAGTTAATCGATTAGTGTTAAAGTAAAAGGAGTTAATCGATGTTAGTTTAGTCGATTAGAGTTAAAGCAAAAGGAGTTAATCGATGTTAGTTTAGTCGATTAGAGTTAAAGCAAAAGAAGTTAATCGATGTTAGTTAATCGATTAGAGTTAAAGTGAAAGGAGTTAATCGATGTTAGTTTAATCGATTAGTGTTAAAGTAAAAGGAGTTAATAGAATATAGTTTATTCGAATAAAGTTAGTAAATCGAATATAGTTTATTCGAAAGGGGTTAAGAGAATAGAGTGAATCAAATAGAGTAAATCAAATAGAATAAATCGAATAGAGATTTATTTGAACGAGAGTTAAGTAAGGAAGTTAGTTAAAGAAGTACAAAGTGAACTTTGCCAATTTCAAAGTTAGAAATGTTGTTCAGTTAAGGTCTGAGAGGTAGTTCTACCCCAACTTGATTGGCTTCGTTTTAACTAAGGAATAGTTAAGGTTCGGCAGTAAAGGAAATGGTTTGAGTTGGCATCGCGATGGTTTGTTTAAACATCTGTCTAAGTCCAATGAAGAAGCTTTGGAAATGTTTTCCAAATAAGGAACCAGAAATGTTTTCTAATAAAGAAAACAAGAAATGGAAATGTTTTCCATTGTTAATAACGTATATTTTCCCAATCTAGAAAATAAGAAATATTGAATATAGGGAAACCGGAGATAAGTAAAATTAATGAATTAAAGAGATAAATGTTGAACGATGTTTGATCGATATAATTTCCATTTTGGAAATAATATCGTTGTTTGCACACCTGTTTTTATTCGATAGTTAAATCACAGACTATCGAAGTTTTGACCATTTTAACGTTGTTAATATGGAGAGACCGGTTGGATTATTATCCAAAGAACCACTCTTTATTGGCATAAGCGTTGCGAATCATATATGCCAAAGGAAATTGAAGACGGAGTTATGCAAGGGCTATCCTGTTTACAGAATAGTGCCTTCGGTTCATCCTGTTCATGGGTGACTTGTATGGACGGATGTCTGACAGAGTATTTCCAGATGATCACGTATATTGATTTCTCCAACTGTACCAAGAGTGGAAGCGGAGAAGGAAACTTCTTTTAGCTAACATGTAATGTACTGTTGAGGACGTCAATCGGTGATTTGATGGATTTGACGATGTGGCATTCAAAGTGAATCTAGTGTGATGATAAAGCGTAGCTTCTAGCCTCATCATCCGGTAAATGACAGAAATCGGGCAGGCAGCATGGCTAAGTCGGTCGCACCGAAGTAGGGTGTATAATCACCTGATCTAGAGTTTCATTTATTTCCAAAAATCTATTGTTGATGCTGTCCCATTCGGGAAACGGTTGCTGATCCCAGCCGTTGGTGATATACATTCGATACGCTCAAGCGAAATGAGTGGTCGGTCATGTGTGGCCGGGTTGCAAGATGTTCTTGTTGAACCCAGTGTATTCCTATCTAGAGGTACACGAGCGAAAGGTGGTTCCATACCTTGTCATAGTTGGAAATCCATTACCCAATACGTGCTTGCGATTTTGATTCTATACCATATATGTAGAACGTGAGATGAAAGCGTTTCTGCTAGATGATATATATATATATATATACTGTGGTTGATAGACATTATTATTATATCAAAAGGTTTTGATATAAAGATATTTTGGATTCTCATAAGGGAAAAACCCGTTCCGTTATGCAGCGTGGTCTTATGAGATATCGTTTACTTGTTCGAACTGTTTTTAAACTGTTTTACTCACACCAGTCCCATGACTGACCCGGAGTTTACTTTGTTGTTTTCCCTAAACTCTTGGGTGCCTAAATTTGTATAGGCAGTCAAGTAGTCGGGATTTTACAGATACATTGAAGAGCTGGAGCAGGAGGCTTCAGGATCATATAGCTATTATTATTCCGCTGTGTTGTAAGTGCTGTACTTTGATAATGATATGTATATGCAAGTACAGAGTTGTATTTCAAAGTTATGCTATGAAATATATTTATTCGTTCCGCTGTGAGATTCGTGTTACTCTGATGTTGTGTTCTTCTTCTTCTTCGATTCTAAGTTTCTATCTTATCTTTCCTCACCCTCTAATTTCTTTCACTAATTACTAGGATTTTTCGATGTTTTGGTTATCGACATCGTGCTTATGTCGATAACCAAAGTCGCCGAAAATCCGGGTCATATCAGAGCTTAAGTTAAGAATTACTTGGCTCTGTGGCGTGACTCGGTAGAAATAGGGTTAGTAATACCCTAGATTGAGTTTGAGTGTATATATACGAGTGAACGTATTTGTATTTGATATAAAATTGGTTTATATTGTGGAGATTTATTGGTTGAGTAGTTTATGAGTTCTGGTCGATCAGTTTGATCCACTGTATCGGTAGGGATTTTGTAAACACTTGAATACGATGAACCATCATGGTATGTTTTGAAAAGAGGGTAAACGAAATAATTTTACCCAAATTTTATTTTGATATATTGGATATATTGGTTGTTATTATAATCGAGTAAGATTATAAATTAAATGGTTGTAAATAACCAATCAGAATTCATATAAGCGAAATGCGTGAAATCAGATGAGTTAAATCTGAAATGTAAACCAGAAATTGAACTAAAATTCTAGAGAATTGGATAAGTGGTTGTAAATGGATTGGGATTAAAAATAAGGAAAATTTAAGATCCTGGGAGATTTTAAATTTGTTTTACAAGCTGTATGAATTATATTTTGAAATGAATTTCAAAGTGGAAATGTTTAGAAATGGTTTTATAGTATTGAACTCACTTCGATCGCTGGAAAATAGATTCTGATGATGACAGCTGCATCATCAGTATTCATTTTCGAGTTGTAAGTGACGAATTACTACCAGAGATACTGTTTTGAATTTGGTTTGGGAAAGACAAGTTGTGTTGATATTTCAAAATGGGATTTCAAATATAGAATTTGAACTTTTAAATAGATTTGAAATATTAACTTGTTTTTAAAGAAATAAAACGAGAAGTTCCTTTATAAACGAAGTTTATAAATGAAGTGAAAAGAATTATCATTGGATAATTCAGAAATAAAATACAAGTGTGAAATTGAAAGGGAAATCTATCTTCCAAAGGTAGAATTATCGATTTCAAAAGGAATTGAAATCGAGACTTATTTAAAGAATGAATAAAGAAAGTTTGAAAAGGAATTTGAATAAAGGAAGTTCAAAAATAGAATTTAAATAAGACAATTCAATGGAAAATTGAATATAAAAATTCAAAGGGAGTTTGAATATATGAAATTCAATGGAAGTGATATAGAATTTGAATATAGAAATTCAAATGGCGTTTGGATATAGAAAATATAAAAGATTTCAAATATAGGATTTGAATATCGAAAGTGAAAAGGAGATTTGAATAAAGCAGATTCAAATAGAATTGAATTTGAAATTTGAATATAGAAGATTCAAATAGAATTGAAATGAAATTCAAATATAGAAATTTGAATAAGGAAATTGAAACGAAATTCAAATATAGAAATTGAATAGAATTAACTAAGTCGAGAGGAATTAGTTAATCGAGTTTTGAAGTTGAAGTTGAACTTTGAAAGGGGGATTGGATCTGAAAATGGATATTCGAAATCGAATATAGAACATAAAATTGAAATGGAATTCAATTAGTTGATAAACAAGTTAAACCTATATTTGAACATGTATATTCAAATAAAAAGGTGAAATGGGAAAACCAGTAATTTGAAAATCACTTAACGAACTAAGTTAAAATGATTGGATTAAGTTGGAATGAATTAGAAATGTATGGATATACATGAGATAGGTATGGATAAGGATAATGCAAGAGTTATAAATAGATTGCTCGACAAAAGGTATGTATTTAATTCATATATGAGATTTTATGCGCCGTATCGGCTAGCCGCTTGGCTTTTTCTTTTTCTTTTTGGATTGGTGAGGGCCATGGGAGGCTATTTGAAATATCCCGATGCTCCCGATACAAAGGAGGTTATGGCAAATTTTTCCGGGAATATAAGGAGTTAGAATATTTTTAAGATAATTTGATAGTTAGAAATCAACGTATCGATATATATAGAAGTCGATAAGGAAACGAACTTAGAAATAGGATAGTATAATCAAAAAGGAAGTCTAGAATAAAATCTCGAAAGAATAGAAAGAGAAAGTGTATATGTGTTTAAAAGTGAATCAGTAGTTGTATGGTATTGATTATTCGAGTAAGTAGTCATATCTGTTTTGACGTTATAAATGTTATTCAGTCAAGGTCTGAGAGGTAGTTATACCCCAACTTGATTGATTTCGTTATTAACAAATAAATAGTAAGATTTCAGGCTCGAAGATCAATGGTGAATAAGAGTTAGTTGAATATAGTATTTGGGTTGTCGTAACGATGTTTTACACAACATCCGTTTTAACCCAAATAAGTGTAAGCTTGGAAATATAATAAAGAATATTTCCTAAGTATAGAAATAAACGAGATCGGAAAAGAGATAAGTAATTGGAATATTTTCCAATTATAAATAGCATATATTTTCTAAAAGTTTAGAAAATAAAGGAAGGCGATATTCGGAAATGTTTTCCAAATAACGTAAAAGGCCAATATGGTTATTGAAAATATTTGGTTAACAAATATTGATAAAGAAATAGAGAAGTGATTTAATTAATGGAATATTAATTAAGGGCTCAGTGAGATGTTCAAAAGGAAATTTTGATTTTTGAAAAGAGTAAACTGTTAAAAACTCCCTGGTAAAGACTGTTTGAATTAAAAACAAATTTAATAGAAAATTGTGAAAGAAGATTTAAATTAAAGCAAAGTCAGTTAAGTGGTAACTGAAGTTGAATTGAAATCGAATAAGATTGGATGTGTGAAATTAAAATCCGAAATGGTATTCGATTGAGGAGTTAAGGAATTGAAAATCAAGAATTGAACTTGAGTTGAAATGGGATTTGGCTTGGATATAAGCGAATGGTTGTGTTATGGATAAAAGCAGATTGGAATTTGATTGGGATGACCCTTGTATCTGCTGGATTGATAACAGATGGAAAGGATATAATGATATACCGACAAAAGGTACAAGTTTATATTTCTATTGGATATAAGATTTATGAGCCGAATTGGCAAGCCGCTTGGCTGTTTGATTTTCTTTTGGGTTGGAGATGGCCCAGAGAGGCGAGTTGGAGTTTGACCGATTGACCAGTACAAAGGAGGTGCTGGCGAAATTTTTCGAAGAATAAGGAGTTAGAAAATTTTCAGGATTTTTGAAAATTTTCGTTGATAAGAATTAATTAATATTTAATTGAAATTAAATTTGTTCAGTTGAAACTGAAGTTAAGAAGTGAACCAACATGTTCTAACCAGCCGATAGGGTCGTCCTCTACTTTTTAGCAATTTCGAGGACGAAATTATTTTAAGTGGGGAAGATTGTAATGACCCACATTGGCAGGGGTATTATGATTAATTTATTTAATTATATCAATGGTGATGTAGTGAATTAAATGGTTGTAGAATTAAATAATGATGAATATTTAATTAAAATAATAAATTAAATAATATATTTAATTCTGAAATAATCAGAATTGGCTGAAATGGCGATATGGTGTGAACTGGATCATCTGTGATATTTAATTCAGCATGGAATTGAATTTGAATAACGAATATATTATTTGAACGACAGTTTGAACGTATAATTATAATATAATTAAAATAGAGCTCGAAATGGCGCTGCAGTTCGCTATTTGGCGATTCGAACTTCAACTGAATGTACAGGATTCGTTTTAAGCCGGATTTCTGTGAAACAAGAAACGTGTGGAGCCGGTGAAGTATATCTTTCTAGGGGAAGAGAAAAATCGGGATTTCGTCGTGTAGATTTTGAGATATGTCCAAATCAAATTTTAAAATAATCGCTATAGAATCGTTTATCGACTGTAACGGTTTATTTGATATAACTAGAGATCGGGTTTGAATTCAGATGAGGTTCTTTTGAGACGTAGTGATAATTTAATTTTTAGAATTTTATTGTAATTTTTAATTAATTAAATAAGCAACTTTTTTTATTTGAAGTATTTCGCACCCTGAAATCAAGATTTTGAAGTTTCAAAATACGAGTCCACCTACCGATATCATTATATTTCTCGGATCGGGACACCTCACTGGTCACAACGGTATTTTTATATCTGTCCATAACTACTCGTATGGAGATGAAATATTTAATAGCGAAATACACTAAGTTTATAACTTAAAACTAAATTTTTCTCTTCATGTTTCACGATCAAAAAGGGTTCCACCATTCTTTTTCCCAGCAAGCAACGTGGACATCTTCAAAACAAATGATATAGGACAACTATATCTACTAAGAGGATATATGATTTCAGGCAAGATTTAATAGCAATGCATTCACGTGGAAGAAGACCAACGTATAAATACTACTCGACCCTATACATCCACGTTTACTTCATACGTACCCTCTTACTGTCTGCGCTTGTAAATACATCAACGTTTTACATCGTACGTATGCGTTTATAAACACATCCACGCACCCTATTACTTAAGAACTCAGTCTCCTTCCTACTTCCTCTATATATATACGCACTTGCGTCTGCCTTCAGTTGGTTTTGAGTATGAAAATGATGTATGAAGTGGGTGCTGTCGAATGGAGTGGTTGTTTCCCCGCAGCGTGGGAAGTCTTGAGGAGGATGTGGCGTTGATGGAGGAAGGATGTAGCAGTAGACGTTGGTCTACACGGTGATGGGTCAGTCTAAAAATGATAAGGTCTGTCAACGAAAATGAAAGGAGCCGCCATGTTTTATTTGCTCCTAAAGCCCACTGTCGAAGGAAAGGAGATGATTGATGGAGCGTGATGTCTTGTTGGTGCATGGGGGAAGTTGTTGCCGTGATATAAAAGGAGGAGGCGTGAGGAGCAACTGAGATGCTTTGCGATAGTCAGATCATTGGGCGAAGGTGATTGATGGTGCCGAATGAATGGTAGGGGACGTGAGGCGCATGCATTTTTAATGACAGGAGGAATGAGTTTTAATGTGATGAAGAATGAGGGATGTTTGAGGTGAAGAATCAGCCATGTTTTAGAGGAGGAGCGGGTTCGGTTATGTACAGGATAGGGAGGAGCAGCAGATGATGACGTGGCGGATAAGGATGATTACGGTTAATTTATATAATTACTTAATGTTAATGACATCTATATTCAACCAAAACTTATATAATTCATAACTGGGTCATGCGTGAACGGAATTCAACGAAACTGGTCACGTTGGGACTGTATGGACGAGATCTACACACTGGAACTGACAGGAAGTCCATCAGAGCTCGTTACAATTTATGGCGAAATAAATTGTCCGACTGAATCAAATAACGCAAACCGTTATTTAACGGCTAACGCGCCAATGTGAGTAAATCTCACTAACTCTGAACAGTTTATAATTTCATGTTGTATTTTTAGAACTGTTAGATATTGGCTGATTTACTGTATGTTGACTGTTTGATTGAACTGCTAGTCAGTTAGTTAAATTGCTATATTGATTCTGTTAAACAGAATATATCATATGGAACTGAAAAGTGATGTTATCTATATTGTTTAACATCTGTGATGCAGGGAACAGGTTGGAGGAATCCGACTGGATTCCTCAACATTTATTTTACTGTTTTTCATATATTGTGATATATGATGTGATATATAATCTATTGTCGATTATATGTGTTTGGACGATACTGATCATCGTGATTTGATATGTTGAATACCATAACATACCGAATGTTGATAAAGGAATATTTTCAAAGTGTATTTTGAAAATGAATTATTTATATAAAATCGATGGATTTTATATAGAAAAAGGAAAGGAATTTTTATAAAGGAAATATTTATAAAATCAAAGGACAAGTTAGAATAAAGGGAAATCATTTGTAAAGTGAAGAACCGTTACTAAAAGTAAATCTTTATAAATGAATAGTTTATTCAAAAAGGAGCTAATCGATGTTAGTTTAGTCGATTAGAGTTAAAGCAAAAGAAGTTAATCGATGTTAGTTAATCGATTAGAGTTAAAGTGAAAGGAGTTAATCGATGTTAGTTTAGTCGATTAGAGTTAAAGTAAAAGAAGTTAATCGATGTTAGTTTAATCGATTAGTGTTAAAGTAAAAGAAGTTAATCGATGTTAGTTTAGTCGATTAGAGTTAAAGCAAAAGAAGTTAATCGATGTTAGTTTAATCGATTAGTGTTAAAGTAAAAGAAGTTAATCGATGTTAGTTTAGTCGATTAGAGTTAAAGCAAAAGAAGTTAATCGATGTTAGTTAATCGATTAGTGTTAAAGTAAAAGAAGTTAATCGATGTTAGTTTAGTCGATTAGAGTTAAAGCAAAAGAAGTTAATCGATGTTAGTTAATCGATTAGTGTTAAAGTAAAAGGAGTTAATCGATGTTAGTTCAGTCGATTAGAGTTAAAGCAAAAGGAGTTAATCGATGTTAGTTTAGTCGATTAGAGTTAAAGCAAAAGAAGTTAATCGATGTTAGTTAATCGATTAGAGTTAAAGTGAAAGGAGTTAATCGATGTTAGTTTAATCGATTAGTGTTAAAGTAAAAGGAGTTAATAGAATATAGTTTATTCGAATAAAGTTAGTAAATCGAATATAGTTTATTCGAAAGGGGTTAAGAGAATAGAGTGAATCAAATAGAGTAAATCAAATAGAATAAATCGAATAGAGATTTATTCGAACGAGAGTTAAGTAAGGAAGTTAGTTAAAGAAGTACAAAGTGAACTTTGCCAATTTCAAAGTTAGAAATGTTGTTCTGTTAAGGTCTGAGAGGTAGTTCTACCCCAACTTGATTGGCTTCGTTTTAACTAAGGAATAGTTAAGGTTCGACAGTAAAGGAAATGGTTTGAGTTGGCATCGCGATGGTTTGTTTAAACATCTGTCTAAGTCCAATGAAGAAGCTTTGGAAATGTTTTCCAAATAAGGAACCAGAAATGTTTTCTAATAAAGAAAACAAGAAATGGAAATGTTTTCCATTGTTAATAACGTATATTTTCCCAATCTAGAAAATAAGAAATATTGAATATAGGGAAACCGGAGATAAGTAAAATTAATGAATTAAAGAGATAAATGTTGAACGATGTTTGATCGATATAATTTCCATTTTGGAAATAATATCGTTGTTTGCACACCTGTTTTTATTCGATAGTTAAATCACAGACTATCGAAGTTTTGACCATTTTAACGTTGTTAATATGGAGAGACCGGTTGGATTATTATCCAAAGAACCACTCTGTATTGGCATAAGCGTTGCGAATCATATATTCCAAAGGAAATTGAAGACGGAGTGATGCAAGGGCTATCCTGTTTACAGAATAGTGCCTTCGGTTCATCCTGTTCCTGGGTGACTTGTATGGACGGATGTCTGACAGAGTATTTCCAGATGATCACGTATATTGATTTCTCCAACTGTACCAAGAGTGGAAGTGGAGAAGGAAACTTCTTTTAGCTAACACGTAATGTACTGTTGAGGACGTCAATCGGTGATTTGATGGATTTGACGATGTGGCATTCAAAGTGAATCTAGTGTGATGATAAAGCGTAGCTTCTAGCCTCATCATCTGGTAAATGACAGAAATCGGGCAGGCAACATGGCTAAGTCGGTCGCACCGAAGTAGGGTGTATAATCACCTGATCTAGAGTTTCATTTATTTCCAAAAATCTATTGTTGATGCTGTCCCATTCGGGAAACGGTTGCTGATCCCAGCCGTTGGTGATATACATTCGATACGCTCAAGCGAAATGAGTGGTCGGTCATGTGTGGCCGGGTTGCAAGATGTTCTTGTTGAACCCAGTGTATTCCTATATAGAGGAACACGAGCGAAAGGTGGTTCCATACCTTGTCATAGTTGGAAATCCATTACCCAATATGTGCTTGCGATTTTGATTGTATACCATATATGTAGAACGTGAGATGAAAGCATTTCTGCTAGATGATATATATATACTGTGGTTGATAGACATTATTATTATATCAAAAGGTTTTGATATAAAGATATTTTGGATTCTCATAAGGGAAAAACCCGTTCCGTTATGCGGCGTGGTCTTATGAGATATCGTTTACTTGTTCGAACTGTTTTTAAACTGTTTTACTCACACCAGTCCCATGACTGACCCGGAGTTTACTTTGTTATTTTCCCTAAACTCTTGGGTGCCTAAATTTGTATGGGCAGTCAAGTAGTCGGGATTTTACAGATACATTGAAGAGCTGGAGCTGGAGGCTTCAGGATCATATAGCTTTTATTATTCCGCTGTGTTGTAAGTGCTGTACTTTGATAATGATATGTATATGCAAGTACAGAGTTGTATTTCAAAGTTATGTTATGAAATATATTTATTTGTTCCGCTGTGAGATTCGTGTTACTCTGATGTTGTGTTCTTCTTCTTCTTCGATTCTAAGTTTCTATCTTATCTTTCCTCACCCTCTAATTTCTTTCACTAATTACCAGGATTTTTCGATGTTTTGGTTATCGGCATCGTGCTTATGTCGATAACCAAAGTCGCCGAAAATCCGGATCATTACAGATTAAGCACAATAGTCATGGATAATAGTCTTATAATCATAGGCAGTAATCTCATAGTCATGAGTCATAGGTGGTTAGCCACAATTGTCCTTGTCATAGTCATAGGCAATAGTTTTATGTTCACGGTCTTAGGCATAGGCATAGTCTTATGTTCACAGTCATAGGCATAGGCATAATCTTATGTTCACAGTCATAGGCATAGGCATAGTCTTATGTTCAGTCACAATCGAGAATCAGATCCAGAGGCATATACAAGCATCGATTCAAGCGAAAGGATTAGGCATATTCTATATCCATTCAATTACATGCCACAAATAGAAGACGTTCAAATCTAAAAAGTAACTGACTTACATTGATCGGAGAAAAGATAATTAGATAAAGTTGAGGTGATTTGCTATGATTCACGCGACATTGCTCATAGCCGTTGAATTAGCCTTTCCATCCCTTCTTGAAGCTCTAACTTGATTTGAATCTCCAATTTGCAATTTCTAGCCGTAGTCTTCAAGAAATAGTCTTCGTGTTTTATTTTAATTTATTTATAATTTAATTATTCCAGAGGCAGCATAAGGAGAGAATGAAATGGTGCAAAGAGAATGAGGGTAGGAGGCTGTTTATATAGGATTAGGCGGACGAATCTAGACAGAAAACGAGACCGGATACATCAGAATGGACCCAGGCTCAAAACTGGGCTTCTGTACCAGGTCGACACTATGGTCGACCTGGTCCCTGGGAGGTCGACACTATGGTCGACCCCCATGTCGACCTGGTCCCTGGGCGGGAAATTTCCCGCCCAGCCTGTTTTGGGTTTTGAATTTGAATTTGAATCCGAATTTCGAGCTGTTTTTTTGTTCTGAAAATCCTTGAAACTTCGGAGGGTCGTAGCTCCCTCATACAGACTCCGTTTCTCGAAAACTCGGACTCGTTTCCAAGCAGAATTTCGAGATGAACGCAATGGCGCAACTCTTTTCCCTTGATTCGTATTTTAAAATTTAATTCTGCCTTGATTTATGGTTTTAACATGTTATAAAAATACAGGGTGTTACACTAAAAGTCCAAGATAATGTTTTAGTGTCCAAAAGAGTTCAAGTAGCAAGCCAAGTGTCAAGATCTCCAATCCAAATCCAAGAAGTTCACAAGTCCAAGGTTTATTCCAAAGTCATGGTGAAGCCGTGAGAGATGCCATTAAAAGTCTCTAAGTACAAGAATCTTGGTCCAGGCAAACGATTCCAACCCCTACTCTGTCCCCGAAATGAGGTATTTATAGAAACTAGAAAGAGTGGGCTCGAAGCCCAAAAAATCATCATTGGGATTGGTACCGATCCTACCTGCTTTACCTAATTTCATTGCTTCAACTTTCTAAAGCTTCGTACCCATCTCCACCGATCCCACAACTTCCATTTTGTATCTGTGGATACGAATTAACCATAACTGATCCTGGAAACCCCTTCGACATTACATCGATTTCGAAGGGCCACCAATACCAATCCAACATGCCTTAGTTAAAATCACACCCTCGGAAACCATCCTGGGGAATGTGAAGATGAAGCACCGATCCTGGGTTACGAAGTGACATATATTAATCTTGGGATATGAAATGCGAATATCAATTCTCGAGACTTCGAAGTATTTTGCCAATGCATGATTCATTGTGATTCCTATCGATCCCTGAAGTGCTTCGGGAATACACACTGATCCCGAAATACTTAACCAAAAATCCAAGTTTTTCGAGAATTTTGCGACTTTGTCTAGATTGTTCTGAGTTTTCCACAATCTATACATCCTAATCCAGACGTGAATGAGTCGACGTAGCCATTTCTTATCAAATTTATTATCTAGGAGGTGGTTGGTTTATCATCCACAAAAACATGCCTAAGAATCTCATTGGGTTCCGTACATGGTTAGGAAGACTTAGCCATCCAAAACAAGAAAACCAACATCCAAAAGCTAGAAAACCAAAGAGCCAAAATCCAAGAACTAGAAAGTGAAAATGCTAGAGTTCAAAAGCCAAGAAACCAAAGAGCTAGAATTTAAAACCTGAAAAATCAAATGCCAGAAAGCCAAAACCTAAGTTCAAGAAAGCCAGACCAAATTATCAAAATCCAAAATCCGAAAGCCACAAATCCAAAGAGTCTAGAGAATTCCAAGTTAGTCGATGATCGTTCTACGCGGCCCATATCATATCTCCTCACTATCTCGAGTTGAAGCAGGCAGTTGTCCCTGTTTCAGTACTGTAATCTGATTCCTCACATATTCTGCCATCTCACCATGTTTGGCACATTCTCAATCATACCCCAAGATGCATGCATTGGTTTGTATCTTGTCCGTTAAGCTCATAAAAGAAACAATATCTACCAGAGTCCCTTTCTTTTGAATTAGCTCCCTCCTGGGAGGCTATATGAAGGGAGCAGTTGGGTGAATATCCAAGTAAACTTTAACAACCCGCATTCTACGTACCGAAGGATCATAGAATATTTATTTCTTTTTAATATGAGGTCGTATGGTCATGTAACTTTGGGGAACGACTATTGGGGTCATTACCAACGTTCACAATTTTTGCTAATTTTTAAATGACCATTTTGCCCCTAGCAAATCTTGTTTTGCCCATAACTTTTGGTTGGTAAGGAGTTTTGACCTGAAACCACTTCCATTACATCCGGATGATGGTTTACCTTTCCGTAGAGTGGTCACATTGATTAAACGGACTTACCGTTTAAGAGATATGGCTGAAATAAGGTTTAGAAGGTGAAAAACAGCTTAACTGGGCTCAATTAGGGTGATTAGCAGCTAGGCCCATTGAGGATTTCGGGATGAGGGCCATATAAGGGTTGATTAGGGTTAGAGAAACCTTTTCTTTGTCATTTTCCAGCCACCACTTACCTCTCTTCAACCTAACAATGGCCTCCAACACACAAATCACTTTCTAATCACCGTTTAATCAAGTTTTAGCTTAATCTACATCGAACCAAGGCAAATTAGCACAGAATTTGGGATAAAGTTGCTGGAACACATAGAGATTCGACCCATATCATAGATACTTTCAGATCTATAAGTAATTTGTGGCTAAGGTGAGTTATTTGCATTGTTTTACACTAATTACGGTTAATTAGGGGTGACTAGTGTTTATTAGAGAAATTATGACTCAGAAAAATCTGCAAAAATTTGTAAAATTCTAAAATATTATTTTAGGGCTCTGATATAAATTTGGGCTAATTTGGATATGTTTTGCTAATTGTATGCTTAAACATGATTAAGGGGAAAACATAGGTTTTTGGGTATGTTTGATCCATATTGACATATTAAATTTTTATTTTTGGTGTTTATTGGTTATTCTCTATGTTGGTGTGACTGTATGGAATGCTTTGTGAATGATTAGAAAAGTTAGAATGGTCGAAAACGCCATCGTATGGCGTAAAACAATCGTTGGAAAAGTTGCAGGGAATGTGCAGGGTTTCAGATCGGATCGGATATAGGGCTCGGATTAGATAAGGGAGCTGGGCAAGGGGATTCAATTCGGATAGGAACTTGGCACAAAAGGCTTAGCAAGAAGGAAGGCCATTTGCATAAGAGTTGGAGTTGGGTTCGGATCGGAAGCAAAGGCGTGCAGATCAGATTGGGACTGAAGCTAGAGAGCGGGATCAGATCAACGTGAGAGGAGCTGGAAATGAAGGAGCTAAGCCAAACCACGATGAAGAATCCGAACCGAACCGGATGGGGAAATCCGAGCGGAACCAGAGGACCCGAACCGAATGAGGAACCTGGAGACGACGTATTCAAACCGAACTGAACAGGGAGCTTGAGCACAGTATAGCCGAACCGAACCAGACTTAAACTACTTCTACGCGACGACTCTTCTGAAGACCAAATCCAATTCGACTGAAACATGATATGCAAAGGAAGTCCAAATATGAAGTAGAACTCAGGATCCAGATGGGAACCATTGATTTAACTTCATGAATTGGACTTTACTGCGAGACGTGTGCAAAGGGGTTATCGATGTCCATAGCTTTGACTCACCTCTGAGAGGCGGATTAATGGCTATGGATCAGTGCAGTGGGGTTGTTATGACTCCATGGGGAAAGTGATCATAGCAGGGCTATGAGCCAGTGCAGTGGAGTTGTTATGACTCCATGGGGCAGAGTGGACATAGCAAAGTATTAGTGGTTGTGGATCAGTGCAGTGGAGCCGTCATGACTCCATGGGGCAGAGTGATCGTAACAAAGAATTGGGTGATCAAAGTGCTAGATATCGTATGCTTTACGCGTTGAGTGAGAGATGTGAGGATGGTTGCTATGCTTGATTGTTTGACATCACTATGACATGCACACCCTTCCCTCGTGTCTTTACACCATAGGTTAGTGTCACCTTAGAGTATTGTACATCTTGTTGTGCTAACTCTTTGGTTGCAGGTCCACGTTCAGGTATGGTTAGTTATACCTGTTATTGTTCTGTTTTTGCTACTTATCGCTCATACCAGACTTTTGTCTGACCTAGAATTTTATGTCTCTTCTTATTACTCTGGGTGCTCTTAAACGAGTAGACTAGAGACAGGTCAGGTGATTATGCACGTGTAGCTGTACCGGAGACAAGCTGGAGGCTTCCACGTATGATATATATATATATATAATCTCCCTTTGTTGTTGCTGCTCGCTACTTTGGGCATTAGTAGTGTACCTCTTTCTTTTGCTTTAGAGACAATATTTCAAAGTTGTAATAATGAATGGTTTAGATCATAAGCTGTATTTTGAATCTTTCCGCTGCTATGATGGTTTAGTTTTCAGCTTATCACTGTCTCGCTTGTTTTATGTCAAAGTTATGTTATTATTATATTTTAACCCATGCGCTGTGAGACATTCAACGGGTTCCTTGTTAGTTCAAATTCCTTTCTTTTCCTTTCTTTGGCGACTGTCCCGTGCTAGTCGGGCATTAGCACAACGCACTTTCATTGGAAATGTCGGCTGGTGCGGGGTGGGCCGTCACACTTGGTATCAAAGCTCTAGGTTGCGTAGTTAACCTAGGGAAAGACACTAAGGAGAGATTGTATACGTATATGAGAGAATGTATTTGTGATATTTTGGTTTTCAAAAGTTATATATATATACTATTAGTATATTTAAGGATGAAGTCGCACTGCACTGGCACCACTGAAGGGATGATTAATCGTTTCCTCCTTACAGTTTGAACGATGACCCGATATACGAGGAATACTGGTTCAGGAGCTAATAATAGGAATGCTTCTGATATGAGGACGATGTTCACTTACTTCATGAGAGAGATGCTTAGGGATGTTCAAAGGGTAGCTCCTAATGCTGCAAATGGTGGTGGTGCAGCGGTGCAGGCGCCTAGGGCCGATTTCGCCAAGCTCTGTAAGGACTACACTAGTCTTGGTGGGAAGCCGTTCCACGGAACGGAATTGGCTACAGAAGTTCAGGATTGTCTCGATAGTTGTGAGCGCATATTCGAGGATCTGGGAATCGAGGATACGATAAAGAGAAAGTTAGCATCCCGTCAGCTGCAAGGACGGGCTATGAATTGGTGGAATGCTATTAAGGCAGCTACTCTTGAGGATCAAGTTACTTGGGATCAGTTCAAGACCCGATTCAGTGATAAGTATCCCAGCTACTTAGAAATCAGAATTCTTTAGGAAGTTCTTGGAGCTTATGAAGAATAGTAGGGCAGTCTCGGAGTATAATGCTGAGTTCAACACTTTATCAAAGTATGGATTATCCCTTATTGACACTCCCGAGAAGAAGAACGAGAAGTTCATAACTGGTTTAGATCAGTATTTGGGGGAAAGGCTTATAAACCATATTGATGAAACTTTTGAATCAATTGTTGGGAAAGCATTGAGGTAAGAGAGCCTTTATCCTAAGCCCAAGATTGAAGTCGTTGTTGCATTTACAGAGAGGCCAAAGCCGCAGGCAAGCGGTGGAGGCAAGAATAATTATCAGAATAAAAGGAAGCAGAGTCAGACCATGGATGGTTAGAAAAACAAAGACAGGAAAAATGTTGAGTGCTTTAGCTGTGGCAAGAAGGGCCACTATGCTAAAAAATGTCGAGCAAAGCCAGCGGACAGGAAGTGCTTCAACCGCAGCCAAGTGGGACATCACAGGGATAAATGTCTGCAACCCCCTAAAGAGAAGCAGATTGTGAAAGCATATGCTATTAATGTTGTTCCTTCTTCTTCGAATGCCCCAACTGCAGTGGAGAAAGGAAAGAATGTCGTCATTCAAGGTATGCTTTCTATTTATGATGTTCCTGTTTGAGTGTTAATTGATACCGGGGTTTCCCGTTCCTTCATATCTAGTGACCTGGTAGATAGGTTTGGATTGGAACCCGAGATAGTCGATTGACCTTTAGCGGTGACGAACCTGATTGGTGGATCGACTAGCCTTAGTATGATTTTTCGTAATGTGGTTTTATCAAGTCATGGGTGTATGTTTGCTTGTGATTGCTATGTTTTGGGCTTTACTGGGTATGACATTATTTTAGGAGTCGATTGGCTCCAAAGGTACGGGGTGGTGGTAGACTGTGAGGGATTTTCGGTGACTATTAGGGCGGATGATGGGCGGAGGGAACTGCTTGGTAGCCTACCTAGTGATAAGGTGATGGCCAGTTTTCTAAATTCTCTAGACATCCTGCAAGACGAGTTATCAGGGGTTCCCATTGCTGGCCAGTATCCGGATATCTTCGAGGAAGTGACCGGACTTCCACCACACTGAGAGATTGAGTTCTGTATTGATTTAGTGAAAGATGCCAGACCTATAGTGATGCCACTTCGTCGTATGGCACCAAGGGAGCAGCGAGAGCTCGGGGTGAAAGTAAGTGATCTTTTGAAGAAGGGATTTATCAGAAGAAGTGTCTCTGAGTGGGGAGAACTAGTTGTATTTGCTACCAAGGCAGATGGTTCCCTTCGTTTATGTGTGGACTATCACGAGTTGAATAAAGTGACTAGGAAGAATAAGTATCCTCTTCCGTGGATAGATGATTTGTTTGATCAACTGGAGGGAGAAAGAGTGTTCTCCCAATTGGACCTCGCGATAAGATTTCATCAGCTCCGAGTAGCAGTTGAGAGTATTCCTAAAACGGCCTTTCGGACGCCGTCTGGATTCTATGAGTGGTTGGTCATCCCATTCGGGTTGACCAATGCACCAGCATATTTGTGGATCTTATGAAAAGAGTATTCCGAGATCAATTGAATAAGTTTGTTCTTGTGTTCGTGGACGATATACTTGTTTATTCGAGGATAGAGGAAGAACACAAGGAACATTTGAGAGTAGTATGGAGGTGTTGAGAAAACACCAATTGAAAGCGAAGTTTTCTAAGTATCACTTTTGGAGGAGGCAAGTGAGATTCTTGGGCCATGTTGTTTCAAAGAATGGTATTGCCGTAGACCCTGCGAAGGTGGCTACGGTACAAGATTGGTTTACGCCCAAGAATGCAACAGACGTAAGAACTTTCTTGGGATTAGCTAGATATTATCGTAAATTTATCCAAGACTTCTCCAAGATAGTGTCACGTTAACTCAGTTGACTAAGAAGAATCAAGCTTTCGCTTGGGTCGAGAGGTGTGAAAATGCATTTAAGAGTCTAAAGGAAAAGTTGACGCGTGCGCCAGTATTAGTCATTCCTAAAGGGAATGAAGTGATGATAGTACACACGGATGCATGTGGTACCGGACTAGGTGATGTATTAATCAAGGAGGTAGGGTTATAGCTTATGCAAGTCGATAGCTGAAACCGTATGAGAAAAGATATCTTACCCATGGTTTGGAATTAGCAGCGATCGTATTCGCGTTGAAGATGTGGAGACATTATCTCTTGGGAGAAAGATTCGAGTTGTTTACCTATCATAAATCGTTAAAGTATCTCTTCTCTTAGAAGGATCTAAATCTCCATCAGTAGAGATGGTTAGAGTTCTTGGCTTCCTATGATTTCGATATCGCGTATACACCAGGAAAGGGCAATGCGGTAGCTGATGCATTGAGTAGAAGACATGCCAGTTTAGGGGCTATGTTTCTAGAATGGAAGCAACTGGAGTATATCGCTGGGTATGATTTCAGACCAAAGTGCGAATTGGATCCAAAGATGCTAGCAAGTTTGACGATCAGACCCACTTTGATTGAGCGGATTGGTTCCAGTCAGAGGAGAGATCCTAACCTATTGGAAATTATCTCCAAGTTAGAGATGAGTATCGACGAGGAGATGAACAAGTTTGGGCTTGATCGAGATGGATGGCTTCGAAATAATAGGAGATTAGTTGTACCCAATGTTAATGGATTAAGAGATGAAGTGCTTAGAGAATGTCATCACTCAAAACTGACTATACAACCGGAGGTAGTAAAATCTATCGAGACATGAAGCAGACCTACTACTGGGAAGGGATGAAAAGAGATGTTGGGAAATTTATATCCAAATGCATGAACTTCCAGCTAGTTAAAGCTGAGGAAAAGAAACCTAGTGGTTTGTTGCAAACATTAGAAATTCCCAAATGGAAATGGGAACAAGTCTCAATGTATTTCATTGATGGATTTCCAAGGACTAGATTGGGACATGATAACATTTGGGTAATTGTGGATTGACTGACCAAGAGTGCAAGGTTTATACCAGTCAAGTCGAACAGAACGGCAGCTAAGCTAGCGGAACTGTATATGAAGTGGGTAGTGAGATTTCATGGAATACCCAAAGGCATTGTGAGCGACCAAGATCCTCGTTTACTAGTGGATTTTGGAAGAGCTTACAAGAGGCTTAGGATCAGAATTACATCTCAGTACCGCGTACCATCCTCAAACCGACGGTCAAACAGAGATGGTGAATCGAGTATTATAAGATCTATTGAGAGCTTGTATATTGGATTTCGGTGGATCATGGGATGACCATTTGCATCTAGTGGAGTTGGCATATAATAATAGTTATCAGTCCAGTATTAGTATGGCTCCATTTGAAGCTTTGTACGGAAGACCGTGCAACTCACCATCATGTTGGTTAGAAACCGGTGAGAAATTCGTGCTTGAGCCAGACGGAATAAGAGAAACTTCAAACAAGATCAAGGTTATCCAACAACGAATAAAGGCTGCCCAAGATAGGCAGAAGAGTTATGATAATAAGAGGCGAATAGATTTAAAATTCTCCGTTGGTGACTTGGTGTTTGTCAAGATTTCTCTGTTAAAGAGCGTGATTCGATTTGGCAGAAGAGGCAAATTAGCACCAAGATTTGTTGGTCCATTCCCAGTTCTCAAGAAAATTGGGAATTTGGCATATGAAGTTGAGTTGCCAGACAAGATGGCGGGAGTTCATAACGTATTTCATGTTTCCCAGTTAAGAAAGTTTGTGCACAACCCCGATATGACTATGTCACCGGATCAGTTGGATGACATTGAAGTGGAACACGAGGCGGTTGGGAACCGCAAGCCGATCCATATTGTCGAGAGCGATACGAAGCAACTTCGAAGGAAGACGGTGAAACTGGTCAAGGTTTAGTGGGGCGAGAATGATAGTGACTGTACTTGTGAAACAGAGGAGAGCAAAAGGGAATCACATCCAGAACTCTTTGCCTGGTAAGATTTTAAT
Organism: Allium sativum; assembly: GCA_030737875.1. Taxonomy (NCBI): domain Eukaryota; kingdom Viridiplantae; phylum Streptophyta; class Magnoliopsida; order Asparagales; family Amaryllidaceae; genus Allium; species Allium sativum. The sequence goes on along the minus strand of CM060918.1, from coordinate 493,838,926 downwards.
AGAAATAGTTTCTTCCCTTATTAGTAAACCGCATGCTAGGGTAGGTTTGTTGTGTATGTTTGATTGTTTGTGAATGACTGATAGGCATGCAGAACACCTTTGTATGTTTTTGGTTAAGGAATTTCGGTGATGAAATTTCTTAAAGGGGGGGGGGGGGGGGTGTAACGACCCGCATTATACGTATCGAAGGATCGTAGAATATTTATTTCTTTTTCATATGAGGTTGTATGGTAATGTAACTTTGGGGAACGACTATTGGGATCATTTCCAATGTTCACGATTTTTGCCGATTTTTAAATGACCATTTTGCCCCTAGCAAATCTTGTTTTACCCATAACTTTTGCTTGGTAAGGGGCTTTGACCTAAAACCACTTCCATTACATCCGGATGATGGTTTACCTTTCCGTAGAGTGTCACATTGATTAAATGGACTTACCGTTTGGGAGATATGGCTGAAATAAGGTTTAGAAGGTGAAAAACATCTTAACCGGGCCCAATTAGGGTGATAAGCAGCTAGGCCCATCGGGGATTTCGGGATAAGGGCCATATAAGGGATGATTAGGGTTAGAGAAACATTTTCTTTATCATTTTCCAGCCGCCACTTACCTCTCTTCAACCCTAACAATGGCCTCCAACACCTAAATCACCTTCTAAACAAGTTTTAGCCTAATCTACATCGAACCAAGGCAAATTAGCATAGAATTTGGGATAGAGCTGCTGGAACACATAGAGATTCGACCTATATCAGAGATGCTTTCAGATCTATAAGTAATTTGTGGCTAAGGTGAGTGATTTGCCTTGTTTTTCACTAATTACGGTTAATTAGGGGTGATTAGTGTTAAATAGCGAAATTATGACTCAGAAAAATCCGAATTTTTTTTGTAAAATTCTATAATATTATTTTAGGGCTCTGATAATTTTTTGGGCTAATTTGGATATGTTTTTCTTATTTTATGCTTAAACATGATTAAGGGGGATTAAAGGGAAAACAAAGGTTTTTGGGTATGTTTGATCCATACTGACATATAAAATTTTGTTTTGGTGTTTATTGTTGATTCTCTATATTGGTATGACTGTATGGAATGCTTTGTAATTGATTAGAAAAGTTAGAATGGTCGAAAACGCCATCGTATGGCGTAAAACAATCGTTGGAAAAGTTGCAGGGAATGTGCAGGGTTTCGGATCGGATCGGATATAGGGCTCGGATTGGGTAAGGGAACTGGGCAAGGGGATTCGATTCGGATCGGAACTTGGCACAAGAGGTTTGGCAAGAAGGCAGGCCATTTGCATAAGAGTTGGAGTTGGGTTTGGATCGGAAGCAACGGCGTGCAGATCGGATCGGGACTGAAGCTAGGGAGCTGGATCAGATCAACGTGAGAGGAGCTGGAAATGAAGGAGCTGAGCCAAACCACGATGGAGAATCCGAACCGGATGGAGAAACCCGAGCGGAACCAGAGGACCCGAACCGTACGAGAAATCTGGAGACGATGTATTCAAACCGAACTGAACAGGGAGCTTGAGCACAGTATAGCTGAACTGAACCAGACTTAAACTACTTCTACGCGACGACTCTTCTGAAGACCAACTCCAATTCGACCAAAACCTGAGATGCAAAGGAAGTCCAAATAGGAAGTAGAACTCAGGATCCAGATGGGAACCAACGAGTTAACTTCATGAATTGTACTTTGCTGCGGGACGTGTGCAAAGGGGTTATCGATGTCTATAGCTTTGACTCACCACTGAGAGACGGATTAATGGCTATGGATCAGTGCAGTGGGGTTGTTATGACTCCATGGGGCAAAGTGATCATAGCAGGGCTATGAGTCATTGCAGTGGAGTTGATATGACTCCATGGGGCAGAGTGGATATAGCAAAGTATTAGTGGTTGCGGATCAGTGCAGTGGAGCCGTCATGACTCCATGGGGCAGAGTGATCATAACAAAGAATTGGGTGATCAAAGTGGTGGATATCATATGCTTTACGCACTGAGTGAGAGATGTGAGGATGGTTGCTATGCTTGATTGTTTGACATCACTATGACAAGCACAACCCTCCTCCGTATCTTTACACCATATGTTCATGTCACCATAGAGTATTATACATCTTGTTGTGCTAACTCTTTGGTTGCAGGTCCAGGTTCAGGTATGATTAGTTATACCTGTTATTGTTCTGTTTTTGCTGCTTATCGCTCATACCAGACTTTTGTCTGACCCGGAGTTTCTGTCTCTTCTTATTACTCTGGGTGCTCTTAAAAAAGCAAACTAGAGACAGGTCAGACGATTATGCACGAGTAGCTGTACCGGAGACGAGCAGGAGGCTTCCACGTATGACATATATAATCTCCCTGTGTTGTTGCTGGTCACTACTTTGGGCATTAGTAGTGTACCTCTTTCTTTTGCTTTAGTGACAGTATTTCAAAGTTGTAATAATGAATGGTTTAGATCATAAGCTGTATTTTGAATCTTTCCACTGCTATGATGATTTATTTTCCAGCTTATGCACTGTCTCGCCTGTTTTATATCAAAGTTATGCTATTATTATATTTTATCCCATGCACTGTGAGACATTCTACAGGTTCCTTGTTAGCTCAAATTCCTTTCTTTTCCTTTCTTTGGCGACCGTCCCGCGCTAGTCGGGCACCGGCACATCGCACTTTCATTGGAAATGTCGGCTGGTGCGGGGCGGGCCGTCACATAAATCTCCTCCAGAGAAGAAGCAAGTTCCCTATACGAAGGGAATTTGAGCTCCCTCCATTGAAATACATTCTGATCATTGCTAAACGAGACCTTTCTTTTGCCTTTATCCTTACCAGATTCGGGCGATCCTTCGCCGTTAACCATATTAACCAAGATAATTTCCTTATTCTTCCTAGCATTCTCTTCCAATAGAAATCTATATGCTTAAAAGTAAAATTCTCCAAGGCCCCGTGGTGGATCCCACTAAAGTGAGATCTAGAAATCTGTTTTATCCAATATGCCAGAAATAGTTGATGGACGAGTCCAGTCGATCAACCGATGCAAACGACGAATTAACCTTTCCAAGAATTTCCGCGAAGTTTTTTCAGACCTTTGCTTGATTGCCATGCGAGTTATAACATTCTTGGTTCGAGAGCTATGGACCCTGAATTGTTTCATGAATTTTTCAACCATAATATTCCATCCTCCAATACTTTTCTATTCCAACTGCCTGAACCACATGGCAATAATATCTGTAAGATAGAGTGGAAAACACTTTGCTATGACGTCGTCCGACACCGCTAGCACTTACATGTGGCACATATAGTGCATCAAGTGAATGGTAAGATCCTTCCTACCATCATAAGCATCCTAAACCGGTAACTTGAAATCCGGAGGGTTTTGAGAATTCCTAAAAGCCTGAGTGAATGGGCTGCGATTAGGGGTGTCAAAATATGACCCAACCTTTACCCAACCCATTTACCCTATCCACAAATGGGTTGGGTTAACCCATTTATGAATTTTATTAAATGGGTAATGGGTTGGGTTGACTCATTTTTAAAAGGGTCATAAATGGGTAACCCATTATACCCATTTATTAAAAACTTAAAATCTAAAATTAAAAACACACATTTATAAAAACTTAAAATTTAAAAAATAAAAATGTCAAAATTACCCTTTATTTTGGAAAAAATGGAAAATTTTAAAAAATCCAAGAAAATTACAAAATGAAAGGTAAAAAAAGAATTATTTTAAAATAACGATTTTTAAAGCTAGAAGGACCAAAATTACGAAAATGCCCTTCATATTGAAAAAAATGAAAAAATTTCAGAAAATCCAGAAAATTACGAAATGAAAAGTTAAAAAAGAATTAATTTAAAATAACGATTTTTAAAGCTAAAAGGACCAAAATTACGAAAATGCCCTTAATATTGGAAAAAGTGAAAAAAATGAAAAAATTTCAGAAAATCCAAAAAATTACGAAACGAAAAGTAAAAAAAGAATTATTTTAAAATAATGATTTTTAATGCAAAAATTACGAAAATACCCTTCATTTTGGAAAAAGTGAAAAAAAATGAAAAAATTTCAGAAAATCCAGAAAATTACAAAATGAAAAGTTAAAAAGGAATTAATTCAAAATAACGATTTTTAAAGCTAAAAGAACCAAAATTACGAAAATGCCCTTAATATTGGAAAAAGTGAAAAAAATGAAAAAATTTCAGAAAATCCAAAAAATTACGAAATGAAAAGTAAAAAAAGAATTATTTTAAAATAACGATTTTTAAAGATAAAAATGCTAAAATTACGAAAATTCCCTTCATTTTAGAAAAAGTGAAAAAAATGAAAAAATTTCAGAAAATCCAGAAAATTACAAAATGAAAAGTAAAAAATATATTTTAAAATAATGATTTTCAAAATAATAAATTTTTTGGATTTTTTGAAATTTATTTATTTTTTCACTTTTTTCAGCATGAAGGGCATTTTCGTAATTTTGACATATTTAGCTTTAAAAATCATAATTTTCGAGTAATTCTTTTTTTACTTTTCATTTCTTAATTTTCTGGATTTTTTTAAATTTATTTGTTTTTTTCACTTTTTTCAACATGAAGGGCATTTTCGTAATTTTGACATATTTAGTTTTAAGAATCGTAATTTTCGAATAATTCTTTTATTACTTTTCATTTCGTAGTTTTCTGGATTTTTTAAAATCTATTTATTTTTTTCACTTTTTTCAACATGAAGGGCATTTTCGTAATTTTGACATATTTAGCTTTAAAAATCGTAATTTTCGAATAATTCTTTTTTTATTTTTCATTTCGTAATTTTCCGGATTTTTTAAAATTTATTTGTTTTTTTCACTTTTTTCAACATGAAGGGCATTTTCGTAATTTTGACATATTTAGCTTTAAAAATCGTAATTTTCGAATAATTCTTTTTTTACTTTTCATTTCGTAATTTTCTGGATTTTCTAAAATTTATTTGTTTTTTTCACTTTTTTCAACATGAAGGACATTTTCGTAATTTTGACATATTTAGCTTTAAAAATCGTAATTTTCGAATAATTCTTTTTTTACTTTTCATTTCGTAATTTTCTGGATTTTTTAATTTTTATTTATTTTTTTCACTTTTTTCAACATTAAGGGTATTTTCGTAATTTTGACATATTTAGCTTTAAAAATCGTAATTTTCGAATATTTTTTTTTTACTTTTCATTTCGTAATTTTCTGGATTTTTTGAAATTTATTTATTTTTTTCACTTTTTTTCAAAATGAAGGGTATTTTCGTAATTTTGACCTTTTTAACTTTAAAAATTTAGCATTTGTTTTTATTTGCTAAATCAACTTTAGATACCTGGGTTAAATGGGTAACCCACTTATTAGTGGGTTGGGTTACAAACGGATTGGGTAATAAATGGGTCAAAGAGAATGGGTCATAAATGGGTTGGGTCAAAACTCGACCCAACCCATTTAGACCCAACCCAACCCATTTGACACCCTTAGCTGCGATTGACATAGTCCAAATCTGAGTGAGACGCTCCGCCTCCAGTAAACCATTAAATCACATCCACGATTCAATTTCAATTTTTAAGTAACTACCATAAATCTTCCAAGCATGCACCGGTGCCCTCGGTGTCTAATCCTACCCGAGCAATTTTTTGAATCCAAACATGAACTTCCGCTTCAACCCCGACTTGAGGAGCTGTTATGTGTGCAAACCTAACTTCTGGAGCAGTAAGAGTTCTTCCAGCATCTGTATCCTTGTGCACCAGCGCTTTGGTCATGGTTCCAAGTCAGATCCCATAGTCTGACCAACCAAAACATCCCCAACCACAAAGACATCGGGATTGGGGGAGTTGCCCCTAGCCTAGTCGGATTGGTACGGACTTGGGGTTGATCTCGAGGACTGCCCCCAGGTCATGTTAACCTTGAGTGCCTTACACGCCTGTTCCGGCCAGAGTTCCTTTGCATGTCGGCTTTCCAAGTCCTTCCATCCAAGTAAGAAATGTATTCATCATTTCCTATTGCCTTCTAAGGAGTTCCTCTTGTCGTTGCATCCATGTATGCAAATCCGTAATCACCATATCCATCTCCTTCCCAGTTAGATAGATGGATGGTTTCCCAGTAGAGAAAACCTCTTGGCTTCCTTCCAAATCAGCTCCTTCATCCTGAGTCATAGCATCAGTCTTTTTCCTTTTCACCATTCTTAAATCTCGAGAAATCCAAATTCCTCGGCAATCCAAAGTTGTGTTGTGCCCCTAGCTAGCGCCAAAAAGTTGACATGGAAAGTGGTCAATTCCCACATCAACACCCAAATCCAAATAATCCAATCACAGAATGCAAGAAAAATAAATAACACCAGAGATTTATAATGATTCGGCAAGTATGCCTACGTCCACTTCGATGTAATTTCGTATATTTAGATTGTATAGTTACAAGTATAGTACCTTTGATTACAAAGCTAAGCGTTAGTAATAGCAAAGTCCTTGCATAGATCTAAAAAGTCCTCTCTAATGTCCAAAAGTCCAAGATGATGTTTCAATGTGCAAAAGATTCCATGTAGCAAGCCAAGTGTCAAGATCTCCAAGAGAAATCTATGATGAAGTTCATAAGTCGAAGGATGATTCCAAAGTCACGATGAAGCCATGAGAGATGCCATTAAAAGCCTCTAAGTCCAAGAATCTCGGGTACATCCAAAAGAATTCGACCTCTACTTTGTCCTTTAAATGGGGTATTTATAGGTATTGAAAAGAGTGTCTCGAAGCCCAAAAAATCATCATTAGAATCGGCACTGATTCTCCATGCCTTAGACAATTCCATTTCTTTGTCATTCTGAAGCTATATATCCATCTTGCACCGATCCCACAACTTCCATTTCGTATTTGGGGATACGAATTAGCCATCATCGATCTTGGAAGCCCCTTCAACTTTACATCGATCTATAAGGGTGCCACAAATACTGATCCAGTGTAACACCCCACGCCCGCTATGGTCACTCACTAAGGGAATGCCATAGCATCGGTGGAGTATTTTAGTGAATATAGAACAGAAAAATTACAACAAGACAGATATAATTAGTACTTGAAATTTAAAAATATCATCTCACAACAGCGGAAATAAACATGTCTGGTTACATCATAAAACCACGATAAAAGTCAAGTACAATATCCATCAAAATAAAGAAGTACATAATCCCACTCTCTCATACAATAGCCATAATAAAAGAAAAGATAACTGGATAACTGGAGCTTTACATCTACCCAAGCTCCTAAAGACTGGAACAGCAATCTGATCAAGCTCTACTACCGCTAGGATCCACCGTAGGACCTGAGGGTTGGGAAAAAGATAAAAACAACGGGGTCAGACATAAGTCTGAGTGAGTCCTATAACTTTAACAATACAATCATCAAAGTAACCAGAGAAGACATAAACTTGACCTACGGTAATATCTGGGGATGAATGGCTACACTAAGCAGCTTGGTAGACTTAGGATAAACTAAGATAACCATAAGGACGCATCTACCCACCCAAGGATAATTACTAACTGCACCACACCAGTCATTCCTACTTAAAGGTTGATCCCTTCCAAGGACTTAGAAAATTTCCCCAGTAGTCTCGTGTACCCCTAGCCCACTACATAGGTGCCGTCTGCCCCTATCTCCACTAGGTGTACTCAGTAATTCTTACCCAGTAGTTTCATGTACCCCTACATAGGTGCCGTCTGCCCCTATCTTTATTAGGTGTACCCACTACTCCCCATCGATCGGCTCCCTACCGTAGATACCCGTGCTGGTCCCACAGTGGGGTGTATCACTCCCCTAAAGTGGCTACCCAATACTATCAACGGTGCACGGCTTTATATCTACACGATGCAACAACGGCTTATCTACCAGCCCGGGCCCACACACGCATATGAAACCCGTTGGACTTCGTTGCCACCGCTAACCCGTTTTGGCCTCTTATAATCAAGCCCAATATGCGTGTCCCGTCACTCGACATGGGTCGAGCCCACAAAGATACGTTTGGGATATTGGTTGAAATGGGCCCCCAACAAGCTACCCACCTAAGCTTGTCATATATCTAGTGTATCCCACTTAACCCTTTAATCATGTTTAATTACATATTTCCACTTGGTTAAGTATTCTAATCGTATTTTCTATTGCCACCCAAGGCAACCCACTAGATTCCACATGCCACCCAAGGCAACCATTAAATTTCCACGTGCCACCCAAGGCACCCACTTAACCCCTCATGTCCCACCACATGCTAATATGGTTAAGTGTTTCTTAATTAATTAAGACCGTGATCCCCCATAAAGACCTCCCACATTAGACTGGCTGTTATGACCGCCTGGTTAAGCCGGTAGAGTCCGGGCAGTCTTACGTCATAACAGAGCCTAACCTCGTGTCTTTACTTTAATCACGTATTTAATTCATGGCTAAGACCTCTCACATTGGGCTGACATTTGTAGCAACTGGTTAAGCCGATCGGGTCCGGGCAGTTTTACACTATAAATGAGTCCAACCTCGTGTCTTAGTCGATTAATTACACCTAATTAATCACCCCCATATTAATTATCCCTAATTAATATCAAGTTTTCCATAACATGGGTAGACCTAACTCAATAGGTAAATTCCCATGGGGTAGACCTAACTCAATAGGTAAATTCCCACTTATGGTAATTTATTTTTATGGTATGCTTAATCATACCCAATCATTCATTTATTAACTTATTTACCAACCCCATCGTTCCCCACGTAAATCGTTCTCATTTCATGACATAAATAAGGGGAAGATCATCACAAATATCATGGGTTTAGCATACAACTTTGTCATGGGTTAAGAGGATGTCAACTTGCATATATGAGCATATATTAACCCAACTACATATAACCCAAACTTGCATATTATCATACACATGATTTGCATAACATGTTGCATATGAGCTTGCATATTATCATACACATATCTTGCATAACATGTTGAACTTGCATATAGGCATTCTCATAACTTGCATAACATGTTAAACATGCATTTAAGCATACTCATAACTTGCATAAGCATTCACATACTTGCATAAGCATCCACATACTTGCATAAGCATTCACATACTTGCATAAACATGCATAACTTGCATATCATGTCATTTAAGCATATACATATCTTGCATAAGCATTCATATACTCGCATAAGCATGCATAACTTGCATATCACATAAATCTTGCATTTAAACATATACATGACTTGCATAAGCATCCATACACTTGCATAAGCATGCATAACTTGCATATCACATTAAACTTGCATTTAAACATATACTTAACTTGCATAACTCACTTTGTTAAACATGCATAATTCCACTCGTTAAATATGCATAAACCCACTTGTTAAACATGCATAAACCAACTTGTTAAGCATGCATAAACCAACTTGTCAAACATGCATAAACATAGAACAACATAGAGTAACATATCATTATAAATGATTCAAACTCACTAATCCGCATTTAAGACCATAAGTCTCATTACACCCAATCTACTTACTTTAACAATTGATGTTAAAGTGATAGAAACTCACCAAACCCAAAATTAACCAACTTATGAAGAGGGGTTAGTTGCTAATTATGAAGATGGTGATGATTAGAGAATGATATGAGAGGGATTAGCTTGAAACTTCCTTCTTAGATTAATGGAGACTCCTTCTAGGATTTAATTTGGCGGCATGAGGCCTTCATTTCTATTTTTAGTATGGATTAAGGTAGGTTTAGGGTGTATTTATAGATTAAGAGAGTGTTTTAGGCCCTTAGATTAACCCTAGATTAATTTAGGTCCGTTAGATTTAGGAAATCTCTAGAACCAAGCCCAGCCCTAGCCAGAAAACCAGATCTGGTGCACCCAAGCACCCTGGTTCGACACGCCGTGTCGACAGGCAAGTCGACACCCCTGTCGACAGCCCTGTCGACATGCTTAGGGCGGGAATCTTCCCGCCCGGCCCCGCTGGTTCTAATTTAAAATCTAAATTTAAATTCCTAAATCTGTTTTTAGCTCTAATTTTTCTGTAAACTTCTTTGGGCCATAACCGGGCCATACGGACTCCGATTCTCGAAAACTCGGACTCTATTTCGCGTATTTTTCCGAGACGAACGCAATAACGCAGCCCGTTACCCCCAATTCCCACATCTGAGATTATTTATCCTGTAATTAGTGAATTTTAGTATTGACTAAAATTCGGGGTGTTACATTCTCCCCTCCTTAAAGGATTTCGTCCCCGAAATCTCTAAGCTAAGGAGAATGCATATCCTATCATCCAAACAACCATCTACTCAAATCATCAACCACGGGCATCCATTGTCCTTAAACAGTTTCTAATGATGTATGAGCATATGCAAACAGTGTGTGTATATGTTCCCTATCTAATGTATGAACATATGCAAACCATGATAGTGCCATGCATCCATTATGTATGCGAGAAAACCCTATCGACACATACAATATCTACATGAGTGCACAATCATTCATCAAAATGCATCATCCATGTGATAACACAACCATTATACATCCATAAATATATTTTCCTACACACAATTTTATGCAATATGCAATATGAAGTGACTGAGCCGATCTAGTGCCTAGAGTGTGTGTATATGCATCCACGAGCAACCACTAGCAAACACTTGCATCCACTTGCATCCATCAACCATAACATGTCTCAAACACATGTTTCAACCATTGGTTTACCCTATCTAAAGGTCAAAGGTACTAACGAGAGGACATACCAAAGATAAGATAAGTACTAGACAAGTGATAAAGGAGAAAGTAAAGACATACCCTCAAAAAGAAATGGGTACAATGAACGCATCTTCGCTTCCGTCTCCCAAGTTGCGTTGCTCTCATCTTCTCCCCATTGCACCTTGACTAGTTGAACCTCTCTGTTTCTCAACTTCCTAGTCTCTGACCCAAGGATGCGAGTAGGAGCTCGTCGAATAGTCGCATCACGCTCTACCTCTACATCTCTAAGGAAGCTTGGCTCTACCACCTCTGCCGTCTCATGTAAGCACTTCCTCAGATGTGATACATGGAATACATCATGAACACCACTAAGTCTGTCGGGCAACTCCACCCTATATGCCATCCGTCCAATCCTTTCCTTGATAGGAAACGGCCCAACAAACCTCGGTGCTAACTTCCCAACGGATCCGAAGCGAACAACATTTCTCAACGGAGATACCTTAACAAAAACCATATCCCCAACCTCAAACTCAAGATCCGTCCTTCTCTTGTCCGCATAAGATTTTTGCCTATCCTGCGCTGCTTTCATCCTTCTTCGAATCAAGTCAATCTTCTCAGAAGTCTCCCTAACCATATCGGGCCCAAGCAAGATCTTATCCGTAAATTCCCACCAACATGTAGGTGATCGACAAGGCCTTCCATAGAGAGCTTCGAAAGGAGCCATACCAATACTGGACTGAAAGCTGTTATTATATGCGAACTCCACCAATGGAAGATGCTCTTCCCATGTACCTCCAAAATCTAAGATACAAAGCCTCAAAAGGTCTTCTAGAACACGATTCACCCTCTCAGTCTGGCCGTCCGTCTGAGGATGATATGCGGTGCTCAGACACAATTGAGTCCCCACTGCTTCTTGCAAACTTCTCCAGAACTCGCTAGTGAAGATAGGATCTCGATCACTTACTATGCTAGAGGGTACCCCATGTAATCGAACTATCTCTCGAAGATATACTGAAGCTAGCCATGGAGCAGTCCTCTTACTCTTCACAGGTATGAAATGGGCGCTCTTAGTAAGTCTGTCTACCACCACCCAAATTCCTGTATTACCCTTCCTCGATCTGGGTAACCCGTCAATAAAATCCATCGAGACGCTATCCCACTTCCATTGCGGAACCTCCAATGGGTGAAGCAACCCACCTGGTTTCCTTTGCTCCGCCTTCACTTGCTGGCACACCAAACATCGAGCGACATACTCGGCCACATCTTTCTTCATACCGGCCCAGAAGAAAACCCTCTTCATGTCTTGGTACATCTTGTCCCCACCGGGATGAATGGTCATCCTAGAACGGTGTGCGTCATCAAGAATAGCCTTCCTCAAACCCTCGTCTTGCGGTACGCAAAGTCTACCGTCTCTACGCAAGCACCCCCTATCGTCTAGGGTGTACCTACTCAAATGGCTGGACGACTCCCCCCTCATGAGCTTCTCTACTAACTCAACCAACTGTGGGTCGCCCCTCTGTGCTTCTCCAATCCGCCCCAAAAGAGTAGGCCTAACTTCCAAGGAAGCTAGCAAACCGGGTACATAATCAATGGAAGGTCTGAAATCAAACATCGAGATAAACTCCAAGTTTCGTCGTTCCACGAACAATGGACTCAAGGACAACCTCTTCCTACTCAAGGCGTCCGCCACCACGTTACCCTTGCCAGGGGTATACGCTATCTCGAAATCATAAGATGCTAAGAACTCCATCCACCTTTGCTGTCTTAAGTTTAGATCCTTCTGAGAGAACAAGTACTTCAAAGATTTATGGTCAGTGAACAACTCGAAGCTCTCACCAAGAAGATAATGGCGCCAAATCTTAAGCGCAAAAACAATAGCGGCCAGCTCTAGATCATGGGTAGGGTAATTTTTCTCATGTGCCCTCAACTGCCTTCCACCATAGGCTATTACCCTTCCCTCTTGCATTAAGACTGCGCCAAGTCCTGTCCCACAGGCATCGGTATAGACAACAAATGGCTTGCTCCCATCTGGCAACACTAAAACTGGAACCGTGGTTAAAGCTCTCTTTAACCGTCGGAACGCATCATCACAATCTACGTCCCATGCAAAAACAAGATTCTTCTTTGTTAAGCGGGTTAATGGGGCTGATATCTTCACGAAGTCTTTAATAAACTTCCTATAATAACCCGCCAACCCCAAGAAACTTCTTACTTCGGTAGCATTCTTCGGAACCTTCCAATCCTGAATTGATACTACCTTCGCGGGATCCACAGCTATCCCTTCCTTGGAGACCACGTGCCCCAAGAACCGTACTTCCTTCCTCCAGAAGTGACATTTAGAGAATTTAGCCTTAAGGCTATGTGCTCGAAGAGTCTTCAACACTTCCCCAAGATGTAGGGCATGCTCTTCTTCACTCTTAGAAAATACTAAGATATCATCCACAAAGACCACCACGAATTTATTAAGGAACTCCCTGAACACCCTACTCATCAAATCAACAAAGTATGCAGGGGCGTTCGTCAACCCAAATGGCATCACCAGCCACTCATAGAAACCATCCGGAGTTCTAAAGGCAGTCTTGTCTATGCTATCCTCAGCCACCCTCAACTGATGAAACCCCGTGGCCAAGTCCAACTGAGAAAATACTGAAGCGCCAACCAACTGATCGAAAAGATCATCTATTCTCGGCAATGGGTGTCTATTCTTCTTTGTGAGCTTGTTGAGTTCTCTATAGTCTACACAAAGTCTGAGGGACCCATCCGCCTTCGTAGCAAATACTACTGGAGCACCCCACTCCGATATGCTCCGTCTTATGAACCCCTTCTCAAGTAACTCCCCTACTTGCTTATGGAGTTCCCTCCTCTCACGAGGAGCCATGTGGCGCACTGGTAAAGATACCGGTTTAGCATTATCCACCAAATATATTCGGAAGTCAATCTCCCGCTTTGGAGGTAAGCCCTTCACCTCCTCAAACACATCCGGATATTCCCGGACCACTCTAACAGATTGCAAACTCTCGACCGAAGCGTCAAGCGATTCAAGATAACTTAGCATAACAGAGTCCATGGGATTACAAGAAATCTCGAGAGTGTTACCCAAGCGGGTCATGAGCCTAACAACTCTCCTTTCGCAATCAAGAACGGCACCATTACTGGATAACCAGTCCATGCCCAAAATCAACCCATAGCCCGTGAAGCCCAATACAAAAGCATCACATCTAAACTCAATGCTAAGTATAGAAATCTTCAAACCCAAACATATCATGGACAAATAAGTGGAGCCCCCAATTGGATTTGAAACAACCAAGGGATCATCTACCAGACTGGTGTCTAAGTGCAGTAACTCAACTAATGATGATGAAATAAACGAATGCGATGCGCCTGAATCAAACAATGTACGGACAGGATGGTCAAATAGAAAAACCAGACTTTCAACGGAAATAGTTCTACCTCTCTCCTGAATCGGTGGAACCGCGAGAGCCTGTACTTGCCCCCGAGCCTGACTCGGTGCCATAAGAGCTTGCACCTGTCCTCCTGAGGTAGACCCCGTCCTTTGCCCTTTCTTAGGACAATCTTTCACTAGATGCCCTGCTTCGCCACAGTGGAAGCAGCCAGTCTTCTTCTTCTTGCGACAATCCTTGCTTAGGTGGCCAGGTGTTCCACAATTGAAACACTTCTTCTTCTTGCCCTTGCCCCCGTTGCCTTTCCCACCTTTGTTTTGCTGTTGTTGCTGAGGTCTCTTTTGATCTCCCTTCTTCTCGGGTGCCTTATTAGCATTAGGACCCTTCTCTTCCTCATACATGAGTGCCATGTCAACTAGCTTCTCAAAGGTGGCCCCCATAGGGATATGAGTCATAGCCAACCCATGCATAGGTTCATTCAAGCCTTTCACGAACCGCAAAGCCTTCTTCTCCGGTGTATTCACCATATCTAGGCCAAACCTTGCCAATTGATTAAACTTGTTAACATATTCCTTCACCGAAAGATTTCCTTGCTTTAGAGTCAAGAATCTTTCCATATACAAGTTTTCCTCCGCCCTTGAGAGAAACTTTGCCACAAATCTTTGCCTAAAATCCGCCCAAGAGTCAATGGGGCGTTCTCCATTAGTGACCTCCCACCAGAATGAGGCCTCTCCCTTCATTAACCAAGCAGCCAACTTGACTTTCTTCCCTTCTTCTATCTCAAAGATATCTATCAACTCTTCCACCTCCTTAAGCCAATCTCTAGCTTCCACAAAAGTTTCAGATCCTTGAAAAGGTTTCCCTCCTATAGCTTTAAATTCCTTGCAAGTCTTAGCAAAAGTATCCGTGCGAGGAGGAGGGGGAGGAGGAAGATCGGTGCTACGGTTAGTGGAGGAACATTTGCTGGACCCGTAGTGGTGGCCCTAGCCTCCATCAATCTCCTATACCATACTGGTACCGTCACACCCTCCGGAAGATTAAGATTCTCGGCCATGCTGAAACGGAAAAGGAAAGATTCAAAACGGAGAATTCGAAGGATATAGATATGGCTATTGGGGATTATGCTTTTCTTTCAAAAACTTTTCTCTTAAAAGACATGTTTTTGAAAATATCTTTTCCAAAAATGTTTTAGAAAAATAGCTTTCTAAAAATTTTATCTGTTCCGGTAACCTTTGCTCTGATACCACGTGTAACACCCCACGCCCGCTATGGTCACTCACTAAGGGAATGCCATAGCATCGGTGGAGTATTTTAGTGAATATAGAACAGAAAAATTACAACAAGACAGATATAATTAGTACTTGAAATTTAAAAATATCATCTCACAACAGCGGAAATAAACATGTCTGGTTACATCATAAAACCACGATAAAAGTCAAGTACAATATCCATCAAAATAAAGAAGTACATAATCCCACTCTCTCATACAATAGCCATAATAAAAGAAAAGATAACTGGATAACTGGAGCTTTACATCTACCCAAGCTCCTAAAGACTGGAACAACAATCCGATCAAGCTCTACTACCGCTAGGATCCACCGTAGGACCTGAGGGTTGGGAAAAAGATAAAAACAACGGGGTCAGACATAAGTCTGAGTGAGTCCTATAACTTTAACAATACAATCATCAAAGTAACCAGAGAAGACATAAACTTGACCTACGGTAATATCTGGGGATGAATGGCTACACTAAGCAGCTTGGTAGACTTAGGATAAACTAAGATAACCATAAGGACGCATCTACCCACCCAAGGATAATTACTAACTGCACCACACCAGTCATTCCTACTTAAAGGTTGATCCCTTCCAAGGACTTAGAAAATTTCCCCAGTAGTCTCGTGTACCCCTAGCCCACTACATAGGTGCCGTCTGCCCCTATCTCCACTAGGTGTACTCAGTAATTCTTACCCAGTAGTTTCGTTTACCCCTACATAGGTGCCGTCTGCCCCTATCTTTATTAGGTGTACCCACTACTCCCCATCGATCGGCTCCCTACCGTAGATACCCGTGCTGGTCCCACAGTGGGGTGTATCACTCCCCTAAAGTGGCTACCCAATACTATCAACGGTGCACGGCTTTATATCTACACGATGCAACAACGGCTTATCTACCAGCCCGGGCCCACACACGCATATGAAACCCGTTGGACTTGCGTTGCCACCGCTAACCCGTTTTGGCCTCTTATAATCAAGCCCAATATGCGTGTCCCGTCACTCGACATGGGTCGAGCCCACAAAGATACGTTTGGGATATTGGTTGAAATGGGCCCCCAACAAGCTACCCACCTAAGCTTGTCATATATCTAGTGTATCCCACTTAACCCTTTAATCATGTTTAATTACATGTTTCCACTTGGTTAAGTATTCTAATCGTATTTTCTATTGCCACCCAAGGCAACCCACTAGATTCCACATGCCACCCAAGGCAACCATTAAATTTCCACATGCCACCCAAGGCACCCACTTAACCCCTCATGTCCCACCACATGCTAATATGGTTAAGTGTTTCTTAATTAATTAAGACCGTGATCCCCCATAAAGACCTCCCACATTAGACTGGCTGTTATGACCGCCTGGTTAAGCCGGTAGAGTCCGGGCAGTCTTACGTCATAACAGAGCCTAATCTCGTGTCTTTACTTTAATCACGTATTTAATTCATGGCTAAGACCTCTCACATTGGGCTGACATTTGTAGCAACTGGTTAAGCCGGTCGGGTCCGGGCAGTTTTACACTACAAATGAGTCCAACCTCGTGTCTTAGTCGATTAATTACACCTAATTAATCACCCCCATATTAATTATCCCTAATTAATATCAAATAACATGGGTAGACCTAACTCAATAGGTAAATTCCCATGGGGTAGACCTAACTCAATAGGTAAATTCCCACTTATGGTAATTTATTTTTATGGTATGCTTAATCATACCCAATCATTCATTTATTAACTTATTTACCAACCCCATCGTTCCCCACGTAAATCGTTCTCATTTCATGACATAAATAAGGGGAAGATCATCACAAATATCATGGGTTTAGCATACAACTTTGTCATGGGTTAAGAGGATGTCAACTTGCATATATGAGCATATATTAACCCAACTACATATAACCCAAACTTGCATATTATCATACACATGATTTGCATAACATGTTGCATATGAGCTTGCATATTATCATACACATATCTTGCATAACATGTTGAACTTGCATATAGGCATTCTCATAACTTGCATAACATGTTAAACATGCATTTAAGCATACTCATAACTTGCATAAGCATTCACATACTTGCATAAGCATCCACATACTTGCATAAGCATTCACATACTTGCATAAACATGCATAACTTGCATATCATGTCATTTAAGCATATACATATCTTGCATAAGCATTCATATACTCGCATAAGCATGCATAACTTGCATATCACATAAATCTTGCATTTAAACATATACATGACTTGCATAAGCATCCATACACTTGCATAAGCATGCATAACTTGCATATCACATTAAACTTGCATTTAAACATATACTTAACTTGCATAACTCACTTTGTTAAACATGCATAATTCCACTCGTTAAATATGCATAAACCCACTTGTTAAACATGCATAAACCAACTTGTTAAGCATGCATAAACCAACTTGTCAAACATGCATAAACATAGAACAACATAGAGTAACATATCATTATAAATGATTCAAACTCACTAATCCGCATTTAAGACCATAAGTCTCATTACACCTAATCTACTTACTTTAACAATTGATGTTAAAGTGATAGAAACTCACCAAACCCAAAATTAACCAACTTATGAAGAGGGATTAGTTGCTAATTATGAAGATGGTGATGATTAGAGAATGATATGAGAGGGATTAGCTTGAAACTTCCTTCTTAGATTAATGGAGACTCCTTCTAGGATTTAATTTGGCGGCATGAGGCCTTCATTTCTATTTTTAGTATGGATTAGGGTAGGTTTAGGGTGTATTTATAGATTAAGAGAGTGTTTTAGGCCCTTAGATTAACCCTAGATTAATTTAGGTCCGTTAGATTTAGGAAATCTCTAGAACCAAGCCCAGCCCTAGCCAGAAAACCAGATCTGGTGCACCCAAGCACCCTGGTTCGACACGCCGTGTCGACAGGCAAGTCGACACCCCTGTCGACAGCCCTGTCGACATGCTTAGGGCGGGAATCTTCCCGCCTGGCCCCGCTGGTTCTAATTTAAAATCTAAATTTAAATTCCTAAATCTGTTTTTAGCTCTAATTTTTCTGTAAACTTCTTTGGGCCATAACCGGGCCATACGGACTCCGATTCTCGAAAACTCGGACTCTATTTCGCGTATTTTTCCGAAACGAACGCAATAACGCAGCCCGTTTCCCCCAATTCCCACATCTGAGATTATTTATCCTGTAATTAGTGAATTTTAGTATTGACTAAAATTCGGGGTGTTACATCCAGGATGCCTTAGTGAAAATCACACCATCCGAGACCATCCTGGGGAACACAATCCCTGGATATGAAGTGACGTTTACTGATCTTGGGATACGAAATGCAAATATCGTTCCCTGAGTCTTAGAACTATTTTTACCAATGCCTTATCCACTGTGATTCCTACCGATCCCTAATTTGTTTCAGGGATACGCACCAATCCCGAAACATTTAACCAAAAATCCAAGCTTTGCGAGAATTTTGTGACTTAGTCCAAATAGCTTGGATTTTTCGAAATACGTTGTAACACCCCGTATTTCCATAAACACTATAATAACAAATTAAAGAATAACTAATCTCAGATGTGAGAATTAAGGAAAACGGGTTGCGCCATTGTGTTCGTCTCGGAATTCTGGTTGAGATAGAGTCCGAGTTTGCGTGAATTGGACTTCGTATGAAGAAGTTATGGCCATCGGAAGTTTCAGAAAATTCAAAATAGATTTAAGAAAATTCAAATTTCGGAGTCAAATAGGCTAGGCGGGAAAATTCCCGCTAGGGCCAGGTCGACCATAGGGTCGACCTACCCTGACCAGGTCGACATCCCCCCCCCCCCCCACCGGCAGATTTGATTGATGACCTGTTTGTGACTAGATGCTGACTCATTAGGGTTTTTGATCTGCTCTGATTGGCTGGGATTAATTCTGGGTTGATCGGACGACTTAAACTAATCCTAAACTCTATAAAAATACCTATAGACTCAAACCCTAAAATAAAAATAAAATTAGACTCATGGCCTCCATGCCGTCACCTAGCAACTCAGAATAGCCGCCACCAATTAGAGAGGAAGAAAGCAAATCAAATCCAATTATTTTCAACTCTAACAACGAATCTTCTTCAAAGGAAAGCTAATACAACTTTAGAACTCAGAATTCAGAACTTAAGACCTTCTTTGAGTTGTGAGTTCGATTTCTTTAATAAAATAATCAGTAATATAATTGGATTAAGTTATAATGTGGATTATTTGGATATGATGTGAATTATTGATTGCATGTTATAATTATGTTGTAAAATTGTGATGTTATCATACATGTGGTAAATTACATGATATTATGTTGTGATGTTATCATATATGTGGTAAATTTATGATGCTACCATCTATGTTGTAATTATATGATTGGCTTATGTATAATCAAATCATCATGTTGTTCATATGCTAGTTTGGTTATGTTGATTCATATGATAAATCATAAGTATGTATGCAAGTTTAGATTTTGATTTAGACATGAATCATTTGCAAGTTGGGGAAAATTATATATGTAACCTTACATGGTTCCATGACATCTATTTTAGATCTAAAGTTAGGCTATGACATTGTGAGTTTTACGATAAATTCTACATGCTAGTTTACATGTTTAGATGTAAGTTCACACCATTGTTATGTTGCATAAATCACATATGCAAGTTTATACAAATATATGAGTTTGGAATATGAATCATGTTATGCAAGTTTGTGGTTATTGCCTATGCAAGTTTACACCTTTAGATGTAGATCTATGACATACATGATTTATGCAAGT
Source organism: Allium sativum (assembly GCA_030737875.1). Taxonomy (NCBI): domain Eukaryota; kingdom Viridiplantae; phylum Streptophyta; class Magnoliopsida; order Asparagales; family Amaryllidaceae; genus Allium; species Allium sativum. The sequence goes on along the minus strand of CM060918.1, from coordinate 493,818,779 downwards.
TTGTGACTGTCACCCAAACAAGTTTGCACCTTACATATGTAGTTTTATGCAAGTTGTAACTTTGGCCTATGCAAGTTTTAGATGTAGAACATCATTCACACATGCAAGCTCACCCCTTATGTTTAGATATATTTTTAATTATATGTATGTTGTGATGTTTTCTCTTTATTCCATGAGTTAGACTATTCGAGTCTAACGTATATTTTATGTTAAACGAACGAACGTACAACGTGGGGTAATGGGATAATATTAAAAAGATTTAATATTAATAATTGGCATAAATGCCTTAAATGGCATAAAATAAATTTGTGATGAAAATTGGTATGATTTTGCATACCATAAATGGATGGACATAATTGAGTCAATTATGGCCATATTTAAATTTGGAATTGATTGATAATTTGAATAGGGAAAGTAATTCAAATTGGGGAATGATTAATTAGGAATAATTAATCGTCCAAGACACAAGGTTAGGCTTGTTTGTGGTGTAAGACTGTCCGGACCCGCCCGGCAAATCCAGCTGCCATAAATGCCAGTCTAATGTGAGAGGTCTTAGGCATAAATTAAAAACATAACAATTGTAAAGACACGAGGTTAGGCTCGTTTGTGGTGTAAGACTTCCCGGACCCGCCGGGCAAATCCATCTTCCACAAAGGCCAGTCTAATGTGGGAGGTCTTTATGAGGTTACGGTCTTAATGAATTAAGAAACACTTAACCAGATAAACATGTAGTGGGACATGAGGGGGTTAAGTGGGTGCCTTGGGTGGCATGTGAAATCTAGTGGGTACCTTGGGTGGCATTTGAAATACGATTAGAAATACTTAACCAAAATTGAAACATGTAAGTGAACATGAATAAGAAGTGGGTTATGTGGGATGTACTAGAGGGGACCAAGCTTAGGTGGATAGCTTGTGTCAAGTAATGGGGGCCCGTTTCAACCAGTATCCCATACGTATCTTTGTGGACTCGACCCAAGTCGAGGACGGGACATGCATACTGGGCTTGACTGTAAGAGGCCAATACGGGTTAGCGATGGCAACGCAAGTCCAACGGGTTCATATGCGTGTGTGGGCCCGGGCTGGTAGGTAAGACGTTGTTGCATTGTGTAGGTATAAGCCGTGCATTATTTGTGGTATCGGGTTGCCACTTTGGGGTGTGATACACCCCACTGTGGGGCCAGCATGGGTTTCTATGAGTTAAGCAGCTGATCGAACGAGGGTAGTGGTTACACCTAGTGGAGATAAGGGCAGGCGGCACCTATGAAGGCAACTAGGGGTGCACGAAACTACCATTATCATTGTTAAAGTCTTGTAGGCGGGATTAACCTTAGGGTAACTAGTGGTGGTGCAGTATAATAGTGGTGGTGCAGTATAGTAATTATCCTATAGTGGTTTAGGTGCGCTTCAACGTTATCTTAGTTCAGTCTCGTTTCCTTATTTACTCTGTCTTACTCAATTGTTCACAGTCATTTCCTTATTTTCCAACTTATGCCTTAGCCTAGTTATTTTGGTAATTATATTGTTAAAGTTATCGCACTCGCCAAACTTTATGTCTGACCCCCTTTGTTTCCTCCTCTTTTCTTCCTCCCCCCCCAAGTTGCTCAGGTTGGAACTAGCACCAGTGTAGCTTGATTTTGGACAGCTGTATTTCTTGCTTTTAGAAGATTGCATCGCTGAAGTAAAGTTCAGCCTCTCTTATTTATGGCTATTTTGTGTTGGGGATTATGTCTTTCAATTTATGTACTTTGATTTAGTCAAGATGGATATTGTGTACTTTGACTCTGGTTTTGATGATGTAATCAAACTTAGGTGTTTTCCGCTGCAATGAAATAAAGTTTTAAAGTTTTAGTACTGTTTATATCTGTCTTGTTGTTAAGTTTCTGTTCTATACACACTTAAAATGCTCCATGAAAGTTAATGCATTCCCTTTGTGAGTGACATTAATGGACGTGGGGTGTTACATGTGGTATTAGAGCTGAAGGTTACCATAATAGATATGAATTTTGAAAAAGTATTTTTGAAAAACAACTTTTATAAAGAAGTACCTTCAAAAGTATGTTTTAAGGAAAGTATTTTCAAGAGAAAAGCTTATTTTAGAAAGCATAACCCCAAGAGCCATATATCTTTCCTTCGGTTCTTTTGTATTGAATCTTTCCTTTTTCTTTTCAGCATGTCTGGAGCATCTGAGATACCAGAGGGTGTTCATGTACCCGGTTGGTTTCGTCAATATCTCGAGGCTAAGGCCGATATCTTGGGTCCGGCCAACGTTCCTCCTCCTCCTCCCCCAGCTCTAGTCGTTCCTCCGCGTGGAGATACTTTCTCCAAGATATGTAAAGACTTTCATTCGATGGGTGGAAAATCTTTTAGTGGGACTGAAACGTTCATTGAAGCTAGAAATTGATTGAAAGAAGTGAAGGACCTATTTGGCATTTTCGACTTGACGACTGTAAGAAGGTCCAATTGGCTGCTTGGTTAATGAAGGATGAGGCCTTGTTTTGGTGGGAGGTCACTAATGGGGAGCGTCCAGTTGATACATGACCAGACTTCAGGCGGAGGTTTGAGGCGAAGTTTCTCTCATGGGCTGAAGAGAATCTCTATATGGAAAGGGTTTTGGCATTGAAGCAAGGGAATCTATCGGTGAAAGAATACGTCAACAAGTTCAACCAGTTGGCGAGATTTGGCTTAAACTTGGTGAATACACCAGAAAAGAAGGCCCTGAGATTTGTTAAGGGTTTGAACAAGCCGCTTCATGGGTTAGCTACGACCCACATCCCCATGGGAGCTACCTTTTAAAGACTAGTTGACATGGCACTTATGCATGAAGAAGAGAAGGGCGCCAATGCTAATAAGGCACCCGAGAAGAAAGGGGATCAAAAGAAGCCGTAACAGCAACAACAAAACAAGAAAGGTGGCAAAGGAAACAATGGTAAGGGAAAGAAAAGATGCTTTAATTGTGGGACACCAGGCCATCTAAGCAAAGATTGTAGGAAGAAAAAGAAGACTGGTTGTTTCCACTGTGGCGAAGCGGGACATCTGATTAAGGACTGCCCAAAGAAAGAGCAGAGGGCAGGGTCTACCTCGGGAGGACAGGTGCGGGCTCTTATGGCACCAGGGCAGGCAAGGGGACAAGTTCAGGCTCTCGTGGTCCCACCGCTGCAAGAACGAGGTAGAGCAATTTCCATTGAAAGTTTAGTTTTTCTGTTTGATCATCATGTCCGTACTTTATTCGATTCTAGCGCATCACATTCGTTTATCTCTACATCATTAGTTGAAACACTGCACCTAGATACTAGTCTAGTTACGGATCCCTTAGTAGTCTCAAATCCTATTGGTGGTTCGGCTCATCTTTCTATGGTTTGTCGGTATTTGAGAGTGTTTATCTTGGGCGTTGAGTTTGAATGCGATGCCTTTGTTCTTGGCTTCATGGGCTACGGCTTGATTCTAGGTATGGATTGGCTAACTAGATACGGGGCCATCCTAGATTGTGAAAGAAGGGTGGTTAGATTGTTGACTCGTTGTGGAAAGACCCTTGATATTTCTTGTGACCCTAGAGGTCCAGTAATGCTTAGCTACCTAGAATCCCTTGGCGCATCCGATGATGATTTGCATTCTGTTCGTATGGTCCGTGAATATGTTGATGTCTTCGATGAGGTGAGGGGTTTACCCCCAAAACGTGAGATAGACTTTCGAATATATCTAGTAGATAATGCAAAGCCAGTTGCATTGCCAGTGCGCCACATGGCTCCAAGAGAGAGAAGAGAACTCAGTAAGCAAGTGAAGGAGTTGCTTGAGAAGGGGTTCATCAGATGTAGTATATCGGAGTGGGGTGCTCCAGTAGTATTTGCCACAAAGGCAGATGGGTCCTTTAGACTTTGTGTGGACTATAGAGAAATTAATAAGCTTACTAAGAAGAACAGACACCCACTGCCGAGGATTGACGATCTCTTTGATCAGTTAGTTGGCGCCTCAGTGTTTTCGCAGTTGGACTTAGCCACGGGTTTCTGTTAGCCCTCTTTTTGGCACTAATCTCATCGGGCCAAAACCAAAGCCCAAACACACAACCAAATACAAGTCACGCTCCAAGAGGCCCATCGGGGGGGGGGGGCTACGTCAAGTAATGGCATATCGGCCCAAATCCAACCCAGTCAGATGACTACGCATTACCTGAAAAATCGTTCACCAGGGCGACCGAGTTTCTCGCTTCCAGAAAGAACTCGTCGACCGGTTATCTCGAGCCAGCGTGGAAGGTTTCTCTACAGAGCCAGTCCACTTAATATCCCGACTTCTAAGGAGGTAAAGGCGGTCAACCATATGCAGGCAAAGCTCTGCTTTTGATATACCTCTCCACGGATACCATGTCAGCCACAACTTTCGAGGATACTATTTATGAGCAGTGGAATTAGTCTTCTAGCCGCAATTCGAGCCAATGGATTGATTCCATGTGTCTGGACCTTTCCTAAATGGCCGGACCATTTTGCAACAGCCCAAGAGCATTTTCCACCTATAAATACCTCCAAGCTTAAAGAGAAAGAGGACGACTTCTTTTGGCCAGACGGCTTTCTTCAGACTTTTCATCTCTACTCTCCTCCAGAATCTTAATCTCTCAAAAGGAAGAAAGGAAAATAGTCATTTTCTTTCTTTTCTCCAAACAGAAAAAGCATTGTATTTGTAATAAAAAAAAGAGAAAAATAATATATAAAGTGGACGTAGGCATTGTCTTTGCCGAACCACTATAAAAATTCTGTGTGTGCTCCCCGTTCTTTTACTTTTTATTGCGTATTTTATCTTTATTTGTGTGTAGATCACGCGATTGGGGGATGATCGTCACTAGTGACCAACTTTTGACGTCAACACTTTGGCACGCCAGGAAGGGGAAAGCGCACCAACACCGCAATCGAGCTCCTGCTTATCCCAGGTCATGGCGAACAAACGAAAGAAAGATGCTACATCCTCTCGTCCCGCAAACACTGATGCAGCTGATGCTGATGCTGCAGAAGCAAGCCACGAAGTTTCCTCTCATGACAACATGTCCCGATTCCTTACCCGGGATGACCTGGATAAAATCATGGCCGAACTCAGAGACCATATGACATCTCAGGGTAAAGTCCTCGAACGACAACAGCAGTTGATGAATCACCTTCTCGGTCGACTGGAAACAGGGCTGAACGCTTCAACATCAATTCCTCCATCGACTGAAGCTGGGGCAATAACTGATCTTCGGTCTGCACGAAATCAGGCCACTGATCGGGCTACACCTTTATTTCATCCTGGTTTGGTTCCACCAACCGATCGATCCCAACCGAGAATATCGCTTCTAGCAACCAGCGCGGCTGCAACAACAGAACCTCAGGAGGCAGGCGACCAAGAACTAGGTCGTCTGGCAAATATGCCTCCACTCTTTGGAACATCTCGACCTACCGAATCAGTCGAGCTACCCCCGGGTCCCTCAGAATCAACGCCATTCCCATTACAACCCGGGATCTTGCCACAGACCAGTCTAACCACTCTTCCTCTTCAACGAAGAGTTGGAGTAACCTTCCCTTCGAACGAGGGAAGGCACCCTACCATGCCGGTCCTCACCGTAGCGGAAGAAAACGCTACCGTAGAACCTCCTAACCTCGCTTCGAACGGGGGCAACCCTGGCCCCCGAACATCACATGCTATGCTGGATCAACCTAGACCTTTAGCTATAAATATGGATCGATCCACAACTCATCAAGTTCCAGAGGGGCCATTCTACCCAGAACCACCCGCCAGATCTCACCTTCCCTCACACCTTCACTCAACTCTCGGAGGTCGAGCCCAGCCAACGACCACCCTTCCGAGCATGCTTTTGTCGGATCCTCGTGCAGAACCCCCTCAGGATGCAGAGTTAAGTTCATGGCAATGACTCCTCGGAGATGGGAGTCAGCATGCAAGCATCATCCGACGTTTCACTAGGGGCAATTCTTCGTAGCAATACATAGACAATGTCAATCGCAGCCCCTTCACTAGAGAAATCAGAAATTCTCGAAACCCTCCGGACTTCAGGTTCCCTGCCATCGGACCATACAACGGTCGCACTGACCCGACCATTCATCTTATGCGATACATGCGACATATGGAAGTACTTGGTGCATCGACCAGTTTCATGGCTAAGTGCTTTCCGCTCTTTCTCACAGATATAGCCGGTATGTGGTTTCGGCAGCTAACAACGGAGTCAATCAGTAGTTGGAATACTCTGGTCACCCGCTTCATCGAGCAGTTTCGAGTGCATATCTCTCGACCGAAAAGTGTCATGTTTCTATCTACCATCAAACAACGATCTGGAGAGACGCTAAGATCCTTCCTCGAAAGGTTCAACGCAGCCGTAGCATCTGTCGATCGGCCCGAGCCATCGATGGTGTTGATGGTAGCCATCGCGGGAGTCCAGAAGAGATCAGAATTCTCGAACTCCTTAACTAGGGATCCTCTCAAAGATATAGATGATTTCAATTCCGAGGCCGAAAGATTCCTCCGACAAGTGGATGCCAGCCTTGAGATGGAGAGCCTTGAAGTTTTAGTAGCCAAACAACAAGGTCCACTCAACGGCAATGGCCAGAATAAAGGAAGAGGAACGGCCCCGGAAAAGGATAAACGCAATGTACGACCTCGAAATGAAAACAAATATAATCGGTACACCGAGCTCAATTCCTCTTTGCTCGATATCTATCTCGATATGCGCGAGTCCTTCCCCACTCCAAGGCCACCTCAATGAGAACCGACCCAGATGGAACTTGACTCTGGCAAACATTGTATATTCCACAACGTAGCTGGACATAATACAAATGATTGCCGATATCTGCGCGATCTCATTGAAGGGCGAGTCAGAAAAGGGGAACTTGCTGAGTATGTCAAAAATCGCGCCCCGGCCATGCCGCCGCGACCTTCTGCCCAAGCTCCTCAGGATGGTTCGCAAGCTCCTAGAAATGGAAAGGACCCTGAGACTAGCACTCGCGGCATTATCATTAATTATATTTTTTTATCTTTTCTCTCGATGTATTTCTTTCAATAATAGGGACGCCTTGATGCTATGTAATCAATCGCTGCCCCCGTAGATTTTCTTTGTAATAATTGCTTAGCAGTTATGAACTTTACTTTTTGCAAAAGTAGATCGATTGTTGTAAAATTTCTAAGCTGAACCAGATTAGTGTTCGCCATTAAGCCGAGCATGGTTAATGCTCGCCCCCTGTTCTATGTGGTTAGCGCAAAAGCCCACCACTACTTCAAACACTTACTCTTTCAAGTGAGAGAGGTCGCTTTTTCTTAGACACGAGTGTGGATTACACTCTCTTTCTTTACACCACGAGCGTGCATAGCTCGTTAAACTAACTAACCTAACATGAGTTGAGCATGAGAAACACTTGCCCTAAGCCGAGTATGGTTAATACTCGCCCTATCTAAGTCGAATATAGTTTATGCTCGCCATTAAGCCGAGTATGGTTTATGCTCGCCACTAAGCCGAGTATGGTTTATGCTCGCCACTAAGCCGAGTATGGTTTATGCTCGCCTCTAAGCTGAGTATCGTTTATGCTCGCCACTAAGACGAGTATGGTTTATGCTCGCCACTAAGCCGAGTATGGTTTATGCTCGCTACCCTCTAAAGCCAAGTGGAATAAAATGCTCGACCCATGGTTTGTTTTGCATTTGCAGGAACCAACTTTTGTACCTGTGGCGATCATCATCTCGGCCTTAATACGGTTTCCGATAGTTGTTGATTTTCTGGCCTTAATATGACCTGGCATGGTCGTCGTATTTCTGGTCTTAATACAACATCGGACCGTCGGTTTTCTGGCCTTGATATGGTCCGGTGCGACCATAGCAGCTCGAGCGTTTGTGCTTCAGTTCAGATTTCAGAATACATCTCCCTCTGTCGATGAAGATACATTCTGAGGGGCAAAGTGTTAGCCCTCTTTTTGGCACTAATCTCATCGGGCTAAACCAAAGCCCAAACGCACAACCAAATACAAGTCGCGCTCCAAGAGGCCCATCGGGGGCGCTACGTCAAGTAATGGCATATCGGCCCAAATCCAACCCAGTCAGAATGACTACGCATTACCTGAAAAATCGTTCACCAGGGCGACCGAGTTTCTCGCTTCCAGAAAGAACTCGTCAATCGGTTATCTCAAGGCAGCGTGGAAGGTTTCTCTACAGAGCCAGTCCACTTAATATCCCAACTTCCAAGGAGGTAAAGGCGGTCAACCATATGGCGGCAAAGCTCTGCTTTTGACATACCTCTCCACGGATGCCACGTCAGCCACAACTTTTGAGGATACTATTTATGAGCAGTGGAATCAGTCTTCCAGCTGCAATTCAATCCAATGGATTGATTCTACGTGTCCGGACCTTCCCGAAATGGCCGGACCATTTTGCAACAGCCCAAGCAGCATTTTCCACCTATAAATACCTCCAAGCTTAAAGAGAAAGAGGACGACTTCTTTTGGCCAGACGGCTTTCTTCAGACTTTTCATCTCTACTCTCCTCCAGAATCTTAATCTCTCAAAAGGAAGAAAGGAAAATAGTCATTTTCTTTCTTTTCTCCAAACAGAAAAAGCATTGTATTTGTAATCAAAAAAAGAGAGAAATAATATATAAAGTGGACGTAGGCATTGTCTTTTCCGAACCACTATAAAAATTCTGTGTGTGCTCCCCGTTCTTTTACTTTTTATTGCGTATTTTATCTTTATTCGTGTGTAGATCACGCGATTGGGGGTTGATCGTCACTAGTGACCAACTTTTGACGTCAACAGTTTCCATCAGTTGAGAGTGGCTGAGGATAGCATAGACAAGACCGCCTTTAGGACTCCAGACGGCTTCTTCGAGTAACTTGTGATGCCCTTCGGTTTGACAAATGCCCCTGCATACTTTGTTGACTTGATGAGTAGGGTGTTTAGGGAGTACCTTAATAAATTCGTGGTAATCTTTGTGGACGACATCTTGATCTTTTCTAAGAGTAAGGAAGAGCATGCCCTACATCTTAGGGAAGTGTTGGAGACTCTTCGAGCGCATAGCCTTAAAGCTAAATTTTCTAAATGTCACTTTTGGAGGAAGGAAGTGCGATTCTTAGGGCACATGGTTTCCAAAGAAGGGATAGATGTGGATCCCATGAAGGTAGTGGCCATTCAAGATTGGAAGGTCCCTAAAAATGCTACCGAGGTGAGGAGTTTCTTAGGGTTGGATGGCTACTATAGGAAGTTTATCAAAGACTTCGTAAAAATATCAGCTCCATTAACACGCTTGACGAAGAAGAACCTAGTTTTCACATGGGACGTAAATTGTGATGATGCGTTCCAACATTTAAAGAGATCTTTGACCATAGCCCCTGTCTTAGTGTTGTCAGATGGGAGTAAGCCATTTACCGTTTATACCGATGCTTGTGGGACAGGACTAGGTGCAGTTTTAATGCAAGAGGGAAGGGTAATAGCCTACAGTGGAAGGCAGTTGAGAGTGCATGAGAGAAATTATCCTACACATGACCTAGAGTTGGCTGCTATTGTTTTCGTGCTTAAGTCTTGGCGCCATTATCTTCTTGGCGAGAAATTCGAATTGTTCACTGACCACAAATCGCTAAAATACTTGTTCTCTCAGAATTACTTGAACTTGAGGCAATAAAGGTGGATGGAATTCTTAGCATCCTATGACTTCGAGATAGCATATACCCCTGGCAAGGGTAACGTGGTGGCAGACACCTTAAGTAGGAAAAGGTTTTCCTTGAGTCCATTGTTTGTTGAGCGGCAAAGTTTAGAGTTCATCGCTACGTTTGACTTTAGACCTTGCGTTGACTTTGTACCCGGTTTACTAGCATCCTTAGAGGTCAGACCCATGCTTTTGGTATGGATTGGTGAGGCACGGCGAGATGACCCAAAGTTGGTTGAGTTAGTAGAGAAACTCAAAAGAGGGGAGTCATCGAGCCATCTCCGTAGGTATACCCTAGATGATAAGGGTTGGTTACGTAGGGACGGTAGACTTTGTGTACCACGGGACGAGAATTTCAGGAAGACCATTCTTGATGATGCACATCGTTCGAAGATGACCATCCATCCCGGCGGGGATAAGATGTACATGGACATGAGACGAGTTTACTTTTGGGCCGGCATGAAGAGGGATGTGGCAGAGTTTGTCGCTAGATTCTTGGTATGCTAACAAGTAAAAGTAGAGCAAAAGAAGCCCGGTGGGTTGCTTCACCCATTGGAGGTCCCACAAAGTGGGAAAGTGTTTCGATGGACTTTGTTGACGGATTACCGAGATCGAGGAAGGGTAATACCGGGATTTGGGTCGTGGTAGACAGACTTACTAAGAGCACCCATTTCATTCCCGTGAAGAGTAAGAGGACTACTCCATGGTTAGCCTCCGTATACATTCGAGAGATAGTTCATTTGCACGGTGTTCCTTCTAGCATAGTGAGCGACGCGATCCTATCTTTACTAGTGAATTTTGGAAGAGATTGCAAGAGGCGGTAGGGACTCAGTTATGTTTGAGCACCGCATATCATCCTCAGACGGACGGCCAGACCGAGAGGGTGAATCGTATTCTAGAGGACTTGTTGAGGTTGTGTGTCTTAAACTTCAGAGGTACATGGGAGGAACATCTTCCGTTGGTAGAGTTTGCATATAATAATAGCTTCCAGTCTAGCATTGGCATGGCACCGTTCGAGGCTCTTTATGGACGGCCGTGTCGTTCGCCTACATATTGGTGGGAATCTACAGATAAGATTTTGCTTGGACCCGATATGATTAGAGAGACTTCGGAGAAGATCGATCTGATTCGAAGGAGGATGAAGACGACGCTAGATAGGCAGAAATCGTATGCGGACAAGAGGAGGACAGATCTTGAGTTTGATATTGGGGACATGGTCTTTGTCTAGGTGCCTCCATTACGGAATGTGGTTTGCTTTGGGTCCGTTGGGAAGTTAGCACCAAGGTTCGTAGGGCCGTTTCCTATTAAGGAGAGGATTGGGCAGATGGCGTATAGAGTGGAGTTGCCCGAGAGACTTACTGGTGTACATGACGTATTCCATGTATCACATTTGAGGAAGTGCCTACACGAGACCGCGGAAGTGATGGAGCCGAGCTTGCTTAGAGAGGTGGAGATCGAGCGTGATGCGACGATTCGACGAGCTCCTAGGTGCATTCCTGGGTCGGAGATTAAGAAGTTGAGGAATCGAGAGGTCAAGCTAGTCAAAGTGCAATGGGGAGATGATGACAGCAACGCTACTTGGGAAATGGAAGAGAAGATGCGTTCATTATACCCTTTTCTTTTCGAGGGTATGTCTTTTAATTTCTCCTTTATCGCTTAGCTTGTACTAGTTTATCTTTAGTATGTCCTCTTGCTAGTATCTTTGACATTTAGATAGGGTAATCCTATGGTTGAAACATGTGTTTGAGACATGTTATGTATGATGGATGCATGTGGATGCAAGTGGTTGTTAGTGGCTTCTCGTGGATGCATATACACACACTTTAGGCACTAGATCGGCTCAGTCACTTCATATTGCATATTGCATATAAATGTGTGTACATATTTAAGTAATGGATGTATAATGGTTGTGCTATCACATGGATGTTGCATTTTTGGTGAATGGTTGTGCACACATATAGAAATAATATGTATCGATAGGATTCTTTCGCATACATAATGGACGCATGGCACTATCATGGTTTGCATTAAGGAGGTCAACTGAATCAGTAGACCGACTGATTTTGCATTAGATAAAGAACATATACACACACTTCTTGCATATGTTCATACAACATTAGGAATTTTATAAGGACAATGGATGCCTGTGTTTGATGGTTGAGTAGATGGTTGTTTGGATGTTAGGATATGCATTCTCCTTAACTTGGAGATTTCGGGGGCGAAATCCTTTAAGGAGGGGAGAATGTAACACCCCGTATTTCTGTTAACACTATAATAACAAATTAAAGAATAACTAATCTCAGATGTGAGAATTAAGGGAAACAGGTTGCGCCATTGTGTTCGACTCGGAATTCTGGTTGAGATAGAGTCCGAGTTTGCGTGAATTGGACAACATATGAAGAAGTTATGGCCATCGGAAGTTTCAGAAAATTCAAAACAGATTTCAGAAAATTCAAATTTCAGAGTCAAACAGGCTAAGTGGGAAAATTCCCACCAGAGCCAGGTAGACCATAGGGTCGACCTTGGGGTCGACCTACCCTGACCAGGTCGACCTGGGGGTCGACCTCCCCCCTCCCCCCCGGGCCAGATTTGATTGATGACCTGTTTGTGACTAGATGCTGACTCATTAGGGTTTCTGATCTGCTCTGATTGGCTGGGATTAATTCTGGGTTGGTCAGACGGCATAAACTAATCCTAAACTCTATAAAAACACCTATAGACTTAAACCATAAAATCAAAATAAAATTAGACTCATGGCCTCCATGCCGTCACCTAGCAACTCAGAATAGCCGCCACCAATTAGATAGGAAGAAAGCAAATCAAATCCAATTCTTTTCAACTCTAACAACGAATCTTCTTCAAAGAAAAGCTAATACAACTTCAGAACTCAGAATTCAGAACACAAGACCTTCTTTGAGTTGTGAGTTCGATTTCTTTAATAAAATAATTAGTAATTTAAATGGATTAAGTTATGATGTGGATTATTTGGGTGTGATGTGAATTATTGACCGCATGTTATAATTATGTTGTAAAATTGTGATGTTATCATGCATGTTGTAAATTCTATGATATTATGTTGTGATGTTATCATATATGTGGTAAATTTATGATGCTACCATCTATGTTGTAATTCTATGATTGGCTTATGTATAATCAAATTATCATGTTGTTCATATGCTAGTTTGGTTATGTTGATTCATATGATAAATCATAAGTATGTATGCAAGTTTAGATTTTGATTTAGACATGAATCATATGCAAGTTGGGGAAAATTATATATGTAACCTAACATGGTTCCATGACATCTATTTTAGATCTAAAGTTAGGCTATGACATGTGTGAGTTTTATGATAAATTCTACATGCTAGTTTACAAGATGTAAGTTCATACCATTGTTATGTTGCATAAATCACATATGCAAGTTTATACAAATATATGAGTTTGGAATATGAATCATGTTATGCAAGTTTGTGGTTATTGCCTATGCAAGTTTACACCTTTAGATGTAGATCTATGACATACATGATTTATGCAAGTTTATGACTGTCACCCAAACAAGTTTACACCTTTAGATTTGGATCTATGACATATGTAGTTTTATGCAAGTTGTAACTTTGGCCTATGCAAGTTTTAGATGTAGAACATCATTCACACATGCAAGTTCACCCCTTATGTTTAGATCTGTTTTTAATTATATGTATGTTGTGATGTTTTCTCTTTATTCCATGAGTTAGACTATTCGAGTCTAACGTATATTTTACGTTAAACGAACGAACGTACAACGTGGGGTAATGGGATAATATTAAAAAGATTTAATATTAAGAATTGGCATAAATGCCTTAAATGGCATAAAATAAATTTGTGATGAAAATTGGTATGATTTTGCATACCATAAATGGATGGACATAATTGAGTCAATTATGGCCATAGTTAAATTTGGAATTGATTGATAATTTGAATAGGGAAAGTAATTCAAATTGGGGAATGATTAATTAGGAGTAATTAATCGTCTAAGACACGAGGTTAGGCTTGTTTGTGGTGTAAGACTGCCCGGACCCGCCCAACAAATCCAGCTGCCACAAATGCCAGTCTAATGTGAGAGGTCTTAGGCATAAATTAAATACGTAACAATTGTAAAGACACGA